>JBBDGP010000871.1:1480000-2080000 GCA_037952835.1 Lithobates septentrionalis | reverse complement strand
GGCCTCCCGTACAACTCCGGCTCAAGGGCCGCTGGTAGTGGAACAGCTGGCGCTGGAGCACGGCGGAGTAAGAGTGCCTATGGAAGTCCCGAAGTCTGAGCAGGAAGTTGCCGGAACACACAGGTGGACGGCTGGACTTGACTGGAAGCAGACAGGAGAGTCGCTGGATCACTGGCAGGTCTCGGCAGCAGAGAGACAGATTAGATGACTCGGCTGGCAGGAACGTGGTCAGGTCACAGACAGATTTGGCAACAGCTAGGCAGATCAGGTACAACAGCAGGCAGGAGAGAGGTCAGGTCACAGGCAGGTTCGGCAGCAGGTAGGCAGATCAGGTACAAACAGCAGGCAGGAGAGAAGTCAGGTCACAGGCAGGTTCGGCAGCAGGCAGGCAGATCAGGTACAAACAGCAGGCAGGAGAGAAGTCAGGTCACAGGCAGGTTCGGCAGCAGGCAGGCAGATCAGGTACAAACAGCAGGCAGGAGAGAAGTCAGGTAGCAGGCCGGAACGATGATCGGAAGTCAACACAGGTAGCAAGAATTCAGGTACACGCTGTAGACCAAGCAGCAACCAGCCAGTACTAAGTCTGTGTTTAAATAGGCCGTCTGGCGCCAGTTCTGATGACAGGCGTGCGCGCGCACGCGTACACGCGCAAACGCGCGATCGCGCATCCGCTGATGCGCCCATAGTTGTTCTGTGAATCCCTTGCCGGTGCCTGCGCACAGGTGTATGCTTGCGAGCATTAGCTGTATTCTGCGGATGACTTCCCTGACAGGGACACTATCTTCTACAATAAAACTATACAGGGGAATGAGACAGGGGTGTCCATTGTCCCCCCAGCTATTTGCCTTGGCAATTGAGGCACCGGAAAATAGATTTAGACAATCAAAAAAGTACAAAGGGATTAAAGTGGGGGAAAAAATAGAACACATAGGTTTATATGCTGATGACATCATATTATACATGGGGGACGCGCATACCTCCCTGCAGGAGGCGATGAGAATGATAGAAACATATGGGATATTTTCAGGACTCAAAATAAACTGGCAGAAATCCGCATTGATGCTGCTTGGACCAGGAAATGGAATGAGAGCCCAGACCCCATTAAAAATAGTTGAAGCATTTAAATACTTAGGAATAAACATTACGTTAGATCCTGAGGAAGCACTGAAAGTTAATATACTCCCCCTGGTAGAATATGTCGAGAGAAAATGGCAATATGGATAAAATTACCAATATCAATGGCGGGTAAAATTCAGCTGATTAAATCTATTATATTGCCCAAGTGCCTATATCTTTTTGCACATTCCTCGGTAAAAATACCAAAGCAGATATTTAAAGACCTGAATTCACAGATAACTAGGTTTATTTGGGCATATGGTAGAAGCAAATTAAAACTTAATAAGCTACAAAGACCTAAAACTGCAGCAGGGTTGGCCCTGCCGGATCTATATTTATATTATCTGGCTGGGCAACTGAAGCATTTAAGATCCTGGGTAGGACAGGAGCAAAAAACAAGAATTGAGGAGTATCTATTAAGCAAGATGCAAGTAGAAGATTTCTTTGTAGGACTAGAAATAAAGGACCTGAGGAGGGTGGGAGTAAGAATTCCCCTGTTAAAGCTAGCCAGAGCAGTCTGGAAGGAAGCAAAAAAACTAACGGGATTTTCTGATATCCCACCAGAAACTGCTTTGTGGAATAATTCAGCATTTGAGCAACTGGAAAAATTTGAGGATAGCAAATTCTGGAAACAGAATGAGGTGATAAGTATTGGTCAGGTGTATGATAGAAATATAATAGTACCCTACGAAAATTTATGTAAACCATATAATTTATTAAGTAAACAGTTTTATAGATATCTTCAGCTCAGACAAGTGCTACAGACACAGTTTAGAGGAAAGGAATTAAAAATATCTAAATATCCTCTTATAGGTATTTTGAGATCGCAGGGACCAAAAGGACTAGTAGCCAAACTTTATTCACATTTGCTACAGAGTAAAATAGGAGGGGAAGCACTGGAAATAAGGAATAAATGGCAAGTAGATATCCCAGACATGAGTGATCAGGAATGGGTTGAGGTCTGCTCCTCCCATTTGAAAGTATCCCCAGCAATGAATAACAGGATAATTCAGTTAAATATTGTTTATCAGACTTACCTGGCCCCAAATAGGTTGTATAAAATGGGGAGAATGACTGAACCAAATTGTACAAGATGCGGGCAAGAAAGGGGCGGACTTCCTCCATGTAATGTGGTACTGTGGCAGTGTAGAAAGATACTGGCAACAGGTGATCAGGAAAATAGGAAAAGTGCTAAATGAACCAATTATCGCCAAACACTGTTTGTTGGGAATACGAAGGGAGAAGACAGGTAGTAGCATATATAATAGGAAGTTCCTGCAGGAAGTATTATTTCTCGCAAGAAAACAAATAGTAGAGAAATGGATTCAGCCGATCCCACCGACATTGAACCAGTGGATGAGAGCAGTAAATCAGGTTTTACAATATGAAAGAATAATGTATGAGCAAAGGGGTAATCTGCAGAGATTTGAGATTATATGGGCAAAGTGGAATAGATCATGTTTAACATTGGATGTAGGAATACCTGAAAATGAAGTATAAAGTGACCATGGAGAGAGTGGAGGAGAGAGAATGGAGTGATTGACAAAAGAGAATGTAAATGTAAATGGAAATATATGAAGAATTGTTTAAGGATACAAAATGTTAAATTATGTGGATTAATTTGTACAAAATTTGTAATAAAGAGTATTGAAAAAAAATAGAATGAATGGGGCCATGTATCCTAAGATTTTGAGTGCAAACCTCCTCCCATCAGCAAGGGCATTGTAGATGAAACGTGGCTGGGTCTTTCAGCATGACAATGATCTCAAACACACCGCCCGGGCAATGAAGGAGTGGCTTCGTAAGAAGCATTTCTAAGTCCTGGAGTGGCCTAGCCAGTCTCCAGATCTCAACCCCTTAGAAAACCTTTGGAGGGAGTTGAAAGTCCGTATTGCCCAGCGACAGCCCCAAAACATCACTGCTCTAGAGGACATCTGCATGGAGGAATGGGACAACATACCAGCAACAGTGTGTGACAACCTTGTGAAGACTTACAGAAAACGTTTGACCTCTGTCATTGCCAACAAAGGATATATAA
The DNA here is from genome assembly GCA_037952835.1 of Lithobates septentrionalis. Taxonomy (NCBI): domain Eukaryota; kingdom Metazoa; phylum Chordata; class Amphibia; order Anura; family Ranidae; genus Lithobates; species Lithobates septentrionalis. The sequence continues at coordinate 2,076,846 of JBBDGP010000871.1, read as the reverse complement.
CAAAGTATTGAGATGAACTTTTTATATTGACAAAATACTTATTTTCCACCATAATTTGCAAATAAATTCTTTCAAAAATCAGACAATGTGATTGTCTGGATTTGTTTCCACATTTTGTCTCTCATAGTTGGGGTATACCAATGATGACAATTACAGGCCTCTCTCATCTTTTTAAGTGGGAGAACTTTCACAATTGGTGGCTGACTAAATACTTTTTTGCCCCACTGTATTGTACATTGCAAGATTTGCATGTAACAATGTATATGACGTATCCTGTGTTACAAATGAAAAAAGATTTTATTTGATGTGTTTTTAAAAAAGAAGATACAGGTCTGTGAGAGCCAGAAATCTTGCTTGTTTGTATGTGACCAAATACTTATTTTCCACAATAATTTGCAAATAAATTCTTTCAAAAATTAGACAATGTGATTGTCTGGATTTGTTTCCACATTTTGTCTCTCATAGTTGAGGTATACCAATAAAGACAATTACAGGCCTCTCTCATCTTTTTAACTACTTGCCAACCGTCTAACGCAGATATACTGTGGCAGAATGGCACGGGCAGGCGAAATCACGTACCTGGTACGTGATCTGCCTCCCGCGGGCGGGGGGCACATCGCGCCCCCCGGTGCCCGAGGTGGTCGGCTTCGTTAGGGGAGCGATCCAGGCTGAGGGGGAGACCACTCATTCGTGGCCACCCCCCACGAATCGCTCCCCACGAATGAGATTATTCCTCTGCTGCTGTATAGTAAACAGCGGCAGAGGAAGTGATGTCATCGCTCCTCGGCTCGGTATTTTCCTTTCCGGCGCCGAGGAAAGAAGACATCGATGTGAGTGCACAACACATACACACACAGTAAAACACACCAGGCACACTTTTCACCCCCCATCACCCCCCGATCACCCCCTGATCACCCCTCAATCACCCCCCCTGTCACAGTGACACCAAGCAGTTTTTTCTGATTACTGCATTGGTGTCAGTTTGTGACAGTTAGTGTGGTAGGGCAGTTAGGGTTAGCCCCCTTTAGGTCTAGGGTATCCCCCTAACCCCCCCTAATAAAGTTTTAACCCCTTGATCACCCCCCGTCGCCAGTGTCACTAAGCGATCGTTTTTCTGATCGCTGTATTAGTGTCACTGGTGACGCTTGTTAGGGAGGTAAATATATAGGTTTGCCGTCAGCGTTTTATAGCATCAGGGACCCCCATATACTACCTAATAAAGGTTTTAACCCCATTGGTTGCCCCCTAGTTAACCCTTTCACCAGTGATCACCGTATAAGTGTTACGGGTGACGTTAGTTAGTTAGTTTATTTTTTATAGTGTCAGGGCACCCGCCATTTATTACCTAATAAAGGTTTAGCCCCCTGATCGCCCGGCAGGTGATATAAGTTAGGTTTTAGGGTCAGATAGGGTCTGCATCGCCCCAGGCAGCGTCAGGTTAGCGCCAGTACCGCTAACACCCACGCACGCAGCATACACCTCCCTTAGTGGTATAGTATCTGAATGGATCAAAATCTGATCCAATCAGATCTATACTAGCGTCCCCAGCAGTTTAGGGTCCCCAAAAACGCAGTGTTAGCGGGATCAGCCCAGATACCTGCTAGCACCTGCGTTTTGCCCCTCTGCCTGGCCCAGCCCAGCCCACCCAAGTGCAGTATCGATGGATCACTGTCACTTACAAAACACTAAATGCATAACTGCAGCGTTCGCAGAGTCAGGCCTGATCCCTGCGATCGCTAACAATTTTTTTGGTAGCGTTTTGGTGAACTGGCAAGCACCAGCCCCAGGCAGCATCAGGTTAGTGCCAGTAGCGATAACACCCACGCACGCACCATACACCTCCCTTAGTGGTATAGTATCTGAACGGATCAATATCTGATCCGATCAGATTTATAGTAGCGTCCCCAGCAGTTTAGGGTTCCCAAAAACGCAGTGTTAGCGGGATCAGCCCAGATACTTGCTAGCACCTGCGTTTTGCCCCTCCGCCCAATCCAGCCCACCCAAGTGCAGTATCGATCGATCACTGTCACTTACAAAACACTAAACGCATAACTGCAGCGTTCGCAGAGTCAGGCCTGATCCCTGCGATCGCTAACAATTTTTTGGTAGAGTTTTGGAGAACTGGCAAGCACCAGCCCCAGGCAGCGTCAGGTTAGTGCCAGTAGCGATAACACCCACGCACGCACCATACACCTCCCTTAGTGGTATAGTATCTTAACGGATCAATATCTGATCCGATCAGATTTATAGTAGCGTCCCCAGCAGTTTAGGGTTCCCAAAAACGCAGTGTTAGCGGGATCAGCCCAGATACCTGCTAGCACCTGCGTTTTGCCCCTCCGCCCAATCCAGCCCACCCAAGTGCAGTATCGATCGATCACTGTCACTTACAAAACACTAAACGCATAACTGCAGCGTTTGCAGAGTCAGGCCTGATCCCTGCGATCGCTAACAGTTTTTTTGGTAGTGTTTTGGTGAACTGGCAAGCACCAGCGGCCTAGTACACCCCAGTCGTAGTCAAACAAGCACTGCAGTAACACTTGGTGACGTGGCGAGTCCCATAAGTGCAGTTCAAGCTGGTGAGGTGGCAAGCACAAGTAGTGTCCCGCTGCCACCAAGAAGAAGACAAACACAGGCCCGTCGTGCCCATAATGCCCTTCCTGCTGCATTTGCCAATCCTAATTGGGAACCCACCACTTCTGCAGCACCCGTACTTCCCCCATTCACATCCCCAACCAAATGCAGTCGGCTGCATGAGAGGCATTTTCTTTATGTCCTCCCGAGCACCCCTACCCAACGAACCCCCCCAAAAAAGATGTCGTGTCTACAGCAAGCGCGGATATAGGCGTGACACCCGCTATTATTGTCCCTCCTGTCCTGACAATCCTGGTCTTTGCATCGGTGAATGTTTTGAATGCTACCATACACTAGTTGAGTATTAGCGTAGGGTACAGCATTGCACAGACTAGGCACACTTTCACAGGGTCTCCCAAGATGCCATCGCATTTTGAGAGACCTGAACCTGGAACCGGTTACAGTTATAAAAGTTACAGTTACAAAATAAAGTGTAAAAAAAAAAAACACAAAAAAATATATAAAATAAAAAAAAACAAAAATAGTTGTCGTTTTATTGTTCTCTCTCTCTCTATTCTCTCTCTATTGTTCTGCTCTTTTTTACTGTATTCTATTCTGCAATGTTTTATTGTTATTATGTTTTATCATGTTTGCTTTTCAGGTATGCAATTTTTTTATACTTTACTGTTTACTGTCTTTTATTGTTAACCATTTTTTTGTTTTCAGGTACGCCATTCAGCTGCAGCACGGATTTATTTATCTTGACAGCAACAGCGTTTGCTCCCACGATATATAAAGCCGTGACTCCAGCGGAGGTGATATATGCCGAAGCATGGGGGCGGCAGGGGCGGAGGAGCGATTTGCTCCTAACTTTTGGGGCGGGTGCCCCCATGCTTCGGCATATATAAATGGTGCATGTATGCCCATCATTAGAAGTGGGTGGATGAAGGGAGGTATTCTAATGGTGGGCATACTCACCAATCAATCTCTTTTTTTCTTTCAGCCCACAGGCTGCATGAAAAAAAAAGATTACAGTATATGTCCAACAAGGACCAGCAACGTACTGGTATGTTGCTGGACTTTGAGTGGTTATACCAGAATGATGCCTGCAGGTTTAGGTATCATCTTGGTATCATTCTTTTCAGCCAGCGGACGGCTTTCATGTAAAAGCAATCCTAGTGGCTAATTAGCCACTAGACTGCTTTTACAAGCAGTGGGAGGGAATGTCCCCCCCTCTCACCGTCTTCCATGTTTTTCTCTGGCTCTCCTGTCCCAACAGGGAACCTGAGAATGCAGCCGGTAATTCCACCAGCTGACCATAGAGCTGATCAGAGATCAGAATGGCTCCAATCATCTCTATGGCCTAAGAAACCGGAAGCTACGAGCATTTCATGACTTAGATTTCGCCGGATGTAAACAGCGCCATTGGGAAATTGGGAAAGCATTTTATCACACTGATCTTGGTGTGGTCAGATGCTTTGAGGGCAGAGGAGAGATCTAGGGTCTAATAGACCCCATTTTTTTCAAAAAAGAGTACCTGTCACTACCTATCGCTATCATAGGGGATATTTACATTCCCCGACATAACAATAAAAACGATTTAAAAAAAATGAAAGGAACAGTTTAAAAATAAGATAAAAAAGCAAAAAAAAAAAGAAAAAAAAAAAGCACCCCTGTCCCCCCCTGCTCTCACGCAAAGGCGAACGCAAGCGTTGGTCTGGCGTCAAATGTAAACAGCAATTGCACCATGCATGTGAGGTATCACCGCGAAGGTCAGATCGAGGGCAGTAATTTTAGCAGTAGACCCCCTCTGTAAATCTAAAGTGGTAACCTGTAAAGGCTTTTAAAGGCTTTTAAAAATGTATGCAGTTTGTCGCCACTGCACGTTTGTGCGCAATTTTAAAGTATGTCATGTTTGGTATCCATGTACTCAGCCTAAGATCATCTTTTTTATCTCATCAAACATTTGGGCAATATAGTGTGTTTTAGTGCATTAAAATAAAAAAAGTGTGTTTTTTCACCAAAAAATGCGTTTGAAAAATCACTGCGCAAATACTGTGTGAAAAAAAAATGAAACACCCACCATTTTAATCTGTAGGGCCTTTGCTTTAAAAAAATATATAATGTTTGGGGGTTCAAAGTAATTTTCTTATAAAAAAAAATGTTTTTTCATGTAAACAAATAGTGTCAGAAAGGGCTTTGTCTTCAAGTGGTTAGAAGAGTGGGTGATGTGTGACATAAGCTTCTAAATGTTGTGCATAAAATGCCAGGACAGTTCAAACCCCCCCCCAAATGACCCCATTTTGGAAAGTAGACACCCCAAGCTATTTGCTGAGAGGCATGTCGAGTCCATGGAATATTTTATATTGTGACACAAGTTGCAGGAAAAAGACAATTTTTTTTGTTTCTTTGCACAAAGTTGTCACTAAATGATATATTGCTCAAACATGCCATGGGAGTATGTGAAATTACACCCCAAAATACATTATGTTGCTTCTCCTGAGTACGGGGATACCACATGTGTGAGACTTTTTGGGAGCCTACCCGCATACAGTACCCCAAAACCCAAGCACCGCCTTCAGGGTTTCTAAGGGTGTAATTTTTTTATTTCACTCCTCACTGCCTATCACAGTTTCGGAGGCCATGGAATACCCAGATGGCACAACCCCCCCCCCCCCCCAATGACCCCATTTTGGAAAGTAGACACCCCAAGCTATTTGTTGAGCGGTATGGTGAGTATTTTGCAGACCTCGCTTTTTGTCACAAAGTTTTGAAAATTGAAAAAAGAAGAAAAAAAATATATTTTTCTTTTCTTTCTTCATTTTCAAAAACAAATGAGAGCTGCAAAATACTCACCATGCCTCTCAGCAAATAGCTTGGGGTGTCTACTTTCCAAAATGGAAATGAGGAGTGAAATCAAAAATTTACGCCCTTAGAAATCCTGAAGGCGGTTCTTGGTTTTCGGGGCCCCGTACGCAGCTAGGCCCCCAAAAAGTCCCACACATGTGGTATCCCCATACTCAGGAGAAGCAGCAGAATGTATTTTGGGGTGTAATTCCACATATGCCCATGGCATGTTTGAGCAATATATCGTTTAGTGGCAACTTTAAAAAAAAAAAAGTTTGTCATTTTCCCGCAACTTGTGGCAAAATATAAAATATTCCATGGACTCAACATGCCTCTCAGCAAATAGCTTGGGGTGTCTACTTTCCAAAATGGGGTCATTTGGGGGGGGGGGTTGAACTGTCCTGGCATTTTATGGCCTTCAAAACTGTGATAGGTAGTTAGGAGTGAAATCAAAAATTTACGCCCTTAGAAATCCTGAAGGCGGTGCTTGGCTTTCGGGGCCCCTTACGCGGCTAGGCTCCCAAAAAATCCCACACATGTGGTATCCCCATTCTCAGGAGAAGCAGCTAAATGTATTTTGGGGTGCAATTCCACATATGCCCATGGCCTGTGTGAGCAATATATCATTTAGTGACAACTTTTTGTAAATTTTTTTTTTTTTGTCATTATTCAATCACTTGGGACAAAAAAAATTATATTCAATGGGCTCAATATGCCTCTCAGCAATTTCCTTGTGGTGCCTACTTTCCAAAATGGGGTCATTTGGGGGGGGGGGGGTTGTACTGCCCTGCCATTTTAGCACCTCAAGAAATTAGATAGGCAGTCATAAACTAAAAGCTGTGTAAATTCCAGAAAATGTACCCTAGTTTGTAGACGCTATAACTTTTGCGCAAACCAATGAATATACGCTTATTGACATTTTTTTTACCAAAGACATGTGGCTGAATACATTTTGGACTAAATGTATGACTAAAATTGAGTTTATTGTATTTTTTTATAACAAAAAGTAGAAAATATGTTTGTTTTTTTCAAAATGTTCGGTATTTTTCCGTTTATAGCGCAAAAAATAAAAACCGCAGAGGTGATCAAATAGCATCAAAAGAAAGCTCTATTTGTGGGAACAAAAGGACGCAAATTTCGTTTGGGTACAGCATTGCATGACCGCGCAATTAGCAGTTAAAATGACACAGTGCCAAATTGTAAAAAGTGCTCTGGTCAGGAAGGGGGTAAATCCTTCTGGGGCTGAAGTGGTTAAGTGGGAGAACTTGCACAATTGGTGGCTGACTAAATACTTTTTTGCCCCACTGTATATTGGGCGCACAACAAGAAGACTCAGGGACAGGTTCCAAGAACATCTGTATAGTATCGACAAAAATCTGCCGACTAATGTCGGCCGACACTTTAACTAGTACCACAGTGGCAGTAGTGCCAGTGTGGGGGTACAGATTTTGGAGAAAGTCCAGACATCCAGACGTCTTTAAAATTCTTTGTAAAAGGAAGTTTTTTTGGATATTTCATTTTAATACCAGAAAACCTTTCGGAATGAACCATGAGTGGGACATGTCACACTTTCATAATTAACTATTTAACCAGGATCGTTTGTGTTATATATATTCTGGGCATGCATTTGTGTTTACATCTGTATCTATATCTATATATATATATATATATCTATATATATATATATATATATATATATATATATAGATATATATATATATATACAGGTTTTGGTTCGTTTTTCTTGCCACTTTGAGTTTCTTTCTTATATATATCCAGTTATTGGCACATGTCCATTTGTTATTTATACACTGTTCCTATTAGGACTCATAGATAATTTATTATCATGCATAAGCAACTTTGTTTTTAGTTGTATTTTTTGTTCAAGTACCTTTTTTAAGTGCACCTGTGTTTGGGCTTGATTGATTTTGTTTTTGTCTCAAGCCCATATCCATATGTATTTTTTGTGGGACAGTATTACAGCAGCTTGCCTTTTATGCCCCTTTGATCAAGTTTATACTTAAAATACATACCTGTCTTGTATACACAAGCATTTAGGCTCGATGGATGGTTTGAACATGTACATACACGACCATATTTTTCGGGTATTAGAAGGATGGACATAAATACATTGATTTTTCTTTGTTTTGTGTGTTTTTCATCTTTTTTTCTTTTTCTGTTGTTTTGATTTATTTATAGGTAGTATGACATTTTGTCTCATGGATATTTTGTTTATGGACATTTTTGTTTTTATCAATTACTCCTTCTTGAGTTTTGTCAGTGTTTGCATGTGTATATACCCTATTTATCGGCGTATACTACGCACTTTTTCCCCTTAAAATCAGGGGAAAATCTTGGGTGCGTGTTATCGCCGATCCCCGCCAATCTCCGCCGATCTCTGCTGATTGTGAGCAGAGCGAGTGCCGCCGACATACACAAAGCCGAGTGTACTCGGCTAGTCTCGGCTCCGCTCACAGTCATGCTCAGTCCCGCCATTGGACCTGTGTTAAGTCCATCATAGGGGCGGGACTGGGCAGGACTGCGAGAGGAGCCACATAACACGCACCCCAAGTTTAGGAGGGAATTTTAAGCAAAAAAACTTTTAGGAGGGAAGTTTAAGGAAAAAAACTTACATTTAAATGCCTATCAATGCAGCCTTATCAGTGTCCATCTGCAGCCTTGCCTAGTGTCTTTGCAGCCTTGTGTCTTTGCAGCCTTGTGTCATTGTAGCCTTTGCAGCCTTGTGTATTTGCAGCCTTTGCAGCCTTGTGTCATTGCAGCCTTTGCAGCCCTGTGTCATTCCAGCCTTGTGTCATTGCAGCCTTTGCAGCCTTTGCAGCCTTGTGTCATTGCAGCTACAGGTCTTTAAAATTGGCGCCGACCTCCGCTGATTGCAAGAGGAGCGAGCGCTGCTGGTGTCCTATCGAAAATAGTCCCCCATCAGATAGTGTCCGCCCTGTAGTGCGCAGGCGCTGGGGAGACTCCGAAAATCCCCGAAATCAACAGCTGATCGTGAGCTAGCGCCGAGATGCACAAAGCCGAGTGTACTCGGCTAGTCTCGGCTAGTCTCGGCTCCTCTCGCATTCCTACCCAGTCCCGCCCCTATGATGGACATAACACAGGTCCAATGGCGGGACTGGGAATGACTGTGAGCGGAGCAGAGAATAGCTGAGTACACTCGGCTTTGTGTATGTCGGCAGCGCTCGCTTCGCTCACAATCAGCAGAGATCGGCGGAGATTGGCGTATAACACACACCCAAGATTTTCCCCTGATTTTAAGGGGAAAAAAGTGCGTGTTATACTCCGATAAATACAGTATATACATTTTAAACGTTGTAATGTTTTTAACATGTCAGCTGAAATGTTTCTTGCACTTAGCATAATCCTGGGCAGGTGCTTTTTTTGGGTGTGGCTGATCAGGGTTTACTTCTTAAAACAGCCGGCTTAGTGTATGCTACTTTTGTTGTGAACAAGCAAGCTATCGCTTGTGAAATGCGTCAACTGCCTGTCCTGTGTTTGTCTGATACACTTGTGACAATAAAGGTACATCAAGCAAGTTTTTGGGAAATTCAGAGTGCGACCATTTCTTCATTTTATTCCTGAGCTTAACCATGGCGGAACATGTGGGTGACACCGATCCTGGCTCCCTTCTATCTTCTTGCAGCGCTCTCCTGGTCATCTCAGGAAAAATGTGTGTCTCTCTCTCTCTCTCTGGTGGAGTTCCACCAAACAGTCTGGTCACCTCACCACACTCTCTCTTTCTCTCTCGGCAGTCTCTGGAAAGGCTTGGCTTTCTCTCTCTATAATAGGCCACACACTCTCTGGTGTCAGTGTGTGTCTCTCTCTCCTTTAGCCTGATGCTGGTACCTCAGCCCACTCTCCTAAGACAGCTCTCCCTCCTTTAGATCGCTCTTTTTCCTTTAGATGGCTCCCTCTCTTTTAGCCTGATGCTGGTACCTTAGCCCGCTCTCCTTAGACAACTCTCCCTCCTTAATAATAGGTCACACGCTCTCTGGTGTCAGTGTGTGTCTCTCTCTCCCTTCAGCTCCAAAAATCTCTCTCACAGTGTTTTTCTCTCACTCTCCTCACACCTCTCCTTTTCCCAGGCTTTCATAATATCCCTCCTCCTCTGTTGGGGTACAAAGTCCCTGGTGTCAGCGTGTGTCTCTCTCCTCACTCTGGCACCCCAGTTCCTTCCCCTCACATGCCCCTCCCCTCCTCACTGTTAAGTGTCACTGTGTCCCAGCAAAGACTTTTTGAGCCTTGGTATCTCCCTCTCTTTTAAGCAATCTCCTCTCCTCTGTCTCCTGTTAGCACTCTCTCTTTTTTTTACCTCAGTACTTCCCTCTCTTCCATCCCCTCAGCACTTCCTGAAACTCCCTTTTTTCCCAGTATGCTCTGTGTCTGAGTTTTTCTGGAAGGACCAGTCAGCATCTCTCTGTCTCCATCTTGTGGCCAAAAGGAGAAATTGCATTACAACATGCCTGCTACATTATTATTATTATTTTTACTAGTAATGGTGGCAATCTGCAATTTTTATCGTGACTGTGACATTGCGGAGAACATATTGGACACTTTTGACACTATTTTGGGACCATTAACATTTATACAGTGATCACTGCTATAAATATGCACTGATTACTGTATAAATGTCACTGGCAGGGAAGGAGTTAACTCTAATGGGTGATCAAGGGCTTAAATGTGTTACCTAGAGAGTGATTCTAACTGTGGGGGGATGGGACTGACTATGGGGAGGAGACCGATCAGTGTTCCTATATACTAGGAACACACGATCTGTCTCCTCTCCCCTGACAGGACGTGGATCTGTGTGTTCACACACACAGATCCACATTCCTGCTCTGTCACCAGCGATCACCAGTGCCTGGCGGACATCAGGGCTGCCGGGCACACACATCGGCTCCTCGGTGTTGCAGCGGGCGCGTGCGCACACCTCCTATACCGCCGGGAAGCCGAGGACGTCATATGATGGCTGCCCAGGATGGGAGATCCCATCTGCAGACGTCATATGACAATGGGCGGGTAGTGACGTGGTTAAAGATGGCTGCTGCGTATTCAATTGACCATGTGGTTTTGGGGGGGAAGTGTGCCCATGTCTTGCTGACATCACTCACAAAATGACCTGTGAGTGGTCAAGAGGAATGATCACATCCCGTGGGTGGTCTCTGGTATACAGGACTATAATAGAGTCACTAGCATGGGGGAGGTTCGTTTTGGAGCTGTGGAAGGAAAGCATGCAGCAAAAACTCCTCATTGTCCTGTTCCAGTGTAAGCTGTTGCCAGAGTTATGTATTTGACCTTTCTTTGAGATATTGGAAATAGGAGTGTATGTTTAAGCCTTGTTATTTGGTGTAATGTTTAACTTTTATGTGTAAGAAACTTTATGTATTTTGATGTCCAGTCATGTTTTGTTTTATGCTTTTTATAAAAACTGCTCTGTTGTGTCTGTTCATTTGAAATATTCACTAGATATTTGAGTGGCTGTCCAGTATACCTTCATTATAAACTTCCCACATTTGATACAAATCTCCTCCCTCTTTTTCACTCTTGACTGAGTGGAAGCAAAGGCTAAGCTTTTTAACCCAGGGTCCATCTTACTGATACTGGGACTGTATAGTACAAGAAGGATTTCTGCTTGCTGCCTTCTGTGTATGTGCCTCTGGTTAGTTCACATCTGCATATCTTTAAAAATTCATGTCAATCAGTATTATAAGAAAGTACGTGTGGTCTTTATAATGGGTTGCTAAAAATAGAAATAAATAAACTTGTACCATCATCCAGGATTCTAGAGATAAGGAACGGGGAGCCTGGTCCCCGGCCAGGCTACCACAAAAGACATGAGGGCTGTTTGGACCATCGCGGTGCAGTGAAACAATACATTATGATTATGTGACAAATAGACAATTGTAAAAGATAATAATGATTTATTTATACAAAAATGCTGGTCAGTTACAAATAAAAACATAACAATAATTTATATGTCACCGAAACAGTTAACCCCGAGATTGGGGAATTACAGTGGGACAATTCATCACGGACGTAAATCGACTACTTGTGCGGACAATAGCCGCTTCATCAGGAGGGTATCTGTGGATTATTTAACAGGTAGTCACAAAAAAAGTAATATAACTGCCAGGAGGCAAAAATAGTAGTAAAAGAACTTACAATTGTAACAACATTTGAACAAAATATTTATTGCATAAGGGGGGAGGAAGAGCCAAACTGCTTACCCATGTCCCGACAGGCCCTGATCGCAGGGCATAGCCACCAAAGGGGGGTCCCCTGTGACGACTCGGGGGAGCTAAATAACACGATGGACTGGGATCTGGATAGACAAATTGATTAATTTAATTAAGACTCGGGGTAGATAAGCTGGGATCTGGATGAGTGAATTAATGAAAACACAAAGTGAAGGTGCTGTAGGCCAGCAAGGCCAGACAATAGTGGGGCAGTGAAAAATTGAAAGGTGTATAAATAAATCGGTGAAAGAGGATATAAAATCATCAAATTGTGAAGAATGGTGAAGGGAGTGAGACCCAAAGTGAAGTGTGAAAAAAGTGTAATTATATAAACATATAAACAGTGATTGGTTGGGAAATTTGAGGGAATGAAGAAAAATTGGGAAAAGTGTGGGAAGTGAAAGTGACACGAAGTGAAGGAAAGGTGAGATCAAGTGATAATTTGTGTGAATTAAGTGAAAGACACAGCTATACCTGGTAATTAAAATGTAAAAAATTATTAATAATGTTAGACATCCCGGGAAGAGAGGTCTGGCTGAAAAAGGAAGGTATCAGCCAACGGCCACGATATGCGATACTCCAACCAAAAGGCATGGGCTGGAGACACAGAAGAATCAATCCCCTCATGCCAGAGTAGTCTATGAGGAAAAAATAAGCAATGGTGCCAAAAGTTAGAACGGCCGATAACCAGTAACCTGAGATGACAGGCACTGCACAAGGCTATGAAAAAAACATTGATTGCTAAGTAACTTACTGAGTACTGGCTGAGATAGATGTTCTGGGGCGCCTAGAGTCCATAGCATGAATAAGCAGGCTGACTGCCTGCTATTTGTAGCTCCCAACCCAGCGATGCAGCGCGCACGCCGGCACCATCGGCGTGCGACTTCACAGGGTCAGGGCTCCCACATAGCGCACATGCAAATGAATCGCGTGCGTGCATGCACACTGGCCTTATGGCCACGGGATGTGAATATACATATAAAAATCACATCAGAAATCATGATATAAAAAATATATAATATGCATACACTTGTTTATTCACTCATTTTGGAAATTATTTTTCAATACATATACGTAGATATTTACATACATGTGCACATTCAATTCAACAACATTCTTACTCACCCTGGTCTCTTGAAATATTGTATACTATGATCAAGCAGCTATTTGAGTCAAGATGTCTGCCAGCGTCAAGTAGACCAAGAGCTATAGGTGACCATAGGGAGCATTCAGGGGCCAGCTACAATAACATAAAGGGTAATAGAATTACTTTAAATGTCACAAAAATGGGAATAAATCTCCGGAGACAAAATAATAAATAGAAAAGGGAGGTCAACTCACAAAACAAAGTTTTGCAATAGACTCAATACCCAGGGACACAGACTCTCTGCACAGCAGGATACTTGTATCTAAAAGCCAAGAAAAAACAAAAAAGGGCTTCAAATGCACATAATAGGAAAAAGTTGAATCACTAAAAAAGAGCGCTCAATTGGGCGCTTCAAACCGGCAAGAATCGGCATCAGAGCATTTAATTAAATGTGCAATGGGCGCTGGAACAAGCAGATAAAGGGAAGAAAGAAGAGAACAACGAGAGGCGCACAGATGGCACGGTGAGCCAGGTGCTGTCCAGAGGACCCTGGATCAAACGCCTTGGGCATCTATATGCTCACCCCAGGTGCTCAAAGGCAACCCAAGCAGCAGGCAGACTTTCCCCTAGATACACAAGTACTATTACAAAAAAGGGGAAGAAGAAAAAGATGGAATAATTTTAAAGGGGCAAAAGAATGTTGTCAAGGGGAAAGAAGGTGCACATATATTTACAACTATTTTCAAATATTCATAACAAAATAGATAAATATAAGCACAAGTGAAATAACAATTCATAAAGAAATCATATAACTACATTATTTTCGCTTTATAGTAACAACATAATTATCAAAATAATGTACTAGTAGAAACTTTAATATTGTAAGCAGAAACGGCTCTAGACTTTGTGAGGCCTTAGGCAAAACCTAGACATGAGACCCCACTCACGCTCAAAATGGGAAAAATAACTCAAGCGATAAAAAAAATTAACTGTATAAATTGCATATATTAAGAGCTTTAAAGTGCTGGTGTTCGTGCCCTCTATGTCAACGCTGGTGTCAGTGCTCTCTATCTCAGTGCTGGTGTCAGTGCTCTCTATCTCAGTGCTGGTGTCAGTGCTCTCTATCTCAGTGCTGGTGTCAGTGTCCTCTATCTCAACTCTGGTGTCAGTGTTCTCTATCTCGGTGCTGGTGTCAGTGTTCTCTATCTCGGTGCTGGTGTCAGTGCTCTATATCTCGGTGCTGGTGTCAGTGCTCTATATCTCGGTGCTGGTGTCAGTGCTCTCTATCTCAGTTCTGGTGTGTGTGTCCTCTATCTTAACTCTGGTGTCAGTGTTCTCTATCTCGGTGCTGGTGTCAGTGTTCTCTATCTCGGTGCTGGTGTCAGTGCTCTCTATCTCGGTGCTGGTGTCAGTGCTCTCTATCTCGGTGCTGGTGTCAGTGCTCTCTATCTCGGTGCTGGTATCAGTGCTCTCTATCTCGGTGCTGGTGTCAGTGAAAAAAATCAGTGATTTTTTTCTTGTAGATCAAGGTATCACGGATATGGGCCTTAGCTTTATTAAAAGTTTTTTTTAGGATACTACGATTATAGCCTCTCTCACGTAGGCATGAATATAAAGAGTTGGCCTCACTTTGAACGTCCTCATCTCTACTACAGTTCCGCCTCAATCTGAGGTACTGGCTGTAGGGAATGCTGTTAACCAAGGATTGAGGATGGGAGCTAGAGGCATGCAAAAAATAGCATTGCAACATTGAAACAATTCTTGTATTGTTAAATCTTGTTGTTGCATATTTGAGCTGTACAACAAACTAATATTCAAGTTTCATGTGACAATTACTTCAGATACACAATGTTTAAATCGTATTTCTACTACAGGCGTTGCCAAAGCTACACGATGTCCTTGAATATTCTTAGACATTGAGATTATTACCAATTTTATGCAAGGCTAAAGAGCTGAGAGGCGTAATTGTACTTTAATCCCATATGAAAGGCAGACTACCTTTATAATATGAGTTTTTAGCTTGTATAAATGCAGGAGCGAACATGATGTTCTACCTTGTTCTGTGCTGACTGTGAGCTCCTGAAGCTTTTGTTGACAAGAATTCCTTTTTTACTTTTGTGTTAAAAAAAATATATATATATATATAAATATATATACACAGTATACACACACATACCCAGGCATGTTTTGAAATTGCTTATACTATGTGTGTGTGTGCGTGTGTATGTGTATATATAGTATCTCACAAAAGTGAGTACACCCCTCACATTTTTGTAAATATTTTATTATATCATTTCATGTGACAACACTGAAGAAATGACACTGCTACAATGTAAAGTAGAGTAGTGAGTGTACAGCTTGTATAACAGTGTACATTTTCTGACCCTTCAAAATAACTCAACATATAGCCATTACATTTTTTCCTAAACTTTTCCTAAATTTATAGGACGACAGTACATTACTGCAGTTTTTACTATTAGCAGCACTAATTAATACACAGCCATTAATGTCTAAACAGCTGGCAACAAAAGCGAGTACACCCCTAAGTGAAAATGTCCAAATTGAGCCCAATTAGCCATTTTCCCTCCCCGGTGTCATGTGACTCATTAGTGTTACAAAGTCTCAGGTGTGAATGGGAGCAAGTGTGTTAAATTTGGTTTTATCGCTCGACCAAAGGAATTGAGTGCACATGCTCAGCGTCATATCCAGATGTTGTCTATTAGAAGTTGAGGAGCACAAAGACAAGTGTGTCTTGCCTACAGTCAAGCATGGTGGTGAAAGTGTCATAGTCTGGGGCTGCATGAGTGCTGCCGGCACTGGGGAGCTACAGTTCATTGAGGGAACCATGAATGCCAACATGTACTGTGACATACTGAAGCAGAGCACAATCCCCTCCCTTTGGAGACTGGGTCGCAGGGCAGTATTCAAACATGATAACGATCCCAAACATACCTCCAAGACGACCACTGCCTTGCTAAAGAAGCTGAGGGTAAAGGTGATAGACTGGCCAAGCATGTTTCCAGACCTAAACCCTATTGAGCATCTGTGGGGCATCCTCAAACAGAAGGTGGAGGAGCGCAAGGTCTCTAACATCCACCAGCTCCGTGATGTTGTCATGGAGGAGTGGAAGAGTATTCCATTGGCAACCTGTAAGCTCTGGTGAACTCCATGCCCAAGAGGGTTAAGGCAGTGCTGGAAAATAATGGTGGCCACACAAAATATTGACACTTTGGGCCCAATTTGGACATTTTCATTTAGGGGTGTACTCACTTTTGTTGCCAGTGGTTTAGACATGAATGGCTGTGTGTTAGGTTATTTTGAGGGGGCAGCAAATTTACACTGTTATACAAGCTGTACACTCACTACTTTACATTCTAGCAAAGTGTCATTACTTCAGTGTTGTCACATGAAAAGATAGAATAAAATATTTACAAAAATATGAGGGGTGTACTCACTTTTGTGAGATACTGTATATAAATACATACATTGCCTTAAAAAAGTATTTATACCCCTTGAAATTTTCCACATTTTGTCATGTTACAATCAAAAACGTAAATGTGTTTTATTGGGATTTTATGTGATAGACCAACACAAAGTGGCACATAATTTTGAATTGGAATGAAAATGAGTCAATACTTTGTAGAACCACCTTTTGCTGCAATTACAGCTGCAAGTTTTTTTAGGGATTTGTCTAATCAGTTTTACACATCTAGAGAGTGAAATGTTTGCCCATTCTTCTGTGCAAAACAGCTCAAGCTCTGTCAGATTGGATGGAGAGCGTCTGTGAACAGCAATTTTCAAGTTTTGCCACAGATTCTCAAATGGATTTAGGTCTGGACTTTGACTGGGCCATTCTAACACATGAATATGCTTTGATCCAAACCATTCCATCATAACTCTGGCTGTATGTTTAGGGTATGTCCTGCTGGAAGGTGAACCCCCGCCCCAGTCTCAAGTCTTTTGCAGACTCAAACAGGTTTTCTTCCTATGCCGCGTACACATGAGCGGAATTTCCGACAGAAAGAGTCCGATGGGAGCTTTTCATCGTATATTCCAACCGCGTGTATGCCCCATCGGACTTTTTCTGTCGAAAATTCAGACTGACTTACATGTAGAACATGTTCTATATTTTTCCGACGGAACAAATTACTATCGGAAAAACCGCTCGTCTGTATGCTGTTCCGATGCACCAAAAACGACGCATGCTCTGAAGCAAGTACGAGACGGAAGCTATTGGCTACTGGCTATTGAACTTCTGTTTTCTTGTCCCGTCGTACATGTTGTACGTCACTGTGTTCTGGACGGTCGGAATTTGGTGTGACCGTGTGTATGCAAGACAGCTTGAGCGGAATTCCGTCGGAACTCCTTCGTAAAAACCTTCAGAGTTTATTCTGATGGCAAAGCCGGTCGTGTGTACAGGGCATAAGATTGCCCTGTATTTGGCTCCATCCATCTTCCCATCATCTCTGACCAGCTTCCCCGTCCCTGCTGAAGAAAAGCATCCCCACAACTTGATGCTGCTACCACCATGTTTCACAGTGGGGATGTTGTGTTCAGGGTGATGTGCAGTGTTAGTTTTCCGCCACACATAGCGTTTTGCTTTTAGGCCTAAAAGTTCAATTTTGGGGTCATCTGACCAGAGTGCCTTCTTCCATATATTTGCTGTGTCCCCCACATGGCTTCTCGGAAACTGCAAATGGGATTTCTTATGGCTTTCCATAAATAATGGCTTTCTTCTTGCCATTCTTCCATAAAGGCCAGATTTGTGGAGTGCACAACTTATAGTTGTCCTGTAGACAGCTTCTCCCACCTGAGCTGTGGATCTCTGCAGCTCCTCCTGAGTTACCATGGGCCTCTTGGCTGCTTCATTGATTAATGCTCTCCTTGCCCGGCCTTTCAGTTTAGCTGGACAGCCATGTCTTGGTAGATTTGCGGTTGTGCCATACTCTTTCCATTTTCGGATTATGGATTGTACAGTGCTCCATGAGATGTTCACAGCTTGGGATCATTTTTATAACCTAACCCTGCATCAAACTTCTACACAACTTTATCCCTGACCTGTCTGGTGTGTTCCGTGGCCTTCATGATGCTTTTTGTTCTCTAACAAGCCTCTGAGGGCTTTACAGAACAGCTGTATTTATACTGAGATTAAATTACACAAAGGTGGACTCTATTTACTTATTAGGTGACTTCTGAAGGCAATTGGTTCCACTTGATTTTAGTTAGGGGTATCAGAGTAAAGGGGACTGAATACAAATGCATACCACACTTTTCAGATATTTATTTGTGAAAAGTTTTGAAGACCATCTATGGCTTTCCTTCCATTTCACAATTATGTGCCACTTTGTGTTGGTCTATCACATAAAATTCCAATTAAATACATTTACGTTTTTGGTTGTAACATGACAAAATATGGACAATTTCACGGGGTATGAATACTTTTTCAAGGCACTGTATATATATATATCCTATGTCCTTTTTAACTCCACTATGCTCTTACTTCTGCAACTCCAGCTAGAATTGCATTACTGAAAACTGTTTCCTATGTCCCTTTTTAACTCTGGTATGCTCTTACTGCTGCAATTCCAGCTAGAATCCCATTACTGAAAACTGTTTCCTATGTCCCTTTTAACTCTGGTATGCTTTTTTGCTTAACCATCTGTAGACTGTCCACATTGCTATTGTTTTTGTTTCCTCCCTATGCCTTTCCTTTAAATTATGGCCTCCTTATCTTTATTAGCTATGCACCTTTAAGTCTGTTTCTGAAGTGAGAATTTTTCTTGGCATAGCCAGCCTTGTTTTATTAACTCTAACTTTTTATTAACCCTGATTAGCAATTAGAAGCACCTATCCCCATTCCTAGCAGTATATAACTAAGCATCTCTTGGTAAAGGCACGTTTGCCAAGGGGTGGCACGCTTGCAGATGAGATTCTTGTCAGGGCTGGGTTAAGCCCTTCCTTCTCTGAGCTGGCCGCTCAGCTGTCGGTAATTGCCAGCTCCTAACTCTCCACAGATACCCAGCTGTTGATGATATCCTGCTCATCAGTCCTGCCTACTTAAGCCGTCCAGCCCAGAGGATCTCTGCCTTTGGCCTTAGTCAACATCACAGAGACGCTCTCCTGCATTCCTGTTAAAAGACTTGCTTGGCTGACATCCCTTCTGGCTCCAGATCCTGCTTGCTGTTTTACTACACTCATCTCCGGCTCCCTGACGTTTGGTTTGTCTGACTACGTTCCGGTTCCTGAACTCTGGCTATGTTTTGTCTACATTTTTTCTATTTACTTTTTTTATTAAACAAGGGTGATTTAACTGTACTTCTGTCTGATTTCATTGTTTCTGAGAGATCTTTCCCAAAGTGGGGGTGTTTCTATAAGTGGGAGCACTTTTGACTCTGCACTTCAGCGAATGCACTTCAGCGAAGAAAACACCTTGAAAATACAATACAGGTGACCTTGTTTACACTTTCAGCTCTTCTTCCCCCTTCTAAAATGCAATGTCTACCGCTCCTTCTGACAGCTGTGTCTTCTATCCTTAAACTAACACTCCTGCACACCTCTTCTCCACCCCACACCTTATATATATCACCCTCACTTCTGTCCTCTCCATATTACTGCACTCACCAACTCCGGCTAGTTCTAAATCCACACGCCCAATACTCCAAACCACTGGGGCATGTCCCTTCATATAAATCACACACCCACATTACCTCGCTCACCCTTCTGCTTCTCCTATCCTCTGGTGATGTATCCCCAAACCCTGGGCCTCCTTCATCTAACTGTATTCAACACACCCATTATCGTACACCCTCTGGCTGCAGTCGCAATGCACACAATCTAGCTAACATTTCTCTTCTTCCCAAGACCAGACTCCCTTTCTCTTGCGCCCTTTGGAATGCTTGCTCTGTCTGTAACAAACTCACCTCGCTCCACAATCTCTTTATCGCTTACTCATTTAATCTACTCGCCATTACTGAAACCTGGCTTCACAAATCTGACACTGTATCTTCTGCTGCTCTATCCCATGGTGGTCTTCCTTGGACTCACTCCCCCAGACCCAGTTTACACAAAGGAGGGGGTGTTGGAATCCTTTTAGACCCACATAGCACCTTTCAAGTACTTCACCCACCTCCAGTATCATCCTTTCTTGATGACTTCTCTGCCTAGCTACTCTACTTTCTCTCTTCTGAAATCCCCACAATCATTCTCGGGGACTTCAACATCCCTATTAATACTAACATTCCTGCAACTTCCAACCTTCTCAGTCTAACCTCATCCTTTGACCTGAAGCAATGGATACATGCTCCTACTCACTCTGAAGGCAATACCCTTGACCTCGTCTTTTCCCACCTATGCACTCCATGCAACCACTCCAATTATCCTTACCCTCTCTCTGATCACTACCTAATTAACTTCACTCTCTCCCTCTCCTCTGCCTCCTAACCCTCCATACACCTAACGGTTACCCGTAGAAACCTTTGCCATCTCAACCCTTCTCTTCTCTACTCTGCAACTGACCATCTCTATGACAAAATCGTACCTCTGTCTTGCAACAACCTAGCCACTTTTGTCTACAACACTTAACTTCTAGCCGCACTGAACACACTGGCCCCCCTCACTACACACAGGATAAGGTCCCCTTCAATCCTGGCAAACAGGTAATACTAGAAGTCTGAAAATGAGACTAAGTCCCAAAAAGATTTCAGCCAGTATAAATCTGCCCTCCAAAAATATAATTCTAGCCTCCTCACTGCCAAGCAGACCTATTTCATCACTCTCATCAAAAACTTACCATCCCGTCCCTGTCAACTCTTCTCTACCTTCAACTCTCTACTTCGTCCTCCACTAACTGCACCCACTAACGCACTCACTGCCCAGGAGATCGCCAATCACTTCAAACAGAAGATTGATACAATTTGCGAGGAGATCTCTACTGTTCAGATACCCTCCATGCTTTACACCTCATGTCCACAGGTACAATCATTACTTCCCTCTTTCAACTCCACCACTATAGACGAGGTTGCTAAATTACTTGCTAACGTCCATCTTACCACCTGTCCTCTGAATCCTTTCCCTCACAAATGCTACATTCACCCTCTAGCTCTATTCTACGCTCTATAATCCACATCTTTAATCTCTATCTCTCTCTTCTGGCATCTTCCCCAACTCTTTAAAACATGCACTTGTCAGCCCCATACTTAAAAAGCCCTCACTGGACCCATTCAGTCTTAATAACCTACACCCCATCTCCTTGCTCCCCTTTTTATCCAAACTCCTTGAATGTCTAGTCTACAACTAACTGAGCGTCCACCTTGCTGATAATACTCTTCTTGATCCCCTTCAGTCTGGATTTGGCCCTCAACATTCCACAGAAACTGCTCTCCTAAAACCAACAAACGATCTCTGTGACTGTACTCTTCGCAGGTTCTCTACCTACTTATTTAACCTCACCTTTAGCGTTATTTACAATTCTACTTCCTCCTCTCCTCTTCCTTTCTCTGTTGGGGTCCCCCAAGGTTCTGTTCTTGGACCTCTCCTATTTTCAATCTACACCGCCTCCCTGGGTCAGCTGATAGCCTCCCACGGTTTCCAATACTATCTGTATGCTGACGACACTCAAATCTATTTCTCTACCCCTTAACCCACTCCTTCAGTCTCCTCACGTATCACTATTTTACTATCAGATATATCAGTCTGGATGTTGCACCACTTCCTCAAACTTAATCTATCCAAAACCAAACTTATCATTTTTCCTCCCCCACGTGCCTCTTCCCCTGATCTCTTTATTAAAATTGATGGCACAACTATCAGCCCATCCCCACATGCCAAGGTCCTAGGAGTAGTCCTGGACTCTGAACTCTCCTTTAAGCCCCACGTCCAATCACTGTTCAAATCTTGCCTCAACCTCCGGAACATCTCCAAAATACTGCAACTTCCTCCTCATTGGCCTACTCTATCTACTCTATGCCGATACTCTATCCCCCTTCAGTCCATCATGAATGCTGCTGCCAGACTCATCCACCTTACCAACCGCTCTGTCTCTGCTACTCCTCTCTGTCAATCCCTCCACTGGCTTCCGCACACCCAATGAATTCAATTCAAAATACTAACTACCTACAAAGCAATCCACAACTCTGACCCCAGCTACATCACTGACCTAGTCTCAAAATACCAACCTAATCGTTCTCTTCGTTCCTCCCACAACCTCCTGCTCTCTAGCTCTCTCATCACCTCCTCCCATGCTTGTCTCCAGGACTTTTCCAGAGCCTCTCCAAGCCTATGGAACTCCTTACCCCAATCTGTCTGTCTATCTCCTACTCTATTAGCTTTTAGACGATCCCTGAAAACCCTCCTCTTCAGAGAAGCCTATCCTACCCATACCTAACAACTTTAATTTTTCTGATCATCCCCCACAGCTACTAACCTTTGTTCCACTTGACCCTCCCTTTTAGATTGTAAGCTCTAACGAGCAGGGCCTCTGATCCCTCCTGTATTGAATTGTATTGTAATTGTACTGTCTTCCCCGATGTTGTAAAGCGATGCGCAAACTGTTGGTGCTATATAAATCCTGTTTACTAATAATAATAATATAATTACAGAAATTGTACATCATACATTTCCTAGACATTCTATTGAATGGCTGGTTTCAAACATTGCCAAAGTATGTTAAAATGAAAGTGTATCTCTGTCAATTTAAGAATTATTTACTCAAGAATGGCTGCAGCTAATGTGGTCATTGAGGACTTATTGTAAAGCCTATTTACTCTTTATTAAAAATGTGTTAGTAATTTGTTTCACAAAGATTTTATTGGATTTTTAGGTTTTTCCCAAATAGTACGAGAAAATGTTGTAAGGAATGTCAGTGAGTACAGAGGTGCGATCTGTAACAGAATTCCACCATAAGATAGGAATACAGTACACATGCATGAACCGGATGTCATGAATTATAAGACAGGAAATACACCATGGCTTGCTCAAAGGGAAATGGATGGTTTGAAGGTACGAAGTCTGTTCAGAGTTTTACTTTAGGTAGCTGTAGGTTTTGCCACTATAGAGCAAGCCAGCTAGACTATCAGTGATTTTTTTTTGTTAGCATTCTGGAAAATGAGAAAAAACATTTAAATATTGTTAATTAAATTTTACTTTTAGGAGATGTGGTATGCATCTATTTCACACATCCTGATGTTCACCATACAGTTGTTATGGAAATGATTAAGAGCTCCAATCGAGCCCAAGGTTATCTGCTGCTGTCTCTAATTTGAAAAGTGTTGATATGCATGCATATAAAAGTAAACACTCTGAGACACGCTCAGCAGCATTACTGTTACACTTCTAATTTATTCAAGGCGGTGTTAATGTTTTATACACACAAATACGTCATTGCTATGTTAGTCTAATAGGTACATCTCATTGGTTAAGATAGTAAAGAAGATGGAGAATTTTCATAACGAGGTTGGGCTCTCTTTGGTTTTATCTCCAGTTCCGCGTTCTTCTGATGTGTGGGATGCAGGGGGTACCCGCCATCTTGAGAAAATATAGGAACAGAGCAAACCTGTATACTTATATAATGAGTAAGGAGAAAAATATGTATGCACATAAGAAAATAGACATTTTCAGATTACTATTATTATTATCTACATCACATTCCTTCACAATCCCCCCTAAAATGACTATTTTCTCTTTTCTGTCCCTAATACTAAAGGTCCCACTTTGGCCTGGCCCTTCTCCTCAGCAACTCTTTTAGGCTGTATATAGAATTGGGCAGCAACTGTTCACTTCCCTCCTCGATACAGCTGGAGAGGTGCAGTCAGGCGCTATCTATCCCTAAAACCCTATAGGACTGTGAGATTATGGACAGGGAGTGACTGTAGATAAGTGAAGGGTTTGTCATCTTCCATCATAAGGAGGTCCTCTTCTTCTTGGTGGAGAAATGTAGGTGTGCTATTGTCTACAGCCTTGCTCATTAACTTTTTATGAAAGGTAGAATACAGCATACAATCAGGGCTAAAAGAACCAGGATTATTAATACCGTTACCCGTATCTGGACGAGCACCTTCTGCCACCCACTCATCCAGCTGAAGTATTGATCCCATGGGTCTGTGATACCTGAGTTCTTCTTCAACTCTAGTGACAGATCCTCTAATTTCTTTATAGCTAAAGTAACCTTACCATTTGGGCCAATATTATCAGGAATGTATGTACAACAGGTTCCTGTTTTTTCCTATGATTTTACAAAACACCTCCTTTCCCAGCTAGCACCATGTCTAAGGCCATCAGGTCCTGGAATGTCATGTAGGAAGTGGGGGATAACCGGTCAGCAATTCCCTGGAGGGCATCTTTAGAGTAATTTACAAATCTCTGTTGGTTATAATATGTGTAGTGTCATGTCACCTAGAGGCTGGGTGACAGATGCACACCGTTGGGATCAGGAATGCACCGCAAGGTAGTGGACCCTATGGCTGACTGCTGCGGATTGTACCCTGGGAGGTTCAGGAAGCAGGTCTACTGGATCACTGACACAGATCCCACTGGGAGCTAGAGCATAGATTCCCCAGGGCGCGGAGTCTAAGAGCCAGTAGGTGTTCACCAGAGCCTCTAGTGGTGAGGATGGACTGCGCTGCAGTCTGGTTCCAGGTCGCGGCCCCCGGGGTCTCACAGCTCACGCTCACAGTAGACTACAGGAGAAGAGGAAGGAGGGAGCTGGCTAGAACATCAGGGTCACAGGCAAACAGGGATGGCCGGGAACAGGCCAAAGTCGGTAACAGGAATCAGATGTAGGAAACATAGCAAGTACACACAGAGGCTAACACACAGTGGTTGATCAGCACTGCTGGCTTGCAGTGCACAGGTTAATATAGGGTTCCCTGATAGGGCCTGGGGTGGGGCCATGCTTAGAGGGGAGGTTACAAAAGCTGTCAGGTGAGGGTCAGCTGGTCTCTAGAGATGAACACATGGAGACAGGTATGCTGATCGACAAACTCTATTGCATAACCATGACATGTAGTTAATTCAATCTACATTCTTGCTGACAGTTGTTATGGGGATCAAAGACTCAAAACCAGCTTTTACCTGATCCCTGGCTTTAAACTCATCAGGGACCCCCCTTGTAACCCCTATGACATGTATGTATACATGAGGGTCAAAGCTTCCGGAGAGAGCTGCTCGCTTCCTCCTCTGACTATGTGCTGGGTCAGTGTATGTATCAGGGGTATCTAAGGTAAAGGTGGTCACATGTGTACCTGAAGAGTTACACTAAAACGTAATTATGTTATCATTTTTGTGATGGCCACCTCCTGGGCCCCTCCCCCCTAGATCAAACAGAAAAAGGATATGCAGCACCCGAAAGCACGCTCTCCTGCAGTGATAAGCGTGCATTCAGGTGTTCTTCCTGGCCAACTTGACTGAGGTGGCTGTGGTCAGCAAAACTTGGAATGGACCATCATAACTTGGCTCAAGGATCTCCAGACAGTAGTTGGTGTGTTCCTGTATCTAATTCAGGATCTGGAATGGAAGAAAACACCTGGACATGCATTCAGGTTAATTCTCGTGATAATGTGGTTACATAATTAGTCAACACATCAGACTGTAACTGTAACTGTTGTGGAAAGTAACAACCAAGTCTGGGAGCTGAACCAAACAAAATTTCATAAGGGGATAGGGCATGTTTCCCCTGGGGTTGTGTCTGACACTGAACAGGGAAATGGGCTAACTGTCTGGCCAACTCATGTTAGTCTCTTGGGCCATCTTTAACATCCTGTTTTTAGTGTCCCATTCATCCTTTCTACCTTCCCGCTACTTTGAGGGTGGTATGGGATGTGTAGTGCCAACTGAACCCCCAGTGCTGCCCAAATCTCTTTAGTAAGGGTTGTTGTTAGGGCTGGTCCCTGATCTCTCAATATCACCTCTGGGACCCCAAATCTACATACTATCTCACTCAGTAGTTTCTTAGCTGTGGTCCTGGCAGTCATGACCACTTCCACTAGGGCATATTCGAATCTGCCACTTCTTGGCACTTGAGAATTATCAATTTGCATCCTCTGGAATGGGGTATAGGGCTTTTGCCAGGTGCTTCTTCTGTGCTTCTTCTGTGCATCCTGGGTTACATTTGGTGCAGATAATGCATGATCTGCAGAAGTTGTCGGTCAGTGGAGTAACTCTTGGTGCAACACTTGTTGATAAGAGAGTTCATAAAAGTCTTTGTCAAGTGGGCAGCTCCATGTGCCCATTGCACCACAGCTGGGTACATCCTCCTGAGTAGACAAGGCTTCTTGTTGCACTCGAATAGTCCATTTCTGAGAGTTGCTCCTCTCCGTTTCCAGCTTTCCTTCTTATCAGGACTTGTTGTTTCCTGTAGTTCTTTTAGATAAACTCTGTCCACTGGGAAAGTCTGTAAGGTAAGCACGGGGTGGTCTTCTTCTACCACCCTGCTGTCCACTTCCCGTGGACCACCAGCTGTCTGTTTGGCAGCTGAATTGGCTAGATGATTGCCTCGAGCTTCCTTTGAGTTCATTTTGTCGTGTGCTTTTACTCATAATAGTCACTTGGGTTGGGAGAAGCAAGGCATCAATCAAGTTTTCACAGGTGTTCCTGCAGCCATCAGGAATCCTCTGTCCTAGATAACACCATAATCATGGGCAATGCTGAAAGCATATCTTGAGTCCATATGAATGTTGGCTCTTTTTCCCTCTGCCCATTTACGTGCTGTAGTAAGTGCTTACAGCTCTGCATCCTGTGTAGACATCACCGGTGGTAAGGCTTCAGCTTGTAGAACAGTGTTTTCAGTGGTGACCGCGTGTCCTGTGCGGTCACGGGGGTGACAAGTCAAGACTCTACTCCTCCTCCTCCTTTCCCCCCTCGAGAAGTGGAAGAAGGGTGGTAGGGTTCAGTGTTTGAAAAACTTAATAGAGTAATGCTGTCCAGTAGGAGGGAACACAGGAGTCTCAAGTGTCTGGTAGTGGACAAGTGTTTCGGCTGGACCTTGGTTGAATATGGCAACAACGTCATGGGGAGCAAGCAGAACGAGGCAGTGTCCGAGGACCAAGTTCAAAGTTTTGTCAAGCAAGGCTTGTGTAGCAAAGCCAGCTCGCAGACACAATAGGCCTCCTCTTGCTACCGCATCCAGCCGACAGGAATAATATCCTATGGGGCGTAGGCTGATGCCGTGTGATTGGGTGAGTACACCTGCAGCATGTCCCAGACGTTCGGATACAAAGAACTTGAGCGTTTTGCTGTAGGCTGGGAGCCCTAGCGCCGGGGGTGGCGCACTTAAAGGCTTCAAACTTTAGATATTTCTTCAGGAGACATCTGGAAGGGGTCTGATTGCAGAGCATCAGTAGGAAGGCTTCTGGAATCCATGCTCTGCGCTAGGAAATTAGTCCAAGGAAAATGACAAGTGTTGAGCACCACTGCAATTTGGGCTTTGAGGCTCTGCAGCCCTGGTTGGCAAGATAGCACAACAGGCTTTCTGGGGTGACTTCAACAAGGGGTAAGTCAGCTGCACAAAGGAGAAGGTCATCAACATGTTGGAAGAGAATCACTTCCGGGTGTTCCTCTTGTCATGTGTCAAGGATGATAGCCATAGCTTTTGCAAACTGGCTTGGAAAGTTCTGTGCCCCTTGCGGCACAACTATTTAGGTATGTTGCCGTTTCTTTCCGTGGATGAATGCAAAAAGGTACCAGCAGGAGGGGTGAGGGTGGACACTGAAGAAAATGTTTGTAAGGACCACCTCTGTGAGGTATTTTGCAGTCAAAGGCATCCACAGTAGGTACCTGGTTCTCTTTTAAGGATTCTCTTCTTGGGGTTATTGTGGTTTCCGGGGCAATGAAGCGCCCTCTTTTAGCTTGACTGAAACTGGTGGCACCTTTAAGTGACCGTTGTCTTCTGGTCCTGTGGACCATAGGCACGCAGGGATTCTGTCAAGTACTTCCTGCAGTATTGAACTTGAAATTTTTGCTTCAGTAAGTGTCATCAGGAGAGGCTGAGAACACAAAGCAGATGAGTCTTCTAAAGATAGGGGAGTATGTAACTTCAGGCGTGTCCTGATTGAGGCCTGTAGTCTGGACAACACATCAGCTCCTAGTAGATTCAAGGGACATGTAGAGGACACCACAAATGAAGGAAGTGGACTGGAGCGGGGCACCCCATCCATTCCTAAGCAGGAAACATCAATAGTGGAAAGGAAAGAATTATTAGGCAGGTTCACCGCCCTCAACACACTTTTGGCTGCACCCCTGTCAATGAGGAAAGTGGTAGGTTTTTCGTCTGGGACATCTTGGGGCTCTGCATTCTTTTCTAAAGTGACCCCGTTTCCCACAGTTGTAACAGGTGATCCTTTCCCTGGTATTGTGCAGTGGTGGTAGACTAGTGTAGGCGGGATCTTCGTCATGGGTTACCATGAGGGGCGTTGGTTTTTTTTTTACCTTTTTGTTTTTCTATACCTCTGGTCACCAACAATAAATCAGACATTTTCATTGAATGGTATTCAGGGCGGGCCACCATCAGGCCTTTTCTGATATCCTCTCTGAGCCCTGAAACAAAAGCAGTTGATAACATGTGTGTGTGTGCCTTTATGAGTCTAGCATGATACTTCTTCACAGACTCCCCTTTATCTTGGGTAATATCTTGGATTGTGGTGGTCTGATCCGTCAACTTCTCCTTTGCCCAGTCGTGGAGTTGTGCACAGAACTCCACGCCTGAGGTGTAGGAAGTGGCACTTGTCAGGCAGGCATCATTGAAGGCCATCTGCATGACTGGCCAAAAGACATATCCTGCTTTGATTTGGCATAGGCTGATCAAGTCTCTCCATGCAGCTGAGTAAGTTTCTTGTATCTGCACTATCCTGTGATAGAAGGGAATTGGCTGCTTCTCTGAGTCAGGCAGACTTGTCACTAAGGCCGCTGCTTGTGATGGAGTAAAAGCGACATACATCACGGGTGCCCCTTCTGGTAACCGAGACTGTTGTTGGGGCAGGGGCTGGCAAGGGGCACTGTTCTTTACGGTTGCCAGCATGTGTTTGAGATCCTCTGGGAACTGAGAGTCTGGAGCCGGATTGGGGGTTAAATCAGTGGGTGGCCTTGTTGCCTGCTGTTGGGCTTCCCACTCAGATGCTTCTTTATCATTAACATATCTGGCCTGGGAATGTGATGCTTCCGTATTGGGGAAGACAGGTGTGTGGTATGAACCATCCTGGTTTAAAACAGGGAGGGCTAGGTACAGGCTGTTTAAGCTTACTGGGTGTACCAAGATGGCCGCCGGCAGGAAGTGCACTAGACTGGGTAGAAAGTGAAGGCATGGGTGCACTAAGATGGCCGCCGGGCTGAGTTGTCACAGTGGGTTGTGCTTGGGTGGTGAGAAAGGAGTGGTTGTTTGACGGAGGGCAGTGCTGTCCCTCCCCTCCTTTGTTTCAAGTTCCAACATATCATCAGCTCTGTGATACACATACATAATACAATCGCCATCTTTCTTAACTTCCTTTATCCAATTTT
Organism: Lithobates septentrionalis; assembly: GCA_037952835.1. NCBI lineage: Eukaryota > Metazoa > Chordata > Amphibia > Anura > Ranidae > Lithobates > Lithobates septentrionalis. The sequence continues at coordinate 2,047,602 of JBBDGP010000871.1, read as the reverse complement.
CTTTATCACACAGGATTGTTCTCCCTGTCTCTTCAGCAACATAACTTTCGCCATTTCTTTCAACTTTGTTAACTATTTCAACATCTTCTTTGCAATATCACTTTCTTTTCTCTCGTACAACCAAGGGGTTAATATTTTTCTCAGCGTTCTTATCAGCAAATTCCTTCGGTGGGGGCTCATAAGACTAATGTACGGTTAATCTCAGAACATAGAACAAACACATCAGGGGTAGTGAGGAGCAACGGCCCGCGACCCAACAGATCCCCCGGGCAGCCCCCCCTCCGACCTTAACCAGTCCTCACCCCCTCTCATGTATAGCGAACAGTAAACCACAAATACACTCACGACAGGACATTACACCTGCCACTCTTCGAACTGCAAAATTTCAGCAGGCTAAGATAACCACAAGGGCAGACCACCCTGCAAAAATAAACCCGTTTATAGACGTTTTTTTTTTTTTTTTTTTTTCCCCGCTCTACACCAAGAGGCCGACAACTCGTCTTGGGGTGAGACTTCTGTAACACTTTCAGACTGCAAAGCCAGCAGCTGAGATAACCCTCAAAGGTTCATCGAACCCAGAGTACACCCGTCTATAAACGTTTGCCACAAGGGAAACAATCTCATTCCAGAGGCCGACAGCTCATCTGGAGATGAGACCACACATTCACGCATGTAGCACCCTTAGACTGCTGAGTTTCGCAGCCCAAAGAATGGCAGACAGTGAACAAATACAGTCAGCAGAAACCCATTGGCAGGTTCGTTAAAACAACCTCAGGCGAGGAAATACCTGCCTCTAAGACAGTCTCAGCATACCGACAGAATCCAGCCGTCAACCGAAAGATAAGAGAGTGGTACAGTGGTAAGAATATAAATCAACTCACCGGTACTGTTAGGGCTGCGCAAAGACCCCACTCTCATCAATCAATTAACGCCCAAATGCTTGTCGCGGTATAACTTCGACTGTAGCCTGAGGTCCCGGGTTTCGGCACCATCTGTTATGGAAATGATTAAGAGCTCCAATCGAGCCCAAGGTTATCTGCTGCTGTCTCTAATTTGAAAAGTGTTGATATGCATGCATATAAAATTAAACACTCTGAACACGCTCAGCAGCATTACTGTTACACTTCTAATTTATTCAAGGCGGTGTTAATGTTTTATACACACAAATACGTCATTGCTATCTTAGTCTAATAGGTACATCTCATTGGTTAAGATAGTAAAGAAGATGGAGAATTTTCATAACGAGGTTTGGCTCTCTTTGGTCTTATCTCCAGTTCCGCGTTCTTCTGATGTGTGGGATGCAGGGGGTACCCGCCATCTTGAGAAAATATAGGAACAGAGCAAACCTGTATACTTATATAATGAGTAAGGAGAAAAATATGTATGCACATAAGAAAATAGACATTTTCAGATTACTATTATTATTATCTACATCACATTCCTTCACACAGTCTCAGTTGTGAGTGACCAAATTGAAACCAAAGCAAGCAGATGTGGCTCTGGATTTGTGGAAGCCCACGCTGACCTACACCTAAGTTGGAATAATTTCAAGCGTTACAAAGTGATTACAAATTTTTCATGCATGGCTTTAAAAATAATTCCAGGGAAGGAGGGGATTACATCTAAAACTGATATTTCCAATGTAAATGATGTCTTTTTTGTAGCCATACAATCTCATTCTGTCCTAAGTGAAAGTGTGAAGGTTGTATCTTTCTACAATGTTATATTTTGTTAGTTTTAGATATGAGATATAAGGAAAATTATGTATGTTCTAGTCTGTTAGAATGCTGAAATCAGGTTCTTAACAAGATGACATTGTGAGCTTGGTTTGATGGGTCAGTCAAATACTGTAAGTCAAACAAATCTATAAAATGTGTCAAACACTTCCAAATATGCTTCTACATAGCAGGGATTAAAAACATATATTTCTAAACCTTACATTTGTATAAAACTCACCAGCATGGTGACCTGACTTTTTTCTACTGCAGCTAAGCAACATCAATCTAGCTAGGTTTCATCCCTGTCCTGCTTGATTGGCACCAAGCAATGCCCCCCAACCCCAGTATTGCTGAACAAGGGATTAGAAATTTAGAAGAGGCTAAAATCAAGTCAGATTCAGGTATGTATGCTAGCTGTATTTATAATGTATTTACAACATAAATACATAAATGCATTCATCATTTGCTTCTTCCTGGAGTTTAGCTTTAAAGAGTTAGCTAAAAAGTGAATTAATGACAACAATCCTAAACTAATGAAAGTAAAAAAAAAAATAATCCCCCATACATAATAAATAGGAAATAATACATGTTGTAAGTGAAAATTATTATAAGATATTATAAGATATACAGTATATTATATTTTGCTAAAGTACCGTAGTAGTATTAGATTCCATCCTGTCCCATAGACTAGTGTATTGCCAAAGCTAAGACCCAGAGATTCCAGATAAATGCCTCAATGTAATTGTACCCTTGATTCATCTATCAATTTTACCTCATTTTGTTTAGGAAGGAAGTCCTTATAGAAATAAGGTGTTGAGGACCTCCAAAGAAGGGCTATTGCTATTTTAGGTGCAGCTAAAACATGTTTCAGTCATTTCTATCAACAAGAAATAGTTTGGGAAATGGGTTTCCCCATAAAATAACGACTGGGAGTGAATGGAAACCAGAGCCCAAAAGAGTTGTTTTTATTATGGTGTGTTGCTAAACAATAAGTTTTTCAGTTCCTATTTCTCCACATCCCCTCCAGAATTGCATGGGGAAACCCTGGGGAAGACTGATTTACCTCACCAAAATTTAATACCAATGCTAAATTATGTATTATATATATGTAGCATGGACCCCCAAAGGAGCTGCTGAAATAAATTTGGGTTGTTGCCGTTACCCCTTACCTGTAGTTTCACCACATCAGGAACTTAGAGTCTATATTGGGCCTTGCGCCCACCAATGTATGCACCAGTCACTTAGTTCTTTTTCCAATGCTTTATTACAAGACAACTTGAAAGAAGTAGCAGTAAAGAGGTTGAAGGGGAGTTGCAGATACCTTTTTGCAGCAGATCACTTACAGACTCTTCATAATAGAGGACAAAACACAGCTTTCTCTCTGTAAATCTTGTATGGCTCTGTAGATCTCTGCCACAGACCTAGCAACCTGCAAGATGTCTGGACAAGCCTCTCTCTCACAGGTTTAGCAGCCAGCATACGCCTGGATAAGTCTCTCTCAGAAACTTAGCAGCCAGATGTGTATTACCTTGATTGAATTGTAGAACAGCATCACAGTACCAGCACCTTTAAGCCATCCGGCAGCACTGTGAGGGTAGGTTAGGTGTGAGTGCGTCCTCCAAGTAAGGAAACCAGGCCCTTCTGAGAGACCAACCTTCATCCTGGCTCTCTCCAGCAAGGGTCCTCCTCTGGATCTCCTCAGCTTGGCTCAGCTTCTTCCATTCAGGCAAGACAGCCTAAGGACCGCCTCTGCGGTAGTAGGTCCCAGACAGGCTTCTGGGCCTACTTGCACAGCTGCAGTGATGCAGCCCTCCAACCCGGAGGGCCACAAGGTAAGATCTCCCCCCTAGCACATGGCATTTGTCCCATAATTACTCTCCCCCAGAATGCACAGCAGCAAGAACTTCCCACTGGGCTATTTCTGAAAGAAGAATATTCATTAAAGTTTCACTAAGTTGTTATTCGCACACTGTTCCATGGTACCAGTGACACCTACTGGCAACAGTGGGAACTGCACAACCAAGTCAATTCCAGAACAGATCCAGTAAACTATATACATTCAATCTGAGCTGGTTACAGCTCAGCCAAAAGCTAAATTTACATGCGAGCGCCTGGTCAACAGGAACAGGGCGCTACACGTACACCATCAGTCACATATCCGGAGTCTGCAAACTCGGAAGCAAGATGGGTGAAGATGCAGATGCTGACATTTCAGCGCTGGAAGAGCTTCGTATTACAGCAAGTTTAACATAATGTGCTAGTATGCAATGCATACTAGCACATTATGGATTTACCTTGCAGGCACAAAAAAAATGTCCAGCAGTTTACCACCGCTTTAGGGGCTTTAAGTGCTTGTTCACACCAGACATTTGCCGTGCACATTTTATGCACTGCAGATGATCACGCTGCTCTTGTGATCTGCATGTGGGTGCCATTGTATTGTGAATGGCACCCCAAACGCAGTGCATTTGCTGCCACCAAATTGCATGGTATCGCAGTACCCTGCAGTTTGGTGCACTGCATTTTAAAAAAAAGTAGTGTTAGCAGTACTTTTGTCACTGCCCAGTGCATTTTGCAGCCCATTCAAATACAGCAATCACATGGGGATGGTGTGAACCGACCCTAAAGGTGCAGAGACACACTGGAAGCCCAGCACATCACAAAGGCGCTGAAGACTTCCAGCATTTCTTAGTAATTAATAACTAGATTTTAAAAGCAAGGTGCATGTTCCATACCTCTAATTTATTTATTGCCATGTATGTGCCAGGTTGAGAGCTCTGTAAAATTAGAGTTGGAGACCACACTATGTAAAGGGACCTTAAAGAGTCATTGTGCGTGCCTCCCACATAAATGTGCCAATACGTGTAATGAACCCCTCTGTTTTAATACATATTGTTTAAGGAGTGCTGCTATTTCTTTAATTTGGATAAATACAGTGTCACTTTTGGCAGCGCGTCCTTCTATACTGCCTGTTAGTGACAGAGTGGGAAAAGATGTTGAATGTATGCTCTAGTCACCTGTCAATATCTGATCATCGGTAGAGTTGAGCAGAGTAATTATGGTGAAACAGATTTTTCCTGCAAATTACCATTTAAGGCCATCAGCCAAATTCCACCAAAGTAGAAATACTTCATTTCTCATTCTTACTGAGCCAATTAGGGGAAAATTGCTGTGAACAACAAAAAAAAATCCACTTTTTAAAATGTATTTATTTTATTTAGTTTAGTATTTGTGCCTTATTCTTTTTTTTGTATCTGAGCATTACTTATGAACTGTTGCTTTAATTTTTTTATGTTGACTTCTTTCCACTGTCTGCTTTTTTTTTAAATCTGAAAATAACATAAAATGAGGCTTAGGAGGAGCCATTTTTTGGCTCAAGGAACAGGTCCTGGAAAGTTGAGTAAGCTTCTGTAACCCCTATGAATTATTTCTCCTTCCCCAATGAATCCAATGCATTTTTCCAAAATGGGAAAACTATACCAATATCTCATGACTTTTGCCAAAGTTTCAGGGAAATAAAAAAATTTTATTTTTGCTTATCCCTAAACGAATGTAGACAAAGGATTTATGGGTACTATGTGTGTTATTACTCTTTGTTTACATTTTTTGATACAAATTCTGGATATTCACCGCATGGTTTGCCAAAGGATAAAGTTTTTTTATGTTTTGCTATGTGCATATTTCACTGTGTGCATATATGTGACCGCTGTGACTAGTTGTTAAGAAGGATTACTGTAATACATACAAGTTATATCATTCTAAAAATATAGAGACATATTTAATCACACCATTTAAAATACTGTAGTTCTTGTGTTACAAAATATGTTCATACAGCAAAAATACACAGATTACTTAATTAGGTGTTTTTTTTATAGACATACATTTTACTGTAAGACTCTGCCTGATGGAACCACTATTTCTCAACATTCATTCAAAATGCAATGATATCATTATGATGTAATGACATTCCATATACACAAACACAGGGAGTGGCAGTTTCCAGCCAGTGCAGCTGCTGCATGTTACTCAAGCCCAGAACAATCTGCATCCTGTATCTGTTCTAGGTCTATGTCATCTAATTCCCCACATATTGCAGCTGAGACATTTTGGTCTTTTTTTTTTCTTTTTTTTCCCACACAAGAAATTCTGCCCAGAGCACATCTGGCATTTAAGCTGACTACACATAGCTCTGTCTTTGTTATTAGGAAGTTCATGATTGTAACAGAGATATCTTGGAGATCGTGCTCAGAAGTAACATAGATTGTGTAGAGGAGGAGGCAAGAAATATAAAATATATGGTCCCTCTAACTAAACCCCTATAGCCTTTGCTTGGTCTGCTATTTACTACTCAAAATAACAATGTCACATTATGTAAATGAACTTCTAAGATCACAACTGTTTAAAAAACATATCCACAATTCTTAGTGCCCCAATACAGTGGGGAAAAAAAGTATCTAGTCAGCCACCAATTGTGCAAGTTCTCCCACTTAAAAAGACGAGAGAGGCCTGTAATTGTCATCATAGGTATACCTCAACTATGAGAGACAAAATGTGGAAACAAATCCAGACAATCACACTGTCTGATTTGGAAAGAATTTATTTGCAAATTATGTTGGAAAATAAGTATTTTTCAATATCAAAAGTTCATCTCAATACTTTGTTATATATCCTTTGTTGGCAATGACAGAGGTCAAACGTTTTCTGTAAGTCTTCCCAAGGTTTTCACACATAGGTGTGCGCAGCCTATTGCATTAGGGTGTGCACCTTAAAGCTCAAACACAAATGTGTGCCTGACATATTTACCAGCCTCTTCCCCACTCTTCATCCTGAAACAATGGGGGGGAGGGGGGAGCAAAGGGGGACCAGGGCAGTAGAAAGAAGAGGGACAGGGATAAGTGGAGGGGTGGCATATATTGGTACCCATCCCACCCCCGATGTCCAGGTTCTGGGGGTCGGTGAGGAGGGATCGTGGTTTACCTTTCACCTTCCCGCGATCAACAGGTAGATCGCGACTGACAGGTTGCCGGCCCCAGGATTAGGGTGTACCCAGGCACACTTGGCACACCCCTTGCGCACGCCTATGTTGTCACACACTTTTGCTGGTATGTTGGCCCATTTCGCCATGCAGATCTCTTCTAGAGCAGTGATGTTTTGGGGCTGTCGCTGGGCAACACAGACTTTCAACTCCCTCCAAAGGTATTCTATTGGTCTGGAGACTGGCTAGGCCACTCCAGGACCTTGAAATGCTTCTTAAGACACAACTCCTTCATTGCCCGGGCAGTGTGTTTGGGATCATTGTCATGCTGAAAGACCCAGCCACGTTTCATCTCCAATGCCCTTGCTTATGGGAGGAGGTTTGCACTCAAAATCTCACGATACATGGCCCCATTCATTCTTTCATGTACACGGATCAGTCGTCCTGTTCCCTTTGCAGAGAAACAGCCCCAAAGCATGATGTTGCCACCCCCATGCTTCACAGTAATGGCGTTCTTTGGTTGCAACTCAGCATTCTCTCTCCTCCAAACACGACGAGTTGTGTTTCTACCAAACAGTTCTACTTTGGTTTCATCTGACCATATGACATTCTCCCAATCCTCTTCTGGATCATCCAAATGCTCTCTAGAAAACCTCAGACGGGCTTAAACAGGGGGACACGTCTGGCACTGCAGGATCTAAGTCCCTGGCGGCATAGTGTGTTGGTAGCCTTTGTTATGTTGGTGCCAGCTCTCTGCAGGTCATTCACTAGGTCCCCCTGTGTGGTTCTGGGATTTTTGCTCACCGTTCTTGTGATCATTTTGACCCCACGGGGTGAGATCTTGCGTGGAGCTCCAGATCGAGGGAAATTATCAGTGGTCTTGTATGTCTTCCATTTTCTAATTATTGCTCCCAGAGTTGATTTCTTCACACCAAGCTGCTTGCCTATTGCAGATTCAGTCTTCCCAGCCTTGTGCAGGTAGATCACGTCTCTGACGTGTTTCGTCACTTCCGGACTTCCCGGAAGACGCCCTCAGACGAAGTCCGGAAGTGACGAAACGCGTCAGTGACATGATCTACCAGAAGTGACGTGTGCGCTCCACGGACCAGGGAGGAAGCAGGAAGCGTATTGTTGTAGCTGCATACCGTGAACCCTCCTATTGGCTTTCCGACCGGGAGACCTAACAGGCACAGTGCACTTCCTTATTTTGCTCCACTATTTATATCCTCTGGTACGCTGATTTCTCATGGGGGGGAATTTGGAAAGTTTTTTACTTGAATAAAAGTTTTATAGCAATATCACACTATGTGGGCATTCCATCTCTCCCATATGTTTCATTGGAGCTACCGAGGTTAATACTGACATCTGGTGGTCGTTTAGAATTGGTGGAGATCTGCTATTACCATTCAAAGCTGATGTTTGCTGGATCTCTGGTGAGTGCAATACCATTAGGGGTTCCCCGCATGTGGTGTAATATTTAGTGGAAGAAATACCCCCTCTCACAGAACACGGCTGAAGTCAATATAGGATCTCTGCTTCCACTATACCATTTCTCTCATATAATGAACTGTATATGAAAGCGTGTCCCTGAGATCTGGACATGAAGCGCTTCTGCAATATTTAAAGACATTTATTTATTTAATACTTTTTTTATTGCCTATTTATAATTTGATGTAATACTACCAAAGGTTTAATCAGTTCTAAAGGGATCCAGACCCTGCCACTTTCCTCATTAGAACCCTGTGCAGCACCTGATCACTAATAAAAAGTCTCTCCCATTCACATTCACTTTGCACATGGACACAAACAAACAGCTATTTCCTAAGAATACCAAAAGGTAGGAATCTGCAACAAGGTTTGTTAGAATCCTTGCGATGTACATAAATCACCAAGAGGGGAATGATTTTTTTCTCAACAAAAGTGGGGTTACTCTTTAAAGACTTTACCCAAACCATACAGTAGACTGTCGGATCTTGCAATAGCCTAGGCATTGGTGGCTTGGTCGGAAACAGATTATATCAGTTACAGTAATATCTGACCATGTTTGCAGTCTGCGCCTGCATCTGGTTCACACAACTGTTGTGTGTGTATGAGAACTGTATTTTTTGATCCCTCCCCACCCACATCTCCCCCACAGCACAAAACAAATATTCCCCTCCCCCAATCCCCCCCCCCCCAATCCCAGCTAAAATCACACCCCACTCCCCCCTCCTAGCACAAATCTCTCTCACCCAAAAAAAATAAGTCACTCCTCCTAGCACGCATCATTTTTCTTCTCAAATTTTCCATCCTTCCATCGCAAATTCTGTCTGCAAGCCAAAAATCTCCCTAAACAAAAATGCAAATATCCAGTTCAACCCCCCCCTCCCAGCACAAATCTTCTCCCCCAAATCCCCCTGCCAGCACAAATCACCCTCTATCCCTCCTCTTAGCACAAATTCCCCCATCCCTCCTTCTATCATAAACCCGCCAATCCCTCCTATTAGCCCAAATTCCCCCACCTTTCCTGATAGAAATCCCCCCAATTCCTCCTCCCTACCCAAATGTTCTTTCTCCAATTCCCCATCTAAAACAAATTTCCCCAAATTCCTCCTCCCACCCAAATCTCCCCAACAGCATGAATCCCTCGCCCCCTCCTAGCACAAACATTCCCCCCCTCCTGGCTCAAATCCCCCCCAACCCTTCTCCTAGCACATATCCCCACCAGCTCAAACCCACATTACACTTCCTGTCACAGATAGCCACCAATACCCCCTCCTCCACAAACATCCCCATTGTGTACAATTTGCTTGTAAGCTCCAAAACTTCCCTTTGCCCCCCAACTTACAGGGGGAAATGACTACACAGTCAGGAGGCGGTACACAGTGTTGTGCTCTCCTCTCATGTCAGAACAGCACACGTCCATACAGCACATGACACAGGATCACTCTTAGATCGCATTGGACTGTACACACACACACACAGTTTGCTTACCGCCCCCTACCCACATTTCCTGTTGCCGGGAGATGAGCAGCCCTTGGAGGAAATAGGGGGTGGTAATCAAACTGTGTGTTTACAGTCCAATGTGATCTAAGAGCGATCCTGTTTGTATTTGCTGTATGGACGAGCACTGTTCTGACACGAGGGGAGAACACAACACAGCAAACCTCCTCCTGGCTCTTTCCTCTCTGCCACTTCTCCTCTCACTGCTCCAGTCTCCAGGCTTCTGTCCCCTTGTCCTGGCCCTGAGTGCGGGCGGGGTGGGGGAAGGAACTGATTGGCTGCCAGTCAGGCACAGCATTCAAGGGAGAGCCAGCCTGGGGGGGGGGCACAACTGAAATCTGGGTAGGCGCAGTCCACCACAGCACCCCCCGAGATCCGCCTATGAATAGCAGCTAACCATACAATAATATAAAACCTCAATACAGCTGATAGTTACATAGTTACATAGTAGGTGAGGTTGAAAAAAGACACAAGTCCATCAAGTCCAACCTATGTGTGTGATTATGTGTCAGTATTACATTATATATCCCTGTATGTTGCGGTCATTCAGGTGCTTATCTAATAGTTTCTTAAAGCTATCAATGCTCCCCGCTGAGACCACTGCCTGTGGAAGGGAATTCCACATCCTTGCCGCTCTTACAGTAAAGAACCCTCTACGTAGTTTAAGGTTAAACCTCTTTTCTTCTAATTGTAATGAGTGGCCACGAGTCTTGTTAAACTCTCTTCTGCGAAAAAGTTTTATCCCTATTGTGGGGTCACCAGTATAGTATTTGTAAATTGAAATCATATCCCCTCTCAAGCGTCTCTTCTCCAGAGAGAATAAGTTCAGTGCTAGCAACCTTTCCTCATAACTAAGATCCTCCAGACCCTTTATTAGCTTTGTTGCCCTTCTTTGTACTCGCTCCATTTCCAGTACATCCTTCCTGAGGACTGGTGCCCAGAACTGGACAGCATACTCCAGGTGCGGCCGGACCAGAGCCTTGTAGAGTGGGAGAATTATCGTTTTATCTCTGTAATTGATCCCCTTTTTAATGCATGCCAATATTCTGTTTGCTTTGTTAGCAGCAGCTTGGCATTGCATGCCATTGCTGAGCCTATCATCTACTAGGACCCCCAGGTCCTTTTCCATCCTAGATTCCCCCAGAGGTTCTCCCCCCCAGTGTATAGATTGCATTCATATTTTTGCCCCCAAATGCATTATTTTACATGTTTCTACATTGAACCTCATTTGCCATGTAGTCACCCACACCATTAATTTGTTCAGGTCTTTTTGCAAGGTTTCCACATCCTGCGGAGGAGTTATTGCCCTGCTTAGCTTAGTATTGTCTGCAAATACAGAGATTGAACTGTTTATCCCATCCTCCAGATCGTTTATGAACAAATTAAATAGGATTGGTCCCAGCACAGAACCATGGGGAACCCCACTACCCACCCCTGACCATTCTGAGTACTCCCCATTTATCACCACCCTCTGAACTCGCCCTTGTAGCCAGTTTTCAATCCATGTACTCACCCTATGGTCCATTCCAACGGACCTTATTTTGTACAGTAAACGTTTATGGGGAACTGTGTCAAATGCTTTTGCAAAATCCAGATACACCACGTCTATGGGCCTTCCTTTATCTAGATGGCAACTCACCTCCTCATAGAAGGTTAATAGATTGGTTTGGCAAGAACGATTCTTCATGAATCCATGCTGATTACTGCTAATGATACCGTTCTTATTACTAAAATCTTGTATATAGTCCCTTATCATCCCCTCCAAGCGTTTACATACTATTGATGTTAGGCTAACTGGTCTGTAATTCCCAGGGATGTATTTTGGGCCCTTTTTAAATATTGGTGCTACATTGGCTTTTCTCCAATCAGCTGGTACCATTCCAGTCAGTAGACTGTCAGTAAAAATTAGGAACAACGGTCTGGCAATCACTTGACTGAGTTCCCTAAGTACCCTCGGATGCAAGCCATCTGGTCCCGGTGATTTATTAATGTTAAGTTTCTCAAGTCTAATTTTAATTCTGTCCTCTGTTAACCATGGAGGTGCTTCCTGTGTTGTGTCATGAGGATAAACACTGCAGTTCTGGTTACTGAAGCCCCCCGATTCACTCGTGAAGACTGAGGAGAAGAATAAATTCAATACCTTCGCCATCTCCCCGTCCTTTGTAACCAGATGTCTTTCCGCATTCTTTATGGGGCCAATATGGTCTGTCCTCCTTTTTCTACTGTTTACATACTTAAAGAATTTCTTGGGATTTTTTTTGCTCTCCTCCGCTATGTGTCTTTCATGTTCTATCTTAGCTGTGCTAATTGCACCCTTACATTTCTTGTTGCATTCTTTATGAAGTCTGAATACTGAGGATGATCCTCAACCTTGTATTTTTTGAAGGCCTTCTCCTTTGCTTTTATATGCATTTTTACATTGGAGTTAAGCCATCCAGAACTTTTGTTCGCTCTTTTAAATTTATTACCCAATGGGATACATTGGCTAATGCCCTTATTTAATATGCTCTTAAAGCAAACCCATCTCTCCTCCGTATTCTTTGTTCCTAATATTTTATCCCAATTTATGCCTTTTAGCATGGTTTGTAGTTTAGGGAAGTTGGCTCTTTTGAAATTCAGTGTCTTTGTATTCCCTTTATGTTTCCTATTTGTGTGATTTACCCTGAAACTAATTGACCTGTGATCGCTGTTACCTAAATTGCCCCGTATTTCCACACCTGTGATCAGGTCTGTATTGTTGGTAATCAGTAGATCCAGTAATGTTTTATTTCTAGTTGGTGCGTCTACCATCTGACCCATAAAATTGTCCTGCAAGACATTAAGGAACTGGCGAGCCTTAAATGAATGCGCGGTTCCCTCCACCCAGTCTATGTCTGGATAATTAAAATCCCCCATTATGATAACACTTCCCATCCTTGCTGCTAATCCAAATTGTGATAGGAGATCTGTCTCCACTTCCTCCCTCAGGTTAGGGGGCCTATAGCATACTCCCAGTATTATTTTCCCCTTAGCTTCATCCCTTTGGAGCTCTACCCATAAGGATTCCACCTCCTCTCTAGCTCCCTCAGTGATGTTATCTCTCACATTCACTTGTACATTATTCTTGATATGTAGACATACCCCTCCCCCTATTTTACCCTCTCTATCCTTGCGGTATAGGGTATACCCTTGAATGTTTGCCAGCCAATCTTGAGAGCTGTTGAACCAGGTCTCTGAAATTCCCACAAAATCCAAATCCTCCTCGTACAACAGTATCTCTAGTTCACCCATCTTGTCCGCCATGCTAATATATTATTATTATTGCTGATATATTATTTATTCAGAATATATTGACTGCTGAGAGCATGGAGGGACCCTGACTTAAAATATAAATATCCTAAACATGTGTATATAAAAAAGCCGATATTGGGAGACAAGTACACGCTGTACTTATGAAGGGCCTGGCTGGACACCCAACATGGTACCCTAAGTACTACATGTTTTCTTTCATAACAGCCTTGATAATGCATGCAATTTCATGTACTAATTATATACCAGTTAGGGAAACCTTTGAATTTATATTTTGATGAAGCACTAATACAGCTGAAAGCACAGCTGAAAGCACAGTTGCATGCACCGTGATACTCTTTGTTGCTTAGACTATTTAAACTAGTAATTGTACTCTCTGAGGTATATGAGTCACTAAGTAGGCCGCTCACGTCTACTTATCTAGAATCAATGATTCATATCAGTGTATTTCATTTTAAATTTGAATGTGCTTCCAACAGGAAACTGTGAATGACTCAGTGACAAAAGAACTCTACAAAGCACTTTTATTTTTCCGATCTGTGTGGAGAAAAAAATGCTGGGCGTAAGGGGTGTAAATAAAATGTGTTTGAATTGCCTTTATGTTTAGATAAACTGTACATTGCTGTGCAGCTCACCCTGAATGATCTTATTCTATTGTGTTTCACAGACTAGGACAAATGACATTTGACTACTTATGGTTTCTGAATTGGGTCACATTGATATTAGGGGTGATAAACATAATGTTCTAAATGAAGTAAGCAGTGAGGCGTGGATAAATACTGTTTGTAAAATTACAATCTCTAAAATGATTACAATAGGAGAGTATTGGTATATTATACATTTGTAGTGTACATAAAAATAGAATACAAGTAAATCATATGTAGCACTACCCCTATAGGAGCTGCTGGATAGAATGGGTCCTCTGTTCTTTGCCTTAATCTTCTGAAGAAATTCAGCCCCTCTGACACACCAGGTTGAGTATACAAACATACAATATCACAGGAATTTAATGAAGTAATAATTAGTACCCAATAGTAGTGCTATATCAATAGGCACAAAACCAGGTAGTAAAGGAAAACTTATGACAATAAACTATGACAATATATTGTCACCCAATATGATTGGTAGCTAGGCAAGCATTAAATGGATTAACAATGGTAATAAAACAATTTAGCATACAAAGTGATTAACAGTAAGGACAAGGCATAAGTTGACATTCAGCTTCCAGATCAGCATAAACAGTAGCAAGGCCACCTCAAGTGCATCAGTGAACAGTAAAGTTTATTCTACTGAGTGCTGGAACTATACTGCCAGAGAGCATTTGTGGCGGCGATGAAAGCCCTCGACCGACTGGTTCTGCACTGTCCAAAAGAAAAGGAGGAGGGTAGCACAGGGGCAGGGGAACAAAGAGAGCTTGCAGAATAATTATTAAAGGAGGGGCAGTCCTTTAAAAAATGTTCTTCTGCCAGCTACCGTTGGTACCCTTTAAGGGCATTGGTGCACTTAACGACAGTCCCAGTTAAATTTCATGCAGTATAGGTACAGTATAGGTATGGTATAGTCTCAGCACAGGTACAAATAGATGTGGCTCAGATACAGTAAAGGTTTGGTATAATGTAGTATAGGGGAAGTCTAGGTTTGGAATATGTGCGGTATAGAGTGCAGTATGGGTGCAGTACCGATTGGGTACACTTGGTGTCCTGCTTTCAGTGGCACAGTCCCTGCTAGCATTAACAGCAATGGGCAAATAGCCCTCTTATCAGTGCCTGGGTTTCTGCTGTAGAAGGAGGGGCCACCGGGCTCTCCCTGAAAGCCTCAGGTGATCAGTGATGGGAAGCAGAGGGTGAGTGGATGTCCAGTCTCCCTGTGGCAGTGGTGCAAGTGCTGTGATGTGGGCAGTGCTGAGCTGACCCCAGGTGTCCTCGCTCCCAGTCTCAAGCTCGAATCTCCGCTGGTATAGTTTCCCCTTGGCAGGCGAATATCCAAACAGAGGTGCTCTCCCTCTAACTCCCTCTGTGCCAAGAGGAAGGACTTTCCTGGGCAGTTTAATAAAAAATCATCTTACCACTCCTCCTATTATTAGTAATTAGTCTGTTCATCCCATCATATGGCTGAAACTACAACTCCCAGGATTCTCAGTGCTCTGCATAGAAGTCTTGCTTGCTTGGCTTTAGCTCTCCCTCTGATGGCCAGAGAAGAATTGAGTTGCATAAAATCAGTATCTCAGTAGAAGTTGAGAAAAATGAAAGGCATGGGGGCGGATTTATTAGAACTAGAGAGTGCAAAATCTGGTGCAGTTATGCATGGTAGTCAATAAGCTTCTAACTTCAGCTCGTTCAATTAAGCTTTGACAAGAAATCCTGCAAGCTGATTGGTTTCTATTCAGAGCTGCACCAGATCTTGCACTCTCCAGTTTTTGTAAAATAACCCCAATGCCTCTATATTGCTGTAGCTCAGCACCTGGCTATACATAAGACATCTTTCTATTTAGTATGCTGAAAGTATTTGTGGGTGTTGTGCATATATGGGATACTGTGCACCCTTTTTGGAAAGGATTTCAGAATGAACCCTGCTTGTTTTTATTTTTTTATCATGATTTTACATTATTGGGGCATGGGATCGCAGGCCACATAACCCCCCGCCCCCCCAAACCCAAACATACCCCAGCGAATAAACATTAATACAACAGTATGGCTTTTAACAATGGCCATGGCACTTTATTGGTATGAATGTAAAGATAACCATTTAATATTTTATTTAATCAATTTAAACACAAAATACTGAAAAGGAACTCTTAATAAAGGAAAATTCCCTGCTCAGTCTTAGGACTTGAGCAGATAATACAACTTGAAAACTGTAAAGTCCTCCACCAGCCAATCTTGTTGCAAACAGAATTGGCCTACCCAACAGCCGTGGCTATTTCCACACAGGATTGAAGACCTAGGTTGAACAGGTCATTACCCACCATGGATAAATGGATGGAATCTGGCCTATAGAAACCAGGGATACCACCATCTAGGTCAATGTGACGATAATAAAAACCACCAATAGAAAAAACAAATGTACAAGACGGAAAAGAAAGCTTAAATCTTTGAAAATCCTTCTTCATTGTGAACATCAAATCAAGTGATTTCATATGACCAATATCATTACCTCCTGCATGAATTATAATTATTGAAGGTGGAGGCCAGTGTACACTAAGCTGAGACAACTGAAAAAATACCTGACACCAGCGCAAACCTTGAATACCTTTCCAGTAAAGTGAAAAAGAGTCTGTGGGAAGAGATAGGTTTTCCATGTAGCAACGCTGAGATGCTCTCCTACGTGCCCAGAAAATAAAGGAGGGACCTAGGATCCATACGGTTCTGTGGAAACCTGAGAAATTCAAACAAAAAGGTTAGGCCGAACGTATACCTGAAATCTATCAGACTCCCATGTACCCCTCCTTCCTCATATTGCCTCATCTAGGCCCATCCTAGCCAACTCTGTGGCAGCGCCAATGCGGAAAGAGTTTGTCGAGAATAAGACATCAGATAAACCAATGTCCCGTAAACACTGAAGAGAACTTGAAACTACTGCCATTGACCAACTAGTGTCACTGCTGGAGGAGGGAGCTGCGTCCTCCAGCGATGACCAAACAGTATCTGAAAATTCACAATGGAGAAGGAAATCTAATTTGAAAATTAGGTCCACTAATATGCCCCAGTTTAAGAAAAATAAACATCTCGGTATCTTCCTGGATCTCGTCCAGGAGGACCTGGAAAAATTGGACTGGCAAAGTAATTATCAGGATAATTTATCCATTGAAGAGCGCAAGGCACTTAAAGAACTTACTAGTGCTGATAATATAGTCATCAAGCCAAGCGACAAACGGGGTAACGTGGTAATCCTCTCTACCGACAGGTATGAGAAAGAGGTACGCCGTCTACTGGCTGATAGTTCTACCTACCAAAAACTGGATGATTCCCCCTTTGAACGCTTGGTTGCACTACTCAATGATAAATTACGATTTGCCTATGAAGCAGACCTCATAAGCAAGAAAGAGCTTGAATACTTGAAAGTGGAAGATTTCAATATACCTACATTCTACATCATCCCTAAAATTCACAAAAACAGGGAGAACCCGCCGGGAAGACCGATTGTTTCTGCAATCAGGGGACCCCTTGAAAGAATTGGCAAATACATTGATTGCCTCATCAAAGACCTTGTGGTATCCCTACCATCTTATGTCAGAGATACAAGTGATGTGCTTAATAAAATCTCCAATCTGGTCTTCCCGAGCGATGTTCTCCTGGTAGGGATAGATGTAGAAGCACTATATACCTCGATCCCCCATGACTGGGGGATCCTTGCAGTATACCACTTTCTGGAAAAATGCTTTCCACACATGGCAATACAAAATTAATTTATTATCGAACTCTTAGAGACGGCCCTGAAGAATAACTTTTTCCAATTCACTGGCCATTACTATCAGCAGCTAAGAGGCACATCCATGGGGGCCCCACGGGCACCTGCGTATGCTTGCCTCCATTTGGGTTGGTGGGAAGAGGAAGTTGTTTTTGCTTTGCCGATGTACCTGGGCCACGTACTTACCTGGCTCAGGTACATTGACGATGTGCTGGTGGTTGCTCTGGCACCCACCTTGAGCTGGTCCAATTTATGGAGGAATTGAATTTAAACACCAATAATATACGGTTGACCTATGTTGTTGACCCCTTAGAGATTTCATTCTTGGACCTCTCTATTAGGGTTGAGAGTGGCAAACTTGGATACCGCAGCAAATACCCTCCTACGAGCTAATAGTTACCATCCAGAGTCACTCAAACGCGGCATCCCAGTAGGGCAGTTCCTCCGGATTCGAAGGAACTGCTCCTCAGGTGAGGACTATCGACAAGAATCTGAATTGCTATACCAGAGATTTAGGGAATGTGGGTACTCACATAGAACCCTAAGGAGAGCTAAAAAGATAGCGGCACAAAAAGTGAGAGAGGACCTACTAATACCTAAAATCCACTCAAAGATGGATACAGATGGCCCGGTACATTTCATTACCCCCTTTGGCACACAATGTCAACAAGTAAGATCTATTCTTTCCCAACACTGGCATATACTGACCCGCTCTAAGGAGTTAAAAGCCATAGTGGGTGACAAGCCCTCTATGGTGGCCAAGAGAGCAAAAAATGTAAATGATTCCCTTATCCAATCTGAATACATACGCCCCGTAAGCAATAATTGGTTAACAGACCTGCCCAGAATTTGTGGTATGTTCCCATGTGGTAATTGGAGTACCTGTAAGTTTGTTGATCGCTCAAAAACTTTCTGAGACTCTGAATTCAAACATGAATATAAGATCGAGTCCTTTATTAACTGTGCGACTACTAGAGTTTTATACCTACTAGAATGTCCATGCAAGAAATTATATGTAGGAAAAGCTAAACAACAGTTACAGGTATGTTTTCTAGAACATCTGAAAAGTATCAGGTTAAAAGAAGAGACCCCCATAGCCTAACACTTTTTACAGGTCCATCAAGGCAATACAAAGGGACTCAAGGTAAAAGGATTTTTTCCCTTGATCAGGGGACTATAATACAATACTCCTCAAAAAAGAAAAGTACTGGATATTCAGGCTCAAAACTCTCCAGCCCCTAGGCTTAAATAACGAATTGAGCCTGAAAATCTTTTTGGAACCCTGATACCGTCATAGTATGTATTACCATATATACTACAAAATGTTATAGGATAAATAATCCTGTGACATAAAAATTCCTCTCTCTTTCTCCTCCGTTGAAAATAATAATTAAATATAAGAGGTTTTTTCTAGACCCTTGATTGACTGAATGTTAAAAGTAACGATGGTTAAAACTTGTTCATAGAGATTTACTCATTATTTATAGGGCAACATTTAGCTAATCAGTTCCTATTGAATGTTTTATTCATTGTAATTCCCAAAAGTCACCACAAGATGGCAACCTCTTTTTTCTTGCACGTGATGTACAGGGGATTGAGTTTAAGGCTCTATAAAAAGATTCTAAATTTTCACGTACAATGTCCAAATGAAGTACACGCTCCAGTGTACGAAACGCGTAGAGGGAGGGTAGTGCTAACATGCCCCCACATATCTCGATGACCCCCAAGTCCGAGCGATAAGGCAGAATTGCCTACCATTCATGCTGGAGGTTTGGACTGATTAAACGGCTCATCTGACATTCACTTGATATCCACCTGATGTCCACCTGGAGGATATCTGGTCTATCCAAGCCGTACTCCACAGACACTATCTCTGCATGTGTCCTGCAATATGCCTGGGATGATTGAATCCTCTCGCTAAAAACCGGCAGTTTTAGGCTTATCTCTTTATGATACAACGGCTACAATTTCGGACACTAACCAAATCATAACTACAGCCTAAAATCATCAACTGATCCAAAGGACATCTCAGCAAATTGAAACTGGAAATCCATCCTGGACATACAGAGACCTGTAACTGCGATACAATCGGGGTAAGACGCCCATACACAGGCCAATATTGTTCAATTACATTCCCGTTTTGATGTATGCAGCAGGTTTAAGACTTTTGTTTATCGATGGATACGATTCATACTTTGGAGCCCACAGATGAGCCAAGTGCTACATATTCTACTATTGATGATTCCTCCGCTGTAGTGATATCAGTCTAATGGGGCGTACACACGGTCGGACTTTTCAGCTACAAAAGTCCGACAGCCTGTCCGACAGACTTTCGACGGACTTTTGGCGGACTTTCGACGGACTTGCGGCGGACTTTCTAACGAACAGACTTGCCTACACACGATCACACAAAAGTCCGTCGAATTCTTACGTGATGACGTACACCGGACTAAAATAAGGAAGTTCATAGCCAGTAGCCAATAGCTGCCCTAGCGTGGGTTTTTGTCTGTCGGACTAGCATACAGACGAGCAGATTTTTCGACCGGACTCGAGTCCGTCGGAAAGATTTGAAGCATGTTTCAAATCTAAAGTCCGTCGGATTTGAGGCTGAAAAAGTCAGTTGAAAGTCCGGAGAAGCCCACACACGATCGGATTTCCAGCCAGCTTTAGTCCGTCAGCGTCCGTTGGACTTTTGTAGCTGAAAAGTCCGACCGTGTGTACGCGGCATACTTGTCATCTACATGAGACCATATACATTTTGATAAACACCTATACCTATAAATCTTTACCTTTGGGTGTTTATATTGTTTCCCTTGATCCAGCTTCAAACTTGACTAAATCAGCCAATAGGATGTCAATCATCTTCAACTAATGCATATTTAATGACCTATACCGGTCAATCACAGAAAACAGCAGATCTCTGCAGTTAATTGAAAGCTGGAGACACCTTTGCTACAATTAGCTTTGGTGTCACCCTTGGGAAACTCATTTCCTTTCAAGTCCATCCTTCCTCTTTGGTATTAGTCTTGATATAGCAGGGTCATGCATGCATTAGCGCTTTTTAATTTGTGACAATATTGTCTTATTACCATGTGATTTTATTAGTGATTCATGATTTTTTTGCAAATTACATGAACATTATCCAACTGCCTGGATTGGAACACTGTTAATAATTTTGTACTTCACCAATAAAGCTTCTAATAATTAATTCATATACCGTGGCTGACCTCCCTTGATTGTTTCTTTTTTACCTTTTAACCAGGGCTTTTTTCAGGGGGAACTTGGTGGAACTCAGTTCCACCACCTCTGGCTCAGACCCTTGGGGGGCTGCTCACCAAAATCACTTGTAAACACAGAAGTCTGGTTTCTGTGTTTACAAGTGAAAGCTCTGCACTCTGTGTGTAACCCCCCTGAATTCTGCACTCTGTATGTAATGCAATCCTGGTATTTAATGCCCCTTTAAGACCCTCCTACTGTTCATGAAATTGAAACTGACCACACTCACTATTTGATGTGATTTGGAGGGTGTGTGTGGGTGGAGGGGTTTTGGGGGGTCGTGGTTGAGTTCCAGCACCTATTGTTTGAGAAAAAAAGCCCTGCTTTTAACCCTTCCCCCCCCCCTTTTTATGTCCCTAGCTGCACGCTTTCTGGGAGATATACCGCCCTAAGGGCGAATCGGTGGGTCAGTTTACCTCTATGGTTCACTAACCAATAATGTAGGATTCCTTTTTTGCGCTTTATAGTCAGTCTCATTAGACAGCCCCAACCCTTTCCAATATAATGAGCCCCCCCTCGAGTTTGTGGGACCGGTATTCGGTTACTGTTACCTCCGTAAAAACATGTACACCGATCTCCGGCACCATGGGTCTTAAAAATACACCGGGAGGGTGTAGGGCTAGTGTTGAGGTACTCACCTGCCAAGTTTGGGGTCCAGGGAACCTATGGCAGCCCAATACCGGCCCCTCAAAGTCACCGGTATCAACCGCTCTCTGTACCCAGAAAAATTTGGGTTTAACATTGGAGTCTATGGGGAAACTTGGTCAGCTTGGGGGCATCATTTCTCTTTGGGCTGGGACCTCCAAACTCCGCACACTTGTAGGAGAGACTCTTCACCACATGTAGTGCAAGTTTGGAGCCCCTGCACTCAAAGGGCGGCCAGCAGTGACTCCCCAAAGACGGTACCCCCTAGGACACAGATTTAACATTGCCGCCTATGGGAAACTTGGTCAGCTTGGGGGAGGCATGGTTCTCCGGCAATTGGGCCTAGGACCACCAAACTTGGCACACTTGTAGGGGAGACCCTTCACCACATGTGGTGCACGTTTGGAGCCCCTGCACCCAAAGGGAGGCCGGCAGTGACACCCCAAAAATGGTAACCCTAGGACACCAATTTAACATTGGAGTCTATGGGAAAACAAGCCAAATTACGGCGAGTCTCAGTTCTCGCTCAATAACTCGAAGACCAAATGTGCTACCGACTCCAAATTTGCACCCACTTTTCGTTGAGTTTCTGGGACCGGTAGCCGGTTAATGGTACCCCAGTAAACAACACGCCCCCCCGCCACCAGAGCCATGGGTCCTAAAAATACACTGACACCAGGAGGGTGTAGGGCTAGAGTGGAGGTACCCTTCTGCCAAGTTTGGGGTCCAGGGAACGTGTGGCAGCCTGGTGGCGGCCCCTCAAAGTCACCGGTACCAACCGATCTCAGTTACCCAGCCAAATTCGGACATAGGCTTTGGCATCTCCCGGATGGATGACTTTGACAGCTAATATCTCCGGACCCTAGCTCAAACGGTTCGGAAAATGACTTTATTTGAGCCAGAAAACTACTTGAGTTTGAAAGTCAGGTCGACACAAAGCCTACTGAGTGAATTTGAGAAATGCTATTTCGGGCCCCTTTGGTTCCAGAGACCCCAAACATGGCCTGCAGCTAGAGGGCCTCTAGGAACCCCCAACTACCAAGTTTGAAGTTCAGGTGACCTATGGTTCCGGAGATATGGATCGGTAAAGCGAAAAGTTCATACCGACCAAGGGACCGGTTCCAATCTGGCAGTCATCCGCTACTCCCTTGGCATTGGTGGGCGCCATGGGTCGGTCCCCTTTGAAGGTCCATATCTCTCCCATACTTTGGGCTAGAGACCTCAAATTTGGCAAGTCGGTATCGGTGGATTTTAGACACAAGAACCGGGCAGACCGACCCTCCTGTAACCAACCGTTGGGAAGTTAGCCTCAGATTGAGCCCAAAATACCACCCCATTAAAGAGGGGACTCAACTAGGGTCATTGGGCCGAGAACCCTTCAGGGATAGTTCGGCCCAAAAATCGACTATGTCCCTCTGCTAAGCCCAGAGTCATCCCAATTTTACCACACCAAAAGTTTCGGAGAATTGAAAGAAGAATCCACACATTCTTGATTATCAATCTTTTTAATCCATGTGCATTTATAAAAGCTTTTTAAAACCAACCAACATGTTTGTTGTATATAATATTTATAGGTGACATTAATAAAAGTAGAAATGTCCTTTTAAGGGAAAACAGGCATGTTTCAAACTAACAATAAACACACAAATCTGGAACTTACAAAGTTCAGCTTTTGTAGAAATTGAAGGCAATATCAGACAGGAGTATTTACAAACTGTGTTTGATATTGCGTTCAGATGGGGTGAAGTCACCCCTGGAAAAGCCAAATTTTGAAGACGCACACAAATTGCTTAATGTCAACATATGCTAGCTGCCATCATGGGGGATCAGGGGACGTGTTTTGGGGGTGCAACCCCTTCCTCTCAGCTACTTTATTATTGAGGAAGGGGTTGCATCCCCAAAACGCATACATTGATCTCCCGTGATGGCAGATAGCACATGTTGACACACTGTGTGCACTGTGTTCGAGAATATGTAAAAAAAAAGGTGCAACAAATTTTAGGCCAAAAAAGCCAAATGCATTAGGGATTTCGAGGGGTTTTAAACTGTCCCTAAAACATCAATGATGTTCTTCATTTTGTTTTTAACATCATTGATGTTTTTCTGTATGTTTTCCAAGTCCCTATTACACCCCATGATCTCCCCAATCAGGATCTGGGCACTTTCACTGGTGAAATGACCTTCATCCACAACATCACGATCACCTAAAAATATATTTTAAAAAAACACACCATGTATTATAAATATGCCACCATCCATCTCTTACCTGAGCTTATGGTCACAGACACTCACCTGTTGTGGTGACTATTTCCACTACGTCTCTCTCCTCCTCCTCTGCTTGGCTTTGGGGGATTTCCCCTTCTTCATGAGGTGGGGGGTCTGTTGTCTCCTCTGATGAGTGGTGTCCTCCGAGTCTTTTCTCCCCTATGTAAAAAAAAATAGGTATAATTAGCACACATATTTGATGACAGAAATAGGAATATGTAACATTGCTTGGAAGTGGGGTGTCTATTTTGGCAGAGTTGCAAGATGAAGAAATATTTTTTCCCTTTGTCAAGCTTGAATACTTACCTGTTTTGTACAAGCTTCACAGATGGAGACACCCCTATAGTATACACTGGAGCACCTGTGTGGGCCCCCTAATAAAAAGGGTGTTCTGGTGTCCCACACTAGTGCTCCAGCGTCCAAATGTGTAAACAGCTGCTGAGTGTCCTCTCCTTACACAGAATCTAGTTTGCATTTCATTCTAGTTACCAACCCATCTAGACCACAAAATTATTTTAAGAGAAGTAGGCTAGCAAAAATGTATTGAAATGCATATGGCCAAAACATGGTGTTTTCTAGGCCGAACAAAAAATGTTTCATACGAACTAATAATGTGCCCATGAACATGAAAGTTGCCATTTTAAACTGTACTTCAGTTAAGAAAAGCACATGGAGCAGCACGAACATTAGAAAAATAAAGAATAGGAACACAGCACAACTACTTACTTTTTTGCAGCACTCTCCTGATCCTTCTGTACTGATCGTGCTCCCTTAATTTGAGGTCCGACCACCGCTTCCTCAGTTGATCCTTGGATCGACATACCCCAAAATTCGTCTGAAGACTCTTGACAACTTTCGCCATGATCTTGGCCTTTCTGACATTGGGGTTAGGGTAAAGTCCATACTTCCCGTCATAATCGGTCCTCTTCAGGATGTCGACCATCTCCAACATCTCCCCAAAGGACATATTTGAAGCCTTAAACCGTCTCCTCTGGGATTGGGACGTTTCTGGCTCCGGGCTTTCCTCCTCCTCGTTGCTGTAATTAGCATGCACCTGCTCTTTCTCCGCCATGTGCTCTTCCCCACTGGGCCGAACGAGAAGGGGCGGGGAATAGACTAGAAAGAACTTCAGGGGTGGGCGGAGTTTCACGCATGCGCAGTGTATATAAAGCGTAACACACGTGCGTAGTAAGTACGATCTGTGAGCGGAGGAAGGAGTATCGGAGGCGCCGATCGTGATAACGAAGGTAAGATTTAAACTTGGGCCTATACTGCTTCTAGATTGAGGTCTGTATTGTGACAAGATTAGGAGACTTTAGCCTGACATTAGGGTTTGTCTTGTGTTGTGTCTTGCAGAGAAAATGGATATCTTGAAGGATCAGGAGTTTATCAACATATTCATAGATATGTTCAGGGAGCTGCCCTGTCTGTGGCAGGTAAACCACCCTGATTATAAGAACCAAACAAAGAGGAAGGCAGCGCTGGATCAATTGCTGCAATTTGTGAAGCCGGAGATCCCCACGGCAGACATCCCCTATTTGAAGGCCCTAATTGGTGGCATGAGGAGTACTTATCTAAGGGAGCGCAAGAAGGTCCAGGATTCCCA
Organism: Lithobates septentrionalis; assembly: GCA_037952835.1. Lineage (NCBI taxonomy): Eukaryota > Metazoa > Chordata > Amphibia > Anura > Ranidae > Lithobates > Lithobates septentrionalis. The sequence goes on along the minus strand of JBBDGP010000871.1, from coordinate 2,022,440 downwards.
GAGATCAGTAGCTGCAGATGACATTTATGTCCCCAGGCAGTAGTACTATGACAGGCTGCATTTTCTGTCAGGTCAGACTGAACCCAGGCCAGCACTCTCCACTTTTCCTTCCACGCTTTCTTCCCCCTCAGCTGAGGCTTCTGACGCCCAACCTGGGCCTTCCAGGCAGCAACATGTGGAGGAGCCCAGCTTGAGCCAGGTATAGCATTCTTCTAAATATTTCTGGTTGTCATATTAATGTTGTTAAATATATGTTAGTTTGGAGTACTCATTTCTGATTGTGATTGATGAACCAAAAACTAAAACGATGTCCCTTTTTCATACACAGGGAAGTGCCAGCCAGGAGGTGGCCGGGCCAAGCAGGCTGCCCAATACCCAGGTCCCTCCCCTCCACCTTCAAATAAAAAGTGGCAGGAAGAGGAGTAACCTGGAGGAGGCTGCAATTGGAATATTTTGGAAGGCTACTGAGGCCCTCAGAACACCCCACAGTGTTGAAGAGGATTTTGCTGACCTAACAACCTGCAAAATGCTGCAAATGGAGGAGGGCCAACGCCTCTTATGTGAGTTTCTCATTTTAGAAGCTCTACATAAGGGGTTGAGGGGCCAACTCACATGCGAAAGCCACATTTGTGAGCTCAGCCATGGTCCTTCTCCAGGTCCTACTCCTCCTCCTCCTCCAGGTCCTACTCCTCCTCCTGGTCCTACTCCTCCTCCTGCCACACCTCCAACACCAGAGCAACAGCCTGGAAGGAAGCGTCTAAGGAAGACCAGAGAGTGATGACCTGGGTTCAGTCTGGTCTGACAAAAGATGCAGGCTCTTGTATGACCACAGCCTGCGGACATACATGTCATCTGCAGCTGTTCATAATCTCTTGGACTGGACCAGATTAGATAAGGACTCCTCAGGCCACCAATTTTACAGTAAAATAATTGATGTCTGCCATGGGGGCCAAAGGCTTCGCCAATTTCTGATGTTTATCCAGCATCGCCTTCCTGTTTGTTTGGTTATGAGCCCTTAATAAAGGAATTTTTGTTTCAATTATACTTGCCTATGTGTGTTTTCCTTCAAAAAGGACAGTTTGTTTGTGAGGAGGCAGGTACATTTCAAAAATACAATGTGAAATTAACAAGAGACACCAACACCAACCAATCAACTTGAGATTAATAAATAATACAAGATAATAATGGTGTTGTGGTAACTTGACACACAAAACACAACCAAAATTATTCTATAGTTAAAAAAAAAAAAGCAAGATTAGGCTTTAAAAAATTCCAACCAAAAAAAATAAAATGAAAATTTTATAGTCAGATGTGATAAGTCAAAATATATTGATGAAATCACGGAAAATAATAAAGAAAGAAGTTTGTGAGAACTCTGTGTGAATATTGAGCAGCAAAACAACTTCATTCTTCTAGCATTATAAAGAAGAACAGAGTGCGCTGCATTAAACAATTTAAAACATTGCAGCGTGACGAAAGTGCTCTATCCATTCCGAACGCTAATTTTACCAGACCGAGCAGTTCCGTCTAGGAATTTATTCTGAGCATGCGTGGCACTTTGTGCATCGGAATTGGCCACACACGGTCGGAATTGAAGCGATTGGATTTTGTTGTTGGAAAATTTTATAGCCTGCTCTCAAACTTTGTGTGTCGGAAAATCCGATGAAAAAAGTCAGATGGAGCCCACACACGGTCTGAATTTCCGACAACAAGCTCCGATCGCACATTTTCCGTCGAAAAATCCGACCGCGTGTACAGGGCATTAGAGCTGCAATGTCTAGTATGCATTATAGTAAATAATCAAAAAGAGTATATTGGTGGTATATACTATTAAGCCTCATGCCCACAGAGCATTTGCTTTTCTCCTCTGAAAGCCGGAACTCCTGCCAGGAGAAAAGGCTTTCAGAGGAACTGGGCAAACACCCAGTGTGCATGAGGCCTTAATGTTTCATGGAGTTTATAGCGGAACTTCACTTTCTCAATCATCACTGACTATTTTTATTCCTTATGCTCCTAGCATTAGTAAATAGATAGGAAAGTATATTGTATTTACTTGTTTTAGACTGTTTTTAACCACTTGCCGCCCGCCCTATTGTCAAATGACGGCGGCAAAGTGGTTTGATATTCCTGACAGGACGTCATATGACGTGATCAGGAATATCGAGCTGCTGCGCGCCCCCGGGGGCGAGCATCGCGGCGATCGTTGTTGCGGGGTGTCAGTCTGACACCCTGCAACACCGATCTAGGTAAAGAGTCTCCGACGGAGACTCTTTACCACGTGATCAGCCGTGTCCAATCACGATGTAAATAGATCACGATGTAAATAGAAAAAGCCGGTGATCAGCTTTTCCTCACTCGCGTCTGACAGACGCGAGTAGAGGAGAGCCGATCGGCTGCTCTCCTGACAGGGGGGGTTTGTGCTGATTGTTTATCAGCACAGCCCCCCCTCCGATCCTACCCAGGACCACCAGGGAAGCCGCCCAGGAGCACCAGGGAAGCCAATACACACTGGACCACCAGGTATGCCCCTAGACCCCCAGGGAAATACCACTGTTTGCCCAGGCAGCTGCCAATCTGTGCCCAGGCAGCTGCAAATCAGTGCCCACTTCAATGCCTACCACTGCCAGTGCCACCAGGGATGCCCATCAGTGCCTCATATCAGTGCTGCATATCAGTGCCCAGCAGTGCCGCCTTTCATTGCCCATCAGTGTCCCCTATCAGTGCTCATCAGTGCCAACCAGTGCCACCCAGTGCCACCCATCAGTGCCCATCAGTGCCGCCTATCAATGCCCATCAGTGCTGCATATGAGTGCCACCCATCAGTGCCGCCTACCAGTGCCCATCAGTGCCGCATATCAGTGCCTATCGTCAGTGCCCGTCAGTGCCCGCTCATTGGTGCCACCTCATCTATGCCGCCGTATCCGTGCCTGTCAGTGCCGCCTTATCAGTGCCCATCAGTGAAAGTGAAAACTTACTTATTTACAATTTTTTTTAACAGAAACAAAAGCAAAACTTTTATTGTTTTCAAAATTTTCGGTCTTTTTTTTATTTGTTTAGCAAAAAATAAAAACCGCAGAGGTGATCAAATACCACCAAAAGAAAGGTCTATTTGTGGGAACAAAATGATAAAAATTTAGTTTGAGTACAGTGTTGTATGACCGCGCAATTGTCATTCAAACTGCGACAGCACTGAAAGCTGAAAATTGGTCTGGGCAGGAAGGTGTCTAAGTGCCTGGTATTGAAGTGGTTAACATTACTTTAGTTACTTCCTAGTTTTCATGCCTAGGCAAATTTGCTTTGAATATTAAAGTGATTGTAAAGTCCCATTTTTTTAATAGTATGGAGTAAGTATGTTATACTTGCCTGCTCTTGGCAGTGGTTTTTGCACAGGGCAGCCCAGATTCCCCTTTTCTCGGGTCCCTCTTCGGCTCTCCTGGCCCCTCCTTCCTGTAGAGTGCCACCCAAGTCAAGCCACAGATCCCTGTGTCCATTCAGACAAGGTGCCACAGTTGCCCCACCCCCTTTCTCTCCTCATTGGCTGACTGACTTTGACTGACAGCAGCGGGACCCTATGGTACCACACTGCTGCCTCATCCAATGAGGAGGGGAGTCCCGGATCTAGAGGGACCTCAGGTAAGTATTAGGGGGGCTGAGGGGGGCTGCTGCACACAGAAGGCTTTTTGTCTTAATGCATTGAATGCATTAAGATAAAAAAAAAAACCTTCTGCTTTTACAATCACTTTAAAAATGAATGAAATAGCACTTTTGATTTGTGGTGCTCAGATACAATGTAGTTCCACTTTAGGTAACTTTTTTGTTTGGTTATTTTTATGTAGAATTACATTTTTCTACAAAATCTTAAATAAAATTTGTTTAAACTTAGTACGACAATAAGCCTGACCAATAAAACTAATAAGGGCTTGTTCACTACAACTGCATTAGGGCTATACTGACAGCTTTTTCCAGTGCAGCCCAACACATAGACAAGGCAAATTGCCCTGTTTCCTATGCTGTCAGTTCACACTAAAGGTTTGCATGCAGTACTTTTTTTTTTTTACCACCGCATAGCAGCACTGCTGCCGTAATTAGAAATGTATTGAAAAGTCATGAGTGACATTCCAATAAAGTTCTATGAAAAAAAGTAAATAGTGCACACAAGCGTCCGTGCATTCAGTGCACCTTGCTGATGTGAACGAGCTGAAATTAGGGTTGCCACCTTTTCTTCAAGTCAAACCCGAACACTTCATAGTATAGAATTTTTTTTTCATAGTATGCATAGATAAACTATGCATAGATGTTGCTATTAAATAACATTTCTAATCACATGAAGTAAATCACAAGAGTCCCCCTTTACATCAGCGCCCACAGAGTTCCCCCTTTACATCAGAGTCCGCAGAGTTCCCCCTTTACATCAGAGTCCACAGAGTTCCCCCTTTACATCAGAGTCCGCAGAGTTCCCCCTTTACATCAGAGTCCACAGAGTTCCCCTTTTACATCAGAGTCCACAGAGTTTCCCTTTTACATCTGAACTTGCAGAGTTCCCTTTCATGCAAGGGGGGACTCTGCAGACTCTGATTTAAGGGAGAACCCTGGGGACTCCGACATAAGGGATGCTCTGGTGTACAAAGAGGACTCTGATGAAAGGGGGAGTTCTAATGTAATGAGTGCTCTGAGAACCCCTAGCATACTCACTTGGAGGCAGGAGATAAAAGGGGAGGATTTAGTCCAGTCTGAATAATGTGTCCGGGTCTCAGACAGCCTGAAACCCGGACGCATGATTCCAAACCCAAACTGTCTGGTGAAATCAGTGGCAACCCTAGCTGAAATCATGATCTGCAGTTTTTCTAAAAATAAGTAGAGCTGAACAAATATAAATAGAATTAATTGCAATACCTTACCATTTTCACCTTTTTTTACTTACAATGGGGATCTGCCAGTATCTGACACCACAGCAAAATGTTTTGGCCATGTTTATTCCCTCTATTTGTTCACATTCGTGATGGCACATGATTCACAGAGCAAACTTGGGAATCCCTACAGCAACACTTAAGAAAAACGAAATGTTGAGGAGTCACCACAGCAGTGGTGCAAACTGTTGGCACTATATAAATCCTGTATAATGATAATAATATTACTTCTGCCTGGCAGCACTAGGGTCATCCGTTTGAATCTTAACCACGGCACTACCTGCTTGGAGTTTGCATGTTCTCCCTGTGCCTGCGTGGGTTTCCTCCCACGCTCCAAAGACATGCTGGTAGGTTAATTGGCTCATGTCTAAATTGGCCCTAGTATGTGTATATATTCATTTGAGTTACGGACCTTATATTGTAAACTCCTTGAGGGCATAGACTGATGTGACTGTACAATATATATGTAAACTACATAAAATGTTAGCGCTATATAAATACCTGTAATAAATAATCAAACTGGGACAGTTAAAAAGAATGGGATTCTGCGTGGTCAGGCATAGGAAAATGAGCAGAAAAATGCTCAATTGTGAATGGGGGCATATAGTGGTGCCATAAGTGAAAACATCAATCCTCAGAACAGATAATATGTAGGTCTATTGTGAGTTCATGCTGAGGTATATCTTTTTTTTTCCTGGCAGCACATTTTACTTACATGTTGTGGTGTTGCAGAATAGTTGCATGTATTACGGATTGCCTACTACCATTTATTCCACTAGGCCAACAATACAGGTAAATCCCCTTTTTAGAACTTCACATAGTTTTGGCTGAGGTGCCCCCTAGCTATATAGTTGCAGGAGATATTGGCATCATATGAATATATCATATTATAACAAATACTGTAACATAAAAGGGCAAATTAGGACTACTTTCCCAGGTCTTAGCTGTCGTGTTGGCTACAATCTCAGCTTGAAGGACTCCCACGGAAAATCCTTCCATTCCATCTGTGTGTGCAGATGGCACAACCCCCTCACTTGTATTAATGATATAAAATATGTGATCAGCATTCTAGTGCTTTATAGGCAAATCACTATGATACTGAGATTTATGTAGCTCAGCAAAGACAAGCCAAGGTCTTCATATAATTTAATAGGCAGACATTTGCTTTTTTAAGAGTCTTATAGTACTAAATTGCATAGGAATGTTAAAGTAATAGTAACCATCATGAACCAAACTTTTTTAAATGTTTCTCTATTTGGTGTTATATAAATTGCATGTGTATAACAATACCACACTCTATACATATATAAACATAAATAGTTCATCAAGGCTCCATTCACACTATGGAATTCCGGATCGCGGGCGGAATCGCCGTGACTCTGCCTTCGATTCCGAATTGCCACAAATCACGAGATGCCCTTGCGATCCCCGTTACTTTCTATGGCACCCAAATTGCACCTTGATTGACGCTCGATGAATCGCGGTAAAATCATGCAAACAAAATCACAGGACGCTTGTCGCCCAAAAGAAGTCCCGGAACTTCTTTTGGGCAACAGGCGTCCTGCGTTTCTGTTTGCACGTTTTGACCTTGATTCGTCAAGCGTCAATCGTGATAAAATTGCACCGTGATTCAGGTGCCAAAGAAAGTAACAGGGATCGCAAGGACAACCCGCGTTTTGCGGTGATTCGGAATAGCGGCAATTCCGCCTGTGATCCAGAAAACCATAGTGTAACTGGAGCCTAAGGCATCATAGCATACCGACTACTATTTCTGATCATGCAGAATATTCTTTTTGTTAAATAGTTTATGCCCTACGTTGCTTTTATTGATCACCAAAGGTACAAACCAGTTATTTTAAATACCAGTCTGAAATGTTTGTGAGTCAAGCTTATTATTACAGATTCTATGACCGGAGTGCAAAAATCACTATTGACCTTTGGTCTGCACACACTTGAATGGTTCCTTTATAGGGACATTTTCTTTAATTGCATTTTTCTTGTAATTAAAATACTTTTTCGAATGTTTATATATCTTTATGTACATTTAGTATATTATAAATGGGCATTTTTAAGTCTCATTATAAGGAACCTCCTTATTTTTATTTTTAAAATTATTTTTTTATTCTCCACATTATTTTCGGAGGCTGGATATGCTCTTGTCCCTTAACATTGGGACACACTGACTTGCAAGGGGGAGGGGGCTTTGCATCCCCCTTAAAAAGTACTCCCCCACTGTTAAAAGGCATGTAACCTGGTGTGATGCAAATAAAGAGGAGAAGGCTTCATGTTGCCACCCACCCATTACTGGCCACTTAGTCTGCATGCCTGGTTAAGGGTTTTGGTTGGAACTTAAAAGTGAATCCCACACCATTTTTTAAAAAAAACAGATATGTGTACTGTCTTTTAAAAAAAGCATGGCATTCCCCTTAAAATTCCAACCAGACCCTCACATTAGTACATCTTACCTCTTCCCCAAACAGTTAAATAAAATAAATACATCAATACTGTGAAATACAATAGAAGAGTCACTAATGTCCCCCAACAATCATGATGTTTGGTGATGTAATCAACATGAATCACGATATACAGAGATGTAAGTCCATCAACAATCATGACAACTCGGCTCCCGCCAATATGTATATGTCGCACTCTGGTTGCAAAATGACAGATCCTTGGCATTTTGCTAAAGTAAACACAGCGTCAGGGATCCTGGGTGACATCATTGACCAAATATGGTCATGGCCATAATTGATTGATTATGTCTCCCGGGATCCCCAGTGCTGTTTACATTACAGAAATCCCAAGAATTTTTGTGGGCAAATGGCATACTGGATTTGCATGCCAGCTTTGCAGGTGAACAAAGTAAATTTGCTATTGCTGATTTCATCTGCTTACTGCAGCTGATCACTACATTTTAAAGCATCTTGCAATTGTTGAACCATCCAACTTGAATGCCACTTACAGACAGATTTTATAGCCAAGTAACGACATATCACTAACTGAATTTTGCTGCATTGAGTGTTTTAATTTCTTCTGGGCATTTTCCATGCCAATTTAACTTAAGTACAGTTTTACTGAGAAGCCAGGAATGTAAACTGATGCTAGTCTCATTCTGACTTTAAGACCTCATTTATACAGAAGACTGACTGACAATATAATTTATGTTTCTTCTCTGTAAAGCTGTGGAATGTATTCTCTGTGGGACTGTAGGCCAAAAACTCCCGCACCATACAAACAAACCTACAATACTAATAATGAAGGAAAACACTGAACACAGGAAATTGGCATAAAATGGCCGTGGTATTTTATTGGTTTACCAAAATAACACAAATTTATTTCAAGCAGATTTAAATTCAAATAAAATAAGACAATACAGATTCCACTTCATTGCCCAGTTATCAGAACTCAAGCATGACTATATATATATATATATATATATATATATATATATATATATATATATAAACAACGCCCACTAGCCGGTCCTCGTGAAACAAACCGGACCAGCCTACCCAATACCCGCAGCCATTTTAACACATGTTTGCATTCCCAAGTTGAATATGTCCAACCCCACATCGGACAAATGAACTCCGTCTATGTGCCGATATGAAAAACCACCAAGAAGAGGCAAAAACTTTGCAAGTGCCCTATTTATCCTCTTCCTGATCTTTTCCATAGAATGGCATTGAGGAGATTGAAGCCAAGACAAACAGGGAACAATCGCTGAAAAAATTACAGTGGTGGTAGGAGAAGTCAACTTAAACCTATTTCTAATCAATTTTCATCTTAAAGAGCAAATATAGAGACCTCAATTTTCAAAGATCATTTCCCCCCAGGTGTACAATCAGAATAGATGGAGAAGGCCAATTCTGGTACAGTCTAGAAAGAGCTAGGTACAGCTGACCCCATTGCAAACTCCGTATACCTTTCCAAAACACCGTGAAACGATCCGGGGGTAAAGAAAGATTCTCCGAATACCACCGCTGAGCCGCTCTCTTGTGCGCCAAAAAATATACGAGTGCCCTATGATCCAGACACAGCATGCACCACCTGGGAAAGATCAAAGAAACAGATGAGGATGGACATACACTTGGAAACACTTGGACTCCCACCTAGCCAAAGCCCTGATGGCGTCTTCAGTCTCCGAGCAGCTTCAGAGGCAGCTCCAATTATAAACGAATGGGGCGTAAACTTAAATACTTGTAAATCCATGGAAGTTAAACCTTTCTTAAAGACAAAATCAAATTGATATTTGGTCAATGGCCAAATGATATTTGTCCACCTGCATTAATCAGTAGGTTGCCCAAGCGTGACGGGCGAACCAGCCCAACTCGACAAATGCTACCATCCTCGTCAGAAGGAATGGAGAGCCAATGACCTCTTCCTAATTGATCAGTTTTGGACTGTTTGATAAATATTTTGAGAACAGAATTCTCAAGGAGAATCTGATCAATCCAGACACCATTTGTACTGGCTTTATTGTGTGGGATCAACGCGGAAAACCTGAATGCTCCAAAAAAAAACAGTACAAATGCCGTCTGAAATAACAAAGTCTTGAATGTAGAAAAACAAATAACAGGAGTTACCCTACATAATTGAGCCAACATTACCCTGGATACAGGATGCCTGGCATCCGGCACATACTGTGTCCGTCTATACCCTTGCAAGGCCTGCCTCAACGTAAAGAATTGCGTACAGGCTGGGAGCCTCAACAGCCAAAAAAAGAATGAAAGCCTGGCCAGTGTTTTCGCTATGTGAGCATACGAAAATCGCAACTCCATCAAGGAAGCCAGAAAAGCCAAGATAGTAACCTCAGAAGGATCAGACAGAGAAAAACCATTGTCCCTGGAGAAAACGACCCACTTTGTCCAGGAGGATGAGTAATCCACACAGGTATGAGGCGCAACTGAGCTCCTAATAGCCTGAAACGCCACTGTCAAATCAGGGCTCACAGGTTCACAGGGCATGCCTGTCCCACTGGGTCTGCACTGGGAAGTAGCTGACGGAAAAGAGGGATCTGCAAACGAGGGAGGGAATCAGCAAGAGCATTCGATTTGACAGGAACAAAATTTGCCTTTTGCCAAATGTTGTATTTTAAGCACAAAATGCCTTAACACCTGAATGACTAATAAGGATTTGGAAGACAGACAGTTTACTGCAAATAATACACCTTTATTAACTGTGTGTAGCAGGATGCGCTTGTTGGCCCATTGAGAATCCCACAAGTCCACAGCCACCACCACCGGAAATAGCTCCAGCCTTCTTGAGCACCCTGTATTTTGGCCACCTACCACAGGACCAATGCGTGTCCCAAATGGCTGCAAAACCACAGGACACTGCAGCGTCAGTGAAAAGGTTGGAATCCACAAACTCCTCCTGGAAGAAGGACCTGTGATTAAAAGATTCCAAAAATGTTTACCAAACTAACAAATTGTCCTTAAACGACCACGTAAGGTGAATGTGAGGCTAAGGGGATTTCAACCTGGAAGTAGCTAAATACAAGCATTTGAAGGAATTATCCAGACATAGACTGGGCGCAGGGAACCACGCATTCATCTAAGGCTCGCCAGTTCCTAAATGTCTTGCAGGACAATTTTATGGGTCAGATGGTAGACGAACCAGCTAGAAATAAAGCGTTACTGGATCTACTGATTACTAACAATACAGACCTGATCACGGATGTGGAAATACGGGGCAATTTAGGTAACAGTGATCACAGGTCAATTGGCTTCAGTATAAATCACACAAATAGGAAACATAAGGGGAATACAAAGACAATGAATTTCAAAAGAGCCCAATTCACTAAACTACAAACCTTGCTAGAAGGCATAAATTGGGATAAAATCTTAGGAACAAAGAACACGGAGGAGAGATGGGTTTGCTTTAAGATCATATTAAATAAGGGCATTAGCCAATGCATCCCATTGGGTGATAAATTTAAAAGAGCGAACAAAAGTCCTGGATGGCTTAACTCCAATGTAAAAATGCATATAGAAGCAAAGGAGAAGGCCTTCAAAAATTACAAGGTTGAGGGATCATCATCAGCATTCAGACTTTATAAAGAATGCAACAAGAAATGTAAGGGTGCAATAAGGATGGCTAAGATAGAACATGAAAGACACATAGCGGAGGAGAGCAAAAAAAATCCCAAGAAGTTCTTTAAGTATGTAAACAGTAAAAAAGGGAGGACAGATCATATTGGCCCCATAAAGCATGAGGAAGGACATTTGGTTACAAAGGATGGGGAGATGGCGAAGGTATTGAATGTATTCTTCTCCTCAGTCTTTACAAGGGAATCGGGGGGGGGGGGCTTCAGTAACCAAAACTGCAGTGTTTATCCTCATGACACATCACAGGAAGCACTTCCATGGTTAACAGAAGACATAATTACAATTAGACTTGGGAAACTTAACATTAATAAATCACCAGGACCAGATGGCTTGCACCTGAGGGTATTTAGGTTACTCAGTCAAGTAATTGCCAGACCATTGTTCCTAATTTTTACTGACAGTCTACTGACTGGGATGGTACCAGCTGATTGGAGAAAAGCCAATGTAGCACCAATATTTAAAAAGGGCCCAAAATACATCCCTGGGAATTACAGACTAGTTAGCCTAACATCAATAGTATGTAAACTCTTGGAAGGGATGATAAGGGACTATATACAATGTTTTAGTAATGAGTATCATTAGCAGTAATCAGCATGGATTCATGATGAATCGTTCTTGCCAAACCAATCTATTAACCTTCTATTGCCATCTAGAAAAAGGAAGGCCCAATTCCTTAAAACAGTTCCCCAGAAACTTTTACTGTACAATATAAGGTCCGTTGGCATGGACCATAGGGTGAGTACATGGATTGAAAACTGGCTACAAGGGCAATTTCAGAGGGTGGTGCTAAATGGGGAGTACCCAGAATGGTCAGGGGTGGGCAGTGGGGTCCCCCAGGGTTCTGTGCTGGGACCAATCCTGTCTAATTTGTTCATAAACAACCTGGAGGATGGGGTAAACAGTTCAATCTCTGTATTTGCAGACAATACTAAGCTAAGCAGGGCAATAACTTCTCCACAGGACGTGGAAATTTGCATAAAGATCTGAATAAATTAATGAGGTGGGCAACTACATAGCAAATGAGGTTCAATGTAGAAAGCTGTAAAATAATGCATTTGGGTGGCAAAAATATGAATGCAATCTATACACTGGGGGAGAACCTCTGGGGGAATCTAGGATAGAAAAGGACCTGGGGGTCCTAGTAGATTTTAGGCTCAGCAATGGCATGCAATGCCAAGCTGCTGCTAACAAAGCAAACAGAATATTGGCATGCATTAAAAAGGGAATTAATTACTTAGATAAAACGATAATTCTCCCGCTCTACAAGATTCTGGTCCGGCCGCACCTAGAGTATGCTGTCCTGTTTTGGGCACCAGTCCTCAGGAAGGATGTACTGGAAATGGAGCGAGTTCGAAGAAGGGAAACAAAGCTAATAAAGGGTCTGGAGGATTAGTTATGAGGAAAGGTTGCAAGCACTGAACTTATTCTCTCTGTAGAAGAAACGCTTGAGAGGAGATATGATTTCAATATACAAATACCATACTGGTGACCCCACAATAGGGATAAAACTTTTTCGCAGAAGGCAGTTTAACGAGACACGTGGTCACTCATTAAAATTAGAAGAAAAGAGGTTTAACCTTAAACTACGTAGAGGGTTCTTACAGTACAGTAAGAGCGGCAAGGATTTGGAATTCCCTTTCACAGGCGGTGGTCTCAGCGGGAGGCATCGATAGTTTCAAGAAACTAATAGATAAGCACCTGAACGACTGCAACATGCAGGGATAACCATTAGACATGTGCACAATGAAATATTTTGTTTCGGAATTTCGTTTTCGTCCGAAAAATACATTTATTTCGTTACTCCCGAAATTCGTTTTTTTTTATTTCGTTTTTCGTTAAAAGCTTGCATTTGTCCGAAAATCGAAATTAATTAAGGTTAAATCAGTCATTGAAGGCTTATGGTGTCTGTCAAATGTTCAAAGAAGATTAGACAGAGCAGCTAAACTGTACGGCGCCGCAATCGTACATTTCACCAGAAATGTACGATTGCAGCATCGTACAGTTTGTTTAGCTGCTCCGTTGAATCTTCTAACTTTCGACAGACACCATAAGCCAAAGATTCACGTTTGTATGTTTTTCGTTTCTGTGACGAATCTTCATCGTTCATGGTCATTGGTCTACTCTGCCCCAGCAGTCAGCCAACCAAACTTTCACATTCGTTTCTCAATCGCAAGTGCAATGGCGGCCGCAAAATTCGACGCTGTGTCTGTGTCAGATATGGCAGCAACCCATAATGAAAACATGGAGGAGGAAGTTCCTGGGCCTTCTATGGAGGCAGCAGCAGCAGCAACATCCCCAACACCAGCATCCAAAAATGGGCGCAGGAGGGGGACACAAGCTGCAACCAGCAGGAAGCCTAACCTTACGTGGACTCACATTGAGTCCCAAGTCCTTGTAAGGGAAACGCTTCCTTGCTGGATGCAGCTGTGTGGCCCCCGCTCCAGGGAAACCACTCAGGAGTGGAAGCAGGAGAAGTGGGAGGAGATCTCCGGAAGGGTTGAGGAGACCTATCGCCATCGGCGTGACCTGACTGCTTGTCACAAAAAATTCAGCGACATAAAACGGTAAGTAACGTGTCTGATTATTATTTTTTTTTAAATTTTAACCACTTCAGCCCCGGAAGATTTGGCTGCCAAATGACCGTGCCACTTTGTGCGATTCGGCACTGCGTCGATTTAACTGACAATTGCGCGGTCGTGTGACGTTGCTCCCAAACAAAATTGACGTCCTTTTTTTCCCACAAATAGAGCTTTCTTTTGGTGGTATTTGATCACCTCTGCGGTTTTTATTTACTTTTTGCTATATAAGTATCCCCAACAAATATATAAAAAACAAATTTTTTCCTCACTTTAGGCCGATATGTGTTCTTCTACATATTTTTGGTAACAAAAATTGCAATAAGCGTTTATTGATTGGTTTGCACAAAAGTTATAGCGTCTACAAAATAGGGATAGTTTTATGGCATTTTTATTAATAATTTTTTTTACTAGTAATGGCGGCAATCAACGATTTTTATTGTGACTGCGACATTATGGCGGACACATCGGACACTTTTGATGCCATTTTGGGACCATTCACATTTATACAATGATCAAAGCTCAAAAAATGCACTGATTTTTACTGTGTAAAAAAATGGCACTGGCAGGGAAGGGGTTAACTACTACGGGGCGCTAAAGGTGTTAAGTGTGTCCTAGGGAGTGATTTTAACTGTGGGGGGATGGGCTACCAGTGACACAACACTGATCACTGCTCCCGATGACAGGGAGCAGAAGATCACTGTCCTGTCAATAGGCAGAACAGGGAGATGCTGTGTTTACATAGGCATCTCCCCGTTCTTCAGCTCCGTGACACGATCGCCAGCACCCGTCGGACATCGAGTCCGCGGGTCCCGATGTCACGTTACTTTGCGCAGCCGTGCCATTCTGCCGATATATATCAGCGTGAGCCGGTCGGCAAGTGGTTAAAAAAGAAATCACATATTATGCCCAAAAACAAGTCACACGCACACACAAACATATATTATTGCTATCACATGTGATGTCAGTAAAGTTAAGTGAATTTTTTTTTTAAAAAGGAATAAATAATTTTCAATTTATCCTCCCTCCTGTGAAAAAACAAATTTGCGCATAGGTGTGCCTAGCCTACACATGAAAGCATAGTTTGCAGTTGCACATGTTAAATATATTATCGCCACGATCATTTTAAGAGGAATATTTCCATGGCCGTTATTTGTTCTTAGTTATCACTAAACTGAGCAGTAAGTGCTTTTAAGTTGCACTTGACCTGACCACCTGTAGGTTACGCCCCCTTTCTGACCAGGCCATATTCTGCTATTTAGCGCGTTGCAGCTTTAAACTGCATGCTCCTGCGATGTACTACCAATTGAAATTTATGCTATTCTCCGCTACATATAGAGCTTTTATTGGTGGCATTAGATCACCGCTGGGTTTTACATTTTTTGTTATTGAAAAATAAAAAGAGTTAAATATATATAAAAAAAAAGTGTTACGGTGGCTGGACTTAACCAGCTTGCGGACCCGCCATATGTTTAGTTACTATGGGGGGGTCCACATCCGCAAGTGGGTTAATGCTTTGCAAAAGAAACAAGAAAGGGAATTTTACACTATACACAGTTCACACAAGCGCATAATAATAATTAGAAAGGTGGACTGGAGTGGACTGGACAATGGACATTTACTCGGTACAGTCCCAATCCTGTCTTTTATTATTTATTGTGCACCAAAAAAGCATACGTTT
Source organism: Lithobates septentrionalis (assembly GCA_037952835.1). NCBI lineage: Eukaryota > Metazoa > Chordata > Amphibia > Anura > Ranidae > Lithobates > Lithobates septentrionalis. Next base: position 2,007,166 of record JBBDGP010000871.1, on the reverse strand, counting down.
TTCTTACAATAAATTTGGTTAATAAATAAATGTGCTAACCTTGTGCTACATGAAAAAATGTGCCTAATCCAAAAATTCCATTTGCATTGTTTCATTCTACGGGTTCATTCTACATGTGTTTCATGTGTTGATGTCATTTTCAGATTACAATTGTAGTTTAATTGTGGAACCGGTTTCTCTTCTCTTTTTGTTTTGCAGTTCCATAGCGCGTAAGCGCAGGCAGTTGGGGGGGGGGGCGCAGAGGGAAGCAGGTGCCTCTCCTCCCCCATGAGGCGGAGCTTTTAGCGGCTGTAGGGGAGGATGAGATCAACCAGCTGCTGGCTCATCAAGGTTGGTGTCAGCATTGCATTGTGTGCAATGTGTGCAGGACATTTTTTTTGTCAAGCATGCAACGTGACATAGTCATTTACCATGATGTGTTTGATTTTATTTAAAGATCGTATCCAGGCCCAGCGGCACCGGAGGTAGAGGGCAGAGGAGCAGGAGTCCTCCACGTCATCAACGTGCAGTAAGTACTGTAGTAGTGACACTAATACAGTGGTTCCTTTTCCATTTGTCCAGCTTTCTATTGTCGATTCCAGTGTCATTGCTTCTCGCTCAAGCAGTGACAGGTAGAGCCTCTGCGACGCTCTGTCAGGTAACGCAAGCGCTTGCGTAACTTACGTAATCTGACAGAACGTCGCCGCTCTGAAGTGAGGCGCCTGATCAGTGGCGGTGCACCTAGCACTCGCCGGCACCGCTGGAACCAGGACAGGTAAGTGCCTCGTATTTGTTGTTTTTTTGCCATGCTAATGGATAATTAATTTTATCTATTTACACTACAGTATATTTATTTATAGTAATTTGAAGCTTGAACATTGTAACGTTCATCATTTCTCCTTTATAAATAGGTGTCATCCAGTCAGAGGGGGAGGAGGAGGAGGAGGCTGAGGCAGCAACGCCCACATGTAAGTTAGTATAATCTGCTGAGTGATCATACATGTTTCATTGTTCTTGTACTAATGTGTGAGATTGTTGTACACTGCAGATTGTAATGTTCTTTTTTATCATTAATCAACAGCTGCTGAGGCTGAGCAGGAGGTGGAGGAGACCTGCCCTGTAGAGGCTGCTGGGGACGTGGCAGATCCAGGGAGTAAGTATAACTTTTTTGTATTTTCCAGGCAAATATAGTATTTTAAATATGAAATGCTGATGGCATACCTTGTCTAGAAATGGTTGTGATTTATTCTGCAAGGCTTCGGTTTAGCTGGAATTATTAATTATCTTAGTCCCCCTCTGCAGCTGATTCCAGTCTTCCTGTTAGCGTGACCTGTGCTTGTTATTTCCTCAATGTCCCTGATCACACCACCTTCTTGCTGCAGTTCAGATTCCCAGTCTTAGCCAATCACTATTAATCATCGTGAATAACACAGCAGGTTGGAGGGGGTGTGTCAGAAAAGAATCTTCAGCTATTAGCTGGCAGTCCCTGGACATGTTCAATCTCTGGCATGCCCCTAATGCATGCATTAACACTTTTCTCATGATGTTATACCTGTTATACCTCCTAGCCTAGACCAGGAGTGAGTGGCCTACCTAGCCTAGAACAGAAGTGGGGCTTACAATCAGTGGCCTTACAAAATTATTAACTTTAAAAAGTAGCCTGCTATATTTTATTAAACAACTTTTTATTAGGTCATCCCAAATGCAATGGCTTGAATGGCATCTCTTTGGTGAGTGTAATGTTAAAAGCTGGTATAGCTGATATGTTTTTCTGAAAGTGCAACTGAGTGCAACTGATCTTCCATATTTGCGACAGTCAGTCAGTCTGGATGAGGTAGATTAGTTAGTGGTCGGTCAGCACTTAGGCGTCCATTACACCTTAAGATTTTCTCCAGCCGCCCATGCGACCAAGCGGATAAAATCTTTGGGAGATTCCCCTTTACACTGCTCGATGTGTAGAGGGGAATCCCTTTGTATTCTGGCCGGGGAGGACACTCAGAGTACAGTAAAGTAGTACTACACCTTCCTGCACAGCTCTGCAAACTTGGTATGACGCAGCGAATTGACACAGACACCACTATATCCTACACACAAATTGATTAGGTGCATCTCACTAAATATTGAACATGGAAAACTGGTATGGAAGTGAAAACATCTCAAGATGTTACATGATTGTCTACAAGGGCTGGGAGATAATTGCCTTTATATAATGTTAGGGTGAAGAAGCCATGTGTATTGTACTATCTATCTATCTAATGTATTTTCTTTTCTTCACAGGTGAAGTCTTCATCCATCAACTCCACCCAGTGTACGAAGGCCTGAACCTGCCCGCGTCTGGTTGGGCTGACTGTCCTTCCTCCCCAGTGGTTTCTACAGGGCATGTTCTCCTCCACCCTTCATCAATATCCCCCCACCTGGACACACCCATTGGTGCCTCCTCCCCAGTGCATCCTTCTCCACCCGCTCCAGAACCAGTACACATCCCCCACCCTCCAGAGCCACATGTGAACGATTATCTGCGGCGCATTGTGGAGGTCCAAGAGAGACAATATGCCGTAACACCGAGGCTGTGTCACTCTTTGGCCCTCCACAATCGCCGGCAGCTCCGTCACTATGTGGCTCTGGAGAGGTAACCAATGTAGCCTCAGGAGACAACTGGAGGCTACTCAGTACCTTGGGGACCAGATGGCTGGGATTAATATGTCCCTACAGCGACTGGTCACCAGGTTGGGGGAGAATGTACTTTTATAATTTTTTTTTAATTTTATTTTTTTGTTTGTTTTGTTTATGTTAAAAATAAAAAAAAATTGTTCAGAAATAATTGTTTTCTTGAGTTTTGGTGAACTAGTCCATTTATTGTTACTAACTTACTAGAGGCCTTATAATTGTAGTTTTTCTACATTTAACCATCAGGCTGAACTTAGAAAATTGATGAGATTTCTCTCTACACTATTTCAATGTGCAGGGTAATCCCATGTATTGTGTCCAGTCACGCCGTTCAGCTTTCCCCCCACCAGAATACACAGCAGATAGTTACAGCAGGGGTTAACCACCATACAGTCCTCAACAGTTCACAGGACATAGGTTGCAGGCTTGCAATCATGAGGGCAACAGTTAGCCGGACAGAGGTTCACAGGCTGATGCAATCACAAGGGGCAACAGTTCAAAGGGCAGTGTCATGGTTATGCAATAGAGTTTGTCTGGTAGCTTACCTGTCTCCATGTGTTCATCTCTAGAGACCAGCTGACCCTCACCTGACTGCTTTTGTAAACTCTCCTCTGGCATGGCTCCACCCCAGCTCCTATCAGGGAACCCTATATTAACCTGTGCACTGCAAGCCAGCAGTGCTGATCAACCATTGTGTGCTAGCTTTCATGTGTAGTGGCTGTGTTTCCTACGTCTGATTCCAGTTACCGACTTTGGCCTGTTCTCTACTATTCCTGTCTGCTCGTGACCCTGACCTTTGGCGTGTCTCCGACCATCCCTGTTTGCCTGTGACCCTGAACCTTGGCGTGTACTCTGTTGTCTTTGTCTGCTTGTGGCCCCGACCTTGGCTTATCCCTTACTTGCTTGTTGTTCCAGCCTGCTTCCTCTTTCCTCTTCTCCTGTAGTCTACCGTGAGCGTGAGCTGTGAGACCCTGGGGGCCGCAACCTGGAGCCAGACTGCAGCGCAATCAATCCTCACCACTAGAGGCTCTGGTGAACACCTGCTGGCTCTTAGACCCCGCGCCCTGGGGAATCTATGCTCTAGCTCCCAGTGGGATCTGCGTTAGTGATCCAGTAGACCTGCTTCCTGAACCTCCCAGGGTTCAATCCGCAGCAGTCAGTCCTAGGGTCCACTACCTAGTGGTGCACTTCCGATTCCTACAGAGTGCATCTGTCACCTAGCCTCAAGGTGACCTGACAGGCAGTCATCATTTCCAGGGCTTGAGTAACATGGCAGCAGGGTAGATTACTCACTCACACTGGTGACTTCGGACAATTGCAGATGGTCATGAAACAGGCGGAGGATCAGAGAGGGCCCTGGTGCCCCCAGGGTCAGAGATGGCAAATGGGAGGGGTCCTGGACATCTGGATGCAGCTCAGCAGTGACCAACTAATCTATCTTGCATAGAATCACGTTTCCAACTGTATGCTTTTTTGTGCTATGTTGTGTTGGTAACATATTCTGATCCTTGAGTTGACAGTTTCTCCATCAAGAGGAACTGTCATGCTGTTGAGGTTATCTTTAATCATTGTCTCTTATTTCCAGATCATCAAACAAAAATGGTTAAATTAGCACACGTTGCTATTTGAATTTACAAAGACAACAACACGTGAGCAGTAGCGCCACGTCAAGGCTTCAACCCTTGCTACTGTCCATTCACCCAACATTCATTCATGCAATCACGCACACTCTAGTCACTCTACACAACATTCATTACAAAAAAGGGTGATGGAAGGAATAAAGGGAAAAATTTGGATTGCTTAAAACAATATAATTCTATTTAAATCTTGGGGTCACACCAAAGACAAGTAGACAACTGCTATTGTGTCAAGTGGTAAGAAAATAAAAAAAATGATTTTCCTCAACATTTGGATGGTTCCTCTGAGTCCCATCTATCTTCACATGGTAACAATGATTCAGGATTAACAAGTTAAGGGTAGGGTAACCCAGCTTGGGGAGGTTAAATTTGAGGAAAGTTATTTGTTCCATCAAATGGGGTGTTAGTTGTGAACGGTGTGCATTAAGGATATTCCCAGTAATAGAGAAAACTCTCTCACTTTGCACAGTGGTTGGAGGACAGGATAGTAGTTGCTGGGCAACCAGGCAAAGACCAGGCCACAAACTTTTCTTACCATCCCAATAGGTCAAAGGGTCCTCTGTAGGAAGCAAAGGTGCTTCATATAGGTAGGGCCTGACCATTTCAGAGGCACTGCTCTCCTCTCGATTACCTGCTGCTTGACCTGCATCCACCAGATTGTCAAGTGCCTCTACCCAACATGCACATGCTCCACTCTGTTGTTTTTGAGTGATGGTGCCAGGCCTTGGAATAGCAGACATGGCAGGTGAATCTTCCAAACCGGCCTCATCCGGCATACATCTCTGTTGCTGCAAATTACGGACCCTTTCAATCAATTTTTCTTTCCAGTAGGAGAGGCTGTTGTCTCTGAGTGCCAGTTTACCTTTGATCCTGGGACCACACAGGGAAGTCAGCATGAGTTCAGGGCTTTTGCGGACACGGTCATTTAGCCGATCTTTTAAGTTATCTTGTAGCTTTCTGATGAAAGACGCTACATCGCCATGAAGTGGGCTGCCACAAACAGGCTCACTGTTTTCTAGGAACGATCCCATCTTATCTACGAGATAAGTAAACAAGGGTATGACCTGTCCTGGGCTGGCATTGCTCTGACTCAAGTTTTCCGTCACATTCCGAAAGGGTTTTAAGACATAAGCGAGCTGCCCAATTATACACCAGTCATCATGTCCCAGTGTGGAATCAATCCCAATGCTGTGGTGGGATGATAGATTGTGGATGGCTGTCTTTTGCTCTAAAATGCGTTCCAGCATTTCCAGGGTATAGTTCCACCGGGTGCTGACATCTTGTTTCAGGCGATGTATGGGGAGCCCTGATTGTTCCTGCTCCTCCCTCAACAGCTGACTAGCCCCTACACTGCGGTGCAATCTTTCTGCAAAGGTCCAAGATTTGAGCAATCTTGTTGTTTTTCTCCACTGGGATTGCACCCTTGACCACTAAATGCAATATGTATGCAGAACAGCGCACACCGACAAAAGATCCATCTTGGAGCGCTTTAACCATGTTTGAACCTCCGTCTGGCACAATGAACCCAACAGAGACATTGGTGACTGCCCGCTCTCCAAACCAATTGGCCAACATCGATCTAATTGCCCGCAATATGTTGGCAGAGCTGTGTTTATCATCACGGACTTCTGTGTGGAGCAGGAAAGCTTGATAACCCTGCTGGTCTTGCGCTGCAGACCTGCTTCCTGATGGAGTTTGAACTCTTACACTAGTGCCACCACCAACAGGCACAGTGGCCTGCCACCAGTGTGCAGTCAAAGACAGTAAAAGCGTGTTGACCGCTGGGAGCTGTCCACAAATCAGTTGTCAAATGAATTGTCTGACCCTCGGCTTTGGCCATTTTTTCCTTCAATAATCCATCGCACGAGTGGTATAGTGCTGGAATAATCTTTCTGTTGAAAGTTGTTCGTGCAGGAACAACATATCATGGAGCAAGGGCATGCATGAGCTGTTTAAACGGCTCCCCTTCAATCTTGCGAAAAGAGGCTCCTCCAACAGCAATGAATTGGCCAATGAGGCGGGTGATCTTGTTGGCCTGCTGTTTTGACATGCCCTTGGAACTAAAGCCAACAAAACTATCGAGGGTAGGCTGATGATGTCCTTGGGAGGATGAGGAGCCTGATTGGGTCGGCAGTGGAACTACTACACGTGGACGGGTTGTCTGAATTGTACCCTCTCTATTGCCTCCTGTGCTCTGAGTAAGTGGTGTGGTTGAGGAGGTACCACCAGTACAGTCAGAGTCCGCTATGCTGCTTCCTGCACTACCATCTTCTTTTTCTGCCTCTGCCCGCAGTAAAGAAGAGTGGTGGTAATTTTTAAGGTGTAGGTTCATACCAGCATTGGTTAAATTACCTAAATTTTTACCCCTACTTACTTGCTTCCCACACAATTTACACTTGGCAAAGAACCCGCCTTCCAATGTTTGAAAGTATTTCGAAGCGTTGCTGCGGCGGGATGCAGCCCCTTGATCCTGTTGATCTCTATTTAGGGCTGATATAGCTGCAGCAGGTAGCACACCAGTTGTGGAAGCTGTTGCCACTACAGTTACACTTGGTGAACTAGAACTAGTGCTGCTAATGGCAGGGGTGGTGAGGACTGGGAAATCGGTGATATCATCGCAGGATTCTTCCATAATAACAGAGGGTGAAGGGGAGTTAGCAGCAGATGAAAAAAGTGGACTGTTACCTGTCCTACTCCTCACAGAATATCCCTCTTGCACTTTCTGTATAAAACATCTGCAGTGTTTGGGTAAAGAGGAGCATCACATTCTAAATCATTATCTTCTTGGGCCAATGAAAAAAAAGTCTAACACTCTGTCTCTGCTGCTGTCTCCCTCAATTGCTTCTTTGGGGAGCTGGGCAGTGGCACTGGCAGTGTGACTGGTTGTGTTGACTGTAAAGGCAACTCCACTTTACTAGGTTTCTTGCCTATTCCATAAAAATATGCAGCCATGACACCTGTAGAAGTGGAAGGAGGCGCTGCACTGGCAGTGGAAGCGGCAGCAGATGTTGGTGGTCTGGCAGGAAAAGTAATATTAGAAGAACTGGGGGTGGTGGAACTAGCTTTGCTGGTGGCACTGGCGGTGACACCCACTGCTGTGGACAGCATGTTGGTGGCGGCAGTTTCTCCAGGTCAAGCTGTAAGTCCTGTGGGCTAAGAGTGTATAAAACATCTGCAGTGTTTGGGTAAAGAGGAGCATCACATTCTAAATCATTATCTTCTTGGGCCAATGAAAAAAAAGTCTCACACTCTGTCTCTGCTGCTGTCTCCCTCAATTGCTTCTTTGGGGAGCTGGGCAGTGGCACTGGCAGTGTGACTGGTTGTGTTGACTGTAAAGGCAACTCCACTTTACTAGGTTTCTTGCCTATTCCATAAAAATATGCAGCCATGACACCTGTAGAAGTGGAAGGAGGCGCTGCACTGGCAGTGGAAGCGGCGGCAGATGTTGGTGGTCTGGCAGGAAAAGTAATATTAGAAGAACTGGGGGTGGTGGAACTAGCTTTGCTGGTGGCACTGGCGGTGACACCCACTGCTGTGGACAGCATGTTGGTGGCGGCAGAAGTGTCAGAGGCACTAGTAGCAGAGACCTTGCCACTTTTTTTTATAGCAAGGCGTTCACCGCGACCACGACCGCTACCTCTACCTGCCTTCACTTTTACGTTAGAACGGTACATTGCTGACTTGCAGTTGCTGTATAGTTCAAAAAATGGACTGGAGTGGAGATAGGGTATACAGAATCTCAATCTATAAATCCCCCCCCCCCACAACACGGGCAGCCTCTGAGGCTATCACAACACTAGCAGCAACACTAGTATCACTAGTCTATCAAGTTCACAACACAGATGTAGCTTGCTTCACTACTGTTCTGCTGCTGTGCTTAGCTTATGCTCAAATGAAATAGTTCAGGATCTCTGACAAAGTGACAGTTCAAACAGACCAGCTAAGATTGACTGTTCTGAAATGAATCACCGTGTCTGTCTCTCTCTGCTAGCAAATCGTAAGTGAAACTAAGTTGGCTGTACATGCGGTTCTAGCTATTTTACTGCCCCTCCTCTTTAGTTACAAATTGGCCAATAATTTCATCATCATCATTATTTTTCTTTTACTTCCCCCACCCAATTCCAGCAGTGATCTTTTCTCTCTATGTCGAATCTTTTCTCTCTATGTCGAATCTTTTCGAATAATCTTGGACTACTAGTATGGATGGACTATAGAGTTAAGGTTAGGCACATTCGACCACAGGTTCGATAGCCACAGATTGTTATTGTCAGCGTCATGTCGAATCTCCTATCTATATCGAACTGTTGTCGCAACGAAAACGAAAATAAAGCATTTGTTTATGTCGGATCTTTCGGTTTTCGGAATCTGCACTTTCGTTATTGTTTGTTAAAACGATAACGAAAATACCTGAAATTCGGACGAAAATGCATTCGGACGAAAACGAATGCACATGTCTAATAACCACGTAATACTGATATATAATCACACACATAGGTTGGACTTGTGTTTTTTTTCAACCTCACCTACTATGTAACTATGTAAGGTTAAGAGACCCAGCAAAGATTGCATCTCTCTGAGCGTGATCTTTTTCCGTCTTGGAAAGATCGCAATCATGGAACTGATTCTGTCCATTTTCGCTGGAGGTAGCCTAAACTCCAACAATGACGTGTCAATCATAATACCCAAGTATTCTAAAGAAACTGATGGAAAAACCATCTTTCCGACTGCCAAAGGAACACCGAAAAACGTTGCCACTTCAACAAAGAGCTACAGCAACTCCGCGCAAATGCCGGATTCTGGGGGGCCTATAAACAAAAAATCAGGCAGATAATGAACTATTCCCTCCCAACCGGATTCAAAACATACCACCCAATTTAAAAAAGAGAAAAAAGTACGCACAGGATAAAGCACAGCCCATAAGCAGGCATTTATCAATAAAATAAAAACCATCAAAATGAAATCCCAAAGAATTAAACGCCAAGGGACTAATAGGCAAGGGCCGAAAGGCCGACTTTATGTCCGCCTTTGCCAGCAAAGCCCCTGCTCCCGCCAATTTAATCTTAGAAATTGCATCCTCAAAAGTGGAATAGGATACGGAACAACATCAATCTCATCAATCAGAGACGACCCCTTAGGAAATGAAAGATGGTGAATTACCCGAAATGAAGTGGGTTCTTTTTTAGGGACCACCCCCAAAGGCGAATATAGAAAATTTGGAAACGGAGGGGATATTAAAGGGCCGGCTACCCGATCCTTCTCTATCTCCTTTAGCACCTTTTCTCTAACTACCTGTGGGAAACGAGCAACCGATTTAAGATTAGGGACGATAACACAACCTGCACCCGTGAACTCCGGCAAAGGAAAACCCATCGCAAAACCTTCATGCAAAAAACGGGCCTTCGCCCTGTTTGGGTACCACTCCAACCACAGGAGCATGTTTTGAAGCCTCACTGGAGTGCAGGCTTTTCTGAAAAATATTGAGCTGAGAGGGAGCAGCGCTTAAAGCTTTCTTGTAGCATTTGGCCACCGGATGCCCTCCGGAAAAAAAAAGAACATTCATGCTTGTAACGGCAAGATGTGTTTCACTTACACTGAGACTCATTGTAAGGAAACACACACCCCTCCGATAAGCTTGCACCATCGGTTGACCAGTAATCTGCATTCAAGACCCAGGCAATTTTTGCGGTAGGATCAGGTTTAACCACAACCCCACGTCCTTCATGCCCCATCTCAAGGACGGATGTACTGCTAGCTTCTGGTGGAAGGACTCGTCACATTGAAACTGCCCAAAACCGCCAAAGTTTTTATAAGTCTCCAGTACATGATCGACTTACTGGAATAAGCCACCGCTAAACTCTGGGTGCTTTTCAGACATGACGATGCCAAAAATGCAAAAACCCTGCAACCAGTTAAAAAAGGAATGTGGGACTGGCCTGCGCCTATCCTCATCTGACCTATCATCACCTTTCTTGTCATAACTCCTGAAAGAAAATTCCGTAGCTGAGGGCAAAAGCGATAGAATGTCAACGCAATCCCCATTCCATATTCTCTCCTTTAAAACAGCAGGCAGGTGAAACCCCAGAGGAGAAACGTCACAAGGCAAAGTTTCCTTATAACACACCTCTGACACATGCGCCTGCACAGCTGCTTTACAGGTGTCAGCAATTGTTAACACTGGAGCCGCTGCAGAGGGAGTATTACCAGAATGAAACCCACTGGCAGTGTTAACCTGTGTACCAGACAAAGAAATGATCAAATCAGAAAGCACAGATACATGCGGTAACTCACCAGGAGACACTTGCACATGCTCCTGAATCCTGGGACCAGGTGCAGCGCTCGGTGTGGCTGCTGCTCTAGCTGCAATTCTCCCCCAAGTGGACAGGGCATCCTGCAGGGATGATGCAGAGACTCCAGGCTCTTCGGAATGCCTGCTCTCCAAGGGCTCCGGAATCATGGCTGCCACAGGAGGTGTGGGAATGGGACCATGGGAATTTTACTTCTAGGACATAGTTACATAGTTACATAGTTAGTCAGGTTAAAAAAAGACACAAGTCCATCTAGTTTAACCAAAAAAATAATACAATCCCATATACACAATCCTCACCCACAGTTGATCCAGAGGAAGGCGAAAAACCCCTGCAAAGCATGCTCCAATTTGCTAAAGCAGGGGAAAAAATTCCTTCCTGATCAGATGCCCCTTATCTGCTTAGGCAGTTTTTTTGGTAAAGGTGAACTAAAACTTTAAAGCTGAGGCTGAGGCTGCTCGCTGGAACCCCCGCTTTAAACTTTTCCTGGATTCACAGGCTTCACTGAAAGCAGCGAAGCCATTAGATCCTGCTGCTGTCAGTCAAATCCTCTGATGTAATGAGCAGGGGGGCAAAGCCAAGCTGTGCTGTCTGTGTCTATTGACGCACACAGCCTCACTTGGGTGTGCATTCGCACAAGTGCTCCTATAGCACAGTGCTTGCTATGGGGAAACTCAAAGAAGAGTGGAGTGGACAGCGCCAGCAGTGGACCGTGAATAAATTATTATAATTATTATTATTTGAATAAAAAAAAATAATATCATTTTAAACTGCAATTTGATGTACTCATGAAACACTAGCTCCATGCTATAGATAATTTCATCTTTTTATCTATAGCACTACCACGTAGGGGTTGCAGATGACTGGGTTTTCCACTCCTGCACAGATAGGCAACAAGCACTTTCCACACTTTCTCCAGACACAAGGAACAGTCTTTGAGCTTGTTTTTTGTTGTTTTATTAGGGGTAATAACTTAGATGGGGAATAGGAATGTATGGGATGAACTTGATAGCAACAAAACGGACAACTTCCTGCCTATGAACAAATCCAGATTTGTCTCCTTATGGACTGCTGGCAGTCTCTGAAAAGATGCAAAAAACCTCTTATGCCGCGTACACACGGTCGGACTTTTCGTCTACAAAAGTCAGACAGCCTGTCCGACAGACTTCCGGCAGACTTTCGGCGGACTTTCGACGGACTTGCGGCGGACTTTCTAACGAACAGACTTGCCTACACACGATCACACAAAAGTCCATCGAATTCTTACGTGATGACGTACACCGGACTAAAATAAGGAAGTTCATAGCCAGTAGCCAATAGGTGCCCTAGCGTGGCTTTTTGTCCGTCGGACTAGCACACAGACGAGCGGATTTCGGGGTCCGTCGTAGTTACGAAGTAAAGTTTTAAAGCATGTTTCAAATCTAAAGTACGTCGGATTTGAGGCTAAAAAAGTACGTTGAAAGTCCGGAGAAGCCCACACACGATCGGATTACCAGCCAGCTTTAGTCCGTCAGCGTCCGTTGGACTTTTGTAGACGAAAAGTACGACCGTGTGTACGCGGCATAAGTCCCTTAGCAAATAGCACAAAGTGTTGTAGGTTGCATTCTGGAGTATCTCCAATTCCCCTGTAGACACTGGTCACAGCTCTACCAGCTTCAGGAAATGCCAGACCACCTGGCTGCTTCTTCACCAGCCCACCCAGCTGCCTCTTCACCGATGTACCCAGGCTGCCTCTTCACTAGTCTGCCCGACTGCTCCAGAGATCTCCCAGGAGATGGCAGATTAAAGATTAAGCACAACGCTGTCTTCCAGAAAGAACTGTTGCATGTGGCAGTCTTTCCCCTTGTCAGTTCCTGACCCTGACCATGCTGATGTTCTTTTTCAAACCACTCCACTGTCGGGATCCTCCCAAGTCAGCTCAAGCTCCAGCCCGAAGTAGAGCCCTCCCCTCCACCTTCAGAGGTTCCCCTTAAGGACCTCTGACAATCTCCTCAGCACTCCATCTCCATCTTCCACCCGATTCCAGAGCCAGAATGTCTCATCCATACTTAAAGTGGTTGTAAACCCCCGATTGTCACTTTTACCTATAGGTATACCTAGAATAAGGCTTACCTATCGGTAGTGGAAATATCTCCTAAACGTGCGACGTTTAGGAGATATTTACCTTGTAGTGTGCCAATTATGTCATCGGCGCATGCGCTGTGACAAAACGGACCTCCATGCTGTTTCTTCACTTACAAGTGCCGTAACTGACAGCTCCCGCGTGCATGCGCTCTGGCCAGTCACAGAGTCGGAGTCCGCGGCCCCGGAAAAAAGAGGGGTGAAGATGGATGCGGCCACCAGTGGGAACAGCGCTGGCTTCATTTGCAGGTAAGTGCCACATAATGGGCTAGTATGTGATGCATACTAGCCCATTATGCTTTTACTTTGCAGAGAAAAAAAGAAGAAGTAAAACCCATCAGGGTTTACTTCCTCTTTAAGGGCTGACTCGGCCACCATGTCAGGCCCACTGCCTGGGGATTAGCTAAGCTTCCCTAAGTTTGTAGATCAACCCTGCTGACCTCCACCCTCCAGTTTCTAGAAATTTCTTCATACTTCCAGAACCAGGGGGAGGCACCAAAGACCTGCCTTTATGAGTCATCCTTCCTGAACTGTAGTAACCCATGACCCAGATTTAAGACTCATCAGTTCACATGAGCCAAAACATAAATTTTCCTGCACTCACACTAGTAACACACTAGAGGGTGCTACACATGTTTTTGGTGTGATGTGTGGTGGCTTATCTTATTTAACACCACATTAGTGCTCCAATGTCCCCTCTTTTCCAGTTCTCACACTGTATACACCACAGGTTTATTATCACCACAAAACCAACAGTTAGCCATACTATATTATTACTACATAAAATACCAGAATCTGCATCATCAAACCATGCTCTATGACCAAGATCAGTGATAACTGTGAGAATATTAGTTATCTCCTCCTGATTGCATTACATCTCATTACATGGTGTCATGTAAGTGTTCAAACATCTTTTTTTGCTCCTCTTATGCCATGATTAGATTTGGAAGAAAGCTTGGATCTTGGACCGGTTTTAAAGGTCACTGTTACTTACAAAAGCAATGAAACTAGGGACTAGCTGAGAACGAGACAAATTATACTCAGAAAGCAACTGCTTGAAAGGGATCAGGAGGTTTGAGTGATACTCTAGTCTAAAGTCCAAGTTGCAAATTCATCACTTAGCCATAAATACAAACAGGTCATCGTGTCAATTACGTGTCAATTTGTTGCGTAGCACTACCCCCAAAAGGGCCGCTATGAATTTAAAGGTTTCTTCCCAAAACAGTACAGAGGCAATCAGGCACAAAGCAACAGTCCAGTCACTCTGGCTCATTGAACAATCTACGGGATGTCTTTTTACATTTTATTTTCTTTTAGAACTGGTAACAGGAGGGGGTTTGGGGTGGTATGGGATACTCCAAAACCTTAGGTATTTTTAGCAGAGGACACTTCCCGCTCAATAACAGCAGCGCAAGTAACAGGTAGATTGGAACAGTCTATATCCTCAAGTCTGTTGACCATGAAGTAGGTTGAAGAACAGGTAAAGGTAGACTGGAACAGTCGATATGTTTGCATAGGTGCAATCCCTTGTAAAGTAGTCCAGCATACAGATCAAAGGTATAAATAGAAAATGCGCTGCGCTTAGGAGTATATCTATGTGTCCGTCCACCCTAGTGGTATCATATACACTGATCTAAAGTGCAATGTGCAGATGATACGGATCTGAAATCAACTCTGCATACATAAATAAATAAATATGTCAAAAAGTGCAACAAGGTGCCATACGCAATAAATCCCAAAGTGTAATGTGCAAATAATACGAATCTGAAATCAACTATGCATATATAAATAAATAAATAAATACAGCAAACACTTATTACTCAATAATACTTAATAGAATAAATTAAAAACGTGCACTACAAATGATATATTATATACATGTTACATGCAAAACTCCACTGTAACCATACACGTAACAGGTGATATTGAATAAATAAAAAATAACCATATGTGTGACAAGTGATATTGAGACAACAATTGTCCTTATTTGTGAAAAATCTTCCAACACAACAATGTGCAGTGAAAAGTTCCAAAGGAAACTTTGGTATATAAAGTGCTTCAGAGAAAAGATCCAGTTGCTAAATCAGAGTGCCCAAATCATGCCGTGATGTGCCTCGGTGACCCCCAAAGTGGTTGCGCTCACCTTAGAGCGTGTGACACAGTGTTCAGCTGCGTCAATACACGCTATGGAGCCACCCCTGGGCTCAGTGATTGATAACAGATGATTCTCCAAGCAGACTCTCTATGGCTCCATAAGCAACATATAAAAAAAGAGAGAAGGACTATATAGTGTAATACCGCCAGATACTTTATTAAAATAACACCCAATCCCCACACTGGGGTACTCACATTTTTCAGGTGCTAATGTGCACCATACATTACAGGTCCAAAAAACGCTAATTGCTGATCGCTCCGTCCTGGCCCCTCCCCTACGTGTCTTCGACACAGGGAATCACGTGTCTTCATCAGGGGAATTCCCTGTGTCGAAGACGCGTAGGGGAGGGGCCAGGACGGAGCGATCAGCACAGAGCTGGGCTGTGGATTTCTCATACCCCGCAGCACGCTGATTAGCATTTTTTGGACCTGTAATGTATGGTGCACATTAGCACTTGAAAAATGTGAGTACCCCAGTGTGGGCATTGGGTGTAATTTTAATAAAGTATCTGGCGGTATTACACTTTATAGTCCTTCTCTCTTTTTTGATATGTTGCTTATGGAGCCATAGGGAGTCTGCTTGGAGAATCATCTGTTATCAATCACTGAGCCCAGGGGTGGCTCCATAGCGTGTATTGACGCAGCTGAACACTGTGTCACACGCTCTAAGGTGAGCGCAACCACTTTGGGGGTCACCGAGGCACATCACGGCATGATTTGGGCACTCTGATTTAGCAACTGGTTCTTTTCTCTGAAGCACTTTATATACCAAAGTTTCCTTTGGAACTTTTCACTGCACATTGTTGTGTTGGAAGATTTTTCACAAATAAGGACAATTGTTGTCTCAATATCACTTGTCACACATATGGTTATTTTTTATTTATTCAATATCACCTGTCACGTGTATGGTTACAGTGGAGTTTTGCATGTAACATGTATATAATATATCATTTGTAGTGCACGTTTTTAATTTATTCTATTAAGTATTATTGAGTAATAAGTGTTTGCTGTATTTATTTATTTATTTATATATGCATAGTTGATTTCAGATTCGTATTATTTGCACATTACACTTTGGGATTTATTGCGTATGGCACCTTGTTGCAATTTTTGACATATTTATTTATTTATGTATGCAGAGTTGATTTCAGATCCGTATCATCTGCACATTGCACTTTAGATCAGTGTATATGATACCACTAGGGTGGACGGACACATAGATATACTCCTAAGCGCAGCGCATTTTCTATTTATGTTTTATTGCACGGTTATGAATACGTGATCTGCGTTTGCAGCTGGGCATTCACTTCAGTTGGTTCTCCATTAAGGTATTGGATTATTGTGGCTCGCAAGATTTTTTCTTTGATACAGATCAAAGGGCTTCAGGGGCCAGCAGCACCTCTTTGCATTTCCTCAACAGAGAAAAAAATGATCGCCTCAGGGCTCCAGATTATTTAACAGCATCCCAGCCACCCTCTGGTCATCACCTTCCCCCAGGGATTGGCTAGGCCCTGCTTAATATTCAGGCTGGTCATTTAAATTCTCCCTCCCTAAGCTTTAAAACCACTTCTAGAGGCAAGGGTTAATAAATCAAACTCCCAGCATGTAAAGCCCTGAACAGACCAGACCAAACAATTACTGCTCCCCTGGTTACAGAAGGAGTCAAAAAGTAAATTTACCTAGCAGCTTAACTAGGAGGCTGCTACAGCCGCAACAAGTTTGGAAACTACAGATCCCTACAGTCAAATGACACAATTCATCCAACCAATGCACCTGAGATGATGGTTCTTAAGTTAAACAGTAGAGTCTAACAGGGCTTTATTTCTATTATTCAGATAATTTCCCTTTTAAAAAATGATTGATGTTTTAAGAGTTCCACTGTGCTTAGTATGCATTCATCAACAAGGTGGAAAGACATGATTGGTTTCAACTGTTGGTACAGTGGCTAAATATCAATGAACCCTATGCGTGGTGTGTAAAATGTCTGCCCTTTTAGATCAGGTGCATTTAAAAAAAAAATTAAACAAACTGTACTAAGAAATGATTATGTGCTTTTTCTTGGCTTGAATTTTAAGACATGCATTATGCTATGCCCATTGACACAATCACACTTCCTTGGTCTACATTGCATCTCTCATAAAGATCCCATAAATTATTAGACTTTTTCCCCCAAAGAAAATTACTAGATTTGAGAACAGTTTTCATTATCCTTGCCAGATTTTTAGTTTGATGAGTTGAGGTTAAATTCAGATATGTTGAGTACTGATCACGCATCATTTTATGACTGTATTATAATTAATGACTATGTGTTATCTAACCAAGACAAAATATACTTGCTGATAAAGTAATGCTGGAACTTTGCCTAATTTATAGAATTAATTAAATGTTGTCAATTAAAGCTATGAATTAAAGCAATGAAATAATGCTTAGTGCTAATAACATCCATATTGACATTTTGTGAGTGTAAAAAATACATTTGTTAATTTTTCAATATATTCAAACATTAGTGGCAGTCATTATTATTAAGCAACTCATCATAGAGAATAATAAAAACAATGCTTATCTGCAAGCATTGTATTCATAACATGACAGCTTTGTTTAATGCTCTATTGGATGTCAAACAGGTTAAAGTAATTTTATTTCATAGAGAATCTCTGAACCTTGACATTTAGGGCAAGATCCAGATCTGCAGAGACACACTAAATATAGAGCTATAAAAGCCTGCGGTGCTGGAACCTGTCATTTCCAGTGATAGCACAGTTCTACAGGAAGCATTTTTTTCTCTCGCCCTTAATGACGCAGATAGAGGTTACTCGCTTCCCTGGGTGCATATCAGCACCTACTATAATCGATGTGACATTGTTTGTTCACAAGGATTCCTCACTTTAGATGTGTAATCATTTCAAAACCCTTTTGTGAGAAATATAGCACTTTTTTACAGTTGTGTTATGTATGCCTATATGTTAGGTGAACAACATACTTTGAAACCATAGGGACCACGTGGACATATACTATCGATTATTAAATCAAATTGAATAAAACATAAATCTTTTATAGCCCATACATTAACCACTTGACCTTTGGAAGACATTTTCTGTGATACGGCACTGCATTATTTTAACTGACAATTGCGCGGTCATGCAACTCTGTACCCAAATGAAATTTATGTAATTTTTTCCCCAAAAATACAGCTTTTTTTTGGTGGTATTTAATCACCATTGAGGTTTTTTTTTTTTTTTTTTTTTGCACTATAAACAAAAAAAGACTGACAATTTAAAAATATATATATATATACAGTATATTTTACTTTCTGCTTTAAAACATGTCCTATAAGAAAAATTAAAACATCTAATTTCTTCATAAATTTAGGCCAATATGTATTCTGCTACATATTTTTGGTAAAAAAATCCCAACAACCATATATTGATTGGTTTGGGCAACAATTATAGTGTCTACAAACTATGGTACATATACTGGAAGTTTTGTTTTATATACTACAGGCCTGGCCAAATGTTTTGAGAATTGCACAAATAATAATTTTCACAAAGTCTGCTGGCTAAGTTTTTATGATGGCAATTTGCATATACTCCAGAATGTTATGAAGAGTGATTAGATGAATTGCAATTAATTGCAAAGTCCTTCTTTGCCATGAAAATTAACTAATCCCCATAAAAAGAACATTTCCACTGCAGCTCAGCCCTGCCACAAAAAGACCAGCTGACATCATGTTAGTGATTTTCTCATTAACACAGGTATCAGTGTTGATGATGACAAGGCTATAAATCACTCTGTAATGTTGATTGAGTTAGAATAACAGACTGGAAGCTTTAAAAGGAGGGTGGGGCTTGAAATTATTGTTCTTCCTTTGTTACCAATGTTTCCTGCAAGGAAACATGTGCAGTCATAATTTCTTTGCACAAAAAGGGATTTACAGGCAAGGATATTTCTGCTACTAAGATTACGCCTAAATCAACCATTTATCGGATCATCAAGATCTTTAAGGAGAGAGGTTCAATTGTGAAAAAGGCTTCAGGGCGCCCAAGAAGGTCCAGCAAGTGCCAGGATTGTCTCCTACAGTTGCTTTGCAGGGACACAAAATCCATCACTTTCCCCCTTTCAGAACGGAACTCTGCCTTGTTTACATAGGCAGAACTCCGTTCTGTGTCTCTGCCCGACGATCAGCGGGTCCTGGCGGAAATCTATTGACAGACACCCACTGATCAGCTTGTGCTGTGTCAAATCACAGAACAGCAGCGTGCCCCCTACCTGAAAGTGCTGGGTCACATACTAGGTATGGTATCCAGCAAAGAGCAGCAGCAGTATATGTATGGTGGGCAGTCCACAAGCAGTTAAGGGTTGATCCTATGTTTATAACAACAATATAACTCCTCATGCTCTGAAACCAACACATGCCTAGTGAGTGATTGTTTCTTTTTGTTATGAAGAATGAACCAATAGAATAATCAGCAGAGGAATTTCCCAACACAATGACTTCTCTGTGATCAACCCTGAATTATTACTATTGATGTGTAACCTGGGCACATACTTCCACCTGCAGGAGGATTTGGACACTGGTAACAAAAAAAACACTCCCACTCCCCAGCATGCCTCAGTTCGTAGAGAAGCAGGGAGGTTATGTAGCCCTCTTTCTTACTGGGCACTTAACCCCCCCCCCCCCCCTCCTATCCAGACCAATATTCAGCTTTTAACGCTGACGCACTTTAAATGACAATTGCGCAGTTATACAACACTGTACCCAAATGAAATTTTTATCATTTTTTCCCACAAATAGAGCTTTCTTTTGGTGGTATTTGATCACCTCTGTGGTTTTTATTTTTTGTTAAAAAATATGTAAAAAGACCGAATTTAAAAAAAAAAAAATTTTATATTTTGTTATAAAATTTTAAAAAAGGTAATTTTTCTCCTTCATTGATGTACGCTGATGAGGCGGCACTGATGGGCACCGATAGGTGGCAGTGATGGGCACTGATGGGTGGCAGTGATGGGCACTGATGGGTGGCAATAATGGGCACTGATCGGTTACACTGATAGGCAGCACTGATTGGCACCACTGGTGGGCATTGATAGGTGGCACTTGTGGGCATTGATAGGTGGCACTTGTAGGCATTGATAGGTGGCACTCATAGGCATTGATAGGTGGCACTGGTAGGCACTGTGGGCACTTTCTGGTGGCAATGGCAGGTGGCACTGGCAAGGGGTACTGGTGGCACATATGAGGCAGAATTGCCTCTTCCTCTTCGGGACCGATGTCCCTTGCTGATAAGCCGGTGATCGGCTTTTTTTTCTCCTCGCGTTGTCAGCGTGAGGAGAAAAAAAAGCGATCACAGAGCTTTTGTTTTGATCATGTGATCAGTTGTCATTGGCTGACAGCTGATCACATGGTAAGGGGCCGGGACCGGCCCCTTACTCGTATCGGTGATCACCCGAGTCTCAGTGACTCGGTGATCACTGCGCGCTCCAGAAATTCAGGTCCGCGCTGTAGCCGTCATGTAGCATAATGCATACTAGCCCATTATTTTGCACTTACAGATGTCCCCGCTGTCTCCACTGGTGGCCGTATCCATCTTCACCCCTCTTCCTTCCGGGGCCATGGACTCCGGCTCTGTGACTGGCTGGAGTCACGTGACGTCACTCCCCATGCGCACGGGAGCCGCCGGTCACGGCACGGGCCCAGTATAAACGTCAAGATAAGTTTTTTGAAGATCATCACTCATTGTTTGTTGCCACCACACTGGGTAATGATCAAAAATGCCCATGTGGTGTCCCTGAAATTGCAGACTCACCAGTATATGGTGCTGTCTCCGTGCCTAGATACAATAGCTATAAAAAAGGGGTAGTACAAGGGGAAGAGTCCCATTTGAGAAGAGACACAGGCAGACCAAGCTGCTTAACCACTTAAGCCCCGGACCATTATGCTGCCTAAGGACCAGAGGTCTTTTTCCAATTTGGCACTGCGTCGCTTTAACTGCTAATTGCGCGGTCATGCAATGCTGTACCCAAACGAAATTTGCGTCCTTTTCTTCCCACAAATAGAGCTTTCTTTTGATGGTATTTGATCACCTCTGCCGTTTTTATTTTTTGCGCTATAAATGGAAAAAGACCGAAAATTTTGAAAAAAAATGATATTTTCTACTTTTTGTTATAAAAAAAATCCAATAAACTCAATTTTAGTCATACATTTAGGCCTTATGTCTTTGGTAAAAAAAAAATGTCAATAAGCGTATATTTATTGGTTTGCGCAAAAGTTATAGCGTCTACAAACTAGGGTACATTTTCTGGAATTTACACAGCTTTTAGTTTATGACTGCCTATGTCATTTCTTGAGGTGCTAAAATGGCAGGGTAGTACAAAACCCCCCCAAATGACCCCATTTTGGAAAGTAGACACCCCAAGGAAATTGCTGAGATGCATGTTGAACCCATTGAATATTTTTTTTTTTGTCCCAAGTGATTGAATAATGACAAAAAAAAAAGAATATTTACAAAAAGTTGTCACTAAATGATATATTGCTCACACAGGCCATGTGCATATGTGGAATTGCACCCCAAAATACATTCTGCTGCTTCTCCTGAG
Source organism: Lithobates septentrionalis (assembly GCA_037952835.1). Taxonomy (NCBI): domain Eukaryota; kingdom Metazoa; phylum Chordata; class Amphibia; order Anura; family Ranidae; genus Lithobates; species Lithobates septentrionalis. The sequence goes on along the minus strand of JBBDGP010000871.1, from coordinate 1,985,709 downwards.
TACGGGGATACCAGATGTGTGGGACTTTTTGGGAGCCTGGCCACGTACGGGGCCCCGAAAACCAATCACTGCCTTCAGGATTTCTAAGGGCATAAATTTTTGATTTCACTCCTCACTACCTATCACAGTTTTGAAGGCCATAAAATGTCAAGATGGCACAAACCCCCCCAAATGACCCCATTTTGGAAAGTAGACACCCCAAGCTATTTGCTGAGAGGCATGTTGAGTCCATGGAATATTTTATTTTTTGACACAAGTTGCGGGAAAGTGACAATTTTTTTTTTTTGCACAAAGTTGTCACTAAATGATATATTTGTCACACAGGCCATGGGCATATGTGGAATTGCACCCCAAAATACATTTAACTGCTTCTCCTAAGTATGGGGATACCACATGTGTGGGACTTTTTGGGAGCCTAGCCGCATACGGGGCCCCGAAAACCAAGCACCGCCTTCAGGGTTTCTAAGGGCGTAAAGTTGTGATTTCACTCCTCACTACCTATCACAGTTTTGAAGGCCATAAAAAGCCCAGATGGCACAAAACCCCCCAAAATGACCCAATTTTGGAAAGTAGACACCCCAAGCTATTTGCTGAGAGGCAGGGTGAGTATTTTGCAGCTCTCATTTGTTTTTGAAAATGAAGAAAGACAAGAAAAATGTATTTTTTTTTCTTTTTTCAATTTTCAAAAGTTTGTGACAAAAAGTGAGGTCTGCAAAATACTCACTATACCTCTCAGCAAATTGCTTGGGGTGTCTATTTTCCAAAATGGGGTCATTTGGGGGGGGGGGTTGTGCCATCTGGGCATTCCATGGCCTCCGAAACTGTGATAGGCAGTGAAGAGTGAAATCAAAAATGTACGCCCTTAGAAAGCCTGAAGGCGGTGCTTGGTTTTCGGGGTCCCGTACGCGGCTAGGCTCCCAAAAAGTCTCACACATGTGGTATCCCCGTACTCAGGAGAAGCAACAGAATTTATTTTGGGGTGTAATTTCACATATCCCAATGGCATGTTTGAGCAATATATCATTTAGTGACAACTTTGTGCATAAAAAAAAATAAAAAAATAAAAAAAATTGTCTTTTTCCCGCAACTTGTGTCACAATATAAAATTATCCATGGACTCGACATGCCTCTCAGCAAATAGCTTGGGGTGTCTACTTTCCAAAATGGGGTCATTCGGGGGGGGGGGGTTTGAACTGTCCTGGCATTTTATGCACAACATCTGGAAGCTTATGTCACACATCACCCACTCTTCTAACCACTTGAAGGCAAAGCCCTTTCTGACACTTTTTATTTACATGAAAAAATTATTTTTTTTGCAAGAAAATTACTTTGAACCCCCAAACATTATATATTTTTTTAAAGCAAATGCCCTACAGATTAAAATGGTGGGTGTTTCATTTTTTTTTTTCACACTAATTGCGCAGCAATTTTTCAAATGCATTTTTTGGGGAAAAAACACACTTTTTTAAATTTTAATGCACTAAAACACACTATATTGCCCAAATGTTTGATGAAATAAAAAAGATGATCTTAGGCCGAGTACATGGATACCAAACATGACATGCTTTAAAATTGCGCACAAACGTGCAGTGGCGACAAACTAAATACATTTTTAAAAGCCTTTAAAAGCCTTTACATGTTACCACTTTAGATTTACAGAGGAGGTCTACTGCTAAAATTACTGCCCTCGATCTGACCTTCGCGGTGATACCTCACATGCATTATGCAATTGCTGTTTACATTTGACGCCAGACCGACGCTTGCGTTCGCCTTTGCACGAGAGCAGGGGGGACAGGGGTGCTTTTTTTTTTTTTTATTTATTATTTTTTTGATTTTTTATCTTATTTTTAAACTGTTCATTTAATTTTTTTGTTTTTTAATCATTTTTATTGTTATCTCAGGGAATGTAAATATCCCCTATGATAGCAATAGGTAGTGACAGGTACTCTTTTTTTTGAAAAATGGGGTCTATTAGACCCTAGATCTCTCCTCTGCCCTCAAAGCATCTGACCACACCAAGATCGGTGTGAAGAAAATGCTTTCCCAATTTCCCAATGGCGCTGTTTACATCCGGCGAAATCTAAGTCATGAAATGCTTGTAGCTTCCGGTTTCTTAGGCCATAGAGATATTTGGAGCCATTCTGGTCTCTGATCAGCTCTATGGTCAGCTGGCTGAATCACCGGCTGCATTTTCAGGTTCCCTGTTGGGACAGGAGAGCCAGAGAAAAACATGGAAGACGGTGGGGGGGGCATTCCTTCCCACTGCTTGCAAAAGCAGTCTAGAGGCTAATTAGCCGCCAGGATTGCTTTTACATGAAAGCCGTCCGCTGGCTGAAAAGAATGATACCAAGATGATACCTAAACCTGCAGGCATCATTCTGGTATAACCACTCAAAGTCCAACAACATACCAGTACGTTGCTGGTCCTTGTTGGGCATATATTGTAAACCTTTTTTTCATGCAGCCTGTGGGATGAACGAAAAAAAGATATTGATCGGTGGGTATGCCCACCATTAGAATACCTCCCTTCATCCACCCACTTCTAATGATGGGCATACATGCACCATTTATATATGCCGAAGCATGGGGGTACAGTATTAAAAACTGAGGATGACCAGGAGAAAATATAAATTGGTGCCCACACCTGTCCTTCCACCACTGCGCCTAGGATAGTTAAAAACACCTGTAAGCTGCCACTTAAACTGAAGATACTTTTAAGCCTGAAAAACACCCTGTGGATGAATAGTGGCGCTATATGCCTAATGAATAAAATTAAAGGACCAATCAATACACTCTTGCTAAAGAGTGCAGAACTGGTCTAAAAGAGTCCAGACCCCATGACTAAGTCCGTATGACGAAACATGTCGAGGCGTGGCTACGCGGCAATCCTTTACTAACATTTGAGTGAGGGGAGTCGGCGGAGTGAGCGGAGTTCGTTTGTGAGCAGCCAGGAAGCGATAGCAGAGAACCGGTGAGATGACCCGCAGGTCTTCAGGCTCCACACTCCCTGGGTCCGCCGTGACCGTTTAAGTGGTTATAGTGTCTTTCAAGTTCCGCTGCATGTGTTACATGATCCTGTTTGCTGTGAAGTGTTGTGACTACATTTACCTGCCTGCTGTGATTTGCTGTGGAGTTATCATGCCCTGTATTTTTATGGATCATGTGAGTGTATTGGTTTTAGTTTCAGTTTGTAATTAAATTTTTTAAAAATGTTAATACACTATCTGGAGCAATTCTTTTATTCTTTATGTGGAATCCTTATCCCATGAAAGGTGTTCGGCACATTGAGCAGTGGCTGACTGTGCTCACATGGTAACCCCCATGTTAGTGGGTTAAAGCCTTGTCCGGCCAAACACGCGAGTGTAAGGCCTCAACAGCTGGTGAGTTTGCCATCCGTAAGGGTGTGGATATTTGTCACTGAGGTGTGGTGGACAGCGCGGCACAGGATTAAGAAATAGAGACACTTACTTCTTGGAATCTCTTCTCTTTTGCGTTGTTTGGCACGAATACATTGTGGACTTTTCACCAACATTTTTTATGTATATCACATTTTTTTATTACTTTTTTTCTGGCTTTTCGTTTTTAGAATATGTTGGAGCTTATTCACTAATACTGATCATTTTTTCACCATGTTAATGATTGTCACTGTGTAAAATGCATTATTTAATGTTATTTATTTTTTGATAATATGCTGTACATACATTTATAGCACTTTAGATTCACAGTGTCCCAAGTGGAGGTTACACCACACTAGGGAAGTGTATTGTGGTTCATAACATTACAGTATAACAGTAAGACTTACCATACCTGCAAAGCAAATACAAAAAAAAATAGTAAAAAATAAAACATTTAACGCAACCTGTGCCTAAAATATATATATGCCGAAGCATGGGGGCATCCTCCCACAAAAGGCAGGAGCAAATCGCTCCTCCACCCACTGCTGCCCCCACGCTTCGGCATATATGCTGAAGTATGTAACTGGTGGTGAAATCACCTCCGACAGCGCTGGAGTCACGGCTTTATGTATCGTGGGAGCAAACGCTGTTGCTGTCAAGATAAATAAATCTGCTCTGCAGCTGAATGGCGTGCCTGAAAACAACAAAATGGTTACCAACAAAACACAGTAAACAGTAAAGTATAAAAAAATTGCATATCTGAAAAGCAAACATGGTAAAACATAATAACAATAAAACATTGCAGAATAGAATACAGTAAAAAAGAGCAGAACAATAGAGAGAGAATAGAGAGAGAGAGAACAATAAAACAACAACTATTTTTGTTTTTTTTATTTTATTTTTTTTGTGTTTTTATTTTTTTTATTTTATTTTTTTTTACACTTTTTTTAGTAACTTTTAACTTTTGTAACTGGCTCCAGGTTTGGGTCTCTCAAAATGCAATGGCATCTTGGGAGACCCTGTGAAAGTGTGTCCTAGTCTGTGCAGTGCTGTACCCTACGCTAATACTCAACTAGTGTATGGTAGCGTTCAAAACATTCACCCATGCAAAGACCAGGATTGCCAGGACAGGAGGGACAATAACACCGGGTGTCACGCCTAAATCCGCGCTTGCTGCAGACACTACATCATTTTTGGGGGGTTTTTTGGGTAGGGATACTCGGGAGGGCATAAGGATAATGCCTCTCATGCAGCCGGCTTACTGCATTTGGTTGGGGATGGTGAGGTGGAGCACCGTCTGGATACAGAAGGGCTCTGACGATCTCTTCCTGGAATGTAAGAAAGGATCCAGTCCGTCCTGAAGCTCTGTATAGCACATGAGCGTTCAGCAAAGCCAATTGAAATAAATAAACAGACACTTTTTTGTACCAGCGTCTGGCCTTACGGGGAACTAGGTACGGTGCCAACAACTGGTCGTTGAGGTCCACCCCTCCCATATTAAGGTTATATTCGTGGACACAGAGGGGTTTCTCCACAACACCAGTCGCCGTAGTAATTTGGGTCGTCGTGTCTGCATGAAGGGAGGTGAGAACGAAAACATTCTTCTTATCCCTCCACTTCATAGCGAGCAAGTTATTATACTTCAAGCAGGCTCTCTCCCCCAGCCTAAGACGGGAATCTACAAGCCGCTGGGGAAAGCCCCGGCGATTAGGTCGCACGGTGCCACATGCTCCAATCTGCTGATCAAACAAGTGACTAAAAAGTGGCAGGCTCGTATAATAATTGTCCACGTACAAGTGGTACCCCTTTCCGAATAAGGGTGACACCAAGTCCCACACTATCTTGCCAGCGCTTCCTATGTAGTCAGGGCAGTTTGTCGGCTCTACGTGACTATCTTTGTCTAGTAAACAATAAAACTACATGTATAGCCTGTGGCCCTGTCACGGAGCTTATACATCTTGACCCCGTATCTGGCACGCTTGCTGGGAAGGTACTGTTTGAATGACAAGCGGCCAGAAAATTTAAGCAGGGACTCATCAACGCAGACAACTTGATGGGAGGTAAACAAGTCTGCAAAACGTTGGTTGAAGTGGTTTACGAGGGGCCGAATTTTGTAGAGCCGATCGTATGCAGGGTCTCCACGAGGATGACAGAGTTCATTGTCGTTGAAGTGCATGAACCGCAAAATCTGCTCGTATCGTGCCCTAGCCATGGAGGCAGAGAACACGGGCGCATGGTAAATTGGGTCAGTGGACCAACATGACCGCAACTTACTCTTTTTATTCAAGCCCATGTTGAGGGAAAGGCCCAGAAAGAGTTTAAATTCAGAGACCGTAATTGGTCTCCAATCTCTGGCAAGGGAGGACTAGGGATTAGCGGCGATGTGTTGACCAGCGTATAAATTGCTTTGGTCCACAATAGATCTATAGAGATCTTCGGTGAAAAACAGCGAATAAAAATCCAGTGGCGTAAAGTCAACTGTTTCCACCTGAATTCCGGGTTGGCCAGTGAAAGGGGGAAGTACGGGTGCTGCAGAAGTGGTGGGTTCCCAATTCGGATTGGCGAATGCAGCAGGAAGGGCACTATGGGCACGAAGGGCCTGTCTTTGTCTTCTTGGTGGCAGCGAGACACTACTAGTGCTTGCCACCTCACCAGCTTGAACTGCACTTATGGGACTCGCCACGTCACCACGTGATACTGCAGTGCTGGATGTACGACCAGGGTGTACTAGGCCGCTGGTGCTTGCCAGTTCACCAGAAGGAATAGCAGCGCTAGTACTTCTCTGCTCCATACGAGTGACCTGCGGTTCTTGAACTTCAAGGACAGAAGAAGATCGGGGTCTGGTACGCCTGACCTTAGCAGGGACCACAACTCCGTCATCAGAGCTATCTGTCATGGAGCCGCTGTCTTCTACAGGATCGTATTCTGAGCCTGAATCTGACAGATGAGTGACTTCCTCTTCACTATCTGTCATGCTCAGAAACGTGTAGGCCTCTTCACTAGTGTACCTTCGATTTGCCATTTTGGGCTCTAAATTTAGGGGTACACTAGTGAGACTCACAGGCAAAAAAGCTCCTGACTGTCAGCGACTGTATCAAAACGCTACCAAAAAACTGTTAGCGATCGCAGGGATCAGGCCTGACTCTGCGAACGCTGCAGTTATGTGTGCTTAGTGTTTTGTAAGTGTCAGTGATCGATCGATACTGCACTTGGGTGGGCTTGGCAGGGCTGGGCCGAGGGGCAAAACGCAGGTGCTAGCAGGTATCTGGGCTGATCCCGCTAACACTGTGTTTATGGGAACCCTAAACTGCTGGGGAGTATAGATCTGATCGGATCAGATATCGATCCGCTCAGATACCATAGCACTAAGGGAGGTGTATGCTGCGTGCGTGGGTTTTAGCGGTACTGGCGATAACCTGACGCTGCCTGGGGCGACGCAGACCTTATCTGACCCTAAAAACGTAACTTATATCACCGCCGGGCAATTAGGGGGTTAAACCTTAATAAGGTAATAAACGGCGGGTGCCCTAAAACTATAATAAACTATAATAAACTACAAAAAACAAACTAGCTAACCAGCGTCACCCGTAACACTTATACGGTGATCGCTGGTGAAAGGGTTAACTAGGGGGCAATCAGGGGGTTAAAACCTTTAGCAGGTAGTATATGGGGGTCCCTGTCGCTATACAACACTGAAAGCGAACCTATATACTTACCTCCCTAACTAGCGTCACCTGTGTCACTAATACAGCGATCAGAAAAACTATTGCTTAGCGACACTGGCGACGGGGGGTGATCACTGGGTTAACCTTTATTAGGGGGGGTTAGGGGGGTACCCTGGACCTAAGGGGGGGTACCCTAGACCTAAAGGGGGCTAACCTAACTGCCCTAACACTTATAACTGTCACAAACTGACACCAATGCAAAAAAAAAAAACTGCTATTGGTGTCAGTGTGACAGGGGGTACAGGGGGGTGATCGGGGGGTGATCGGGGGGTGAAGGGGGGTGAAATGTGTGCCTGGTGTGTTCTACTGTTAGTGTAGTGTTGTGCAGACTTACTTGATGTCTTCTCTCCTCGGCGCCGGATCGAAAAGATGTAATGTTTACATTACAGAGGGAAAGGAAGCGTTTTCATTCGCCGGGAGCGATCAAGAGGGGGTGGCCACGAATGGATGGCCTCCCCCTCACCTCTCATCGCCCGGGAAGACATGGCGACCGCCTCGGGCACCGGGGGGGGGGTCCGATCGGACCCCCCACCCGCGGAAGGCAGATCACGTATATCTACGTGATTTTGCCTGTCCGTGCCACCTTGCCGATGTATATCGGCGTGAGGCGGTCGTCAAGTGGTTAATAAGGGATCATTTTATTACAAAAATGTATTTAATACAAAAAAAGCCAAGACCAGGCACCCATCACCAACACCAAGATCATAATAAAATTAGACAACTTTGTCTGTTTAAGAGCAGCTGCATCACGCTTTCACCATGCATGCACACACCTATAACACACAAGCAGATTGCTAACTAAGTAAATAGTGTTTACTGGACTAGACTAGAAATCCCAGTGGCATGCACCATAGGAGAAAGAGTCCATCCTGTCACTAAATTTAATTAAGTAAACCTCCTTCGAGGGGGTAGCTTGGTTTAAAGGATAGTTTGTTGAGTCTGCTTGCTAGTCTCACAGGACAGCTTTGATTGATGTTGTAGCCAGGTAGAACTGCAAGTGTGGGAAGGTGGAAAAGATCCACAATTAGTAGTCAGTCCAAAGGCACAAGTATACAGTAATCCAAGGTTGAATTAAATGCTTTTCACTGAAAGTCTAATTGCTATCCTACAGTGAAACTTTCAGTGAAAAGCATTTAATTCAACCTTGGATTAATATATACTTGATCTTTTCGCGCTTTAAATTTTTTTTATTTTATTTTTAATTGTTAATTTTACTTTTAGTTTTCTATTTTGACACTTTCTTTTTCCATTTTTTTTTATCACTTTTATTCCTATTACAGGGTTGTAAACATCCTTTGTAATAGGAATAAGCATGCAGGTCCTGCCCACATCTCACCTCTAGGCTGGGAAGCATAAAAAAAAAAATATCTCAGCTTCCCAGCCGAGGCGGCAATGTTTTTTCAAATGCAGAGGCCAGGCCAGATGTCATAACATAGCGCCTGGCCTCCGAACGATCATAGAGACTCCAGGGACCATCTGGTCCACCAGAAATCTCTATGGTCAGCATCCAGGGCCGGCGGATCCCTTCTCCAGTTCGTCAAAGGCAGGGGCAAGCCCAGAGAAGCCCCGGAGGGTGGCGGGAGGGGGGGAACACCTCGCAGCCTATAAGAATGATCAAGCGGCTGAACAGTGACACCACAACACCTAAAATAAGTGGTGCAAGATGGGTCTACAGAATGACATGTTAGAGGTTTGGAGGTATAGCAGGCCAGGAGGTGGAACAGATTCAGGCTTCCTCCGTCTCCTTTATCCTGTCCCAAGGCATGCTCTTCAGCCTGCCTCATATCACCAGATATGATGAAGAGGGCACCCCCTCCCCAAATGAAAACACAGTGCCTGGGATTGCTGCCCCTGCTTCACTTTCCCCATTCCTTTGTTTTGAATACATTGTTCATGTAATTTTGTACAACTGCAGATATATTCTTCAGCCAGTAGATGGCAATTTTTATAAGTTTATAGCTGATCTCTGTGGTAAAACTCTATGTCTTTTCGGAATAAAAGTTCCTGTTTCCTGTGTGTAGTTAAGCAGCAAAGCCCATGTAAACTGTGCACTGTCTCTTCTGTAGAACTATATATAGAATTTCTAACACCCTGTCCTGGCCCTATTAGGAGCACTTAATTCCTCTGTCAGTAAACTTCAGCTTGTTGTTGTACGTATATAATACTGAGACACTTGTTATTAGAATCAGAGCACTAGAACGCCCCTCCCCTTCCTTCGCCAACGGTCAGTATCTAGAACTGGCTTTACTGATTATGTTTTAGTCAATGGTAGAGAAGGCAGTACAGACCTGTCTTTCATGGGTGTTCAAAGCAGGGATTGAATTAGCTATTGAGAGCCATATAAGCGTTGAAAATGATCCTGTCCCCTGCCATTATAGTTTTGGAATGTTTTATAGGTTTTAAGTTGTTCCCAAACTTTATTTTAATCTTATCCGGTTTTAAACATCCCTCCCCCACTTCCTCTATGTTGTCCTGTAGCCTAATCTAATAGGCATAAGATGCGTAACATTTCCCTGTCAGTTACTCTATGCTGCCTTCAGCTGCAAGAACTCAACACAGTTGGCATATAAAGATGTTTAATTAGTACAGGCCAGATAGTGAATATGCCCAACCAAAATCCTGCTATTTAGCATGTGCCACATGGATGTGTATGGCTGCTGACAGTGGAACTGAATGAACCCAGAGTAGCCAAAAAGTATATATCACCCTGTTTTTTACAGAATAGCATGGGTGTTAAGTCTATCTACAATATGTTAGAAAAAATAAGAGTTTGGGCCAACTTTAGGACTTGCACATGGGGAGGAGGGACAATGGGTGGAGTGAAGAGAACTATGATGGGAAGGAAGGATTGTAATGTAGGGGGAGGAGGGATGACTGTGGAGTGAAGAGAACTATGATGTAAGGGATATGACTGTGATGTAAGGGTGGGGTAATGTGATGTGAAGAGGGGCCTGAAGGCACTTAAGCTGGCCATATACTGTATTATACAATTTTCTTATTCAATTTCCTTTAGATATACCTTCAACTATGTAGTGCAAGGGCCTGCCTGATTACATACACTTTGAAAGTGTTTAGGTTTGACCTCATATTATATGGTTTTGGTAAATCTAAAGGAAAATTGTACAAGAGACTTGTATAATGTATGGCCAGTCCTATGTAAATGGGTGGGGGCTGTGATGTGAAGAGGGGGACTGGGGACTTGCTGTAAAGGACAGAATGTAATACAAAGGGGTGGTTTTGATGTGAAGGAGAGACTGTGATGTGAAGGGGGATCTGAGCACGTTGATGCAAAAAAAAGGTGGCTATGATGTAAGTAAACATAAAGTGTTTGTTGTTATTTTTTATTCATTTTTTCTGAACATATTAATTTATCACTGCATTTGATTTTTCATCTGTTTGTGAATGGTTTCTTCTCTGCCTCTGATTGGTACAACGGAGCCAAGTCTGCCATATGATTGTGACAGATGAGGTATTTGCACTGTCAGAGAGCCTGTTGTGCCCCTACAGTGGACATGGACTTACCCATATACAAAAAGTATTCAATTACCATCTAAGTTTGTGCCCATATGATGGTGTAGTGCACATTTGAGGCTTGTGCCTCTAAGTGGTGTGTTCTTCTGTCTACTATTCAATTGAACATGGAAAACACCTTCAAACTGGTGCTGGTTTGCTGCATGCTCCACACTTTTGCAATGGAAAGGGAGGGAACATCTATATATCCTGCTCCAGAAAAGCCTGCTCGAGGTGTGCAGTTCCTCGACTTGCTGCCCCCTGATCATGCAATAAGCATATGAAATGCATTTGCAATGCATTTGCTGATTTCTTCATGTCACAAGAGGGTGACTTTTCATAATGTCCATATATAGATTGCCATTTTTAGAATAAGAAATACTCTTGTTTAAATTCTTTATTGCGTGTGCCGTGTTGTATTTGTTTCTGAAGTTTTAATCCTCTATTTTGCTTTCCAACCTTCAACCGTCAAAGATTGTCATTATATGTCAACAACTGTAGTGTGGCAAGCAAAATGGGTATGAAATGCGCTATGGTGGTTAATTAAAGGCATGGATACCCTGTTGACATATGATATCAAATCTAAAATTCCTAACGAAAAAATACAGTAGAAAATATTAAAATAATAGTTTTTTCTTATTTAAATTGACAGTACTGATACATTGTTTGCACATGGTTTGCAACCAAAAAAGCAAACAGGTATTTTCAGAAAAGTTGAAAGTTAAACACAATCCAAATTATATATCACAAGCTTTGATTATAAAGCTATAATGAACTGTTGCTTTATTCGTAATACTGCAGATAATCTATAGGTGACTTCATGGCACAGGAAAACTTGGTTAAAGCGGTAGCCTTAACATTTACTGGAAGAAGAGGTCTTCATCTGCTAGCAATAAACTCAACAAAGGTTTGACATAGCTGGTTTTGTGGCCTCTTCCTCAGGTAATTACTTACTGCATAAGGGAATTTTATGTTGTAGTGAATGTGAGTGCATTTTATGGAATTAATAAAGCTGCACGGTTGTTGATGACAGACGGGCTGGTCTGAGTATTTAAAAAACTGCCGATCTACTGGGGTTTTCACACACAACCATCTCTAGGGTTTACAGAGAATGGCCCACAAAAAAGAGTGAATATCGAGTGAGCGACAGTTGTGTGGACGAAAATGCCTTGTTGATGTCAAAGGAGAATGGGCAGACTAGTTCAAGATGATGGAAAGGCAACAGTAACTCAAATAACCAATTGTTACAACCAAGGTATGCAGAATACCATTTCTGAATGCACAACACATGGAACCTTGAAGCAGATGGGCTACAGCAGCAGAAGACCACACCGGGTGCCACTCATGTCAGCTAAGAACAATAAACTGAGGCTACAATTCATACAGGCACACCAAAATCGGACAATAGAAGAATGGAAAAGCATTGCCTGGTCTGATGAGTCTTATTTTCGGCTGCAACATTCAGATGGTAGGGTCAGAATTTGGCATAAACAACATAAAAACATGGATCCATCCTGCCTTGTATCAACGGTTCAGGCTGGTGGTGTAATTTTATTTTATTTATTTCAGGTACTTATATAGCGCTATCAATTTATGCAGCGCTTTTACATATACATTGTACATTCACATCAGTCCCTACCCTTAAGGAGCTTACAATCTAAGGTCCCTAACTCACATTCATAAATACACATACTAGGGCCAATTTAGACAGGATCCAATTAACCTACTAGCATGTCTTTGGAGTGTGGGAGGAAATCGGAGTACCCGGATGAAACCCACGCAGGCACAGAGAGAACATGCAAACTCCAAGCAGGTAGTGTGGTGTAAGGGTGTGGGGGATATTTTCTTGGCACACTTTGGGCCCCTAAGTACTAATTGAGCATTGTTTAAATGCCATGGCCTACCTGAGTATTGTTGCTGACCATATTCATCCCTTTATGACTACAGTGTACCCATCTTCTGATGGCTACTACCAGCAGGATGCACCATGTCACAAAGCTCAAATCATCTCAAACTGGTTTCTTGAACATGACAATGAGTTCACTGTACTCCAATGGCCTCCACAGTCACCAGATCTCAATCCAATAGGGCACCTTTGGGATGTGGTGGATCGGGAGATTTGCATTATGGATGTGTAGCCACCAAATCTGCTATAATGTCAATATGAACCAAAATCTTTGAGGAATGTTTCCAACACCTTGTTGAATCTATGCCATGAAGAATTAAGGCAGTTCTGAAGGCAAAAGGGCATCCACCCGGTACTAGCAAGGTGTACCTAATAAAGTGGCGGTTGAGTGTATACACACTTTAAAGTTTTTCCTATTTAATGAATACTAACATGAACAAGAAAACAGTTGGAAATAAACTCTTTAAAATAGAATGCAGGCACCAAAGGTAACCAAAAGATCAAAGTGCCTCTACCACCAATCTCGGCATTCGCATTAGCCGTATGTCACATCACTGGATCCTGCATCCTGGATCCCGTTCCCTCGCAACTACTATGGTCACCCTCTTATTCTATACTATGCTCCCTCACTCACATCTTTAATCTCTTCCTCTCTACTGGCACCTTCCTCTCCCCTCTAAAACATGCACATATCACTCCCATACTTAAAAAGCCCTCACTGGACCCCATCAACCTGAATAAATTAAGACCCATCTCATTGCTCCCATTCACCTCTAAACTTCTAGAACGCTTAGTCTACAACCGTCTTAGTTCCTACCGCATTAAAAATAACCTACTCGACCCCTTACAGTCTGGCTTTCGCTCGCAGCACTCCACGGAAATTACCTTACTAAAACTCACTAACGATTTACTAACTGCTAAAACCAATGGCCACTACTCAGTACACCCACTACTTGACCTCTCTGTGTTCCTTCTCAATAAACTCCGTTCCCTTGACCTCCAAAATTCTGCTCTATCCTGGTTCTCCTCCTACCTATCACCCTTCAGTGTTACCTACAACTCTGTCCCCTCCTCTCCATTCCTCTTTCTGTAGGGGTACCCCAAGGCTGTTCTTGGACCCCTTCTTTTCTCTGTCTACACCTCCTCTCTTGGCCACTTAAAGCGGTTGTATTCCCACACAAAAAAAATAAAATATTAAAAAAAAAAAAAAAACTGTAAAGCAAAGGCATAATGAGCTAGTATGCACTGCATACTAGCTCATTATGAAATACTTACTTTAGAACGAGGCGTTGGCATCTGATCCCAGTCACCGCCGAGGGGGCTGACATGTTACTCTCAGGGTGTCTACCAGGTTTGCGGCTCCGGCGCTGCGAGTGGCCATAGCCGCGATGACATCACTCTCGCGCATGCGCGCAGGAGTCTTCTTTCTGGAAAGGTCTGGCAGCGTCTGTTGGACCTTCAGCCGGGGCCTTCACAGCGCATGCTCCGCTGATGTCAGCGGCTGCATGCAAAGTGAATATCTCCTAAACCTACAGGTTTAGGAGATATTCATTTTACCTACAGGTAAGCCTTCTTATAGGCTTACCTGTAGGTAAAAATGTAAAAAACAACCACTTTAATAATCTCCCATGGCTTCCAATATCATCTCTACGCTGATGACACCTAAATCTATCTCTCTACTCCTCACCTCACTCCTTTAGTATTACTAACTTACAAACTGACAAAGCAGGATGGATGTCGCACCACTTCCTTAAGCTAAATCTCTCTAAAATTGAGTTAATATAATCCCCCCTGCCTTCCCCCCCTACATGACTTTCCCATCAAGGTCAATAATGCAACCATCAATCCCTCCCCCCTCATGCCAGGTGTAATCCTAGACTCTCATCTGTCCTTCCAGCCCCAAATCTAATAGTGTGAATAGCTTTTAGACTTCGCCTCCATAACATCTCTAAAATTCACCCCTTTTTTAACTAATGAAACTACCAAGCTCCTCATTCACTCCCTTGTTATCTCTAGCATTGACTATTGCAACTTCCTCCTCATAGGTCCACCTCTCCATAGGCTATCCCCTCTTTAGTCTATCATGAATGCTTCTGCCAGACTCATCTACCTTACCAACCACTCAGTGTCTGCCACTCCTCTCTGTCAATCCCTACACTGGCTTCCCATCCCCCAGCGAATTAAATTCAAAATACTAACTACAACATACAAAGCCATTCACAATTCTGCCCCATGCTACAGTGGCTTGCGAAAGTATTCGGCCCCCTTGAACTTTTCAACCTTTTGCCACATTTCAGGCTTCAAACATAAAGATATAAAATTTTAATTTTTTGTGAAGAATCACCAACAAGTGGGACACAATTGTGAAGTGGAACGAAATCTATTGGATATTTTAAACTTTTTTAGCAATTAAAAAACTGAAAAGTGGTGCGTGCAAAATTATTCGGCCCCTTTACTTTCAGTGCAGAAAACTCACTCCAGAAGTTCAGCGAGGATCTCTGAATGATCCAATGTTGTCCTAAATGACTGATGGTGATAAATAGAATCCACCTGTGTGTAATCAAGTCTCTGTATAAATGCACCTGCTCTGTGATAGTCTCAGGGTTCTGTTGAAAGCGCAGAGAGCATGATGAAGACCAAGGAACACACCAGGCAGGTCCGTAATACTGTTGAGGAGAAGTTTAAATCCGGATTTGGATACAAAAAGATTTCCCAAGCTTTAAACATCCCAAGGAGCACTGTGCAAGTGATCATTTTGAAATGGAAGGAGTATCAGACCACTGCATATCTACCAAGACCTGGCTGTCCCTCTAAACTTTCAGCTCAGACAAGGAGAAGACTGATCAGAGATGCAGCCAAGAGGCCCATGATCACTCTGGATGAACTGCAGAGAACTACAGCTGAGGTGGGAGAGTCTGTCCATAGGACAACAATCAGTCGTACACTGCACAGATCTGGCCTTTATGGAAGAGTGGCAAGAAGAAAGCCATTTCTCAAAGATATCCATAAAAAGTCTCGTCTAAAGTTTGCCACAAGCCACCTGGGAGACACACCAAACATGTGGAAGAAGGTGCTCTGGTCAGATGAAACCAAAATCAAACTTTTTGGCCACAATGCAAAACGATATGTTTGGCGTAAAAGAAACACAGCTCATCACACTCAACACACCATCCCCACCGTGAAACATGGTGGTGGCAGCATCATGGTTTGGGCCTGCTTTTCTTCAGCAGGGACAGGGAAGATGGTTAAAATTGAGGGGAAGATGGATGCAGCCAAATACAGGACCATTCTGGATGAAAACCTGTTGGAGTCTGCAAAAGACCTGAAACTGGGACGGAGATTTATCTTCCAACAAGACAATGATCCCAAACATACAGCAAAATCTACAAAGGAATGGTTCACAAATAAACGTATCCAGGTGTTAGAATGGCCAAGTCAAAGTCCAGACCTGAATCCAATCGAGAATCTGTGGAAAGAGCTGAAAACTACTGTTCACAAATGCTCTCCATCCAACCTCACTGAGCTCGAGCTGTTTTGCAAGGAAGAATGGGCAAGAATTTCAGTCTCTCGATGTGCAAAACTGATAGAGACATACCCCAAGCGACTTGCAGCTGTAATCGCAGCAAAAGGTGGCTCTACAAAGTATTAACGCAAGGGGCCGAATAATTTTGCACGCCCCACTTTTCATTTTTTTATTAGTTAAAAAAGTTTCAAAAATCCAAAAGATTTCGTTCCACTTCACAATTGTGTCCCACTTGTTGGTGATTCTTCACAAAAAATAAAAATTTTATATTTTTATGTTTGAAGCCTGAAATGTGGCAAAAGGTTGAAAAGTTCAAGGGGGCCGAATACTTTCGCAAGCCACTGTACATCACCAATCTTATCTCCAAATATCCCCCAAACCGTCCTCTCCGCTCCTCTTAAGACCTTCTGCTCTCAAGCTCCATTGTTCCTCCCTACCATCCTTTGCAACTCATTACCTCAATCTGTCCAGCTATCTCCTACTCTGGATGCCTTCAGGCGATCCCTGAAAACTCATCTTTTCAGGGAAGCCTATCACACCTCCAACTAATCCCTCACCATTCCATCGGCTCATTCCCCACAGTTACAACTTTTTGTACCACTTGCCCTCTTAACCCTTTTGTATGTTATTGTATTGTAACTGTATTGTCTCCCGTTTACATTTTAAATCGCTGCATAAACTGTTGGCGCTATATAAATCCTGTATAATAATAATAATGGGGCATAAGGTTTACTATACCCCTACTATACCCCTCATACCCCGTACTACAAGAATTCTGGAGAGGAGTGGTGACAGAGATTAATAAGACAGGAGGGCTACAAGTGGATGTCGATCCCAGAATCCTTCTTCTGGGAATATGCGATACCATCACACCTAATAAGCACAAACAACTCTTTGTTTTCTACTCAGCCTTTTATGCCAGGAAAACTTTCCTGTGCCAATGGAAACTGGCAGACCCACCGACAGTCCCCCAATGGAGGTCAATGATCGATAAGGTACTACTCCTATATAAATTAACGTACATGAGCCGCAAATGTCCCAAAAAATTGGATAAGATCTGGGAAAGATGGGTGAAGAAGAGGCCAAGTCCTAATTAGAGCTAATACTGAGGGAGGCTGAGACCTTGGAGAGGTGCCGGTCTAATTGAACTGCGACATTCTTGATACCAGCTTCTCCCCCTTCCTTTCTTTGGTCCTTCCTCTCCCCCCCCCTTGGGGGTCCCCCCACCCCCCATAGTCTGTTTATATACTTTCCCTTTATCCTATTTCTGGAGCCCCCCCCCCCCACATTGGATTGTTATCCTTCAATGTACCTACATGACCTTTTTCTTCAAATACTTAAAGATAAGTGCCCTAAACTGTTGAACCAAGTGCTTTATTTGCTCAATGAACCCATGTACGCATTCACCATTATGAATCTTGCCATCTGATGGAATGTGTACCACTGTATTTTTCTACTACCCTGTTTCCCCGAAAATAAGACCTAGCGTGATTGTCGGTGATGGCTGCAATATAAGCCCCACCCCCCAAATAAGCCCTACCCTGTTTCCCTGAAAATAAGCCCTACCCTGAAAATAAGACCTACAAGGACTTTAACTAGGACTTATTTGGGGGGTAGGGCTTATATTGCAGCCATCACCGACAATCACGCTAGGTCTTATTTTCAGGGAAACAGGGTATGCTATGTTTGATAAATAAAAACTTTTCTGTTAAAAAAAAATAATAATAATGGGGAAAAGAGATGGTGAGGACCTGTGTCCTTTATCATGCTAGCCAGGCCCATTGACGTTTGGCTTCCTTTCCTGTCTTGCTGTGTTTATCAATAGAATTCTCATATTAGCTCAGTTAGAAACTTACACTTCACCCTGAGTATATGTTTTGTTCTGTAACAAATTCCAGGTATTATTACTAAAATATTAGATATGAAGGAAGAACCTATTGTTGCACTTAAAAGCATTCCTAGGACTGCTGGTGCACTGAACCTAGCTGTTTCCAGCATAAGAAAACTGTACTGACACCTCCAGAGCAGATAAAAAGAGCAAAGCAAGCAATGCCTGGCATATAACACCCTCTTGGGAAAA
The DNA here is from genome assembly GCA_037952835.1 of Lithobates septentrionalis. Lineage (NCBI taxonomy): Eukaryota > Metazoa > Chordata > Amphibia > Anura > Ranidae > Lithobates > Lithobates septentrionalis. Next base: position 1,967,570 of record JBBDGP010000871.1, on the reverse strand, counting down.
TATTGTAATAAGCTTATAAAAGAGGTCAATCTTTTCCCCAGAGCAAAAAAATCAGTACTTGGATTCACAGTTCTCAAAAATGTTCTTCTCTAAGGCACACACTGGAAGTAGTTACACAGTCATAAGAAGCATTGGATTTCTATCCGAAAATTATTATAAAACCTGTGCTACATACAGTGTAAGCCAAGTAATGACCTAAGACTCCCAGGAGGAATGAATCCCACTATATGCCTGCTCCTTTTAAATGTGGAAAATCTCTAATTCAGTCTGGCAAAGTGATAAATGACCCTCCTCCATTTTAATCACGGCTAGCTCTGCTCACAGCCAAATCCAGTAAATCTTGTTTGGGAAATGCTCAAACCTTCTTCATTTTAGATTAATTTTGTAAAAATCTACAGCTGAAGCTCCCAGCAATGAGCAAAGGGAAACTAGCAAATCAGCAAATAGGAGGCACAATTTATAGGGAACATTAAAATGTATCAAGTGATTTGCTGTTCAGGAAAAATTGAATAAAGTATATATTTGCCTGGTTTTATTGCTGAAGTACTTTTGTTCATATGGTCTTTATTGCTTTGGTCGTGTAAAGAACATTGAACTCAATAAACATAAACAGGCATTATTCAGGCCCCATAAATACCTATAGATTTTGTGAAAAATGCTGACCTTTATTTCAAATTATTTTGTGTTTAAACTGTATTTTCTGTAACTACATGTACTATTTTATTTATATTAAATTCCACAATTGTCTGACATTTTACACAGGCGACAAGAGAGGGTGTGCCTGAACTGGCTGTTGAAGTGTGATAGGTGCCAAAAAGCTGGAGTGAGTGCGACACTGTCTTTCCTGATTTTTACTAAATGCAAAACAATATACACTCACCACCCACTTTATTAGGTACACCTCGCTAGTGTACCGGGTTGGACCCCCTTTTGCCTTCAGAACAGTCTTAATTCTTTGTGGCATAGATTCAACAAGGTGTTGGAAACATTCCTTAGAGATTTTGGTCCATAGTGACATGATAGCATCACACAGTTGCTGTAGATTTGTCAGCTGCACAGCCATGATGCAAATCCCCCATTCCACCACATCTCAAAGGTGCTCTATTGTATTGAGATCTGGTTACTGTGGAGGCCATTGGAGTACAGTGAGCTCATTATGTTCAAGAAACCAGTAGTGCAATGATTTGAGCTTTGTGACATGGTTCATTATCCTGCTGGAAGTAGCCATCAGAAGATGGGTACACTGTAGTCATAAAGGGATGGACATGGTCAGCAGTGGCGTTGTTAGGTGGGTGCAGGGGGTGCCGCCCGCCAGAGGGGTGACACCCGTAGGTAGCGGCACGCACCGCTAACACTGCCTGCTGCCCTGATCTGCACCACCGGACTTGCGCGGTGTCCCTCAGCACAGCGGACTGAAGCCGCCTCCCCCTCCTCTCTGTTTACATCCACACAAGAGGAAGAGGAGCCCGAGGGACACACACGGCTGTGTGTATCATCCGCACTGTTCTGAGGTCTGTAAACTTTATGTATATGTGGGTGGACATGTGCAGGGGGTGTCTATACTAATGGGGGGTCTGCACTGAGGGGGGATTCTATACTAATGGTGGGGTCTCCACTGATGGGGATTCTATACTAATGGGGGGGTCTGCACTGAGGGGGGATTCTATACTGATGGGGGTCAGCACTGAGGGGGGATGTATGTACTGATGGGGCGGTCTGCACTGAGGTGGGAGGTTGATACTGATGGAGGGGGGTCTGCAGACTCTGCACTCAGGGAGGGTTTCTGTACGGATGGGGGGGTCTGTACTGAGGGAGGGGGTCAGTACTTAGTGGGGGGTCTATACTGAGGAAAGGGGGTATGCACTGAGCGGGGATCTGTACTGATGGAGGGGGTCTGTACTGAGGGAGGGGAGTCTGTACTTAGTGGGGGGTCTATATTGATGGAAGGTGGTCTGTTCTGTGGGAGGGGGGCTATATTGATGGAGTGGGGTCTGTAGTTAGTGGAGGGGGGGTCTGTACTGAGGTAGTTGGTGGAGGGGGGTGACACCAATTTTTTCGGCACCGGGTGACACCAACCCTAGTGATGCCACTGATGGTCAGCAACAATACTCAGGTAGGCCGTGGTGCTTAAACGATGCTCAATTGGTACTAAAGGGCCCAAAGTTTGATGTGTCGTGCATTCGGAGATGGTATTTTGCAAACCTTGGCTGTAACGAGTGGTTATTTGAGTTACTGCCTTTCTATTATCTCGAACCAGTCTGCCCAATCTCCTCTGACCTCTGACATCAACAAAGCATATTTCGTCCACACAACTGCCACTCACTGGATATCTTCTCTTTTTCAAACCATTCTCTGTAAATCCTAGAGATGGTTGTGCGTATAAATCAGCAGACCAGTCTGTCTGGCACCAATAAACTTGCTACGTTCAAAGTCACTTACCTTACCTTTCTTTCTCATACTAATGCTCAGTTTGAACTTCAGTAAGTCATCTTCGCCAGGTCTAGATGCCTACATTTTGAGTTGCTGCCATGTGATTGGCTGATTAGCAATTTGTGTTACCAAGCAATTGAACAGGTGTATCCAATAAAGTGGCCGGTGAGTGTATATTGTGAGGAAGTGGCTGGCAGAATTGTGGACAATGTATATGTGCCGGTAAATGGGAAAAATGCAGCGCTAAGAAATAATAGGAAGTTAGGGTGTAGTGAAACAATTAAGTAAGAGATGCTGTACTGAACAGTAAAGCATATGTGCAAAAACCATAAGTGAAATGAAATGAACAAACACAGTATAAAGTGTCCACATATGGTAAATGGATGATTCCAAACTCAAATTAATAAGAGGAACTGGTATGGACCAAAAAATGATGTGAAACTGGAAAATAAAGTCAATGGTGCACGGTGTGGATCTGTGACTGAGTCAACAACGGGGTACAGAACTTCCGTAGCTGTAAACCAACATCTCGATATGGGGCATCAGAATGAAAACATCAGGAAGTAAGATAAGATGGGTACTCTTACCAGATGACGTGGACTCCACCGTCATATGACATGGAGTCATATGACATGGAGTCAATGGTGCATGGAGCCAAACCTAGGCTGGAAAACGATATCCGGAACGGTGGAACCTCTGTCTCACTTCTCGACTTCTCTGGTGGGGGGAAGAAACATCAGGAAGGGCCGCCAACTGGATATCAGCCAATAGACCTCAAGGATGTGTTCCAAGGAGAAGCCGGGGAATGTATATGTGCCACCTAGGTTTATCGCCTGCAAATGGTGAAGGGTTCCAGGGTTTCTGTCTGTTATGGAGGAAACAAACTTTGTTGTTTTCTCGGGTCTTTATACGTTTCGGTTTAGGTGCTAGAGCCCCAAAGTTTTGTAAAGCTTAAGATGTGATAAAGCCTCAAAGAACGCTGACTGCTCTTCTACACAAAGCTACTCAGCTATGTTCAGCAGGGGATCCCCTGGAGCTCATTTAGTTTGTGTCTGGCAGACCGCGATAGCTCTATGGGACGCCAAATGTAAATAGACTTGTGTCCATTTACATCAGGGTTCCTCTAATCTGTCACTTTTAGGTCAAGAAAAATGGCAAAGGATGCAGTCCTTTGATTTTTTTTTCCCAAACCTGGGCAGTCTCAGAGGTAGGTGGGTGTAAACAGACACAAGTCTGTTTACACCTGCCTGCCCCTAGAGCTGCATGGAGCTTCTGATTAGGTCCGCCTAAAAAACACAGGCAGACCTGATTAGAAACCCTTAAACCTGAACCCCAGGATTTCCGCCACTTTGTAAAATGTGCATACTACAAGTTAATTCCAACAAGATGAATGCTACCTTATGGGCATCTCTCTTTTATTTATATCTGACAGTTTTAAGGAGCTTTGGGAGTACAGCTATTACTATACTCCTAGGGCTCTGACATTAGAGTGGCTGTCTTCTCATACACAGCCCGCCCCTCCCCTCTGCTGTTTATTCACAGAAGGTTTTATATTTTGTAAATGAGTTTAAATAATACAAAGAGCTGTGTGATTGGACAGGAGGAGGGGAGGGGCAGGCACAGTGACTGCATGCACCATTTACTAGTTCTTAGATGTGATGGCTGCATTAATTTTCTTATTTCTATTTTCATCTGGTGATCCAGCCAGTAAGTCTGTTATTTTTCAAAAGAACAAGCTCTGCAGTAGAATGTGTCATTTACGCTAACAGGGGTGCTTACATTCTGCTAGAACATCAGACACTTTCCTCCCCTCAGATTGACAATTTTGCTGTCTGCTGTGCCTCCTGTGCTCCTTCATCAAGAGTGGGTGCACTTTAATACAGGAGGTGTGTTATTGGCCAGATCACCAGGTGAAAACAGAAGGGAAAAGGCCTAGGAAAATTAAACTGATGCAGCCACTATATAGGGTTATAATTAGAATGCAGCACATATAACCCTATATAGTGCAATATATTATACAATACAACATTATCAATTTGAAGTTGGAGGCCCAATTGTATGGTGGTGCTTAGATTACACTGACAGAGCAACCTACTCAATAATGTCTTACTTTACCTTTATCAAAGATCCACCCCTCCTGTGCAGTAAAAACAACTACTTTCTATCAGGACATTGGCACCTATTCAGGACAACCTTGGGAAGATGGCCTCAGAATTGTGATAAGATATTGTATTTTGAATTTTATCAGCCATATTTTATGAATAATGCGCACACAAAAAGATTGGCTTATCTCTTAAAACAAATCAATCATTTTACAAAAATAGAAGCTTGGGTAGGACAGGCCTTATTTTAAATAGAAAGTTTACCTGGATACACTATTGGTAATTAATTTTTGTCACTTGCTTGTTTCTGTTTTTCTGTATCATACTCACATCTTACTATCAGACAGGGCTCTAAAGTTGGTTCTTGTTATTCCGTTGAACGATTTGGCCTTCAAGCCAATCTTTAGTTCTCAGCTTAGAATAGGCAATTTAATAATAAACAAATATATACCGCGCTGTCTATAAAAGAAATTCAAAACAAAACAAAAACCAAAGCAGCCAGCACAGCAGTGGATACAGTTGCAAAAATGACAAATTGGGTGAAATGTGCAGCGCTTATGTGATCATATAAACTAGGGTTGTCCCGATACCGATACTAGTATCGGTATCAGCACCGATACCAAGCATTTGCCCAAGTACTTGTACTCGGGCAAATGCTCCCGATGCTTCCGCCGATACCTTGACTGTCAGCGGTGATGGACGTGTGGGGGAGTTACAAGCTTCTCCCCCCGCGGCTTTCAGCTGCTTAGTGACATACAGCGGTGATCGGTGCTTGTAATTCCCCCACACGCGATCACCGCTGACTGTCACCTCCTCCTCCTTAGTCCTCCTCCGTTCCTCTGTCCCCCTCCGCTGTCCTGCTCCATTGCTGTGTCCCCCTCCGTTCCTCTGTCGTCCCCCCCCCCCCCGCTGTCCTCCTTCTTTGCTCTGTCCCCCTCCGCTGTCCTCCTCCGTTCCTCTGTCCCCCCCCCGCTGTCCTTCTTCTTTGCTCTGTCCCCCTCCGCTGTCCCCATCCGTTCCTCTGTCCCCCTCCGCTGTCCCCATGCGTTCCTCTGTCCCCCTCCGCTGTCCCCATGCGTTCCTCTGTCCCCCTCCGCTGTCCCCATGTGTTCCTCTGTCCCCCTCCGCTGTCCCCATCCGTTCCGGCTTTCCGTTGTCCCCCTCTCTCTTCGTCTGTCCCCTCCGTTCTGCTGTCTCTCCGCTGTGTGTATGGAGCGAGTCAGCTGACTCTTTCCATTCACATAACTGAAACATTGTAATCTCCTGTGATTACAATGTGTCAGTTTATGAATGGAGAGAAGCCGCTGACTTCTCTCCATTTATTCTCAGTGCAGCTGACGCTGCAGAGAAAGGGACTGGGGAATCTCTATCCTCAGTCTATTTCTCTGTCTCAAGGGGGAGATATCAGAGGTCTGTTAAGACCCCTGATATCTCACCAAAGCCCCCCAACAGGGCTGATTACAAAAAAAAAAAAAACACACACATAGTGCAATAAAGAATAAAAAAAAAAATTGTAAAAAATAATAAATGTAAATGAAAAAAGCCAAAACAAAAAACACACACACAGACACCGTTCACTATACTCCCACCCCCACCCCAACCGCCCCCCACCCCCACCCCCCCACCCCAATCCCGCCCCCCACCCCCACCCCCCCACCCCCCCCCCCCCCCAAAAAAAAAAAAAAAAAAAAACTGTCACGTGACATTAAAAAAAAGTATCGGTAATCGGTATCGGCGAGTACTTGAAAAAAAGTATCGGTACTTGTACTCGGTCCTAAAAAAGTGGTATCGGGACAACCCTAATATAAACCATAACAAATAATATGAGTACAAAAAAACGTGAATAATAAATGCTCAAAAATACTCCAAGCAGTCCTCTATTATGACATGTGATGTCTATAAACAGAGGAACTTGGACGTGTGATGTCCAAAAAAAAAGTCAGTGACAAGCTTCAATCATGTGTGATGATAATCCACAACCACATGTGGATATAATATAGTGACAGTCTTTAACTTCAAATATGTATGATGTAATAACAGTTGATAGTAGATCCACCAGCAAAGACACCAGAAGCTGCTTACCAGAGGGATTGAACTCAAATAGGTGTACACCTAGTAAATCAATCAACCTTTGTGGTATAATATACCAAGGGGATCAGATGCTCTATCCAGATATGACCTCCAGATGGATCTCCGAACAGGTTTAAGGTATGGATGGACTCAGTAGATATAGGCAGTCAGCCCCACCATTAAAAGAAAGAGGAAGACATATAGCGTAACTCCGTATGGAAATTTTAATACATAAAAAGCATAGGAAATACACTCACATGTTTAGCAGTAAAATCAAGCACTTGTATAAAAGAAGACAGTGGTCTCAGCAGATCCTTCTGACACATTTAGACTTAGAAGTCATCATCTGGGGTGCTGGACCACTGTACTGGCTGAGTATTTATAGATACTGGTTACCCCCATAACAAGTGGCAGCTCCGTCTGATTGAAAGTGCAAATTATGGAGATTACTTCCTGGTTCCTCCAAAATGGCGCCTGGGCTTGCATTCCAAGCCTCGTTTTCATATGTAGAGGAGGATTATTTCCTGGTAGAGGAGGATTACTTCCTGTTTCTGTCAAAATGGTGCCCGGACAAGAGTTCCAAGCCTCATTTTATCATGTGAAAGAGGATGTGACATCATGTGGAACAGTGACTGGTTTAAACAGCCAAAAACATGGCACCGCTATTCTGGGGGACATATAGGAGCAGATGTGGCTTAAAACGGCACAATGTCCAGTGTATATAACCTACAACATGGCGCAGTTTGTCATAAGGACATGTATATTAACTGTCTGATTCATAGAAAAGGGGTACGACCCAACATCGTTAACCTCAGAAATAAATAGAGTGGCTGCAATTGATAGAAATTCTTTGCTGACACCAAAACCTCCTTGTGAACAAGATAGCTCCTTTAAGTGCTCTATGCTCACCACTTTTTCAGTCCATCACAGAGAAATCATAAACATAATTTACCGACATTGGGATATACTTAGGAATGACCGTGTTTTAAAGGAAATACTTCTAGAACAACCTAAGGTCATCTTTAGAGGTGTGCCTTCTTTGCGGGGAAAAATTGCACCTAATATCATAAATCCGCCCATACGACCTTCTTTTTTTCATAACTTAGTGGGTTATTTTCCCTGCAAAAAATGCACTGTATGTCAATACAATTCCTGTGGTAGACGTAAAAGCCTCGAGTTTAAATCGAACACTACAAACTGTACATATCCCATTAAAGCACTCTGCACTTGTGCTACCACACATGTCATTTATCTGATTACCTGCCCCTGCAGGAAGCAGTATGTGGGCCGTACAATTCGAGCTTTCTCTGTTATAGGGCGTACACACGGTCGGACTTTGTTCGGACATTCCGACAACAAAATCCTAGGATTTTTTCCAACGGATGTTGGCTCAAACTTGTCTTGCACACACACGGTCACACAAAGTTGTCGGAAAATCCGATCGTTCTAAACGCGGTGACGTAAAACATGTACGTCGGGACTATAAACGGGGCAGTGGCCAATAGCTTTGATCTCTTTATTTATTCTGAGCATGCGTGGCACTTTGTCCGTCGGATTTGTGTACACACGATCGGAATTTCCGACAACGGATTTTGTTGTCGGAAAATTTTATCTCCTGCTCTCCAACTTTGTGTGTCGGAAAATCCGATGGAAAATGTCCGATGGAGCCCACACACGGTCGGAATTTCCGACAACACGCTCCGATCGGACATTGTCCATCGGAAAATCCGACCGTGTGTACGGGGCATTAGAGTCAGCGAGCATATCGCTAAAATAAAAAGTGGTGACGTCAAACATAATGTGCCTCGACATTATAGAGAGCATCACAGACAAGACCCTACTGGTTCTCAATTTCTTGTCATAGATAAATATACACTTCCTTGGAGGGGAGGAGCTAAGACAAGGGGAGTCTCTTGCTTGGAGACTTATTGGATCCACCAATTGCAGACCTACTCCCCTTTTGGGTTGAACATAGAATGGGACGTCAATGCTTTTATCAACCAAGCATGATGCCTTTTCTCTATTTTTGGTACTTTAGGGTCCAGTTGGTACCTATTAGAATATATTTTATGAGAGTTTATTTAAAGTATTTTTAAATGTTTTTATGTGGATATTTTTATTAATTTCTTATTAATTTTTCTGATAACATATATTTTAGAATGTATTTTGGATTACTTATTTGAATATATACTGGTTTGGTCCCTATCACAAATATCAGCTTGATCCAACCAATAACGTGTCCTTTTTGAGGGGTGCCAAAGAGCAGTGTTTGGATGTATTGTATTGTTTTTCATTTTTGCTGCCAGAAGGCAGTGTATTATGACAAACGGCGCCATGTTGTAGGTTATATACACCAGACATTGTGCTGTTTTAAGCCACATCTGCTCCTATATCCCCCCCAGAATAGCGGTGCCATGTTTTTGGCTGTTTAAACCAGTCACTGTTCCACATGATGTCACATCCTCTTTCACATGTTAAAATGAGGCTTGAAACTCTTGACCGGGCGCCATTTTGGCAGAACCAGGAAATAATCCTCCTCTGCATATGAAAACGAGGCTTGGAATGCAAGCCCAGGCGCCATTTTGGAGGAACCAGGAAGTAATCTCCATAATTTGCACTTTCAATCAGACGGAGCTGCCACTTGTTATGGGGGTAACCAGTATCTATAAATACTCAGCCAGTACAGTGGTCCAGCACCCCAGATGATGACTTCTAAGTCGAAACGCGTCGGGAGGATATGCTGAGACCACTGTCTTCTTTTATACAAGCGCTTGATTTTACTGCTAAACATGTGAGTGTATTTCCTTTGCTTTTTATGTATTAAAATTTTCATACAGAGTTATGCTATATGCCTTCCTCTTTCTTTTAATGGTGGGGCTGACTGCCTATATCTACTGAGTCCATCCATACCTTACACCTGTTTGGAGATCCATCTGGAGGTCATATCTGGATAGAGCATCTGATCCCCTTGGTATATTATACCACAAAGCTTGATTGACTCACTAGGTGTACACCTATTTGAGTTCAATCCCTCTGGTAAGCAGCTTCTGGTGTCTTTGCTGGTGGATCTACTATCAACTGTTATTACATCATACATATTTGAAGTTAAAGACTGTCACTATATTATATCCACATGTGGTTGAGGATTATCATCACACATGATTGAAGTTTGTCACTGACTTTTTTTTTGGACATCACACGTCCAAGTTCCTCTGTTTATAGACATCACATGTCATAATAGAGGACTGCTTGGAGTATTTTTGAGCACATCATTTATTATTCATGTTTTTTGTACTCATATTATTTGTTATCATTTATATGATCACATAAGCGCTGCACATTTTACCCAATTTGTCAGGGAATTTAATAAACCTGCAGCAACTGAATTCTTGCGCTACCTTTGTAATGTTTATTATACGATCCAAATCTGTTAACCAATTGCCGACCGCCTAACGCAGATATACTGCAGCAGAATGGCAGGGGCAGGCAAAATCACGTACCTGGTACGAGGCGGTCGGCTTCATTAGGGGAGCGATCCAGGCTGAGGGGGAGACCACTCATTCGTGGCCACCCCTTCGAGATCACTCCCAACGAATAAGAATCTTCCTCTGCTGCTGTATAGTAAACAGTGACAGAGGAAGTGATGTCATCGCTCCTCTCGACTCGGTATTTTCCATTCCGGCGCCGAGGAGAGAAGACATCTGAGTAAGTGCACCAACACAACACACACAGTAAAACACACCAGGTACACTTTACACCCCCGATCACCCCCTGATCACCCCCTAATCAAACCCCCCCCCCCGTCACAGTGACACCAAGCAGTTTTTTGGGGGGGTTTTCTGATTACTGCATTGGTGTCAGTTTGTGACAGTTAGAAGTGGTAGGGCAGTTAGTGTTAGCCCCCTTTAGGTCTAGGGTACCCCCCTAACCCCCCTAATAAAGTTTTAAGCCCGTGATCACCCCCCGTCAGTCGCCAGTGTCGCTAAGCAATCATTTTTCTGATTGTTGTATTAGTGTCACTGGTGACGCTAGTTAGGGAGGTAAATATATAGGTTCGTCGTCAGCGTTTTATAGCGTCAGGGACCCCCATATACTACCTAATAAAGGTTTTAACCCCTTGATTGCCCCCTAGTTGACCCTTTCACCAGTGATCACAGTATAATTGTTACAGGTGACGCTGGTTAGTTAGTTTATTTTTTATAGTTTCAGGGCACCCGCCGTTTATTACCTAATAAAGGTTTAGCCCCCTGATCGCCCGGCGGGGATTTAAGTTAGGTTTTAGGGTCAGATAGGGTCTGCGTCACCCCGTCCAGCGTCAGGTTAGCGCCAGTACCGCTAACACCCACGCACGCAGCATACACCTCCCTTATTGGTATAGTATCTGAACGGATCCATATCTGATCCGATCAGATCTATACTAGCGTCCCCAGCAGTATAGGGTTCCCAAAAACGCAGTGTTAGCGGGATCAACCAAGATACCTGCTAGTACCTGCGTTTTGCCCCTCCGCCCGGCCCAGCCCAGCCCACCCAAGTGCAGTATCGATCAATCACTGTCACTTACAAAACACTAAACACATAACTGCAGCGTTCGCAGAGTCAGGCCTGATCCCTGCGATCGCTAACAGTTTTTTTGGTAGCGTTTTGGTGAACTGGCAAACACCAGCGGCCTAGTACACCCCGGTCATAGTCAAACCAGCACTGCAGTAACACTTGGTGACGTGGCGAGTCCCATAAGTGCAGTTCAAGCTGGTGAGGTGGCAAGCACAAGTAGTGTCCCGCTGCCACCAAGAAGACAAACACAGGCCCGTCGTGCCCATAATGCCCTTCCTGCTGCATTCGCCAATCCTAATTGGGAACCCACCACTTCTGCAGCACCCGTACTTCCCCCATTCACATCCCCAACCAAATGCAGTCGGCTGCATGAGAGGCATTTTCTTTATGTCCTCCCAAGTACCCCTACCCAACGAACCCCCCCCCCAAAAAAGATGTTGTGTCTGCAGCAAGCGCGGATATAGGCATGACACCTGCTATTATTGTCCTTCCTGTCCTGACAATCCTGGTCTTTGCATTGGTTAATGTTTTGAACTCCACCATGCACTAGCTGAGTATGGGTAGGGTACAGCATTGCACAGACTAGACACACTTTCACAGGGTCTCCCAAGATGCCATCGCATTTTGAGAGACCCGAACCTGTTATAAAAGTTTTACAGTTATAAAAGTTACAGTTACAAAAAAAAGTGTAAAAAAAAAAAAACATATATATCAAATAAAAAAACAAAAATAGTTGTAGTTTTATTGTTCTATCTCTCTCTATTGTTCTGCTCTTTTTTACTGTATTCTATTCTGCAATATTTTATTGTTATTATGTTTTATCAAGTTTGCTTTTCAGGTATGCAATTATTTATACTTTACTGTTTAAGGTGTTTTATTGTTGACCATTTTTTTGTTTTCAGGTAAGCCATTCAGCTGCAGCGCGGATTTATTTATCTTGACAGCAACAGTGTTTGCTCCCACGATATATAAAGCCGTGACTCCAGCGGAGGGGATATATGCCGAAGCATGGGGGCAGCAGGAACGGAGGAGCGATTTGCTCCTAACTTTTGGGGCGCATGCCCCCATGCTTCGACATATATAAATGGTGCATGTATGCCCATCATTAGAAGTGGGTGGATGAAGGGAGGTATTCTAATGGTGGGCATACCCACCAATCAATCTCTTTTTTTTGTTCAGCCCACAGGCTGCATGAAAAAAAAAGATTACAATATATGCCCAACAAGGACCAGCAACGTACTGGTATGTTGCTGGACTTTGAGTGGTTATACCAGAATGATGCCTGCAGGTTTAGGTATCATCTTGGTATCATTCTTTTCAGCCAGTGGTCGGCTTTCATGTAAAAGCAATCCTAGTGGCTAATTAGCCTCTAGACTGCTTTTACAAGCAGTGGGAGGGAATGCCCCCCCCCCCCACCATCTTCCATGGTTTTCTCGGGCTCTCCTGTCTCAACAGGGAACCTGAGAATGCAGCCGGTGATTCCGCCAGCTGACCATAGAGCTGATCAGAGACCAGAATGGCTCCAATCATCTCTATGGCCTAAGAAACCGTAAGCTACGAGCATTTCATGACTTAGATTTCGCCGGATGTAAACAGCACCATTGGGAAATTGATCTTGGTGTGGTCAGATGCTTTGAGGGCAGAGGAGAAATCTAGGGTCTGATAGACCCCATTTTTTTCAAAAAAAGAGTACCTGCCACTACCTATTGCTATCATAGGGGATATTTACATTCCCTGACATAACAATAAAAATGATTAAAAAAAAAACCACCCCTGTCCCCCCCTTCTCTCGCGCAAAGGCGAACGCAAGCGTTGGTCTGGCGTCAAATGTAAACAGCAATTGCACCATGCATGTGAGGTATCACCGCGAAGGTCAGATTGAGGGCAGTAATTTTAGCAGTAGACCTCCTCTGTAAATCTAAAGTGGTAACCTGTAAAGGCTTTTAAAAATGTATGTAGTTTGCCTGTCACAGTTTCGGAGGCCATGGAATGCCCAGATGGCACAACCCCCCCCCCCCCAATGGCCCCATTTTGGAAAGTAGACACCCCAAGCTATTTGCTGAGAGGTATGGTGAGTATTTTGCAGACCTCACTTTTTGTCACAAAGTTTTGAAAATTGAAAAAAGAAAAAAAAAAACATTTTTCTTTTCTTTCTTCAATTTCAAAAGCAAATGAGAGCTACAAAATACTCACCATGCCTCTCAGCAAATAGCTTGGGGTGTCTACTTTCCAAAATGGGGTCATTTGGGGGGGTTTAGTGCCATCTTGGCATTTTATGGCCTTGGAAACTATGATAGGTAGTGAGGAGTGAAATCAATAATTTACGCCCTTAGAAATCCTGAAGGCGGTGCTTGGTTTTCAGGGCCCCGTACACAGCTAGGCTCCCAAAAAATCCCACACATGTGGTATCCCCATACTCAGGAGAAGCAGCAGAATGTATTTTAGGGTGTAATTCCACATATGCCCATGGCATGTTTGAGCAATATATCATTTAGTGACAACTTTGTGCAAAAAAAAAAAAAGTTTGTCATTTTCCCGCAACTTGTGGCAAAATATAAAATATTCCATGGACTCAACATGCCTCTCAGTAAATAGCTGAGGGTGTCTACTTTCCAAAATGGGGTCATTTGGGGGGGGGGGTTTAACTGCCCTGGCATTTTATGGCCTTCAAAACTGTGATAGGTAATGAGGAGTGAAATCAAAAATTTACACCCTTAGAAATCCTGAAGGCGGTGCTTGGTTTTCAGGGCCCTGTACGCGGCTAGGCTCCCAAAAAGTCTCACACATGTGGTATCCCCATACTCAGGAGAAGCAGCTAAATGTATTTTGGGGTGCAATTCCACATATGCCCATGGCCTGTGTGAGCAATATATCATTTACTGACAACTTTTTGTAAAAAAAAATTTTTATTATTTTTTTGTCATTATTTAATCACTTGGGACAAAAAAATAATATTCAATGGGCTCAACATGCCTCTCAGCAATTTCCTTGGGGTGTCTACTTTCCAAAATGGGGTCATTTGGGGGAGTTTTGTACTGCCCTGCCATTTTAGCACCTCAAGAAATGAGATAGGCAGTCATATAAACTAAAAGCTGTGTAAATTCCAGAAAATGTACCCTAGTTTGTAGACGCTATAACTTTTGCGCAAACCAATAAATATACGCCTATTGACATTTTTTTTACCAAAGACATGTGGCTGAATACATTTTGGACTAAATGTATGACTAAAATTGAGTTTATTGTATTTTTTTATAACAAAAAGTAGAAAATATAGTTTTTTTTTCAAAATTTTCGGTATTTTTCCGTTTATAGCGCAGAGGTGATCAAATACCATCAAAAGAAAGCTCAATTTGTGGGAACAAAACGACGCAAATTTAGTTTGGATACAGCATTGCATGACCGTGCAATTAGCAGTTAAAGTGACACAGTGCCAAATTGTAAAAAGTGCTCTGGTCAGGAAGGGGGTAAATCCTTCCGGGGCTGAAGTGGTTAAATTGTACTACACTGTACTGTAAAAAGGACAAATAAACACATATTTTAAAGTGATTGTAAAGGCTCATTTTTTTTTTTGTTTTTTTAATAACAAACATGTTATACTTACCTCCTCTGTGCAGTTGGTTTTGCACAGAGCAGCCCAGATTCTCCTCTTCTCGGGTCTCTCTTTGCTGCTCCTGGCCCCTCCCTTCTTTGAGTGCCCCGCAGCCAGCAGCTTGCTACAGGGGTCACCTAAGCTGAGTCAGAGCTCCGTGTATCCATTCAGACATGGAGCCCCGACCTAGCCCCATGCCCTCTTTCCCCCCGATTGGCTGACTGACTTTGACTGACAGCCATGGGAGCCAATAGCGTCACTGCTCTGCCTCAGCCAATCAGGAGGAGTATACTGGATGGCTGAGGGGATTGTGGTTATCACTGGAGAGAGAAGGAGCTCAGGTAGGAAATTGGGGGGTGCTGGAGAGGCTGCTACACACAGAAGGTTTTTTATCTTAATGCATAGAATGCATCAAGAGAAAAAAACTTCTGCCTTTACAACTCCTTTAACTGTTTAATGTTGTTTGCATTCCTATTTTTGACTGGAAACAACATTGGAATAATGAAAGTCATAGACAATGAAGGGCAGTCAGACATACAGGCACAAGCTGACTGTCCAAAGGCATTTTTGTCAGCCTGCTATGTCATAAACATGTATGTCTGGCTAGTGACTACATTTATAGAACAGCAACGGCCAAAATGTCCATGCAGTGATGTACAAGTAATTCTCCAGAGATGTGAATGTGTGGTAAAGCTTTAGGCCTGGTTCACACTAGTGCGATTTCAGATGCGACTTGAGACGCACAGAATTGCATGACAATTGAAGTTACATTGCTTTCAACGGTGTCCATTCACTTCTATGCAACTCAGCATGGAACGATTTTAAAAAATGTTCCTGTACTACTTTGGTGCAATTCCAGTGCGATCTTGGCCCCATAGAATATACAAACCTTATCAAAGTTGCATCCAAGTATCATTACATAATCTCACTGAAAGTTAGCTCAAAATCGTATCACAGCAGTGTAAACCTAGCTTTAACACATAGTTTATCTGATGAAATCATTGTAAACATACATATGTATCTAGTTTGAAATGGAATAATTGTTTTACAGACACAAAACATCAATTTATTTTTACAACAAATTCCTATTAATCACTAACTAGCTATGTTATAGTCCAAGAAAATGATGATGATATCATTCTGCTTTTGGCATGGTACAGAGCCATCTGTTCATGTAGGGTGTGGTTGCTAAGACTTATTTTAAAAATTCAGAGAACGTCTAATAGAAAAAAAATGTAAGGACTTTTCTTTTTATAATTCAGTTTTTTTTGTTTACAAAAGTTTTATTTGGAAGTTTCACAGAAGTACAAATCAATATCAACAGAGTATATCACAATGTTATAGCGTTATCATTAAATTAGGAGACTGAAATACATTTCTAGACCATAATTTTTAGGCAGAAAAATGTAAATATGAGATCTAATATTCATTAATTTGCAGGTACAATAATTGTATATAATCAAAAGTGGGGAGAGACATTTCGGTGCTAATCCGTAATCCAATAAGACCATTTATTCTTATGTATATGCATAGTATCATTAAGGGTGTGGTATATCCACTCTACAATTTTGATTGATTCCATTCTGGAAATAACTTGTTGCCATGGGAGATTGTTGGATTTCCAGTTGTAAGCAATCATCCAGAGTATGGAGCTGCATAGAGAATGAATTAATCTGGAACATGGAAGTGGGATATTTGGGATATTAGCAAATAATAAACATATTTGTGGAGTAGGTTTGATTTTTTGTTTAGATGAAGATTCAATTATTTCAAAGGCCTTACGCCATATTAGGTCTAGGTGGGGGCATGACCAGAATATGTGTATGAATGTACCAGGAGCAGAGCAACCTCTGAAACAATCTGGGGATACCGAAGGGTAGTATGAATGTAATTTCACTGGGGTTAAGTACCATCTTGAAAATACTTTAATTGGGGTTTCTCTGAATGATATAGACTTGTTACTCTTTCGTAGATTATCTGACTTGGACATCCAGTCTTCAACGCTGAATGTGACGCCCAAATCCAACTCCCATTTAGTCATCTGTGGGGATTTTTCCGGGACTCCAACACTATTTAGGAAATTATAAAGTTTTGATATCAAACCTCTGTCTCTAGTAAAGGAGACACAGATCTGTTCGAATACTGTGTTGGAAGGGTTTGTGGAGAGTGCGTAACATTCAGCATAGAATCCTCTAATTAGTTGGTAATGGTGAAATTCTGAGGAAGGAAGGCCATGTATAGATTGTAGAGAAGGGAATGGGGTAAAAGTTCCATTTTAGTTGTAGGGATCTAAGTGTAGTAAGATTTTTGTTGATCCAGTTTAAGAAGTGTCTTTCGTTGTTGTATGCATGTGGAAATCTGGGGTCACCTAAAAAGGATGCTAAGGGTGGGGTGTTAGAGGAAAGTTTAAAGGTGTCTTTATGTTTATTCCAAAGTTGGAGAAAGTGGGCCACTATAATATTTACTTTGGAGAGTTTACTGTATGATGTGGTATTAGACCATAATATTCCTTGTAAGTACAGTGGTTTAATAGAGGTAATTTCAAATTTTTTCCATGGGGTGTCATGTATAGGAGAGAACCATTGAGAAAGCTGGGTTAGTCTGGCAGCAAGGTAATATAGCCATATGTTGGGGAGACCCAATCCTCCTGCAGATTGGGGTCTATGCATTAGTGCATAGCTGCATCTGGGTTTTTTACCTGCCCATATAAATTTGTTGATATTTCTCTGAATAGAGAATAATTTGGATTTTGGAATGTTAATTGGTAGGGTACGAAAAAAATATAAACGTTTGGGAAGGATTGTCATTTTGATGGCACATATTCTACCTAGGAACGAGATATGAAATGAGAACCAAGACTTAAGGATGTTGTTAATATTGGAAAAAAGGGGGATGTAATTAGACTTAAATAACTGGTTGTGTGTTGGGGTTATAGAAACTCCAAGGTACTTAAATGAATTAGAGCACCATATGAAAGGAAAATTGCTCGATAATAAATTTTGTGTGTTTTGAGAAAGGTTAATTGGCATGGCGGAACATTTGTTCATATTTATTTTGAGACCAGAGATATTGTGAAAAAGTTTCAGTTCCTTAAGGAGGGATGGGATAGAGGTAATAGGTTCCGTAAGGAAAACAAGAGCATCATCAGCGTATAGGCTGAGTTTAAATTCATTTTCCCCTTTAGTATATCCTTTTATATCATCATTATTTCTTATTTTATGGGCTAGTGGTTCCATCGCAAGAGCGAATAAAAGTGGGGAAAGGGGGCAACCCTGTCTAGTCCCTCTGCTAAGGGGGAAAAATTCTGAATTATGACCTGGGATTTTAATTCTAGTTTGGGGATTGTGATAAAGGGCGTTAAATCCCTGCAGGAATTTATCTGATATCCCAAATTTGGATAGTAAAAAGTTAAGGTAGGACCAGCTAACGCTGTCAAACGCCTTATGAATATCTAGACTTAAGAGGCAAAGCTTCCGCGAGAAAAGATTTGCGTCTTGGATAATATTAGTGACCAGTCTAACATTATCAACAATTTGTCTTCCGGGGATAAAACCGGTTTGGTCAATGTGAATTAGATTCGTGATAACTTTTGCCAGTCTGTCTGCAAGTAATCTTCCAAAGATTTTGAGGTCGTTGTTTAAAACTGATATAGGGCGAAAATTTTGAGGAAGAGAGTGATCCTTAAGCGGTTTAGGGATTAGGGAAAGATTAGCTAGAAGCATCTCATTGGGGAATTGTCCACCATTAAGAATGTGATTAAAAAAGTTAGTCAGGTGAGGGGTTAGGAGGGGGGCAAATTTTTTATAATATGAAGAAGAAAAACCATCCGGGCCTGGGGCTGTGGAGGTTTTGAGGGATTTTATGATACGGGTCAGTTCCAGTTCTGTACAGGGGGCGTTTAACGATTCTATTTGCTGTGGAGTAAGAGAGGGTAGTCTGATGTCATCCATCCACAATCTGGAAGATTGGTCTGTAGGAGGCTGAGGGGTTGAAAGGAGGTCTTTATAAAATGTGGAGAATATTTTAAGTACTTCTTGAGGGTGTGTGATCATATTACCTTTGGGGTCTCTGAGTTTGTATGTATGTGGGGGTTTGTGTTCGTGAAGTTTTTTGGCAAACATAGATGAGGGAGAGTTGCTATGTAATAAAAATTTAACCTTGGAGAACCTTAATGATTTCTCTGTGTTTGCTGAGAGGATAGCATCTAACACTTTACGCTTGTCCTGAATTTGTTTGGTAATTTCTGATGAAGTAGTTATTTGCAATTTAAGGTATAGGTCATTAAGTTCTTTAGTGAGGCATTTGATGTCTGTGAGTCTTTGTTTATTTCTGTTTGCAGCGAGGCTGATTAAATGGCCTCTTAGGACTGCTTTATGAGCTGCCCAAATCATAGTAGGAGGAGTATCGTCATTGACATTGTCAGAAAAATAATTCTCAATTTGTGTTGTAATGGTCTGTGTCAGTGAGGCATCTGTTAGGATAGTATCATTTAGTCTCCAATTATATGGTGATGGTTTGAGACCTACTTGTGAAGTTTCAAAAAATGTAATGTCATGATCTGACCATGGGCATGGGTGTATTGTAGCATTAGAGGAGTTAGCTAATAGAATGGGCGTGCAGTAAATGTAATCTAGTCTAGCGTAGACATCATGGGGATGTGAGTAATGTGTGTAAACTTTTGCACCTATGTTATGCGCCCTCCAGGAGTCAATTAGTTGAAATTTATTAAGGGATCTGTTTAGAGATTTAGGGAAAGCTTTGGTGGATTGGGAGATTTTGCTTCTGTCTAGTGCTGGATGTGCTGTTAGATTAAAGTCACCACCGACGATCAGATGGGGAGAGCTAAGTTTTTCCAGAGATTCAAAAAAGCCCTGGAAAAAAGAAGAATGGGATTGATTTGGTGCGTAAATTGATGCAATAGTAATTTCTTTGTTATTTATCTGACCTTTTATAATGATATAGCGGCTATCTGGGTCTTTATAAATATATTGTGAGTCAAAAATGATAGTGTTACGTATAAAGATAGCAACTCCGCGGGTTTTATTGTGGTATGTAGTATAATAAAATTGGTTATATGTTTTGTCAAAATAGTTTGGATGTCTAGAGGAAGAGAAATGGGTTTCCTGTAGTAGGATGATATCTGCACCAATTCTTTTGTAGTGTTGGAAGGCCTTTTTCCTTTTGTGGGGTGTATTGAAGCCATGAACATTATGAGATATTACTTTAAGTACCATTGGTAATTTGTAGAGCGGTTTGCTTATGAAATAAGGCTTTCCCAATTGCATATATTAAAAAATAATTGAAAAGCATGTAAATGAAAAGCATATAAACGTATGAGGGAAGGTTAAGACTTAGCATTCGGAACAGGAATGTCACCTTATACCATATTAGTAGAGAAACCATGGTCAAATGTGTATCAAATTTAAAGCATGAGTATTCGAGACAAAAAAAATTATAACATTGGATCATTAGATGAGGGCGAATAGTACCACTGCAACCTCCATTTTTTAATCTATATAAAGTATCGACCATAAAGTTGAGTTTGGTGAATACTGTAATAAAAAATAACAAAAACAAAGGGACAAGAAATATCTTGTCACAACATTTTTCATTTGAATCAGGAGGACAAACGGGTCCTGATCCTGCGAATGCCATCAAGTGCACCATCCTCCAAAATAAGGACGCAGCAATTGACCGCATGAGCAGGTGGGGAGACAATCCAGCGACGACGGACTTAGCGGGCTAATTGAATACACTGGAACAAAAACAATTAAATACCAACCAGAGGGGTAAATGTAACAGCAGAAGAACACATCCTCTGTCCTTGGGGGTTGAAAAATAAGGAGATTGTATCTCATCTTTAACAGACCCCAAGTACACCTAGCCAAAATTTACCATCCTAAGCACTGCTAAAAACTCACTTTAGCCACATATATACCTTTTAGCGATAAAAAAAAAAAAGGGGGGGGGGGAATTGGGGGGATGGAGGGAAGAGTGGGATGGAGGGGAGGTGAGAGGGGAAGGATAGGAGTAGGGAAAGGGGGTTTGAGATATAGATGTGGTAAGTTTGTTCCTCCATTTGTTTTTTGGAGATCTTGATGAAGTCCAGGTATCAGATGAGGGGGAAGTTCAAATGATAACAAACTGATGAGCAGGACTGTTCTCAGGATGATCCATCCAGACAGGGATTAGGAAAACGAACCAAAATTCAGTTCTGAGAGGACAACTAAACAAGTGGGGTCTTGTGTGAAGAGAAATAGCACTTAATCAAAGTGGTCAGGTGGCTTGATTCTGGAAAGGTTGCCGCCATCTTCTCTGTTCAGCTGTGTTGCGTCTGGAAGACGGAGTCGACCATATTGGGGAGGGTCTTGGAGTAGTTGGAAATCTGTTCGGTGGTTCTGGATCAAGTAGGCCCAGTTTGACTAGCAGTTCTTTGCCTTCAATTACATTATACACGGTGTATGTAGAGCCATTATGAGGAATTGTAAGCTTGAATGGAAATCCCCATCTATATCTTATGCGGGCTGTTTGTAAGATGTTTGTGACTTCCTTCATTCTGCGTCTTCTATCCAGAGTGGCTGGGGAGATATCTGGGTAGATTTGTAGCCTGTTGCCCTCAAAAGTAATGTTAGGAGTGGTTCTGGAAGCACGCATGATTTCCTCTTTGGTAAGAAAATCCTTCATGCACATGATGATGTCTCTAGGTGGTTTGTCAGGTGGGGGTTTAGGGCGCAGGGCTCTGTGTATACGGTCGCATGTGCTGACATTGATTTGTCAGGAAGAAGATTGTGGAAAATTTTGGAGACCGTTTGCATCAGATCAGTGACTGTTTCAGGGACACCTCGCAGTCTGATGTTGTGGCGTCTGTTCCTATTATCCAAATCTTCCACCTGTGCTTGCATAAAGGCGAAGCTATCTGCCAAGGATTCATAGTCCTTTCTTAAATCGTTATGAGCAAGTGAAAGTTCATCGTGTTTAGTTTCTAAGATGTCCGTGCGATTTCCTATATTGGCTATTTCCTGAGATAGGGCCGTAGTAGCTTTATGTACTTCACTCTCTATTTTATTAACCAGCTTATCAAAGATTGTGGTAAGGCTGGCATCCAAATCAGCTTTAGATAATGGGGATGAGTACTCACAGTTCCCATTGTTGAGAGAGTGGATGGATGGATTGGAGAGCTGTTTCGTTGCGGCCGCGTGTGTGCTGACTCCGGCGCCATCTTGGGACATCTTTCCGGCCTGCTTGCCTGCAGCGTTCAGAAGATAGTGGGTTAAGTGGTGTTGTGAGCGGCAAGAATGCCCGGTTCTTCTTACCGGCATGCACGGAGGGTTCCCCGAGGGGAATGGAGTATATTCGGCGGCGTGTTGTATGTCTGGCTCTGGTTATTTAGCCCGCTCTGGCCGGGTCAGACGGAGCTGTGGCTACTCACGTCCTTCCCGCATCGCGCCGCGCATGCGCCCTATAATTCAGTTTTTTACATAGCTGTAGAGTCAAGGAAAAACAAAAAATGCCTTTATTGTCATTTCGCATATGTTGTCCCTGATTTGGTATCTCACATGGTTTGCATAAAAAAGATATAAAAGTAGACAAATGCATAATAAATTAATGTAATTGTTGAATACTCTCATGTGTATTTAAGCTGTAAATTAGTGACAAAGGGCATGTTAGTCATATGAAATCTCACACCAGTTGCAGCAGTTTTAGTCTAGTCTTTTTAAACAAAAGGCCAGTTTATTGTTTATAAAAGGACCAGTTTATTGTCCTTCAGACTTAAGGGGTGCTGGACTGAGGCCAGCAGCAGTGGAAATTTTCCTGGCAAAAGTGGGAGTAAACATTTGGTATAAGGTGTAGGAATAGTGCCCCATCAATGGTATCATTGGGAGGAATAGTGCCCCATCGATGGTATCATTGGGAGGAATAGTGTCCCATCATTGGTATCATTGGGAGAAATAGTGCCCCAATTGTTGGTGCCAGAGGGAGAAATGATGCCCCAATGTTGAAGTCAGTTAGCAGAATAGTGTCTCATATCAGTGGGAGAATAGTGCCCCAAGGGCCGGATAAAGGCAAGCAAAGGGCCGCATCCGGCCTTCGGCCCACAATTTGGAGACCATTGGTCTGGATAAAGGCAAAACTAAACTCTGAAGGTAACTAGAGACATGTTTGGTTTATGTGAGAAAAACTCTTAATGTTCCTTACTTTGCCCTATATTTCTCTACCACATAGTTCTCTGTAGTCAGTCTCTCTTTCAGGAGTTAGCAGTCTCACTCTCAGAAGCTCTGGATGTGATACTCTGCAACTCTAGACACCGTTCTTTGTGGCTCCACCACAGTAGCTCCCTGCAACTCAGTCCTCCATACAGCTTGACACACACAGCAGTCTCTTGGGCAGCACAGCACAACAGAAGCACAACAGAAGCCCTCCTGATGCTCCTTCTCACCAGTTGATTTCTCTCAGGCCTCCTTCTGGCTTTCCTCTCTCAGGTTTTCAGTTGGCTCTCCTGCCAGCAAGATCCAGTGGGTAAAGGTTTAGGCCCAGGTTGAAACTGCAGACAATCAGTGTCCTCCTTTGTTCCTGTCTCGCCCTGCAATATCCATCACCAGCAAGCATGAAGCGATGATAAGCATGAGAGGATGAGGACTGTTACCCTGGGACAGGACCACAGAGCATCTTTCACCTCTATAACATTGGGGGGGGGGGGGGGTTGTACTTCACCTGGGTAGCAGAGTTTATTAAGATTCCTTGAAAGAATGCTGCAAATACTACAACCTAAAAAACATGTTTTTGCAGTTATTTAATAGATATAATGGCTATAACAAATCAATTATATATTTAACATACCAAAAACAAAGCAAGTAAATAGGAGAAGCAATTCTTAAAATTTACTTTCACCAACAATTTGTCACAATCCGTTTGCCACAAAAGCTCATGAAGACATTAGTCTGGTATTTTTCAAATCAATTCCACAGGGCTAGATTAGTCAGTTTTCTTTAGAAACAGTTGTTGACAGCTTATTTTTTATATAGCCAAACAGTACACAGTGAAAGCATAAAATTGTCAGTCAAATATGCATCACCACCAAGATATATATCATATGCACAACATTATTAATCAAAAATATAACATATAAAAATTCCTTTTTTTATATATATATATTGCAGACATTTGTTTTTGGAAACTGTATACATTAAGGATATAATGGGTTAAATTGCCAGTTTCCTACAACCAATGTTGGCTGGCGTTCAGCTGTCATCCATCCCAGTCTGTTAAATCGCACATGACAAATAAAGCAAAAGGAAGCAATGCACAAGTGTTGAGTGCTCCATTTACACTCATCTCTTTGACACGTTGGGATAGGCATCCAGCATTAGGACTCTGGAGAAAGTGCCACGTTCATTTCCAGAATAGCATTGTCTGCACAAGATGACAGTCTCCAGCCAAACAGGCCATATAAGCAGTCACTTCAGGTTAATTTAATCTGGCGGGGGAAGGGAACACTAGCATTCTTCCTGCCAGGAATAGAATATGTGGGATCTTAAGACAGAAAGCTTGTTCAAGTGTGTCACAGTCCAAAGGACATTTGCTGCAACAAGGCTGTTTGAATGACTCACGGAGTAGAAAACATATTGCCAAGCCAGCAGAGAAACAATACTGACAGTTTTATTCAGTGACATATTTTATAAATTGCTGTATAAAACAATAATGCCAACTCAACATGCTCATACTATACATCAGGGAAGGATTTTCAAGCACCACTGATGGGAAATATTAAAGCGAAAATCAAAAGGACAAAAGTGAAAGGTAACTGGCCCTGAAAGATTTATTTTTTAGAGGCTCCATTTAACACTAAATTGGATGTAAACCCTAATGGCATTTAGTTTGTTAAATTACACAAACAATTGTTATTTTTCACCCATAAAATACCTGTTTTTACCTTTTTTCATCATTAATCTTGGAGCTGCTGATATACTGCAGCTACTTTGCAGGTACCTCCCGTCCACCTGCACTCTAGTGATGGCTGCATTGCATTTCTCAGAGCTGGCTTCCTAATGGTGACATTGATGGACCATGCCGGCCTAATGTGTGTTGAAATAGCCACTACTTGTAGTCTTCAATGGAAATCGGTATCACAGAGTAACAATGCAGGAGTGCATGTGGGAGACAGGGACAGAAAGTTATGCCGAAGCAAGGACATTTATGACCTGAACGACTAGGTATTATTTTCATTAAATCTGCAGAGTTGAATATTACTTTTGAAATGACACTAACATCTTAAGGCTTATCTGAGATTTTATTGATTGGGTTTACAGGACCACTAACATCAGGAACTACAGGGTGGTTTATGCTAAAGAAATACTGAAATATAATATGTAAAATGTTTAGAATGCTGTTGAAAAATATATATATATAAATAAAATAGGCCTTAGATCATTTATACTCCTTTAAAATATATTTTTTACCCCTTGCTTAGAGTTGACCTCTCACCCACAAATTGATAATAGTAAATAATAATTATAAATTATTTTCTTTGTGTGTCACAGTTGCCCTAACTTTCCTTTCAAAAAAAGCTGTGTAATGGTAGTCAAAACTGCAGGGATTTTTTTTTTTTTTGAATAATTTATATACATACACACACACACACACTTTTAACTTAGCAAGATACAATAGAGTTAAGCATTGTACACACGATCGGATTGTTGGCCAACAAAACCGTGGACTTTTGTCCGAAGGACGTTGGCCCAAACTTGTCTTGCATACAAACAGCAAGGAATTGTTGGCCAACAAATATGAACATAGTGATGTACTACGTTGTTTTTCAGCTCTTTAGCACCACCCTTTGGGCTCCTTCTGCTAATTTCATGTTAGTAGAAGTTTGGTGAGTGTTGATTTGCGCTTTTCAGTTCGCGCTTTTCAGGTCGTGCTTTTCAGTTCGCACTTTTCAGTTCGCACTTTTCAGTTCGCACTTTTCAGCTCGTTTCTGAACGCCCGTTTGTCAACCAGCCATGTTGCAGAATTGGAGGAGATAACGTGTTATTTATTATTGGCCTTGGAGTCAATGCTTTGACATTATTTTTTGGTCGTATAATGATTTGATTTGGTATGCAGGCATACCCCACTTTTAAGTACACAAAGGGGTTTATTTACTAAAGCTGGAAAGTGCAAAATCAGGCTCACTTCTGCATAGAAACCAATGAGCTTCCAGATTTTATTACCAAAGCTTAATTGAACAATCTGGGGTTAGAAGCTCATTGGTTTCTATGCAGAAGTGAGCCTGATTTTGCACTTTCCAGCTTTAGTAAATAAACCCCATTGTGTACTTAAAAGTGGGGTATGCCTGTATTTTCTATATTTTTGGATGCATAGAATGCACTTTTTGGTTAAGTTCTATTGGCAGATAGCATGTCTAATTTTATTTGTTTTCTTTTTTTAATCCACAGTAAAAAAAATTGTGTAGAATAATACTTGGCTATGTGTTTTACTTCAAATGGCAGTTTGGGAGTAGGCAGTTACATTTAAAAAAAATACAATGTAAAATTGACAAGGGACACCAACATAGTTGTATCTTTGATCTTAAAACTACGGGATAATGTTGTTGTGGTAACTTGCCCCCCCAAAAAAAGCATAATAATATTATTCTTGATATCACTAGAAAAAAAAGCCTTCGAAAATGTGTTTGCAATAACTCCATCAGTATCACCAGCAAAGCAGCTTCATTATTATCCCATTAAAGGAGACGAGAATTGTGCGCTGCATTTTGAGACTTCATAATTTGCCACGTCACGAATGTTAATTCTCCATTACGAACGCTAGTTTACAAGACCGACCGCTTCTGGCTCGTCCTTGCTTCCGAGCATGCGTGTTTGTACTTTGGACTTTTGTCCAACGGACTTGTGTACACAGGCTCGGAAAATCCGACAACAGACATTTGATAGCGGAAAATTTTAAAACCTGCAATCCATCATTTGTCCGTTGAAAATCCAACAACAATTGTCCGATGGAGCATACACATGGTCGGATTTTCCACCAACAGCCTGACATCACACAATTCCCGTTGGAAAATCTGATCGTGTGTGATAAGGTCAGGGATTTAATTTAGAGTTCTCACTTAATATAATGCCTACGTGTAAATCTGTTATGAATGTAACTTTTGGCTGTTGGACTCGATTGAAGCTGCTTTTGTTTTCTTGTAACTGTATTGCCATGGTGTTGAAGCTTGTGTTCGTAGCCCAGGTGACTCCTGTTGTTGTTTACCTGACTCCGTGTCATCTTTCTTATAGAAGCAATAATTTGACAAAGCAATATAAACTTAAAGCAACTTATTTAAAAGTTGAACCTAACATTTTGGCGCCCGGAACAGGGACTCACCGATGATGCTACAAGAGGTGGCTGAGCTACGCTGACGGAACGAAAGGACAGGCATTCCGGGAACCACAGATCAAAAAACCTGGCCAGGTAAGAAAAAGCTTTATTTTTCTTATATTCTGTGCTCCCCTGATTTGTGCCTATCCGTTCTGTCAGTTACGGTTCTCCTGGTTTTAAAACACCAGCCTCTGTAGCGGTGAGTCTAGAATTACTGCATATTTTAGTTTATATTGCTGGAATTATTTGTTTGTTTGTTGTCTGTGTCTGTCTTGTCTGTCTTGTTGAGAAAATGAATGAGCCTTGTCAAGGATGGTATGAGTTAGAAGGGGATTGCCGAACTAAGCAACGGAATGCGCCTTACCTCACATGATTGGGAACTTGAGGGCTTGTGAGCTTGGGGGTCTGACGCTTATGCTTAACCTCACATCTAACTCATAAACCATAGACGGGTTGAGAGTATAAGCCCTGTCTGCTCCATAAAGCAGGGATAAGAGTCTATGAGAGGGATTCCCAGATACGGGGAGGGAATAAGATCTCCATAAAGTCCGGAGATCTAGTCGGATACCTGGCCACTTAAAGGAATGCTTGTATATGTTGTAGCCGCATTTTTGTATATGTTGTAGCCGCATTCTGGTTTGTTATTGGGCTAGCATATAAAGTAATTATTTATTATTGGGCTAGCATATAAAGTAATTCGGTTTCAGAAATCTCATTCCGGAGAGGTTTCTAGTATTCTAGCACCCTAGGAGGAAGGCAACGAGGAACTAGTGTAACTTAGCTGGTTTGTTATTGGGCTAGCATATAAAGTAATTATTCATTCTTGTATATATGTTGTAGCCGCATTATATTGTACACTAAGTGTCCCACACGCTACCTAGGCAGGACTGTTAGAATGGGCCAGAGGAACACAAAACCCTGTCAGGGAATTGTGGCGCACTATACGGTGCCACAGATAATTAAGAACATTTATGGGAAAACCGAAGCACAGGACTTAAAGGATGTCCTTCGTAAATTTAAGGTGAAAGGAGCAGCGGGCTTAGACCCGGATGTATGGAGTGAAATAAAAAGGGACAGACAAGGAGAGGTGTTAGAGAAGCAATGGATGCGTCAGGTTCAATGCTTAATTAAGGTCTCAAATAGAGCGAAAGAAGAGGGGTGGAAATATAATCCAGATTGTGATGGTTGGGATATGAAAGATAGAAGAACAAAAAATGTTGAGGCTCCCAGCTCAGCCATCCCACCCCCATACACTGACGTAGAGCGCAAACCACACAAGATATATCCTGTACTTGAGGGGAGAGGATGGGTTTGTCAGAATTGTGGAGCACAAAACCCAGAATGGGCAGTAGAATGTGTGCATTGTGGGGCACAAAAACCTCATCCAGAAACTGTAGCTCCCGTACGCACTGATACACGCATTGTTCAGGTAAACAATCCAGAATTTGGACAAGCAGCCCATCCAAATGCCCCACCTACTGTCACTCGTAGAATGCAAATAAGGACTTGGGCACCATGGTCGGCAGACACCCTTATGGCATTAATACAGAGCGCCCCAGACCCGGTGGCAAAGCCAGCTGCTTTCTGTAGATTTGTGACACAGTTAATGAATACACATGAAGCGACCTGGCAGGATGGGGAGGATCTATGCAGACACAAAATGTCTCTGACCCTGTTTAACCAGTTTATGACAGAAATAGGTCCACACAGACCTGCAGGACAAGTTGATGAGGATGGCAATCTGGAGACAGGACATGTCAGACATATAGACTCAAGGGCCCCTTTTATTGCTAGATTAGAAGCTTTCTGTCAGGCAAAACAACAGGAGAGGGGGTCAATATCACCCATGAAACAAATGCCAGGACAGACTGTATCAGAATTTTACTTATCTATGGAAAGTATGATGGCAGATGAGGGATTGGACTTGGCCCTGCCAGTCACAATCCGAGCCTTCAATAGACAATTTATGGAGGGATTAATTCCACAGATAAGTGAGAGACTGAAAGCCTGCACACCAGAGTGGAGGGCAACTAGAGATAGAGGGACGTTGTTACAAAAAGCGCAAGGCATAGAGGCGGACTTAGCAGAAACCAAAGGGAGGAAATCTCATGCTATCAACGCACTCGGGGGTTCCCAAGAGCAAGGTAGAGGTTCCTTTCGCAAACCCCTTACCTGTCACTACTGTAACAAGATTGGTCACATCAGACGCAACTGTAGGAAAAGAATAAGGGATGAAGGAGAGGAAGGTGTTGATTCTCCAGTTAATCAGAGAAGGAACCAGCCCAGGGACAACAAAAATAGTCATATCAGGCAGCAGGGAGATGGCCCACGAGCATGACTCGCCCCGGTTTTAGAAAAATCCAAAACAACAATGCTTAAGACAAATATAACGGTTGGTAATAAGAAAATCTCTTGTTTAGTCGATACAGGAGCTTCACGCTCATTACTTTCTGACTCTGAACTACTCCCTGGCCAAAAATCACCTGACACTTTACTAATAACTGGATATGATGGCATTTTAGCCGACGCCCCGCTTACAAAACCTCTGAAAGTTAAAGTAG
The DNA here is from genome assembly GCA_037952835.1 of Lithobates septentrionalis. Taxonomy (NCBI): domain Eukaryota; kingdom Metazoa; phylum Chordata; class Amphibia; order Anura; family Ranidae; genus Lithobates; species Lithobates septentrionalis. Next base: position 1,937,910 of record JBBDGP010000871.1, on the reverse strand, counting down.
GGAACCACATGTTCCTTTCACGCTTTCTGGTATCCAGAGGAGCCCCCACTAATTTGCTAGGAGCTGACATTTTGCAGAAAATAGGAGCTAACATTACCTATCACCCAGATGGCACTGTCACTTTAGCTATAGGGGATAATCAAGAACACATGGAGATGTGTAACCTGATACAATACCTAGAGGAGGAATCGGAATTGTCCGGCCCACCTCCTTCAGACTTAGATCAGATTTTGTCGTCCCTTCCAGGAGAACTATGGGAGAAACATCCAGCTGATGTTGGACTTTTGCCCATACCTCCGGTTACCCTACAGCTGATTCCAGGAGCAGTGCTTCCCCAACAAAAACAGTATCCACTCAGTGCACCCCAAGAGGCGGCCATAGAAATGCAGGTCCAATCCTTCTTAAAAAGTGGAGTTCTAAAAGAGGTAAAATCACCGGCAAACACTCCCTTGTACCCGGTTAAAAAGAAATCAGTAGCCGGTAGTCCGGTTAAGTATAGAATGGTCCAAGACCTTAGAGCGGTTAACCAAATACTAGCCCCGATGACACCTTTAGTACCCAATCCACATACATTACTGTCACAAATACCATCAACCAGTATGTACTTTACAGTTATAGATTTAGCGAACGCTTTCATTTCCGTCCCGCTTGCTGAAGAATGCCAACTTTGGTTTGCATTTTCCCTCAAAAATCGGCAACTAACCTGGACACGCCTACCTCAGGGTATGGCGCATTCACCTACCTTGTATTCGCAAGCATTGCAAACAGTGTTGGGAGAATGGGTACCACCAGATTCCTGTGTATTGTTACAATATGTGGATGATTTATTGTTATGCTGCCCTGACAAGGAAACTTGTTTGGCCACCACCCTTAATTTGTTGCGATTTTTGGCAGAAAAAGGTTGCAAGGTTAATAAGAAAAAGTTGCAAGTGTGTCAGGAAAAAGTTATCTTTTTGGGACATTGTATATCACAGGGTACGAGACATCTCACTGAGGAGAGGGTTCAAGTGATAAAGGGAATGTTACCCCCACGGAATTTCAAACAATTGCGTATGTTTTTAGGTATCGTGTCATATTGTAGACAGTGGATACCACATGCTAGCGCTTTGATGCAGCCATTATACGATTGTTTGAAAATTGTACCGTATATGCCTACAGAAGTAGCTTATGAATCGTTTATTACTTTGAAAAAGTTGTTGATTTCTGCCCCGGCTATTGGTATACCAGATTACACCAAGATATTTAATCTGTACATTGCTGAGATCACTGGACATGCCACAGGTGTTCTGACACAGGCACATGTAAAACAAAGACCAGTCGCTTACCTTTCAGCAGCATTAGATCCAGTATCTAGAGGTTCACCGTCCTGTGTACAGGCGGTAGCTGCAGTGTCAATTATCATAGATAAGTCATCAGAGATTGTTCTAGACAATCCAGTTGTAGTGCATACCACACATGACATACATGCAATCTTGTCTCAGGTACAGCCCAAACACATTTCAATGGCTAGGCAATTAAGGTTACAGTGTACTTTACTCTTACCTCCAAATGTCACTTTTCAGCGCTGTACAACCTTAAATTTGGCCACCTTTTTGCCTCTTCAGTCACCAGATTTGGCAAGGGGGAATGATAGTACTAGTAGTACTAGTGAGAAAAGAAATGAGGACACTGACACTCTTTTGTTTAAAGAAGTAGATGAACACGATTGTTTTCAGCTCATGGAACAGGAGACAATGGGATTCCCACACGTTACAGATACACCAATTTTAAACGCTGAGTACACCTTGTATATAGATGGTAGCAGGTTTGCTGATGACAAGGGTAAATATCACACAGGGTATGCTGTAGTGACTGATACGCAGGTAATTGAAGCACAGGCCTTACCAGCCCACATGTCAGCACAGGAAGCAGAATTAAAAGCTTTAGAACAAGCCCTAGAATACTTAAAAGGACGAGAAGGGAATATTTACACTGACTCTGCCTACGCTTATGGCGTAGCGCACGATTATGGCCACATATGGAGGGCTAGAGGTTATCTGACAGCAGCAGGTACACCTGTAAAACATGGAGAAGGGATTAAGAGAGTCCTGAACAATCTTCAAAAGGTTAAACGAGTGGCCATCATGAAGATAGCGGCACACACGAGCGCAAAAACAATTGAGGCAAAAGGAAATGCATTTGCAGATTTGACTGCAAAACAGGCAGCTCTAGGGGAAGGAAGCCCTGAGACCTTAGCAGCGGTAGAGGTGAGTATCCCAGAACCAACATGGCAGCAGCTGAGTAAATTACAGGAGCAAGCAGGGGAGAGCGAGAAAGATAAGTGGGTCAGAATGGGAGCAGCACCAGACCTTGACAATGTATGGAGGGAAGGGGGCAAAATATGCCTACCTGCCTCTCTGTACCCAGCAATGGCAGCGGCAGTTCACCTACCCACACACGTCAGTTCCAATTCCATGTATAGGATTGTGAACTAAGGATGGCTCGCCCCTGGATTCAGTAGCACTGCAAGAAACTACTGTGCAGCCTGCCAAATCTGTCTCCTGAATAACCCAGGACAGAAAGTAAAAACCCCACGGAAACACCAGGTCCGGGCCCAATACCCCTTCCAGAGACTGCAAATTGACTACATACAAATGCCTAAGAGCGGCCCCTTTGAATTTGTCCTCGTGTGTATCGATTTATTCTCAGGTTGGCCTGAAAGCTATCCAGTAAAATCAGCTACAGCTAAAGCCACAGCTAAGAAACTGATCACTGAGTTAATACCTAGGTTTGGTCTTCCTGAAACCATAGAATCAGATAGGGGGACACACTTTACAGGAGAAATCATGCAGAATGTGATGACCATGTTAGGGGTTCAACAAAGTTTTCACACCCCTTACCACCCACAGAGTTCAGGATCAGTGGAGAGAGTAAATGGGACAATAAAGCTAAAAATACAAAAAGCCATGCAAGAGTTAAACAAGCCTTGGCCAGAATGCCTGCCTCTGGCTTTATTCTCTATAAGGTACACTCCAACAGGAAAAACATGATTATCCCCATACGAAATATTTTTTGGGAATGCACCTAGATTAAATTTATACTTTCCACAGAGTATGCAATTGCAATGTGATAGTTTGACTGCATATGTGATACAATTACAACAACGTCTAACTAAGATCCACAAAAGTGTGTATTCTTCTCTTCCAGACCCTAATTCAATAACAGGTACACATACGCTGCTACCAGGGGATTATGTATATGTAAAGAAACACACCAGAAAGACATTGGAACCCAGGTTTGAAGGTCCTTACCAAGTACTCTTGACCACAGCCACCTCAGTAAAGCTGGAAGGAAAACCTACCTGGATACACGCATCACATTGCAAGAAACAACCCGAGAAAACAATATGATGAAATATCTACTTACATATTTTTTGTTGAAGATTGTTGTTTTACAAATATATGCATGGACTCCTGGTATTAATGTACTTGAAGTAGAGGAAACAATGACTTTCGAATGGAGCATAGATGACCCTAAAGTGGCAAATGTATCAGAATATGAGATAAATAAGGATTACACTGTGGGTAATTATACTGTTGAAGGACATAGGCGACCGTTTCATGTAGATGTAGGTATAGCATGGATACAGGCAGACCCCCTCTCAGAAGTAACTGTAACTTTCCAGTGGAACGATAATATGGGTTTCCCCTTTAACAATAGTAAGAACCATAGGTGTCATAAAATATCCCTTTCACAGACATGGAAACAAGCCCGGGAACGGGTAGTGGGACAAATGTACCAAATATTAACAGTCATGGCAGAAGGAGGGAATATAACCGAAGGGATGTTTAATCTGACAGATATTACCGTTAATCAATCCAGTACTTTCCTCTGTGCATCTTGGTGGAGGGAAGAGAGAGTTGATGGGTGGTACTGGATGGCACAGACCTATGGGTTTCACATACAAATGGAGGAAGAAGTAACGCCAACAATTGAATCTTCCATATTAACACCCGTACCAAACACTTGCATAAATGTATCAACATCACAACAGAAAACAAAAATAAAATTCAATATCACCTTTCCCCCCGATACCGGAGTGTAGGTATAAACGAGAATGGTACGACACACTATTGGGACTGACAGGTACAGGGATGGGAATTTTAAACTCGGTCGAGATAGAAGAAATGAACAACAGATGGAAGCATGCAGGGGGACACATAGCTGACAGCTTGACTATCACAAGCAAATGGTTACCCACCACTTTTGAAACCCAATTGCAAGAAATACCCCTATTACAATTTTTGGGAGGGTTAATAAATCACACGATAGGAGCAGAGCTCCAGCTGTGGAATCAAAGTCAACAGTTTGTAAATTTCACACAGTGCTCTTTTAACCTCTTATCCTATCATATACAAATAAATAGGGCCAGGACTGAACTACAGTTGGGAAATTATCATACCTGGATGAAATATTTTAAGGGTTTAACTGACGATGGTGTATGGTTCCAAGTAAAAGGGGATAAGATAGAATGTGAGGAGAAATGGTGTGTAGGAAGGTTCGAAGCATACCGGGTAGCAGATGTAATGGAAATGTGTAAAATAGTGGTCATGCCACTAGTAATTAAAGATGAGTTTTGGTATCCAGAAATATATGGGAAATATGTAGATAAAGGAAACAGAACCCATGATTTAACTCTATGTGAAGGAACTAATAAGGGAATGGTATGTGGCAGAAGTTCCCCAGTATATGAACCTTGCTTGTTAAAATACCAAACTAGCATATGAAAAATGCAAAGAACACCGATAAATGTGAACAATAGATTCATAGAAATAGGACCCCAGCATATTTGTATCATTACTAATGATAACCGCACCATGTCAGCATTAAATAAATCGGCGCCGTTTGCGGGATGTATAAAAAAGATTAAAATATTACAATGGGGTAACGACACCTACCTTTTTGAACCAGACGCCGATAAGATATTCTCTTCAGTCTATGAGGTACATAATCTCACTGACACTACACCCTTTATAATTTCTTTAGACCCACTAAAACAGGTTTTGGAACAATCAGAGTTGTTAAGACAACACATAGAAACACTAGAACATACCCTACAAAATAACCTTGTATCCGCAATTATTGACAAAGGTAGACTAGTGCATCTTTCCTCACAGATACAACAGGATACTGCACCACATTGGTGGGATATATTTAGTGGAATGTCTTCTACAGCAACCAATACCTTTCACTGGTTGTTAAGTCCAATGGTAATTATTATTCTAATATTAATATCACTTACAATCACGAATATATGTGTATACAGGAAAATAAATAGGAAAATTAGGAGAATAGACAGGGCATACCGATAAATGTGTATTAACATCACCCTACTCCTATAAAACTCCTCTTCTTGAATTTTAAGCTGTTGGTAATACCTAGGGGGATGGGTTCTACCCCTCTGACAACTCGCGGTCAGGGAAAGGACTCTGGGGAAAAACTGACTAGAACTTATTCATGAGGACCCAGGGGGAAGGAGAAGATGATGTCAAAGGGGGAAATTGATAAGGTCAGGGATTTCATTTAGAGTTCTCACTTAATATAATGCCTACGTGTAAATCTGTTATGAATGTAACTTTTGGCTGTTGAACTCGATTGAAGCTGCTTTTGTTTTCTTGTAACTGTATTGCCATGGTGTTGAAGCTTGTGTTCGTAGCCCAGGTGACTCCTGTTGTTGTTTACCCTTGCCCTTTGTGGGGGTTGTGCTAATGCTATTGTTTGTATAATTGCCTATAAAAGGCCTTTGAAAGAGTAAAGGCAGCAGTCCTTTATGCTGAGAACTGTGATACAGACATACCTGACTCCGTGTCATCTTTCTTATAGAAGCAATAATTTGACAAAGCAATATAAACTTAAAGCAACTTATTTAAAAGTTGAACCTAACAGTGTGTATGAGGCTTTAGCCATTTTCTCTACAAAGAATGCAGTCTAAAATTAGATCAAGTCAGTAGCAGTTAGTGACAAATCGGAATCATAGCACATTATAATAAATACACACATGGCATGTAAGTATGATTTACATGTATTCCTTTTACTTATGCAGTTTAGCTCTATTTCATTTCATTATCACTTGATATATAATTCTATGTTTTGTATATTCTCCTTAGCCCTATTAGGAGGTCACTATAACTTTTCATGCACTGCACAAAGGTGCTGACTGTGTTGACTAAGCAAGGCCAAAATATGAAGGGAATGTCTTCTGTTCCTTGATGTGCATTCATATGCTCAAATTAAACCCATCCTTCTGGAAGCCTGGACTAATAACAATTCTGGATCATTCTGCAAGAATGAAAATATGATTATGGCTGAAGAGCTGGACAGCAGCCCAAGCCGCAGCTGTGGAGAGTTAAGTTTCTTCTACACAAAACGACATTTCTCTGTGGTTATCTCATTCACATGTTGAATAATGGACCGTTTATTCAAAGCGAATGCCTCTGAGTGCTTTAAAATCTTTAGTCTGTGGCTCAGAGCTTTATTCATCCCTGCATGTTAAAAGTAAGCTTATATTAGGAACTCCTCTGCGTTACATAATGGTGAATAGGGGAAAAATATTGCAGTGGTGGTGCAATTTTAGAGTTGTAATTATTTTTATTTGTATTTACAACAAAGTAAATTTACCTAACTAAAAGAAAAATGGAAAGGGCAGGGGGGAAAGAATATATAAAACAACTAAACACTAAGCCAATGCTTAAACTGTACATAATAAAAAAAGCTTTTGAAAAGTAGGACATTGCAATACTCTTTCAGTTCTGTCTAAGCTAGAAGGTAAAGAAATCGTAGCCTTTGAGAACATTTGTGGGAGACAAACCATGAGAAATACAAATCTTTGCGTATTGGACAGGATTTGGGTTATTAAAAATAGGTAAAATAGCTAAACATCATAGGTGTGTGCAGCCTATTGCATTAACCACTTCAGCCCCGGAAGAATTTACCCCCTTCCTGACCAGAGCACTTTTTACAATTTGGCACTGCATCCCTTTAACTGCTAATTGCGCGGTCATGCAATGCTGTACCCAAACGAAATTTGCGTCCTTTTCTTCCCACAAATAGAGCTTTCTTTTGATGGTATTTGATCACCTCTGCCGTTTTTATTTTTTGCGCTATAAACAGAAAAAGACCGAAAATTTTGAAAAAAAATGATATTTTCTACTTTTGGTTATAAAAAAAATCCAATAAACTCAATTTTAGTCATACATTTAGGCCAAAATGTATTCAGCCACGTGTCTTTGGTAAAAAATGTCAATAAGCATATATTTATTGGTTTGCGCAAAAGTTATAGCGTCTACAAACTAGGATACATTTTCTGAAATTTACACAGCTTTTAGTTCTTTGACCGCCATGTCATTTCTTGAGGTGCTAAAATGGCAGGGCAGTACAAAACCTCCCCAAATGACCCCATTTTGGAAAGTAGACACCCCAAGGAAATTGCTGAGAGGCATGTTGAGCCCATTGAATATTATTTTTTTTTTGTCCCAAGTGATTGAATAATGACAAAAAAAATTTTACAAAAAGTTGTCAGTAAATGATATATTGCTCACACAGGCCATGGGCATATGTGGAATTGCACCCCAAAATACATTCAGCTGCTTCTCCTGAGTACGGGGATACCACATGTGTGGTACTTTTTGGGAGCCTAGCCGCGTACGGGGCCCCGAAAACCAATCACTGCCTTCAGGATTTCTAAGGGAGTAAATTTTTTATTTCACTCCTCACTACCTATCACAGTTTTAAGGCCATAAAATGCCCAGATGGCACAAAACCCCCCAAATGACCCCATTTTGGAAAGTAGACACCCCAAGTTATTTGCTGAGAGGCATGTTGAGTCCATGGAATATTTTATATTTTGACACAAGTTGCGGGAAAGTGACAATTTTTTTATTTTTTTTTGCACAAAGTTGTTACTAAATGATATATTGCTCACACAGGCCATGGGCATATGTGGAATTGCACCCCAAAATACATTTAGCTGCTTCTCCTGAGTATGGGGATACCACATGTGTGGGACTTTTTGGGAGCCTAGCCGCATACAGGGCCCCGAAAACCAATCACCGCCTTCAGGATTTCTAAGGGCGTAAATTTTTGATTTCACTCTTCACTGCCTATCACAGTTTCGGAGGCCATGGAATGCCCAGGTGGCACAACCCCCCCCCCCCAAATGACCCCATTTTGGAAAGTAGACATCCCAAGCTATTTGCTGAGAGGCATGGTGAGTATTTTGCAGCTCTCATTTGTTTTTGAAAATGAAGAAAGACAAAAAAAAATGGATTAATTTTTTTTCAATTTTCAAAACTTTGACAAAAAGTGAGGTCTGCAAAATACTCACTATACCTCTCAGCAAATAGCTTGGGGTGTCTACTTTCCAAAATAGGGTCATTTGGGGGGTTTTGTGCCAACCGGGCATTCCATGGCCTCCGAAACTGTGATAGGCAGTGAAGAGTGACATCAAAAATTTACGCCCTTAGAAAGCCTGAAGGCGGTGCTTGGTTTCAAAAAAAAAATTTGTCTTTTTCCCGCAACTTGTGTCACAATATCAAATATTCCATGGACTCGACATGCCTCTCAGCAAATAGCTTGGGGTGTCTACTTTCCGAAATGGGGTTATTTGGGGGGGGGGGTTTGAATTGTCCTGGCATTTTATGCACAACATTTAGAAGCTTATGTCACACATCACCCACTCTTCTAACCACTTGAAGACAAAGCCCTTTCTGACACTTTTTGTTTACATAAAAAAATTTTTTTTTTTTTTGCAAGAAAATTACTTTGAACCCCCAAACATTATATATTTTTTTAAAGCAAATGCCCTACAGATTAAAATGGTGGGTTTTTTTCACACAGTATTTGCGCAGCGATTTTTCAAGCGCATTTTTTTGGGAAAAAACACACTTTTTTAAATTTTAATGCACTAAAACACACTATATTGCCCAAATGTTTGATGAAACAAAAAAGATGATCTTAGGCCGAGTACATGGATACCAAACATGACATGCTTTAAAATTGCGCACAAACGTGCAGTGGCGACAAACTAAATACATTTTTAAAAGCCTTTACAGATTACAACTTTAGATTTACAGAGGAGGTCTACTGCTAAAATTACTGCCCTCGATCTGACCTTCGCGGTGATACCTCACATGCATGGTGCAATTGCTGTTTACATTTGACGCCAGACCGACGTTTGCGTTCGCCTTAGCGCGAGAGCAGGGGGGGTCAGGGGTGCTTTTTTTTTTTTTTTGATTTTTTTTTTTTGCTTTTTTATCTTATTTTTAAACTGTTCCTTTCTTCTTTTTTTTTAATCATTTTTATTGTTATCTCAGGGAATGTAAATATCCCCTATGATAGCAATAGGTAGTGACAGGTACTCTTTTTTTGAAAAAATTGGGGTCTATTAGACTCTAGATCTCTCCTCTGCCCTCAAAGCATCTGACCACACCAAGATCGGTGTGATAAAATGCTTTCCCAATTTCCCAATGGCGCTGTTTACATCCGGGGAAATCTAAGTCATGAAATGCTCGTAGCTTCCGGTTTCTTAGACCATAAAGATGTTTGGAGCCACTCTGGTCTCTGATCAGCTCTATGGTCAGCTGGCTGAATCACCGGCTGCATTCTCAGGTTCCCTGTTGAGACAGGAGAGCCAGAGAAAAACACGGAAGGCGGTGGGGGGCATTCCCTCCCACTGCTTGTAAAAGCAGTCTAGAGGCTAATTAGCTGCTAGGATTGCTTTTACATGTAAGCCGACCGCTGGCTAAAAAGAATGATACCAAGATGATGTCTAAACCTGCAGGCATCATTCTGGTATAACCACTCAAAGTCGTGAATTGCGTACCTGAAGACAAAAAAATGGTTAACAATAAAACACAGTAAACGGTAAAGTATAAAAAATTGCATACCTGAAAAGCAAACATGATAAAACATAATAACAATACATTGCAGAATAGAATACAGTAAAAAAGAGCAGAACAATAGAGCGAGAATTGAGAGAGAGAACAATAAAACGACAACAATTTTTTTTAATTTTATATATTTTTTTTTTTTTTTACTTTTTTTTGTAACTAACTTTTATAACTGTAACCGGTTCCAGGTTCGGGTCTCTCAAAATGCGATGGCATCTTGGGAGCCCCTGTGAAAGTGTGCCTAGTCTGTGCAATGCTGTTCGCTACGCTAATACTCAACTAATGAATGGTAGCGTTCAAAACATTCACCAATGTAAAGACCAGGATTGTCATGACAGGAGGGAAAATAATAGCGGGTGTCACGCCTATACCTGCGCTTGCTTCGTTGAGTAGGGGTACTCAGGAGGACATTAAGAAAATGCCTCTCATGCAGCCGACTGCATTTGTTTGGGGATGTGAATGGGGGAAGTACGGGTGCTGCAGAAGTGGTGGGTTCCCAATTATTAGGATTGGCGAATGCAGCAGGAAGGGCATTATGGGCACGATGGGCCTGTTTGTCTTCTTCTTGGTGGCAGCGGGACACTACTTGTGCTTGCCACCTCACCAGCTTGAACTGCACTTATGGGACTCGCCACGTCACCAAGTGTTACTGCAGTGCTGGTTTGACTACAACCGGGGTGTACTAGGCCGCTGGTGCTTGCCAGTTCCCCAAAACGCTACCAAAAAAACTGTTAGCGATCGCAGGGATCAGGCCTGACTCTGCGAACGCTGCAGTTATGTGTTTAGTGTTTTGTAAGTGACAGTGATTGATCGATACTGCACTTGGGTGGGCTGGGCGGAGGGGCAAAACGCAGGTGCTAGCAGGTATCTGGACTGATCTGCTAACACTGCGTTTTTGGGAACCCTAAACTGCTGGGGACGGTAGTATAGATCTGATCGGATCAGATATTGATCCGTTCAGATACTATACCACTAAGGGAGGTGTACGGTGAGTGCGTGGATGTTAGCTGTACTGGCGCTAACCTGACGCTGCTTGGGGCTGGTGCTTGCCAGTTCACCAAAACGCTACCAAAAAAAATGTTAGCGATCGCAGGGATCAGGCCTGACTCTGCGAACGCTGCAGTTATGCGTTTAGTGTTTTGTAAGTGACAGTGATCGATCGATACTGTACTTGGGTGGGCTGGGCTGGGCCGGGCGGAGGGGCAAAACTCAGGTGCTAGCAGGTATCTGGGCTGATCCCGCTAACACTGCGTTTTTGGGAACCCTAAACTGCTGGGGACACTAGTATAGATCTGATCGGATCAGAAGGAAGCCAGCAAGACTGCGGGGCAGGGAGCCAACATGGGGGAAGCCCGGGCACTGCACATAGTGATTAGGGTGTGGCCAGGCACACCTGGCACACCCCTTGCACAAGCCTATGCTAAACATTGTGGAAGGATACGTTCTAAAAATATTTAACTGCTACATGTTTGTGTTGTGAAGCATAATGAGGCTCAGTGAATGCTGTCTAGGGAAAGCAGTGGAGGAACTTGAACATAGGTGCAATTAAAGAATAAGATCTCTACATCTACAGACATCCATAATCTAACACTAACCTATCTAGCACTGTAAAGAAGAAATCAATATACATACATTTTTTGAACCCGATCCGGTCTCCAGCAGCAGAAGCTCTGCTGAGGACACAGCCGACAATGGCTGTGAAATGAAAGGAGAGTGACGTCACCCATAGACTTACTTTGGGGCTTTCCGTTGTCGGCTGTGTCCTCTGCACCCGCCTCCACAGTGAAATCGCTGCTAACAGCTCAGCGTGGGATCGGGTCAGATCGGCTTCAAAAAGGTATGTATACTGATTTATTCTTTTCACAGTTAGATAGGTTAGTGTTAGATGGATGTCTGTAGATGTAGAAGTTTTAGTGTTAAGGTGGACTTAGCCTTTAACCACTTCCTGCCCGGCCTATAGCAGATTGATGGCCGGGAAGTGGTTCAGTTATCCTGACTGGGCATCATATGACATCCAGCAGGATAACATGCCAGAGCGTGCCCGCGGGGGCGTACAGCGTGGCGATCGAGAGTACGGTGTGTCAGACTGATACACCGCATCTCCGATCGTGGTAAGAAGCCTCTGGCAGAGGCTTTTTATCATGTGATCATCTGTGACCAATCACAGCTGATCATCGCGTGAACCAGGAAGTGCAGGTAAATGGCATTCCTCGGTTCGCGCTGTCAGGGGGGGCTCTGTGCTGATAATCAGCACATTGATTATCAGCACAGCCCCATCACATGTGCCACCACAGCTGCTAAAAAGTGCCCATAAGCTGCCAGTCAGTGCTCAATAGAAAAACGGATGACAGTGCCCACCACAGTGCCAGCCAGTGCCCATCACAGTGCCAATCAGTTCCCAGCAGTAAAACCTGTCAGTACCTCATCAGTACCTCATCATCAGTGCTGTCCATCAGTGCCAATCAGTACCACCTATCAGTGCCAATCAGTGCCGCCTGTCAGTGCCCATCACAGCCACCTGTCAGTGCCCATCATAGCCGCCAGTCAGTGCCCATCACAGCAGCCTGTCAGTGCTCATCAGTGGCACCTATGAGTGCCCATCAGTGCTGCATATCAGTGCCTCCTATTGGTGCCCATCAGTGCTGCATATTAGTGCCGCCTATCAGTGCCCATAAATTCTACATATCAGTGCCTCCTCATCAGTGCCGCCTCATCAGTGCCCATCAGTGCCACCACATCAGTGCACGTCAGTGAAGGAGAGAACAAAATTTTACAACCGAAATGAAGAAAAACGTATTTTTTCAAAAATTTTGGACTTTTTTAGTTTGTTTAGCAAAAAAATAAAAAGTGGTTAAGGATCTCCAGTAACCTGGTAGCAGTTTTTTGGAGGTATAAAACACTAATCAATAATTTGAACTAGATGGACTTGTGTCTTTTTCAACCAAACTAACTACCGTGTTTCCCCTAAAGTTAGACCTACCCCGAAAATAAGACCTATCGTTATTTTCCAGGAGGGCTGCAATATAAGCCCTACCCTGAAAATAAGCCCTAGTTTAAAATGCTTGTAAAATCCTATAATCCACTCTATTACAGTAGTATATAATGTACAATGTGTGTGTTTCTGTAATATAATTGCGGGGAAGAGAGCTCCGGCGGGTCACAGAAGAGCAGATCGGCGATATAACGAAGGTATTTGGCACAATTATATTACAGAAACACACACATTGTACATTATATACTCTTGCAATAGAGTGGAAGTTTTAGGATTTTAAAAGCCTTTTAACTCAGTTCACACTGGGGATTCCCGTCAGGCAGGGAGAGAGTGGGGGGGAGAAGATAGCACATTACATGGTAAGACCTACCCCGAAAATAAGCCCTACTGTGTCTTTTGTTGCCAAAACTAATATAAGACCTGGGCTTATTTTCGGGGAAACACGGTATATAACTATGTAATCAAGGAAAGTTGAACAGGCAAAGAGGATCATCAGTACAAATCCCCCTATCACCAATCGTTAGATTAATGACCAATATAGTGATGCTCACAATTCTCTCAGAGCTTTAGCCATCACTGAGGAATGGTTAAAATGGTGAAATAAAAGGAAGTGATGAGTGAGCAAAGCTGTGTTGGCTGCTGGATCATCACATCACTCTTCTCTATGTTACCACTTAGGAGGTTCCTGTCACAGTAAGAAAGTGACCTCACTTTAATGCCCCGTACACACGGTCGGACTTTGTTCGGACATTCCGACAACAAAATCCTAGGATTTTTTCCGACGAATGTTGGCTCAAACTTGTCTTGCATACACACGGTCACACAAAGTTGTCGGAAAATCCGATCGTTCTAAACGCGGTGACGTAAAACACGTACGTCGGGACTATAAACGGGGCAGTGGCCAATAGCTTTCATCTCTTTATTTATTCTGAGCATGCGTGGCACTTTGTCCGTCGGATTTGTGTACACACAATCAGAATTTCCGACAACGGATTTTGTTGTCGGAAAATTTTATATCCTGCTCTCAAACTTTGTGTGTCGGAAAATCCGATGGAAAATGTCCGATGGAGCCCACACACGGTCGGAATTTCCGACAACATGCTCCGATCGGACATTTTCCATCGGAAAATCCGACCGTGTGTACGGGGCATTACTGATATAGCTGATTCTGCTGATCACAAGGTAAACAGGAGCCCTAACAGCATTGTTTTTATTGCCAACATTTTGATGAAGCTCAGTCCATATTTTTCACTCGTCTTGAGCCCGTTTTGGATTTATATGGATTTCTTTGTGGATGAGCACCTGGGCATGTACTTGAAACAGAGTGCCGTGGCTACCCTTGGAACTATATATGTATATGTATATATATATATATATATATATATATATATATATATATATATATATATATATATATATATATATATATATATATATATATATTAGTTTCAAAATGTCATCATGGCTTTCAAATATAGTACGCCACACCTAAAAGCAAATAAAAGCATCTTGTTTGCCTCAGCCAGGTATGTTTAATGTCATCCATTAATCACGCTGTTTTTTGTACATTATGCTGCAGTGAATTTTATTTTATAAGGAGTAGTGTTATTATTGTTGGTTTCAGGCTATGACTTTAGGCAAAAAGCTGTATATTGTATATATTATATAGTTGTCTTGCAAAAAAACAATGCTACATTTTCATTTAAACACACTTAATTAGTATGTAAATGTGTTCTCTTTTTTTAAAGTAGTTTATGTGATGCAGCAAGTGTTTTCCCATTGGGTTGCCCATGTATTGTCACAACTATCAGTTTGTTGTCCACAAATCGCCATGACTGCCACTGTTTTGCCCTCAATTTGTTACCCATAATGTAAGGATTACCCGTGTCCATTTCTTGTTATGATTGGCACTGTATTGTCCTAATATTAGCACAATTGTCAGTGTGTTGACTGCATATTACCACATCTGCTGATGTATTACCATCTTGGAGCCACAAGACCAGAAGTTACTACCATGAAAATCCCTACCACTTTGAAACCACTACACTAAAAGCATTGATACGCAACCTTTAAAGGGTTGTAAAGCCAATTTTTTTATCTTAATGCATTAAGATAAAAAAGCCTTCTGTGTGCAGCAACCCCCCAAGCCCCCCAATACTTACCTGATCCCCATGTCTATCCAGAGATGTCCACGAGTGAATTGGCTGTCCGTGACTCTCCCTCCTGATTAGCTGAGACACAGCAGCGGCGCAATTGGCTCCCACTGCTGTCACTCAAACTCAGTTAGCCAATCAGGAGAGAGAGGGGGTGGGGCCAAACCGCAACTCTGTGTCTGAATGGATAGACGGAACTGAAGCTCGGCTTGGGTGCCCCCATAGCAAGATGCTTGCTGTGGGGGCACTCAACAGGGGGGAGGGGCCAGGAGCTCCAGCCAGGGACCCGAGAAGAGGAGGATCGGGGCTGCTCTGTGCACAACCCCTGCACAGAGCAGGTAAGTATAACATGTTTGATATTTTAATAGAAAAAAAACTGAGACTTTATTTCAGCATCTCACAGGGTTCCAAAACTCCCCCCAATGTGTTAACTATTTCCCACCCAAGGTACGTCATATGACGTCATGGACTTTGTGCGAGTACATCTGAATGATGCCTGCAGCTACAGGCATCATTCAGATATCGGCTTTTTCAGCCGGCGATTCCCTACACCATATGAATGAACATAGCGGCTGTTCCACCCCCCGTCACCCTCCAGTGCTTCTACTGACTCACCGCTTCCATCGGTAAATCTGAGACAGGATCCACCGGCCCCGGATGGTGATCATAGAGATTTCCGGTGGACCAGATGGTCGCCGGAGTCTCTATGATCGTTCGGAGGCCGGGTCACGATGTTATGATGTCACGCCCGGCCTCTGCATTCAAACAAATGGCGCTGCCTCGGCTGGGAAGCCGAGATCTTTTTTTTTTTTTTTTATTTCAGGCTTCCCAGCCTAGAGGTGAGATTTGTGGGTAGATTTACTAATGCTGGAGCACTCAGAACCTGGTGCAGCTTTGCAGGGTAGCCAATCACCTTTTAACCTCAGCTTGTTCAATTAAACTTTGGCAATGAAACCTGGAAGCTGATTGGTTTCTTTGCAGAAGTGAGCCTGATTTTGCACTCTCCAGCTATAGTAAATCAACCCCTTGGTGTCTTATTGACCCCATATCTCACTGTAAAGAGGACCGATAATGCCATATTCCTATTACAAGGGATGTTTACATTCCTTGTAATAGGAATAAAAGTGATCATTTTTTTTTTAAAGTGTCAAACTATAAAAAGAAAAGTAAAATTAACAATTTAAAAAAAAAAAAATTTTAAAGCGCCCCTGTCCCCTTGTGCTCGCACGCAGAAGCGAACGTATACGTAAGTCCCGCCCACATATGAAAACGTTGTTCAAACCACACATGTGAGGTATCGCCGCGAATGTTAGAGAGCGAGAGCAATAATTCTAGCCCTAGACCTCCTCTGTAACTCAAAACATGTAACCAGTAAAAAATTTTAAAGCATCACCTATGGGGAATATTAACCACTTGCCGAGCAGCCGCAGAATGGCACGGCTGTGTGAAACGACGTTATGTAACGTCGCTTTGCCCTGTGGCCACTCACAGGGCTCGCCCCCCCGAGCTGATGTGAGTGCCCGGCAGTCTCGATCGCTCGGGGCACATGGAGAACCCGAAACTGTGTGTGTAAACACACAGTTTTCCCGTTCTCTGAGGGGAGAACTAACAGATCGTCTGTTCATACAGAGTATGAACAACGATCTGTTAGCTTCCCTGCACAGTCCACATCCCCCTTCAGTTAGAACACAAACTAGGACACACAATAACCCCTTCACTGCCCTCTAGTGTTAACCCCTTCACTGCCAGTGACATTTTTACAGTAATCAATGCATTTTTAATCGCACTGTTCGCTGTATTAATGCCAATGGTCCCAAAAATGTGCCAAACTTGTCCGACATAATGTCGCAGTCACGATAAAAATCGCAGATCGTCGCCATTACTAGTGAAAAAAAAATTATTAATGAAAATGCCATAAAACTATCCCCTATTTTTTTAGACGCTATACCTTTTGCGCAAACCAATCAATAAACGCTTTTTTTTACCAAAAATATGTAGAAGAATATGTATCGGCCTAAACTGAGGGAAAAAAAATATTTTTTATATATTTTTTGGGGATATTTATTATAAGTTAAAAAGTTAAAAAAATGCGTTTTTTCTAAATTGTTGCTATTTTTGTTTATAGCGCAAAAAATAAAAACCGCAGAGGTAATCAAATACCACCAAAAGAAAGCTCTATTTGTGAGGAAAAAAGGACGTTGATTTTGTTTGGGAGCCACGTCGCACAACCGCGCAATTGTCAGTTAAAGCGACGCAGTACCGAATCGCAAAAAGTGCTCTGGTCTTTGGCCAGCGAAATGGTCCGGGGCTTAAGTGGTTAAGTAACGAAGTTTGGCGCCATTCCATGAGCGTGTGCAATTTTGAAGCGTGACATGTTAGGTATCTGTTTACTTGGCATAACTTCATCTTTCCCATTATGCAAAAAAATTGGGCTAACTTTAATGTTTTTTTTTTAAAGCATGTTTGAAAAATTGCTGCACAAATACCTTGCAAGATAAAAAGTTGCAACAACCGCCATTGTATTCTCTAGGGTCTTTGCTAAATAAAACATATATAATGTTTGGGGGTTCTATGTAATTTTCTAGCAAAAAAATTATGAATTTTACATGTAGGAGGGAAATGTCAGAGATTGCCTGGATGGGAAGTGGTTAATGTGAATCTACCTGTTTCAACCATTCCAGCAAAAATCCTGTGCAAGTGACTATTAATTATCAGCTCAGCCCTCAGGAGACTCTCATTCCATTCTCTATTTTTTTACATGCAAAAGTTTAAGGGCCACCGCACAATATTCTACCAACGGCCCGCCTACTTGCGTTAATCTGAAACGTAAGTTGTCGGAACGTTCTGACAAAATTCTGTGATGCCCAGCTTACTTCAGTCCAGCTTACTTCAGTCCAAAGTCCATTTGCAGGGGCCCCTGAGGATGTTGACGATGTGGTGTCTGTCTTGGTGCCAAAGACCTGAAGACAGAATCAGTGAAGATGGGAAGATCCTCCAACAGTTGTCCAACCAGACTGGAATGCAGCATCTCGCTAGCAGAAACCATGGTGTGACACTAAAACTCAGAATCAGCCTATCTACTCTGCTTCATGATCCCTAGTAGCTTCTAATCTGCCATGCAACCACACCTCTAACTACCTATGGGCCATCAGATGCTTAACCTGATTTTAGCTTATGCTTGTTACTGAGACCTGAGCTAACACTAGGTATAGAATTCAAGACCAGAAGGGATGTGGTTAACTAGAATAACTGGAGCTGCATATACAGTGAGGGAAAAAGTATTTGATCCACTGCTGCTTTTGTACGTTCACCCACTGACAAAGAAATGATCAGTCATGATAATTTTAATTATCGGTTTATTTTAATAGTAAGAGAAAGAATAACAAAAAATATATCCAGAAAAACACATTTCAAAAACCTTATAAATTGATTTTCATCAATCAAATGAGTGAAATAAGTATTTGATCCCCTATTAATGAGCAAGATTTCTGGCTCCCAGGTGTCTTCTCTACAGGGAATGAGCTGAGTTTAGGAGAAATCTCTATCTCAGCTTGTTACCTGTATAAAATTGCAAACAATCCGCGCTACCCCTTAATAAGTAAAGAACAAATTAAATGGTGAATTAGTAAATATATGATTTTTAGTGTAGGTGCTGCAACCTGTAAAAACCTGAATATCAGGTTCTAGCAAGATGCATAAGTGAAATAAGGTACGCAACCTAAAATTTACAAATACATTTGTGAAAAATCAGTGAAAATAAAAATCAACCAAACTGCAGGCTGAAGAATAGTTCATTTAAATATTATGTGAAATCCGTCAGCGGGCTTCATAATGTCCTTATTACATAACACCCAGAAGATATATATGAGACTTCATTGAAAAAAATTCCTTCTGTAACCTGGGAATATTATCTTCATCAAGTATTCTCCCGAGCAGGAGATACCCGCTACAGGGATCTTATGGCGTCAGACAAACCAGATACCTAGGACGGGGACGGATGATTCAGACATCCGACAGGATTCCTTCCTCACCAGGCACTTCGGAACAATGTCGGTTCAAAAGGCTGCAGTATTCTCCTTGTGCTCCTTGTCCAAGTAGGATCACTCGTGAGGTATAGTATAGTGTTTAGGGGAGGAAAGAAAAGCGCCTCATGGTGCAGTAGATTAAAAATCCTTTTTATTCCATATCATGGACAGCTGAGATCATGCAGGCATTTAGCAGAAAAACATTCAAACGAAAGTCACAGGCGTGGCATAAGCCAGTCAGCTGGAACGTGGTGACGTCAGGTCCTAAAGCTCCACCCAACGCTGCGTTTCTCCGTAATAGGCATCGACTGGGAAAGGAAACTAGGGCTAGACGTCACATACCACGCTATATATGTACCTTGGCAAAACAGTGACACCGGAAGCCAGATTGGAAACCTTTTACCAATCTGTTTGCAGTGTGGACAAAACATAAGGGCTAATATGTGCTCGGTCGGTGGCAAATTTTAATGTACTGAAACCAAGGCATATTCCCTATGGCTTAAACGAATGGTAAAAGTGTATATAAAAATACATATGAAATAAATATACATCAATTGTAATTCATAAACGTTACATTGATGACGCCTTCTTTTTATGGAAAGGGGATGTAGAGTCCCTCAATGTCTTTATGACACAACTTAACACTAACAACTGGGGGATTAAATTTACATATGAATTCAGTGCTACATCTGTTAACCTCTTAGATCTAGCAGTTTTTAAAGAACAAGGTTCCCTTTTGACTAAGACCTTTTTTAAAAACACTGATCGGAATGGGTATATCCCAGTTGGCACCGGACACCACCCAAATTGGCTTAAGGCCATCCATAAGGGACAATTCCAGCGTATTAGACGGAATTGTTCCCACCTGGCAGATTTTGAAGCCCAGGCTGATATATTAAAGAATCGCTTTATAGAGAAAGGATACAAGCTTCCCTCATCGGATAAAGATCTACATGAGGTTGCCTTCTAGATAGACAAAGTCTGTTAGTTCCAAGTAGGGGTGAGGCAAACACCCCCCCCGGTTCAGTTCGCACCAGAACCTGCAAACGGACCGAAAATTTGCGCAAACTTTAGAACCCCATTGAATTCTATGGGACTCGAATGTTCAAAATCAAAAGTGCTAATTTTAAAGGCGAATTTGCATGGTATTGTCCAAAAAAGGGTTTGGGGACCCGGGTCCTGCCCCAGGGGACATGTATCAATGCAAAAAAAGTTTTAAAAATGGCCGTTTTTTTGGGAGCAGTGATTTAAATGATGCTTAAAGGGAAAAAAAAAAGCGAAATATTACTTTAAATATTGTACCTGGGGGGTGTCTATAGTATGCCTGTAAAGTGGCGCGTGTTTCCCGTGCTTAGAACAGTCCCTGCACAAAATGACATTTTTAAAGGAATAAAAGTAATTTAAAACTACTTGCGGCTTTAATGTAATGTCGAGTCCCAGCAATATGGATGAAAATCAGTGAGACAAACGGCATGGGTACCCCCCTAGTCCATTACCAGGCCCTTTGGGTCTTGTATGGATATTAAGGGGAACCCCGCACCCAAATAAAAAAAGGAAAGACGTGGGGCCCCCAGGCCCTATATACTCTGAACAGCAGTATACAGGCGGTGCAAACAAGACAGGGACTGTAGGTTTGTTGTTAAGTAGAATCTGTTTGTAATTTTGAACTGGTACATTTTTAAAGTGTAGCTCCAGCCAAAAAAATCTATTTTAAACTTTTTTGGAAAACATAGGGAAGGGTTATCACCCCTGTGACATTTGTTTTGCTGTCTGTGCACCTCTTCAGAAGATTTCACCTCACTTTCAGTCCCAATGACAAATGTTTTTTGACAATTTGGGATTATTAGTGAAACAAGGATTGTTGATAAAACATCAGTGGAGAGGAGACACATTTTTCCAATATTAACTCTTACAGGAGAGAATTTCCCTTCCTAGGGGTAGATTTCATCTCACTTCCTGTTGTCTCCTTCTGTTTGCAAGTAGGAGTCGTTTGTAAGTTGGATGTTTGAAAGTAGGGGCCTGCCCTATATACTCTTCAGAAATTGGGGCCTTAGGTGTTGGTGTTGCCACAACACTGTAAGCCCTCACAGTTACTCTTGCAGGAACGGGCCCTGCTGTGAAATATTAGATCAAGAATTGTAATTACATGCCCCTGTTGAACAGGGTCAGAAAAATTGGGCCTTTGGTGGTGCTGGTGCCACAACACTGTAATGCCCTGTACACACGGTCGGATTTTCCGACGGAAAATGTGTGATAGGACCTTGTTGTCGGAAATTCCGACCGTGTGTAGGCTCCATCACACATTTTCCATCGGATTTTCCGACACAAAGTTTGTGAGCAGGCTATAAAATTTTCCGACAACAAAATCCGTTGTCGGAAATTTCGATCGTGTGTACACAAATCCGACGCACAAAGTGCCACGCATGCTCAGAATAAATAAAGAGACGAAAGCTATTGGCTATTGCCCCGTTTATAGTCCCGACGTACGTGTTTTACGTCACCGCGTTCAGAATGATCGGATTTTTCGACAACTTTGTGTGACCGTGTGTATGCAAGACAAGTTTGAGCCAACATCCGTCTGAAAAAATCCTAGGATTTTGTTCTCGGAATGTCTGATCAATGTCCGACCGTGTGTACGGGGCATAAGTCCTCACAGTTACTCTTGGTGGGCGCAGAAACGGGCCCTGCTGTTAAATATTAGATCAAGAATTGTAATTACATGTCCCTGTTGAAGAGGGGCAGAAAAATTGGGCCTTAGGCACTGGTGCCACAACACTGCAACCCCTCACAGATACTCTAGTTGGAGCGCAGGAATGAGCCCTCCTGCAAAATATTGCATCAAAAATTGTAATTACACGCCCCTGTTAAACAGGGGCTGAAAAATTGGGCCTTAGCCACTGGTGGCCGCACCCAGTACCAAAAATATTCTTACAAGCTATCAGCAGGATCATTGAGGAGGAAGAGGATAGTCACTCAGCATAACAGGATAGTCACTCAACATCAGCATAGGCAGTCTTGAAGGGATCTGGCATTTCAAAAAAAATTATTCGGTTACATCAGCATCAGGTGCTTGATAGCTGGTGGTGATCCAAGACTGATTCATTTTTATGAAGGTCAGTTGATTGACCGAGTCGGTGGACAGGTGCACCCTGTGATCGGTTACAGCAGCACTGAATGTGCGTTCCGAAAGAACGCTTAATGCAGGACAGGCCAGTAGCTCAATTGCATACTGTGCAAGCTCTGGCCAGTGATCCATCCTCAAGACCCAGTAACCTAGAGGATTTTCGGTGGGAAAGGTGTCCAAGTCAGATCTTGCCCCTGGGTATTCCTGCACCATGTAAAACAGAAGCTGGGGATGGTTGCTGGAACGGATCATACCTTGGGGCTGCGGACTAAAAAATTGTCTGAACACATCAGTCAGACGGCCACCTTCTCCTGCGCTCCTTCTTTGATTGACCGAAGCCTCAGCAACATGTTGTCCAGGAACAGGAGTTTGTAACCTCCCAGTCTCTAAGAAACGCGTTGCACAGACCTTTCTGCAAGGCCTTCTGAAGATTTTTCATCCTCTGCTCCCTCTGCGACGGCAAGATAAGGTCCGCAACCTTACCCTTGTAACGTGGATCAAGGAGGGTTGCCAGCCAGTAACTATCCCTCTCCATGATACCACAAATACAAGGATCCTTCAGCAGGCTTTGCAGGATCAGGGAGGCCATGCAGCGTAGGTTTGCTGAGGCATTCGGTCCGGAGTCCTCTGGGTCACTAAGGACGAGATGATCCGCAGCCACCTCCTCCCAGCCACGTACAAGTCCATGGGTTTCTTGGGACTGTAAATGATCCCTTAAAGACTGCTGCTAATGCTGAGTGCCAGGCTCCACCTCCATGCTGACACAATCCTCCTCCTCCTCTTCCTGTGTGATCGGCAGGCACGCAGGAAAACTGTCTGGATAAAGGGGGCCTTGAGAGCAAAGGAAGTCCTCCTCTTCCTGCCTCTGTTCTGCCTGAAGTGCCCTGTCCATTATTCCACGCAGCGTGTGCTCCAATAGGTGGACAAGGGGGGCAGTGTCACTGATGCATGCACTGTCACTGCTCACCATCCTCGTGGCCTCCTCAAATGGTGACAGGACAGTGCATGCATCCCTGATCAAGGCCCACTGGTGAGGGAAAAAAACCAACCTCCCCTGACCCTGTCCAGGTGCCATAGTCGCACAGGTACTCATTGATGGCCCTCTGCTGCGTGTGCAGCTGCTGCAGCATGGCCAACGTTGAGTTCCACCTGCTGGGCATGTCACAGATTAGGCGGTTCTTGGGCAGGTTAAATTCCTTTTGGAGGTCAGCCAGCCGAGCACTGGCATTATATGATCGGTGGAAATGCACACAGACTTTCCTGGCCTGCCTCAGGACATCCTGTAAGCCCAGGTACCTGCCCAAGATCCGCTGCACCACCAAGTTAAGGACGTGAGCCAAACAGGGCACATGGGTCAGTTGTCCCTGTCGGAGGGCAGAGAGGAGGTTGGTGCCATTGCCACAACCCACCATTCCTGCTTTAAGCTGGTGTGGCATCAACCACCTCTGAACCTGCCCCTGACAGAATCTCTGACCCAGTGTGGCTTCTGTCCCCCAAGCACACCAGCTCATGCACCGCATGGCATCTTTTGGCCTGCGTACTTGCGTAGCCCCATGAACGCCTACAGAGCACCACTGGTTCCAAGGACAAAGCACAGGAAGAGGCCACGGAGGAGGAAGAAGAGGAGGGGGTGGAGGAGAGAGGTGTGTTAGAATCACCAGTAGTAGCATTTTGGAGGCGTGGTGGCGGAACAACCTCCAACACTACTGCACCTTTTCCTGCATCCTTCCCAGCTGCCAGCAGAGTCACCCAATGCGCCGTGAAAGATAGGTAACGTCCCTGCCCATGCCTGCTGGACCATGAGTCAGCGGTAATATGCACCTTACCGCTGACCGCCCTGTCCAGTGAGGCCAAGACATTGCCTTCCACATGCTGGTAGAGAGCTGGAATCGCCTTCCATGAGAAAAAGTGGCGTTTGGGAACCTGCCACTGAGGAAACGTACATTCCACAAATTCACGGAAGGGGGCAGAGTCTACCAACTGAAAAGGCAGCAGTTGAAGTGCTAGCAATTTAGCCAAGCTAGCATTCAACTGCCGCTGGGCATGTGGATGGCTGGGAGTGAACTTTTTGCGGCGGTGCAGCAGCTGCGGCAGGGAAATTTGCCTGGTACAATCTGACGTCGGTGTACCGATAGCAAGTTGCCCACAAGTACTTGGCTGTGACACACCTAATTCTACACCTTCATTCCTCTCAGTACAGGTCTCAGAGAGGACTGAAGGTATAGTGGGGTTGGAGATCCCAGCTGATGAGGAGCAAGGGGAGGTACTCTTTGTTCTTTGGTGTGGTGTCTTTTAGGTACGCTTGCCAACTAACTGTATGGCAGGTCAACATATGTCTGGTCAAGCATGTGGTGCCCAAGCGGGTGATGTTTTGGCCACGCGAGATACACTTGAGACATATGTTGCAAATAGCAGCGGTGAGATCTGATGCAGTCATCTCAAAAAAGGCCCACACCAAAGAACTTTTGGAATAAGCTGTGATGCAGTCGGTGTGATGCAGTCGGTGTGCTGCCCTTAAGCTGGCCCCTGGAGGACATCCTGCCTCGTTGGTGATGTGTCTCCTCCTCCTCCTTCTCCTCCTCCTCTCTCCTATCAGCACCCACGTGGAGTCAGTGACTTCATCATCCCCTCCCTCCTCATCACTGGAGCAAACCTGGCAGTATGCTGCAGCAGGGGGAACATGACTGCCAGATTGCTGTCCTTCTTGGGCACCCCCTCTGTCTGGGCTCACGTTACTGCCTTCCTCTAGCTGAGTACCATCATCGGAGCCTTCAAAACGCTGGGCATCCTCCTGGAGCATGTACCCAACACTGTGGTCAAACAGTTTGGAGGACTCCTCAGCAGGACATGGTGGGGCTAGGGAAGGAGTGACTGATGCCATTGAGCCGAGGGAAGAAGTCGCATTGACAGCTGCTTTGCCAGACAAAGTAACCAGAGCCTGGGTGAGAGAGGATGAGGAAGATGAGGACGGCTTGGTCATCCACTCTACCAAGTCTTCCGCATGTTGCGGCTCAACACGGCCAGCTCCCGAAAAAAAACCAAAGTGTCCCACGGCCACGTGCTGATGGGGATGCACCGTGTCCACGACCAGCACTGTTGCCTCTAGACACAGAGCCTGCTTGCTCTTCTATTGGCTTGTGACTGTCTCCCTCTCCTTGTTGGCCTTCCAGACATACTAATGGCCTGCAGTGAGATTTAGCTGCACAAAACTGGGATATATATATATACTGATTATACTGCAGCTAACAGAATGCCCGCCTGTGGTATTTATAGGATCAGAAGAAGCACACCAGCAATTGTCTTCAGGTAGCTATGGGTGCAACTGTGCAGGGTACACAGTACACTAACTGTAAATACTTCAAGCTGCCTGCCTGTGGTATTAATAGGATAAGAAGAAGAACAGCACTTGTCTTCAGGTAGCTATAGGTGCAACTGTGCAGGGTACACAGTACACTAACTGTAAATACTTCAAGCTGCCTGCCTGCGGTATTAATAGGATCAGAAGAAGAACACCAGCACTTGTCTTCAGGTAGCTATAGGTGCAACTGTGCAGGGGTACACAGTACACTAACTGTAAACACTTCAAGCTGCCTGCCTGTGGTATTAATAGGATCAGAAGAAGAACACCAGCACTTGTCTTCAGGTAGCTATAGGTGCAACTGTGCAGGGGTACACAGTACACTAACTGTAAATACTTCAAGCTGCCTGCCTGTGGTATTAATAGGATCAGAAGAAGAACACCAGCACTTGTCTTCAGGTAGCTATAGGTGCAACTGTGCAGGGTATACAGTACACTAACTGTAAGAACTTCAACCTGCCTGCCTTTGGTATTAATAGGATCAGAAGAAGAACACCAGCACTTGTCTTCAGGTAGCTATAGGTGCAACTGTGCAGGGGTACACAGTACACTAACTGTAAATACTTCAAGCTGCCTGCCTGTGGTATTAATAGGATCAGAAGAAGAACACCAGCACTTGTCTTCAGGTAGCTATAGGTGCAACTGTGTAGGGTACACAGTACACTAACTGTAAATACTTCAAGCTGCCTGCCTGTGGTATTAAAAGGATCAGAAGAAGAACACCAGCACTTGTCTTCAGGTAGCTATAGGTGCAACTGTGCAGGGGTACACAGTACACTAACTGTAAATACTTCAAGCTGCCTGCCTGTAAATACTTCAAGCTGCCTGCCTGTGGTATTAATAGGATCAGAAGAAGTACAACAGCACTTGTCTTCAGGTAGCTATAGGTGCAACTGTGCAGGGTACACAGTACACTAACTGTAAAAACACCCGCCTGCCTGTCAGTATATTAGAAAGAGAATAACAGGAACGGATCTAGCTAAACTGAATACAGTGTGTATGTGTGTGTATATAAATATAAATATATATATATATATATATATACATATACACAACACCTGGGATGCATATATATATATACACAATACACTGTAAGTGGAGCTAACTGACTCGCCCGCCTACTCTATCTAACTTAAATCAAATGACACTGTCTCTCTCTCTGTCTATTTCTCTCCGCCGCTGCAACACACTACACAAGGCCGCCACGCAGGCGGCCTTATATAGTGTGGGGCGTGTACTAAAGCCCCTGAGCCATAATTGGCCAAAGCCACCCTGGCTTTGGCCAATTACAGCTCTCTGTGCAGATGGCGCTGTGATTGGCCAAGCATGCGGGTCATAGTGCATGCTTGGCCAATCATCAGCCAGCAATGCACTGCAATGCCACAGTGAATTATGGGCCGTGACGTGCCACTTGAATTTGGCGCGAACGGCCCATAACGTTTGCAATTCGGCGAACGGTCGAACACACAATGTTCGAGTCGAACATGGGTTCGACTCTAACTCGAAGCTCATCCCTAGTTCCAAGAAATAAAGACAAAGATGGAACAAATAAGGAATTGGAATGGTCCTTTTTAACCACCTTTTCATCTCATTTTTGGTGGGTGAATAAAACAATAAAAAAACATTGGCAGGTCCTGAAATGTGATAAGGTGTTGGGACCCGCACTTCCTGACCGTCCTAAGGTTCTATACAGGAAAAATCAAAACCTTAAAGACTTGTTGGCACCTAGTGTCATAGACCCTCCCCCCAAGACACAAATGTTTGGTAACCTGAAAGGTTTCTTTCCCTGTAGGAGATGCATCGTTTGCAAGTCGTCAAAAACTGTTAAAAGCTCCATCTTTTCATCATATGTTACCACCAAAGTTTATTCTATAAAAGATTTTATTACTTGTGGGACTAAGGGGGTGATTTACCTCCTTAGTTGTCCATGTGGCTTCCAATATATTGGTAGGACCACCCGTGCACTCAAAATTAGAATTGATGAACACCGTTCCAATATACGTACAGGATTCATTGGACATAGTGTCTTGTGGCATTTTCGCCAATTTCACAACCGAGACCCATCAGTTCTGAGAGTTATAGCCATTGAGAAATTTACCCCCCATTGGAGAGGAAATAATTTAAAACATCATATTTCCCGCAGAGAAACTCGGATATTCGACATGCAGTGTTATAGTCCTCAGGGTCTCAACATCGAGTGGGACATTAACTGCTATATTAATAATAGTTGACGTGCCCCTCTTCTGTAGATGTTCCTTCCTTTGCCCTATTTGTTTTTGTTTTGTTTTTATAGGCAACTAGGAGAATACGAGCGAAGTAGTTTGTAGTTGTCCCTAATGGGGTTATTCGCCCTTTGTTATAGTGGGGTCATTACTTTATATATTTTTAATAATATCTAGGATATGTACCAGTTTTACTGTATTAGTATATGCCATAACCTAACTTTGCTCCTACCTACATTTCTTCTGTGTAAATAGTAATTGTGCCCGCGCTAATATAATGTCACATATAAAAAAGAGATGCCGTGTAAAAATATTTAAATATAATAAATATGTTAATGAAACCGTACATGTAAAATAAAGTGCAAATATTTTATATATAATAATAAATCACCAAGTGCATATGAAAAAAGTGCAATCGTGGTAATAATTTTGAAAAGTGCACTGTGCTAAAATAAATATAAATGCCAAACACTTTCCTGTGACATTTAAGTGTTCAACATAATCAGCAACTACAAATCACAGTAAACAAACGTGAATAAATAGTGTCCATAAAATAAGTGTTCGTCATGCTTCTTCTGATGGGTGTCTGAATCACAACAAGCAAGATGTGCTCTCCCGTGACACCCCACATGTGCTTGCGCTCACCTTTAATCGTGTGACACAGTAATTAAACGGTGTCAAAATACGCATTGGGGCCACTCCTGGGCTCACTCAGGATACAATGATGCAAAACACTCCTCACAGGTAAAGCCAAGATCCACATTCATAGAAGAAACAAACAGAAGAACTCCATAGTGTAATATAGCAAGGACATTTATTGGATGAAAAAAGTCCTCCAGGAGGGTACTCATATTAGATGGGTGCTACAGTGCACCAAACTGTACAGGTTAAAAAAGAAAGCAGCAATTCGTATGGCGTGCGGTGTGGCATGTAAAATCCTCCTCCACTGCTGACAGCTCCGTCCTACCCCTCCCCGACGCGTATTCGGCACAGGGATCACGTGCCTTCCTCTGGGGGATATCATTGGACGGATGCACAGTGTGATATATATATGCTGACGGTGGCCATTTTGCCGAGGACCGCCGACAGCTGTAATAGGAAACAAATAGCTAAAGAGATCGGCTGGCGGCCATTTTGCCTGTGCCCACCGGTCTATAGTGTGTTAGACTCTAATGGTGTGTGGTAATTGGAAGGTGGAGCCAAGTCACACAGCGCTCATCATCTAATGGAGCTGTGTCGGCGGCCATTTTGCCTAGGTCCGCAGACAGCTCTAGTGATGGGCTACACCATAAAGTAAATAACAACAATAATCATCAAATGACAGCATTTACCAGCTCCTTGATAAATTATCTAATATTAAATAAATAATAGTAAATAAAGTGATCCTAGTTGATTGTAATGTATGTTAATAATGTATATTAGTAAATCAGGATAGAGCTGTGCATATAGGAGCCACACCACACCGCACCTCATATAACATTATAGATCAAATCAACCCTAATAAATACCATAAGTCATCTTATTAAAACAAATATTAAGCTGCATAAACTTCTCCTCCTAAGAGACTACTGAAAATCACTTAAATCATAAAAGAGATCTAAGTGTCGAATCCCCATATTAGAGTATAATAAATTTATTAAAATAAGCTAAAATCAATAGGTAACCCTAACCTTCCTGCCATATCAAAATTATGAATTATATAATATATCCTATAATAAATATATAAAAAATTAATTTTATTAATAAAAAATATATGTTGAAATAAAATAATAAAAACCATATAAAACAGTACCAGTACAGGCACTATTGAAAATATATGTAGGAACCAGCGTGAAACATAATTTACATAAAAACCATCTGGGTGGTACAATAATCAAAAGCAATTCCCTTATTTAATTAAATATTAAAACTAATTAAAAATTACTGAGGAAACATGTTAAATCAAAATCCCTATTGAGCCCCCCAGGGAACAGAGAACCCAATTGGTGTATCCACCAAGATTCCCATTTACTGATATCTCTCGTGAAATTGGAACCTCTCCAGTGACGTTTAGGGGCCTCTATCCTCCAGAATTTCATCCCTACCGTACTCTTATTATGCATTTTCTCAAAATGGATGTATAGATGGTGTTTGTCTGACCCTTTGCGAATGTTGCGTACGTGTTCCTCTAATCTGTCTTTTAGGGCTCTAGTGGTGCGCCCCACATAGATAAAATTACATGGGCACTTTAACGCATATACGACCCCAATAGTGTCACACGATACAAATTCCCTGATAATATAAGATTGATGGGTTCTGGGATCATGGAATTCCTTTAACCTTCTATCATTCCCTGGAACTCTCACACAACTGTAGCATCTACCACACCCATAAAAGCCCTTAAGGTCCCAAAACATTCTAGGATTTGGGGGGGGGTGGCTCAACTACATTGTGTACCAATATATCCCTTAGATTGGGTGCCTTTTTAAAAACAATTTTAGGTTTCTCCGGGAGCACACTTTTAAGGTGAGTGTCCTGCTTTAGGACATTCCAGTATTTACACATAATTTTTTGTACTTCGTTATTTTGTAGGGAGTAATCGAGAACGATACTGGTATTGTCATTAGCGTTACTTTCCGTGATTTCAATCTTGTCTCTCAATAGGTTGTCCCTATCAAGACGTCCGACCTCCAATTTTTCTTTCTGTAAGAAATCACTGTGGTATCCTTTATCTAGGAACATGCTACTTAGCTTGTTGGACTGCAACTCATAGTCCTCATTTCTCGTACAGTTTCTTCTCATCCTCATATATTGGCCCCTGGGAATGTTCTTCAGCCAGGGTTTGTAGTGACAGCTGGTAATGGGTATATAAGAGTTACGATCTGTTACTTTAAAAAATGATCTGGTAATGATACCTTCATTGGTGTTAAAAATTTCCAGATCTAAAAAATGGATGCTTTCCTTATTAACATCCCAAGTTAGGGAGATATTGAGATCGTTGTGGTTCATGGAATCCAGTAAATCCATTAATGTCTCCATGCTCCCCTTCCAAATGATCAGCAGATCGTCGATAAATCTCTTGTATAATAAAATATTATCACATACTCCATTTAAAACTCCTTCCTCTTCCCATTTGGCCGTATACAAGTTCGCTACGCTGGGGGCAAATTTAGCGCCCATAGCGACACCTTTTATCTGTAAGTAAAACTTGTTCCCATACCAGAAAAAATTATGACGTAAACAAAAATCTAAACACTTAAGGATAAATATAACAAAATCTCCATCCACGGGCTCTTCCTTCCTAAGGGCCCACTCCACTGCTTTCATGGCCCCCTCATGGTCTATGTTGGTGTACAGTGAGGCCACGTCCCCTGTGGCCATAATAATATTATCCCGTGCGTTGCATTCACTTAATAGCTGTAATGTGTGCTTAGTGTCCTTGAGGTAGGCTTTTGTTTTTTTCACCAGTGGTTGCAGGTGGATGTCTATATATTCCCCCAACCGGGAAGTCAAAGATTCAATGCCACTCACTATTGGCCTTCCCGGGGGGTTTTTACTATCCTTATGTATCTTCGGTAGGAAGTATATCACCGGTGTCTTGCTGACTGTAGGGACAAGATATTTCGCTTCATGTTTACTCAGGAGTCCTTCTTCCTCACCATCATGAACGATATTTTCTAGTATACTTTTGAAGGATTTGGAAGGATTCCTGTCCAGTGGTCGGTAAGTGTCAGTATCGCTCAGTATTCGTTCCATTTCCACCTTATATTGCTGTAGGGATAGTACAACTATCCCCCCGCCTTTATCCGCTGGCCTCACCACTATATCTGTTCTTTTGTTTAGTAAAATCAAACCTTTAGTAAATTCCTTATGTTCATAAAATGTCTTTATGGGTAATTGCTCTAGTTCAGTTGTCACCAATTTCTTAAACAGATCAACGTATTTGTTGTTGGCTATATTGGGGTTAAAAACTGAGTTATTCCTCAGATTGGTGTACCTGGTATTTACAGTGGCTTTTTCAATAGGATTAAGGGCATAATATTTCTTAATATTCAACTTTCGGATAAACTTTTGTATTCCAATATATGTCTCAAATTTGTTGAGTCCTTTCTTGGGGGCGAACTTAATGCCTTTGTCGAGTACCAGCAGTTCTTCCCTTGAAAGCGGAGCCCCACTGAGGTTAAAAATCCCCTCTCCTAATCTTCTCACCTTCTTTTTCTGCTGTACTCTTCTTCCTGCTCTCCCACCTCTCTTCCTTGATTACTTAACTCATGGGAGGGCCCTCCCCTGGTCCCCCCTAAAAAAGACTCATCATCAAAAAAATCTTCATTGTTCTCCAAAGGTTGGTAACTGTTATGTATTGGTATCCTATATTGGTCTTGCGGAGGGTTTTCATACCTCACTCTCTGAGGTTTCGGTGAATAGTAAACAGCACCCCTTTGTGTATTCCCATATGAATCCGAGGGATAACCCCTCTGCTGATATTGATTCGGTGGGGGACCTCTGTGAGGTTGATAGTTCCCTCTATATGGTGTTCCCTGTCGGTACTCATAGTTGCCTTGAGACCTGTGCGGGGTACCTTGCTGGTATCCATGTTGTTTTTTGTAGCCATAGGAGTTGTATTGTCCACCCCGTCGTTGAGGAGGGGGGATTGGACTGATACCCCCTATCATAATAATTATGTTGGACTCTATTCCCTTCACCTCGATGCGGCGGTCTACCATCATGCCAATTTCCCTGGTTATTAGGCGGACCATAACCAGGGTGTTGGGTGTAATTACCTCCATAACTTGATCGTTCCTGCTAATCATAGTATGGTCTCCTTGGTGGTTGACGGTGGGGGGTTTGAGGTTGTCTGCCCTCATGATGGTTTGAGGGTAATCCTCTCCCTGGTTGTTTGGCATTCTGTTGCTGGTAAAGTTGCTGTCCTGTTTGTTTTGATAATCCTCAGAATCCCTCAGATATTTTTTCCTCTTAGTATTTTTATTTTCCATATCTTTTTTCTGCATACTTTTGTGCAGATCCCCCATGAGTCTATCATACTCAGGTGTATTAATAAAAGGAACTAGTTTATCCCTAATTTCTTTGATCTGACCCTCTATTATTGATAATTTGCGTTGGTTTGCGTTTAAGGAGAAATTCCATAATCTCTTTTCCTTTTTTGGAAAAGAACCCTCCGCAAGACCAATATAGGATACCAATACATAACAGTTACCAACCTTTGGAGAACAATGAAGATTTTTTTGATGATGAGTCTCTTTTAGGCTGGACCAGGGGAGGGCCCTCCCACGAGTTAAGAAATCAAGGAAGAGAGGTGGGAGAGCAGGAAGAAGAGTACAGCAGAAAAAGAAGGCGAGAATATTAGGAGAGGGGATTTTTAACCTCAGTGGGGCTCCGCTTTCAAGGGAAGAACTGCTGGTACTCGACAAAGGCATTAAGTTTGCCCCCAAGAAAGGACTCAACAAATTTGAGACATATATTGGAATACAAAAGTTTATCCGAAATTTGAATATTAAGAAATATTATGCCCTTAATCCTATTGAAAAAGCCACTGTAAATACCAGGTACACCAATCTGAGCTATAACTCAGTTTTTAACCCCAATATAGCCAACAACAAATACGTTGATCTGTTTAAGAAATTGGTGACAACTGAACTAGAGCAATTACCCATAAAGACATTTTATGAACATAAGGATTTTACTAAAGGTTTGAATTTACTAAACAAAAGAACAGATATAGTGGTGAGGCCAGCGGATAAAGGCGGGGGGATAGTTGTACTATCCCTACAGCAATATAAGGTGGAAATGGAACGAATACTGAGCGATACTGACACTTACCGACCACTGGACAGGAATCCTTCCAAATCCTTCAAAAGTATACTAGAAAATATCGTTCATGATGGTGAGGAAGAAGGACTCCTAAGTAAACATGAAGCGAAATATCTTGTCCCTACAGTCAGCAAGACACCGGTGATATACTTCCTACCGAAGATACATAAGGATAGTAAAAACCCCCCGGGAAGGCCAATAGTGAGTGGCATTGAATCTTTGACTTCCCGGTTGGGGGAATATATAGACATCCACCTGCAACCACTGGTGAAAAAAAACAAAAGCCTACCTCAAGGACACTAAGCACACATTACAGCTATTAAGTGAATGCAACGTACGGGATAATATTATTATGGCCACAGGGGATGTGGCCTCACTGTACACCAACATAGACCATGAGGGGGCCATGAAAGCAGTGGAGTGGGCCCTTAGGAAGGAAGAGCCCGTGGATGGAGATTTTGTTATATTTATCCTTAAGTGTTTAGATTTTTGTTTACGTCATAATTTTTTTCTGGTATGGGAGCAAGTTTTACTTGCAGATAAAAGGTGTCGCTATGGGCGCTAAATTTGCCCCCAGCGTAGCGAACTTGTATATGGCCAAATGGGAAGAGGAAGGAGTTTTAAATGGAGTATGTGATAATATTTTATTATACAAGAGATTTATCGACGATCTGCTGATCATTTGGAAGGGGAGCATGGAGACATTAATGGATTTACTGGATTCCATGAACCACAACGATCTCAATATCTTCCTAACTTGGGATATTAATAAGGAAAGCATCCATTTTTTAGATCTGGAAATTTTTAACACCAATGAAGGTATCATTACCAGATCATTTTTTAAAGTAACAGATCGTAACTCTTATATACCCATTACCAGCTGTCACTACAAACCCTGGCTGAAGAACATTCCCAGGGGCCAATATATGAGGATGAGAAGAAACTGTACGAGAAATGAGGACTATGAGTTGCAGTCCAACAAGCTAAGTAGCATGTTCCTAGATAAAGGATACCACAGTGATTTCTTACAGAAAGAAAAATTGGAGGTCGGACGTCTTGATAGGGACAACCTATTGAGAGACAAGATTGAAATCACGGAAAGTAACGCTAATGACAATGCCAGTATCGTTCTCGATTACTCCCTACAAAATAACGAAGTACAAAAAATTATACGTAAATACTGGAATGTCCTAAAGCAGGACACTCACCTTAAAAGTGTGCTCCCGGAGAAACCTAAAATTGTTTTTAAAAAGGCACCCAATCTAAGGGATATATTGGTACACAATGTAGTTGAGCCACCCCCCCAAATCCTAGAATGTTTTGGGACCTTAAGGGCTTTTATGGGTGTGGTAGATGCTACAGTTGTGTGAGAGTACCAGGGAATGATAGAAGGTTAAAGGAATTCCATGATCCCAGAACCCATCAATCTTATATTATCAGGGAATCTATATCGTGTAACACTATTGGGGTCGTATATGCGTTAAAGTGCCCATGTAATTTTATCTATGTGGGGCGCACCACTAGAGCCCTAAAAGACAGATTAGAGGAACACGTACGCAACATTCGCAAAGGGTCAGACAAACACCATCTATACATCCATTTTGAGAAAATGCATAATAAGAGTACGGTAGGGATGAAATTCTGGGGGATAGAGGCCCCTAAACGTCACTGGAGAGGTTCCAATTTCACGAGAGATATCAGTAAACGGGAATCTTGGTGGATACACCAATTGGGTTCTCTGTTCCCTGGGGGGCTCAATAGGGATTTTGATTTAACATGTTTCCTCAGTAATTTTTAATTAGTTTTAATATTTAATTAAATAAGGGAATTGCTTTTGATTATTGTACCACCCAGATGGTTTTTATGTAAATTATGTTCCTACATATATTTTCAATAGTGCCTGTACTGGTACTGTTTTATATGGTTTTTATTATTTTATTTCAACATATATTTTTTATTAATAAAATTTATTTTTTTATATATTTATTATAGGATATATTATATAATTCGTAATTTTGATATGGCAGGAAGGTTAGGGTTACCTATTGATTTTAGCTTATTTTAATAAATTTATTATACTTTAATATGGGGATCCGACACTTAGATCTCTTTTATGATTTAAGTGATTTTCAGTAGTCTCTTAGGAGGAGAAGTTTATGCAGCTTAATATTTGTTTTAATAAGATGACTTATGGTATTTATTAGGGTTTATTTGATCTATAATGTTATATGAGGTGCGGTGTGGTGTGGCTCCTATATGCACAGCTCTATCCTGATTTAATAATATACATTATTAACATACATTACAATCAACTAGGATCACTTTATTTACTATTATTTATTTAATATTAGATAATTTATCAAGGAGCTGGTAAATGCTGTCATTTGATGATTATTGTTGTTATTTACTTTATGGTGTAGCCCATCACTAGAGCTGTCTGCGGACCTAGGCAAAATGGCCGCCGACACAGCTCCATTAGATGATGAGCGCTGTGTGACTTGGCTCCACCTTCCAATTACCACACACCATTAGAGTCTAACACACTATAGACCGGTGGGCACAGGCAAAATGGCCGCCAGCCGATCTCTTTAGCTATTTGTTTCCTATTACAGCTGTCGGCGGTCCTCGGCAAAATGGCCGCCGTCAGCATATATATATCACACTGTGCATCCGTCCAATGATATCCCCCAGAGGAAGGCACGTGATCCCTGTGCCGAATACGCGTCGGGGAGGGGTAGGACGGAGCTGTCAGCAGTGGAGGAGGATTTTACATGCCACACCGCACGCCATACGAATTGCTGCTTTCTTTTTTAACCTGTACAGTTTGGTGCACTGTAGCACCCATCTAATGTGAGTACCCTCCTGGAGGACTTTTTTCATCCAATAAATGTCCTTGCTATATTACACTATGGAGTTCTTCTGTTTGTTTCTTCTATGAATGTGGATCTTGGCTTTACCTGTGAGGAGTGTTTTGCATCATTGTATCCTGAGTGAGCCCAGGAGTGGCCCCAATGCGTATTTTGACACCGTTTAATTACTGTGTCACACGATTAAAGGTGAGCGCAAGCACATGTGGGGTGTCACGAGAGAGCACATCTTGCTTGTTGTGATTCAGACACCCATCAGAAGAAGCATGACGAACACTTATTTTATGGACACTATTTATTCACGCTTGTTTTCTGTGATTTGTAGTTGCTGATTATGTTGAACACTTAAATGTCACAGGAAAGTGTTTGGCATTTATATTTATTTTAGCACGGTGCACTTTTCAAAATTATTACCACGATTGCACTTTTTTCATATGCACTTGGTGATTTATTATTATATATAAAATATTTGCACTTTATTTTACATGTACGGTTTCATTAACATATTTATTATATTTAAATATTTTTACACGGCATCTCTTTTTTATATGTGACATTATATTAGCGCGGGCACAATTACTATTTACGCATCAAATACATGGAATGAAACGTGGTTTAGTGCTTGCAGCTTAATTAGTTTACTCCTTAGAGGCATTAGTCCATTTGTGGCTCGCAAGAAACCTATACTTCGTTTGTACATTTCTTCTGTGTCTTTTTCCTTTCGAGACACCAGGATATTTAGAATACATTTTTATCTACATACTCTAATGAGGCTGGATTGTGGAGTTAGCATGGCCGAACTATAAGTGTTTTTGGTCATTGCTACGATATGCCTTGGAAATGTGCATAGGCGTTTTTATTGTTATCATATTTTTAATTTTTAAATTTAATCTTATGTTATTTTGTATATGCGATTATTAATATATGTCTAGATATGACATTTATGAATTATACTTGTTTTATATATATATGAATTTTTATGTTTATGAATTGTTTTTGATATATATCTATTTTATATATTATTGGCATAAGGAACATTGAACATGTCTTGGTTCCGGCACGGTAATACTAGCTGTCGCCTGAGTACATATTAGCCCTTGTGTTCTATGAATGTTTATGAATTACAATTGATGTATATTTATTTCATATGTATTTTTATATACACTTTTACCATTCGTTTAAGCCATAGGGAATATGCCTTGGTTTCGGCACATTAAAATTTGCCGCCGACCAAGCCCATATTAGCCCTTATGTTTTGTCCACACTGCAAACAGATTGGTAAAAGGTTTCCAATCTGGCTTCCGGTGTCACTCTTTTGCCAAGGTACATATATAGCATGGTATGTGACGTCTAGCCCTAGTCTCCTTTCCCAGTCGATGCCTATTATGGAGAAAAGCAGCGTCGGGTGGAGCTTTAGGACCTGACGTCACCATGTTCCATCTGACTGGTTTATGCTGCGGCTGTGACTTTCGTTTGAATGTTTTTCTGCTAAATGCCTGCATGATCTCAGCTGTCCATGATATGGAATAAAAAGGATTTTTAATCTACTGCACCATGAGGCACTTTTTTTTCCTCCCCTAAACACTATACTATACCTCACGAGTGATCCTACTTGGACAAGGAGCACAAGGAGAACACTGCAGCCTTTTGAACCGACATTGTTCCGAAGTGCCTGGTGAGGAAGGAATCCTGTCGGATGTCCGAATCAGCCATCCCCGTCCTAGGTATCTGGTTTGTCTGAGCCCATAAGATCTCTGTAGTGGGGGTCCTACATATCTATTAAGCGGCCCTTTTTTTTCCACCATTATTGCTCCACTCGGGAGAATACTTGATGAAGATAATAGTCCCAGGTTACAGAAGGAATTTTTTTCAATGAAGTCTCATATATATCTTCTGGGTGTTATGTAATAAGGACAGTATTAAGCCTCTGACAGATTTCACATATATATTTAAATGAACTATTCTTCAGCCTGCAGTTTGGTTGATTTTTATTTTCACAGATTTTTCACAAATGTATTTGTAAATTTTAGGTTGCACACCTTATTTCACTTATACACCTGTATAAAAAACACCTGTCAACAGAAGCAATCAATCAATTAGATTCCAAGACCAAAGAGCTGTCCAATCCCAAATATCCCAAGCTTTGAACATCTCATGGAGCATTGTTCAATCCATCATCCGAAAATGGAAAGAGTATGGCACAACTGCAAACCTACCAAGACATGGCTGTCCACCTAAACTAACAGGTCGGGCAAGGAGTGCATTAATCAGAGAAGCAGCCAAGAGGCCCATGGTAACTCTGGAGGAGCTGCAGAGATCCACAGCTCAGATGGGAGAATCTGCCCACAGGACACCTATTAATTGTGCACTCCACAAAAACCTTTATGGAAGAGTGGTAAGAAGAAAGCCATTGTTGCAAAAAATCCATAAGAAGTGCTGTTTGTAGTTTGCGATAAGCCATGTGGGGGGGCAGCAAACATGTGGAAAAAAGGTGTTCTGGTCAAACAAGACCAAAATTTAACTTTATGGCCTAAAAGCAAAACACTCTGTGTGGCAGAAAACTAACACTACACATCACCCTGAACACACCATCCTCACCGTGAAACATGGTGGTGGCAGCATCATGTTGTGGGGATGCTTTTCTTCAGCAGGGACAGGGAAGCTGGTCAGAATTGATGGGAAGATGGATGGAGCTGAATACAGGACAATCATACAGGACAAAGAAATAAACAGGAAATTGCGCAAACCTAAACCACATACAACATTAAATGTTCATACAAAATGCAAAATAATAAAATCTAACCAGACAGCCCTCTTGTGCGTTTGCAGGACTGCTTTGCGAGAACGAACTGGGGGGTATTTGAACAACATGTTTTA
The DNA here is from genome assembly GCA_037952835.1 of Lithobates septentrionalis. Taxonomy (NCBI): domain Eukaryota; kingdom Metazoa; phylum Chordata; class Amphibia; order Anura; family Ranidae; genus Lithobates; species Lithobates septentrionalis. The sequence goes on along the minus strand of JBBDGP010000871.1, from coordinate 1,898,558 downwards.
AATCTGTATACAGATACAGTGTTGAGTTAAAGTGATTGTAAAGTCTTGTTTTTTTCCTATAAAAATAACAAACATGTTATTCTTACCTCCTCCGTTGCAGTGGATTTGCACAGAGCAGCCCAGATCCTCCTCTTCTCGGGTCCCTCTTCTGTGATCCTGGCCACTCCCTCCTGTTCAGTGCCCCCACAGCAAGCAGCTTGCTATGGGAGCACCCGAGCTGAGTCACAGCTCCCTGTGTCCATTCAGACACAGACCCCCGACCCGGCCTGCCCCCTCTCTCCCCTGATTGGCTAGCTGACTTTGATTGACAGCAGCGGCAGCCAATGGCGCCACCGCTGTTTCTCAGCCAATCAGGAGTGAGAATCTCAGATGGCTGAGACAATGGTGGACATCGCTGGACAGAGAGGGACCTCAGCTAAGTGTTAGGGGGCTGAGGGGGGCTGCTGCACACAGAAGGCTTTTTATCTTAATGCAAAGAAAGCATTAAAATAAAAAAAAACCTTCTGCCTTTACAACTACTCTAAATAAAAACGAATGTGAATATTGTTACTGTGGAACAGAGCATCAGGGTTTCTCAAAACAGAAACCCTGTATGACTAGGAAAGTACAGTGTCTCTGGTGAATAGTGTTTCTAGGAACAGGCAAAGGGTACTGTATAGTATCACAAGGGCAAACTTAAAGAGAGGCATAAAAGAAGCTAAATTGCCTATAAAAGGAAATCTAAAGAATGCTTCAATGGAAATGATGCACGGGAGGGCTGGAGAGGTATACAGCACATTTTAAACCGTGGAGGGAACTCTCAAATGGAAGTAAATTCTAGTGCCTATCCTATGTCGAGGAACTAAATAGGTTTTTTGCTTTGAGGTTTCACTACCCCAGCGTAATAACTTATTAGGTTCAGGTTCAGATAACTTCATATGTACTATAGAGGAATATGAGGGATGACAGGTGTTTAAGGCTATAAACACAAGGTAATAAGCAGGTTCAGATTGCTGGGGAGGGTTGGTAAGGCCTGTGTGGATCAACTAGCTGGGGTCTTTAATTGATCGCTGTCATCAGCTGTTGTTCCAACTTGTCCAAAATCTACGGATATTGGAATTGTTTGGGACTTTAAATGAGGCGCATGGGGGATGCGCCTCCATCCCTGGTTCAGAAAAAAGGAGAAAGGGGATTTGGGACTTTAAATGAGGCCCACGGACATCAGGAGGTAAATAGAAAATGTAGTTTATTGATCCTGAAACCTGTATCACACCATATCACAAAAAAAGACCACATGTAAAAGAAGAACATTGTAGTGAATGTCATTCAATATACCTACGCCCATAAGTGGGGCGCATGCAAAAAGCATCAAGAATACATCAATATGTCAAACTAGAGGTCACATGATGGGCATAAGTGATCAATGGGTACATACAATAGTAAATAGATATATATACACACAGTAAAAAGCAGCATATGACAAAAAACGTAAAAATGTATAAAACCATAATTGATTGAAGAAGGTGTTCTGAGTTGATAGTGAGATGTGAGCAGCTGTCTGCGTAACAAAATGCCCGACGCGTTTCGTGTAAACCACTCATCAGGGGCACAGTGCTCAACCATATCTATAGAATGTAGTAAGGTAAGCGATTAATATATATGTAACTGATGGTAGCCGGGGGAGGCAAATAGCGACCCCTGAGTACTTACATAGAATCATTGCAGGGGAGGTGTAGTGGTGCTGTAGCCAAGGCCATATTGATAGTCCGCACCGGGAGCTGAGGTGACCGGAACATGCACTGGCGGGGCGTATGCACAAAACCCCCCACATACACAGGACCCGGAACACTGGATCTTGGGATGAGACAGTAATCTGCTGGTAATAACTACCAAGCGGGGTCTACAACAAAGGAAGGTGCATAATCAGTATACCATATTGTACTGATGGGGTAATAAAGGAGTATATATGTATAACTATATAAGCATCAGATGTATAAAGACTGAAATTGGGAAAGTAAACGCAGCAAAAAGAAAGAAAGAGAAACCCTGCTGGGGATGAAAGAAATTGGGGAATAAGAAAATAATGAATAGTAAATGATAAACAATAAATAGTGGAAATATAGGAAAAATAACGGTAGGAAAGTGGAAAATGAGAAATAAGTAAAATAAATAAATAAATAATAAAATGAAAAGTAAATGAGATGAAAAAGGGGATCAGGTCCAATCCCCCTGAAATGTGATATAAATACAAGAGATAACAAAACATGAACCTAGTTGATGCATGAAGCCAAAAAGACAGAGGGGAAGGGAAGAGAGGTAGAGACTGGTGATGGATGATAAATGAATGGGGTAGCTGAGTAGAAGCTTACATGTTCCCAGGAGAGTATATGTATATGCTGCGGTGAGGTATGTCATCATCTGGTTTGCGGCGCCCAAACTATGTCGGGAGGGGTCATATAGGTACACCAGCCCCAACCACGTGCACGCTAGCAGACACCAGCGTCACGCAGACACGGCATTTGCAGGGAGGGGCTCCAATGTGGGCGGAAAGTACTGCCCACACATGACGCCCACATAACCCCGCTAACCGGCCGAGATGGAAAACCCAACGCCTGCACGCCGTGACGTCAAAATTGACGTCACCCGTGCGGCAGGATGCGTGGCGCCGATGCGCTGTGGGCGCCCGCCCGCCCCCCGCACACGCCCACTCTGGGGAGCGAGGGGGGGGGGAAAGGGGGGACATACATAGCGCATCGCAACTCCCGGATAGTGGACAACAAAGCAGCCCTGGTAATTCAGAAAACACACATCATTCCCCAGGAGGGGAAAGTGGGTGTAACGGACTATGCTGCCTAATCTCATGGGCACACATGGTAGTGTCCATTGAGAGTGTGTGTAGGCCCGGAGAAGGTAAAAAACCCTCCAGGAGTAGAAAAAACCTAACCTGTGGGTAGCAGGGGAACACTGCTAACTCTGTCCGTGGACCTCCATCCCTAATTGTGGAAGGATATTGGAATTGTTTGGGACTTTAAATGAGGCGCATGGGGGATGCGCCTCCATCCCTGGTTCAGAAAAAAGGAGAAAGGGGATTTGGGACTTTAAATGAGGCCCACGGACATCAGGAGGTAAATAGAAAATGTAGTTTATTGATCCTGAAACCTGTATCACACCATATCACAAAAAAAGACCACATGTAAAAGAAGAACATTGTAGTGAATGTCATTCAATATACCTACGCCCATAAGTGGGGCGCATGCAAAAAGCATCAAGAATACATCAATATGTCAAACTAGAGGTCACATGATGGGCATAAGTGATCAATGGGTACATACAATAGTAAATAGATATATATACACACAGTAAAAAGCAGCATATGACAAAAAACGTAAAAATGTATAAAACCATAATTGATTGAAGAAGGTGTTCTGAGTTGATAGTGAGATGTGAGCAGCTGTCTGCGTAACAAAATGCCCGACGCGTTTCGTGTAAACCACTCATCAGGGGCACAGTGCTCAACCATATCTATAGAATGTAGTAAGGTAAGCGATTAATATATATGTAACTGATGGTAGCCGGGGGAGGCAAATAGCGACCCCTGAGTACTTACATAGAATCATTGCAGGGGAGGTGTAGTGGTGCTGTAGCCAAGGCCATATTGATAGTCCGCACCGGGAGCTGAGGTGACCGGAACATGCACTGGCGGGGCGTATGCACAAAACCCCCCACATACACAGGACCCGGAACACTGGATCTTGGGATGAGACAGTAATCTGCTGGTAATAACTACCAAGCGGGGTCTACAACAAAGGAAGGTGCATAATCAGTATACCATATTGTACTGATGGGGTAATAAAGGAGTATATATGTATAACTATATAAGCATCAGATGTATAAAGACTGAAATTGGGAAAGTAAACGCAGCAAAAAGAAAGAAAGAGAAACCCTGCTGGGGATGAAAGAAATTGGGGAATAAGAAAATAATGAATAGTAAATGATAAACAATAAATAGTGGAAATATAGGAAAAATAACGGTAGGAAAGTGGAAAATGAGAAATAAGTAAAATAAATAAATAAATAATAAAATGAAAAGTAAATGAGATGAAAAAGGGGATCAGGTCCAATCCCCCTGAAATGTGATATAAATACAAGAGATAACAAAACATGAACCTAGTTGATGCATGAAGCCAAAAAGACAGAGGGGAAAGGAAGAGAGGTAGAGACTGGTGATGGATGATAAATGAATGGGGTAGCTGAGTAGAAGCTTACATGTTCCCAGGAGAGTATATGTATATGCTGCGGTGAGGTATGTCATCATCTGGTTTGCGGCGCCCAAACTATGTCGGGAGGGGTCATATAGGTACACCAGCCCCAACCACGTGCACGCTAGCAGACACCAGCGTCACGCAGACACGGCATTTGCAGGGAGGGGCTCCAATGTGGGCGGAAAGTACTGCCCACACATGACGCCCACATAACCCCGCTAACCGGCCGAGATGGAAAACCCAACGCCTGCACGCCGTGACGTCAAAATTGACGTCACCCGTGCGGCAGGATGCGTGGCGCCGATGCGCTGTGGGCGCCCGCCCGCCCCCCGCACACGCCCACTCTGGGGAGCGAGGGGGGGGGGAAAGGGGGGACATACAGAGCGCATCGCAACTCCCGGATAGTGGACAACAAAGCAGCCCTGGTAATTCAGAAAACACACATCATTCCCCAGGAGGGGAAAGTGGGTGTAACGGACTATGCTGCCTAATCTCATGGGCACACATGGTAGTGTCCATTGAGAGTGTGTGTAGGCCCGGAGAAGGTAAAAAACCCTCCAGGAGTAGAAAAAACCTAACCTGTGGGTAGCAGGGGAACACTGCTAACTCTGTCCGTGGACCTCCATCCCTAATTGTGGAAGGATATTGGAATTGTTTGGGACTTTAAATGAGGCGCATGGGGGATGCGCCTCCATCCCTGGTTCAGAAAAAAGGAGAAAGGGGATTTGGGACTTTAAATGAGGCCCACGGACATCAGGAGGTAAATAGAAAATGTAGTTTATTGATCCTGAAACCTGTATCACACCATATCACAAAAAAAGACCACATGTAAAAGAAGAACATTGTAGTGAATGTCATTCAATATACCTACGCCCATAAGTGGGGCGCATGCAAAAAGCATCAAGAATACATCAATATGTCAAACTAGAGGTCACATGATGGGCATAAGTGATCAATGGGTACATACAATAGTAAATAGATATATATACACACAGTAAAAAGCAGCATATGACAAAAAACGTAAAAATGTATAAAACCATAATTGATTGAAGAAGGTGTTCTGAGTTGATAGTGAGATGTGAGCAGCTGTCTGCGTAACAAAATGCCCGACGCGTTTCGTGTAAACCACTCATCAGGGGCACAGTGCTCAACCATATCTATAGAATGTAGTAAGGTAAGCGATTAATATATATGTAACTGATGGTAGCCGGGGGAGGCAAATAGCGACCCCTGAGTACTTACATAGAATCATTGCAGGGGAGGTGTAGTGGTGCTGTAGCCAAGGCCATATTGATAGTCCGCACCGGGAGCTGAGGTGACCGGAACATGCACTGGCGGGGCGTATGCACAAAACCCCCCACATACACAGGACCCGGAACACTGGATCTTGGGATGAGACAGTAATCTGCTGGTAATAACTACCAAGCGGGGTCTACAACAAAGGAAGGTGCATAATCAGTATACCATATTGTACTGATGGGGTAATAAAGGAGTATATATGTATAACTATATAAGCATCAGATGTATAAAGACTGAAATTGGGAAAGTAAACGCAGCAAAAAGAAAGAAAGAGAAACCCTGCTGGGGATGAAAGAAATTGGGGAATAAGAAAATAATGAATAGTAAATGATAAACAATAAATAGTGGAAATATAGGAAAAATAACGGTAGGAAAGTGGAAAATGAGAAATAAGTAAAATAAATAAATAAATAATAAAATGAAAAGTAAATGAGATGAAAAAGGGGATCAGGTCCAATCCCCCTGAAATGTGATATAAATACAAGAGATAACAAAACATGAACCTAGTTGATGCATGAAGCCAAAAAGACAGAGGGGAAGGAAGAGAGGTAGAGACTGGTGATGGATGATAAATGAATGGGGTAGCTGAGTAGAAGCTTACATGTTCCCAGGAGAGTATATGTATATGCTGCGGTGAGGTATGTCATCATCTGGTTTGCGGCGCCCAAACTATGTCGGGAGGGGTCATATAGGTACACCAGCCCCAACCACGTGCACGCTAGCAGACACCAGCGTCACGCAGACACGGCATTTGCAGGGAGGGGCTCCAATGTGGGCGGAAAGTACTGCCCACACATGACGCCCACATAACCCCGCTAACCGGCCGAGATGGAAAACCCAACGCCTGCACGCCGTGACGTCAAAATTGACGTCACCCGTGCGGCAGGATGCGTGGCGCCGATGCGCTGTGGGCGCCCGCCCGCCCCCCGCACACGCCCACTCTGGGGAGCGAGGGGGGGGGGAAAGGGGGGACATACAGAGCGCATCGCAACTCCCGGATAGTGGACAACAAAGCAGCCCTGGTAATTCAGAAAACACACATCATTCCCCAGGAGGGGAAAGTGGGTGTAACGGACTATGCTGCCTAATCTCATGGGCACACATGGTAGTGTCCATTGAGAGTGTGTGTAGGCCCGGAGAAGGTAAAAAACCCTCCAGGAGTAGAAAAATCTACTGTCATTTTCCCAAAAAAGTCAACCATAGACAGTTTGAAAGACTATTGACCAATAGCGCTCACTTCAGTGATAATAAAGTGCCTTGAGAGATTGGTTCTACTGTAAAATGCATTAAAACAAGAGTATCCTAGGGTATCTGGTTATAATTGGTACCTATGTCCCAAAGACAGCATGTGGAAAAAAGTATTTGAGGCAAAAATGGACTTTGGTGGTACCAGCATAGACTTACAATAATTAGGTTAAAACAAGGTATTTTATTACAAGATAATAAATAAAAAGATATATACAAAAATCATATTCAAAAACATCACATACAATACTCTTTCAAAACTAGCCTACTATTGTCATGAAAAGTTGCTATTGAGCACCACCGATCAAGATATACAATCTCAGATATGTTATTTAGCTAGTTCTTCTCAACATGTTTTGCGGTGTCCATCAGTTCCTCAGGAGAATTTGAGAGAGTAAATCCTCTGCAAACATAATAAATGTGAAGGTAATAATATATTGAATAATCATTTACACCATATTTACAAAAAACTCTAGCTACCAGGGAGAGATTGGCTTGCCCAATTGGACCAGTACAGAGGATGCCATTGTTTGAGTCATCTGGAGCACTCAGGTAATTATGTAAGGATGATGTTTATTGATTACAGCTCTGCTTTTAATTCCATCATTCCAGATTTATTGTTTGAGAAATGCTGAAGCTGAACCTGCCTTTTTCCGGTTGCTTTTTGGACAAAGGATTTTTTTGATAGATCGACCACAGGTGGTTAAACTGGGCAAATATATCTCTTCCCGGTGCAAATTAAGTACAGGATTACCACAAGGCTGTGTGCTGAGTCTTCTCCATTATACTTTATACACTTGTGACTGTACCTCTTACTATCGTACAAATAGCATTGCCAAATTTGCAGATGATACCACCATAGTTGGAAAAATTATGGGAAGGGGTGAGCTGCCTTATGGAAATGAGGTTGATAAGACAGTAGAGTGGTGTGTTGTAAGCAATCTGTCCTTAAACACAGGGAAAACTAAGGAACTGATTATAGATTTCAGAAAGAAAAAGAATGACCTAGCACCGCTTTTTATTAAAGGTAAACAGGTGGAGCAGGTTTCTGCTTTTAAGTTTTCCGTAATATATATTTCTAGAAACTTAACATGGTCAATGAGCGTGAATGCTGTCATCAAAGCAGCTCAGCAACCTCTATACTTCCTGAGACTTCTCAGGAAAAGTGGCCTAGAGAAGAAGGTACTAGAGACTTTCTACCGTTCTTCTATTGAGAGTGTGCTGATGTATTGTATCTTAGTTTGGTATCGAAACTGTACATTGGCAGATAAGATCGCTCTCCAGATATTTATTTTCACCACGCAGAAAACTGTGGACTGTAAACTGCTCTCTCTAGGTTAAATGTATCAGTACTGCTGTCTCTGATACAGTCCTAATTGGGAGCTGGTAGGCTGTTGGTTTTCCAGCATGCTCATCCGGCCAAATGGCTTCATTTGGACCAGCTGGCATACACACGGGCCGAATGTCGGACGGTTTTTATTGAACCGGTATTCAGCCTTTCTGTATGGGGCTTCAGGCTATAAACAGAGAAAGGAAATTGAACTAATCAGCCAAGTGAACTTAGGTTACAGTTTGTTATAGTAAGTTCCTTAAATAAAGTTGGGAATGTTTTTGGTGTTATTTGGTCTAAGTTTTATTCATGCACCGTGATCATATGAGTGATGTATTGATTTAAGTTTTTTATTATAATGTGAGGAGTTTTTAAGAAATTTTATTGTGAACTATCTGGAACCACATTGTGAACTGTTTGCAGTGACAATAAATATTATCTGATCTTAGATACATTCATTCAAAAGATAGTTTCATGTAACCAAATTCATCCACAAAAAACAGTTGATACATTAATTTAAGAAATAAATCCAAGTCCCAGCAATGATTAAGACCAAAGGGGAATCTTGTTGCTAGTTTGTGGATCCTGAAAACTTCTCTCTCAAGTAGTCTACTATATAGTTCACCATCTCTCTCAGATAAATGAACCCTCTCCATACCAGAGAAGATAAAAGAAGTCATATCACCATGATGTACAGTGTCTGGATATATTTGATGAGCTACAAGCCATTGTGTTACAGCCATCACAATAATGCTCTGCTATTCTTAGCATAGAAGAGAGAATGGTACTTCCTACATATTGTACTGAGCACGATGCACAATTGATAACATAAACAACATAACAGGTATTACAATGAATAACAACTAACAATAATAACTTCTAACACGATAGTCATCCCTTGTCCCCATTTCTCATGGTCTTAGTTGAATTGCGTACCCTACAGTATTGGTAGGTCCTTAACCCACACCTACAGTGGGTATAGAAAAGAATGACCCTCCTTTAAAAATAGGGTATCACTGGCGCAATTTCATCTTGCTCTGATAAATGAATAAAATAATATCTTTTGAATGAATGAGTGTATCTATTTTGCTTTTGTGGATAAATTAATTCACATTGGATGTACCATTACCCTGCGTTCCTGTTTAACCACTTGCCGACCGCCTCACGACGATGTACGTTGGCAGAATGGCACGGGCAGGCAGAATCACGTACTCAAGAAGCCATCGCATTTTGAGAGACCCGAACCTGGAACCGGTTACAGTTATAAAAGTTAGTTACAAAAAAAAGTGTTAAAAAAAATATATATATAAAATAAAAAAAAATTGTTGTCGTTTTATTGTTCTCTCTCTCTCTATTCTCTCTCTATTGTTCTGCTCTTTTTTACTGTATTCTATTCTGCAATGTTTTATTGTTGTTATGTTTTATCATGTTTGCTTTTCAGGTATGCAATTTTTTATACTTTACCGTTTACTGTGTTTTATTGTTAACCATTTTTTTGTCTTCAGGTACGCCATTCACGATTTTGAGTGGTTATACCAGAATGATGCCTGCAGGTTTAGGTATCATCTTGGTATCATTCTTTTCAGCCAGCGGTCAGCTTGCATGTAAAAGCAATCCTAGCAGCTAATTAGCCTCTAGACTGCTTTTACAAGCAGTGGGAGGCAATGCCCCCCCCCCCCCCACCGTCTTCCATGTTTTTCTCTGGCTCTCCTGTCTCAACAGGGAACCTGAGAATGCAGCCGGTGATTTAGCCAGCTGACCATAGAGCTGATCAGAGACCAGAGTGGCTCCAAACATCTCTATGGCCTAAGAAACCGGAAGCTACAAGCATTTCATGACTTAGATTTCGCCGGATGTAAACAGCGCCATTGGGAAATTGGGAAAGCATTTTATCACACCGATCTTGGTGTGGTCAGATGCTTTGAGGGCAGAGGAGAGATCTAGGGTCTAATAGACCCCATTTTTTTCAAAAAAGAGTACCTGTCACTACCTAATGCTATCATAGGGGATATTTACATTCCCTGAGATAACAATAAAAATTATTTAAAAAAAAAATGAAAGGAACAGTTTAGAAATAAGATAAACAAGCAAAAAATTAATTAAAAAAAAAAAAAAAGCACCCCTGTCCCCCCCTGCTCTCGCGCTAAGGCGAACGCAAGCGTCGGTCTGGCGTCAAATGTAAACAGCAATTGCACCATGCATGTGAGGTATCACCGCGAAGGTCAGATCGAGGGCAGTAATTTTAGCAGTAGACCTCCTCTGTAAATCTAAAGTGGTAACCTGTAAAGGCTTTTAAAGGCTTTTAAAAATGTATTTATTTTGTTGCCACTGCCCGTTTGTGCGCAATTTTAAAGCATGTCATGTTTGGTATCCATGTACTCAGTATAAGATCATCTTTTTTATTTCATCAAACATTTAGGCAATATAGTGTGTTTTAGTGCATTAAAATTTAAAAAAGTGTTTTTTCCCCAAAAAATGCGTTTGAAAAATCGCTGCGCAAATACTGTGTGAAGAAAAAAAAATGAAACACCCACCATTTTAATCTGTAGGGCATTTGCTTTAAAAAATATATATATAATGTTTGGGGGTTCAAAGTAATTTTCTTGCAAAAAAAAATAATTTTTTCATGTAAACAAAAAGTGTCAGAAAGGGCTTTGTCTTCAAGTGGTTAGAAGAGTGGGTGATGTGTGACATAAGCTTTTATATGTTGTGCATAAAATGCCAGGACAGTTCAAACCCCCCCCCCCAAATGACCCCATTTTGGAAAGTAGACACCCCAAGCTATTTGCTGAGAGGCATGTCGAGTCCATGGAATATTTTATATTGTGACACAAGTTGCGGGAAAGAGACAAATTTTTTTTTTTTTTTTAGCACAAAGTTGTCACTAAATGATATATTGCTCAAACATGCCACGGGAATATGTGAAGTTACACCCCAAAATACATTCTGTTGCTTCTCCTGAGTACGGGGATACCACATGTGTGAGACTTTTTGGGAGCCTAGCTGCGTACGGGACCCCAAAAACCAAGCACCGCCTTCAGGCTGTCTAAGGGCGTAAATTTTTGATTTCACTCTTCACTGCCTATCACAGTTTCGGAGGCCATGGAATGCCCAGGTGGCACAAAACCCCCCCAAATGACCCTATTTTGGAAAGTAGACACCCCAAGCTATTTGCTGAGAGGTATAGTGAGTATTTTGCAGACCTGACTTTTTGTCACAAAGTTTTGAAAATTGAAAAAAGGAAAAAAAATGTTTTTTCTCGTCTTTCTTTATTTTCAAAAACAAATGAGAGCTGCAAAATACTCACCATGCCTCTCAGCAAATAGCTTGGGGTGTTTGTGCCACCTGGGCATTCCATGGCCTCCGAAACTGTGATAGGTAGTGAAGAGTGAAATCAAAAATTTACACCCTTAGAAATCCTGGTTTTCGGGGCCCCGTACGCGGCTAGGCTCCCAAAAAGTCCCACACATGTGGTATCCCCATACTCAGGAGAAGCAGCTAAATGTATTTTGGGGTGCAATTCCACATATGCCCATGGCCTGTGTGAGCAATATATCATTTAGTGACAACTTTGTGCAAAAAAAAAAAAAATTGTCACTTTCCCGCAACTTGTGTCAAAATATAAAATATTCCATGGACTCAACATGCCTCTCAGCAAATAGCTTGGGGTGTCTACTTTCCAAAATAGGGTCTTTTGTGGGGGGGGGGGTTTGTGCCATATGGGCATTTTATGGCCTTCAAAACTGTGATAGGTAGTGAGGAGTGAAATCAAAAATTTACGCCCTTAGAAATCCTGAAGGCGGTGATTGGTTTTCGGGGCCCCGTACGCGGCTAGGCTCCCAAAAAGTCCCACACATGTAGTATCCCCGTACTCAGGAGGAGCAGCTGAATGTATTTTGGGGTGCAATTCCACATATGCCCATGGCCTGTGTGAGAAATATATCATTTAGTGACAACTTTTTGTAATTTGTTGGGTTTTTTTTGTCATTATTCAATCACTTGGGAAAAAAAAATAATATTCAATGGGCTCAACATGCCTCTCAGCAATTTCCTTGGGGTGTCTACTTTCCAAAATGGGGTCATTTGGGGGGTTTTGTACTGCCCTGCCATTTTAGCACCTCAAGAAATGACATAGGCAGTCATAAACTAAAAGCTGTGTAAATTCCAGAAAATGTACCCTAGCTTGTAGACGCTATAACTTTTGCGCAAACCAATAAATATACGCTTATTGACATTTTTTTACCAAAGACATGTGGCCGAATACATTTTGGCCTAAATGTATGACTAAAATTGAGTTTATTGGAAAAAGTAGAAAATATAATTTTTTTCAAAATTTACGTTTTTTTTCCGTTTATAGTGCAAAAAATAAAAAACGCAGAGGTGATCAAATACCATCAAAAGAAAGCTCTATTTGTGGGAGGAAAAGGACGCAAATTTCGTTTGGGTACAGCATTGCATGATCGCGCAATTAGCAGTTAAAGCCACGCAGTGCCAAATTGTAAAAAGTGCTCTGGTCAGGAAGGGGGTAAATCCTTCCGGGGCTGAAGTGGTTAAAGACTGGCTTTGCTGACATCCCTTCTGGCTCCTTATGCTGCTTGCTCTTCCTCTACTTGGATCCCTGACTTATGGCATGGCTGATACCCAATCTGGTTACTGAACTCTGGCTTGGCTGATTACCCGATCTGGTTACTGAACTCTGGCTTGGCTGATTACCTGATCCAGTTACTAGACTCTGGCTATGCTTTGACTATGCTTACTCTATTTACCTTTTTATTTTTATTAATAAACAAGTGTGATTTTACTGTACTTCTGTCTCGGTCTGGTTCATGGTTTCTGACAGTAGGCAAAGGCCATGAATTCAGAAGATACAGTCAATCCACTTGTTGGTAATATTTTTTCCAGATTAGATGAGCAAGATCACCGCATGGATCAGTTTGCCATGGCGTTACAAATGTTCCTGAGTCTCACAGCTCACCTGGAATCCCCCACTGTGGCTGCTCTGGTACAACCTAAGTTGCAGGCCGTCCCTGCTGCTGCGCCAGTCTCTGTGCAGGCACCCGCCTTGAGTATTACCTTTATAAGAGGTATGTCTGGTTCCGCCCTGCTTCCCCAGCGATTTGGGGGCGATCCAGTTCAATGCAGAGGGTTTCTCAAAAAGTTGAGATATACTTTGAGATGCTGCCCCAGGCGTTTCCCACAGACAGAAGCAAAGTAGGGTTTGTGATATCTTTGCTTTCTGAGAGAGCCTTGCCTGGGCTAACCCTCTGTGGCAGACGCAAAAACCTGTTGTCTTGAGTTACAGTGCGTTTGTGGCCTCCTTTAAAAGGGTATTTGACGTTCCCGCACTCTCCGCTTCTGCTGCCAAGTGCCTCATGTCCATCAGAGTACGAGAACTGTTGCCGACTACGCCATTGAGTTCTGTACTCTGGCAGCAGGGATGAGCCGAACACCCCCTGGTTCGGTTTGCACCAGAACTTGCGAATGGACCAAAACTTTGCATGAACGTTAGAACCCCATTGAAGTCTATGGGACTCGAACGTTCAAAATCAAAAGTGCTAATTTTAAAGGCTAATTTGCATGGTATTGTCCTAAAAAGGGTTTGGGGACCCAGGTCCTGCCCCAGGGAACATGTATCAATGCAAAAAAAAGTTTTAAAAACGGCCATTTTTTCGGGAGCAGTGATTTTAATGATGCTTAAAGTGAAAAAAAAGTGAAATATTCCTTTAAATATCGTACCTGGGGGTTGTCTATAGTATGCCTGTAAAGTGGCGCATGTTTCCCATGCTTAGAACAGTCCCTGCACAAAATGACATTTTTTAAAGGAATAAAAGTAATTTAAAACTGCTTGCGGCTTTAATGTAATGTCGGGTCCTGGCAATATGGATGAAAATCAGTGAGACAAATGGCATGGGTACCCCCCACCCCCCAGTCCATTACCAGGCCCTTTGGGTCTTGTATGGATATTAAGGGGAACCCCACACCCAAATTAATAAAAGGAAAGGCATGGGGCCCCCAGACCCTATATACTCTGAACAGCAGTATACAGGCGGTGCAAACAAGACAGGGACTGTAGGTTTGTTGTCAAGTAGAATCTGTTTGTAATTTTGAACTGGTACATTTTTAAAGTGTAGCTCCAGCCAAAAAAATCTATTTTAAGCTTTTCGGAAAACATAGGGAAGGGTTATCACCCCTGTGACATTTGTTTTGCTGTCTGTGCACCTCTTCAGAAGATTTCACCTCACTTTCAGTCCCAATGATAAATGTTTTTTGACATTTATCATTGGGGTTATTAGTGAAACAAGGATTGGTGATAAAGCATCAGTAGGAGAAACGCTATTCTCATATAAACTCTTACAGGAGAGAATTTCCCTTCCTTTGGGTAGATTTCATCTCACTTCCTGTTGTCTCCCTCTGTTTGCAAGTAGGAGTCGTTTGTAAGTTGGATGTTTGAAAGTAGGGGCCTGCCCTATATACTCTGCAGAAATTGGGGCCTTAGGTGTTGGTGTTGCCACAACACTGTAAGCCCTCACAGGGCCCTGCTGTGAAATATTAGATCAAGAAATGTAATTACATGCCCCTGTTAAACAGGGTCAGAAAAATTGGGCCTTTGGTGATGGTGGTGGTGCTGGTGCCACAACACTGTAAGTCCTCACAGTTACTCTTGGTGGGTGCAGAAACGGGCCCTGCTGTTAAATATTAGATCAAGAATTGTAATTACACGTCCCTGTTGAACAGGGGCAGAAAAATTAGGCCTTAGGCACTGGTTGGAGCGTAGGAATTAGACCTCCTGCAAAATATTGCATCAAAAATTGTAATTACAGGCCCCTGTTAAACGAGCTGAAAAATTAAGCCTTAGGCACTGGTGCTGGTGCCACAACACTGCAACCCCTCACAGATACTCTAGTTGGAGCGCAGAAACGAGCCCTGCTACAAAGTATTGCATCAAAAATTGTAATTGCACTCCCCTTTTAAACAGGGGCTGAAAAATTGGGCCTTAGCCACTGGTGGCGGCGCCCAGAACCAAAAATATTCTTACAAGCTATCAGCATGATCATTGAGGAGGAAGAAGATAGTCACTCAGCATAACAGGATAGTCACTCAGCATCAGCACAGGGAGTCTTAAAGGAATCTGACATTTCAAAAAAAAATTCAGGTGCTTGGTATCTGGTGGTGATCCAAGACTGATTCATTTTTATGAAGGTCAGCCGATCGGTGGACAGGCGCACCCTGTGATCGGTTACAAAGCCTCCAGCAGCCCTCACCCTGTCCTGGTGCCATAGTCGCACAGGTACTCATTGATGGCCCTCTGCTGCGTGTGCAGCTGTTGCAGCATGGCCAACGTTGAGTTCCACCTGGTGGGCATGTCACAGATTAGGCGGTTCTTGAGTAGATTAAATTCCTTTTGGAGGTCAGCCAGCCGAGCTCTGGCATTATATGACCGGCGGAAATGCACACAGACTTTCCTGGCCCACCTCAGGACATCCTGTAAGCCCGGGTACCTGCCCAAGAACCGCTGCACCACCAAGTTAAGGACGTGAGCCAAACAGGGCACAAGGGTCAGTTGTCCCTGTCGGAGGGCCGAGGCGAGGTTTGTGCCATTGTCGCAAACCACCATTCCTGGCTTAAGCTGGCGTGGCGTCAACCACCTCTGAACCTGCCCCTGCAGAGCTGACAGAATCTCTGCCCAAGTGTGGCTCCTGTCCCCCAAACACCTCACCCTCCGTGGAACAAAGACTCCAGTTGTTGGAGGGCCAAGGCCTCTGCTGGGTTTGATTCCCTTGCTGCATTTGATTCATTTGATCTTTCAAAATATAGCGATCTATAGTAGACTTTCCTGAGGAATAAATTGAGGTCCTTGTAGATCTGAAATTCCTCCATAGTTCTGGAAGGGGAAAATGAAAGTCCTCTGTTGAGGAGGGCTAGATGTCTTTTTTCCAATTTGAATTGGGAAAGATTGATGACAGTAAAGTCCTGATCCTTCATATTCCCCAGTCCAAGGTCGGTCACTGATGTTGATTTTGGTTTCTTGTGAAAGTGCGGTCCCCTTTCTCGTATGTTCTCTTTTGTTTCTTTCTTCCTTTGCCGTGACCTTTTACGCCTCCTGTTGTTTCTACTCTGCTTTATTTTAAAATGCCCTTGGTGGGAGGGGAGGTTCCCACTGTTTCCAGCGGGTCTCTGTCTAAAAAAGATACTGTATTAGGCACTTCGTCTTCACTACCGGATGATTGGGCACTGGTGTCAGTGCCAGCCTGGGAGGGACATCTACGTTGACGTGACCTACCTCGGCGTCCGCCTGTTGTTAAATCAAAAATGTAATCTCTAGCTCAGTCATCCAAGTCCCGTTTGAATTTGCTTTGTTTGGTAAGCTTGAGATTCTTCTGGGTTTTGTCCACCTCTTTTTTGAGGATCTCATTAAGCCTATCAAATTCAGCACTATCCTTGTGGGGCTCTAATTTGGATCCACTTAGAGTTATCTGTTGTTCTAAGGTGACCAATTGACTCTTCTCCTCCTCCACAATGAGTTTCATAACCTCTAATCCATGTTTAATACATTCTGCTTTCCATTTGGATAGAAATCTCTCCATGTGGAGTGCTTGCCAACGAACTGCATGGCAGGTCAACATATGTCTGGTAAAGCATGTGGTGCCCAAGTGGGAGATGTTTTGGCCACGCGAGATACGCTTGAGACATATGTTGCAAATAGCAGTGGTGCAATCTGATGCACTCGTCTCAAAAAAGGCCCACACCAAAGCACTTTTGGAATAACGCGCAGAGACAGTAGCGCCCTGCACATGCGGAGCTCTGCGGTGTGATGCAGTCAGTGTGCTGCCCTTAAGCTGGCCCCTGGAGGGAATCCTGCCTTGTTGGTGACGTGCCTCCTCCTTCTCCTCCTCTCACCTATCAGGCACCCACATGGAGTCAGTGACCTCATCATCCCCTCCCTCCTCATCACTGGAGCATACCTGGCAGTATGCTGCAGCAGGGGGAACATGACTGCCAGATTGCTGTCCTTCTTGGGCACCCCCTCTGTCTGGGCTCACGTTACTGCCTTCCTCTAGCTGAGTACCATCATTGGAGCCTTCAAAATGCTGGGCATCCTCCTGGAGCATGTACCCAACACTGTGGTCAAACAGTTCGGGGGACTCCTCAGGAGGACATGATCGGGCTAGGGAAGGAGTGACTGATGCCATTGAGTCAAGAGAAGAGGCTGCGTTGGCAACTGCTTTGCCAGACAAAGTACCCTGAGCCTGGGTGAGAGAGGATGAGGAGGATGAGGATGGCTTGGTCATCCACTCTACCAAGTCTTCCGCATGTTGCGGCTCAACACGGCCAGCTGCCGAAAAAAAGGCCAAGCGTGTCCCGTGGCCACGTGCTGATGAGGATGCACCATGTCCACGACCAGCACTGTTGCCTCTAGACACAGAGCCTGCTTGCCCTCTTTTATTGGCTTGTGACTGTCTGCCTCTCCTTGTTGGCCTTCCAGATATACTATTGGCCTGCAGTGAGATGTAGCTGCACAAAACTGGGATGTATTTATATATACCAATTATACTGCATTATTATGTTAGTATATGTTAGTTAGTAATATACTATATTAGTATGAGAACACCTGCACTTGTCTTCAGGTAGCTATACTGTAGGTGCAACTGTGCAGGGTTACACAGTACACTAACTGGAAATACTTCAACAGCCTACCTGTGCTGTTAATAGTATCAGAAGAAGCACACAAGCACCTGGCTTCAGGTAGCTATACTGTAGGTGCAACTGTGCAGGGTTACACAGTACACTAACTGGAAATACTTCAAGAGCCTGCCTGTGCTGTTAATAGTATCAGAAGAAGCACACAAGCACCTGGCTTCAGGTAGCTATACTGTAGGTGCAACTGTGCAGGGTTACACAGTACACTAACTGGAAATACTTCAAGAGCCTGCCCGTGCTATTAATAGTATCAGAAGAAGCACACAAGCACCTGGCTTCAGGTAGCTGTACTGTAGGTGCAACTGTGCAGGGTTACACAGTACACTAACTGGAAATACTGTAAAAACACCTGCCTGTCTGTCAGTATATTAAGTGGAGTTCCACCCAAAAGTGGAACTTCCACTCATCGGATTCCTCCCCCCCTCCGGTGTCACAGTTGGCACCTTTCAGGGGGGAGGGGGGTGCAGATACCTGTATATTACAGGTATCTGTACCCACTTCCGGCATAGATAGCCGCAGAATCTGCGGTTATTTACGCCACTTCCTGTCCCGTCCCCCCCCCCCCCCCCCGCTGTCTGCTGGGAAACACACGGGTCCCAGAGACAGCAGGGACCAGCCGTATTGCGCTGCGCGACTCGCGCATGCGCAGTAGGGAACCGGGAAGTGAAGCCGCACGGCTTCACTTCCTGATTCCCTTACCGAAGATGGAGGTGGCAGCACCCGAGGACCGAGAGACGGTTTGACCTCCTGCAAAATATTGCATCAAAAATTGTAATTACAGGCCCCTGTTAAACGAGCTGAAAAATTAAGCCTTAGGCACTGGTGCTGGTGCCACAACACTGCAACCCCTCACAGATACTCTAGTTGGAGCGCAGAAACGAGCCCTGCTACAAAGTATTGCATCAAAAATTGTAATTGCACTCCCCTTTTAAACAGGGGCTGAAAAATTGGGCCTTAGCCACTGGTGGCGGCGCCCAGAACCAAAAATATTCTTAAAAGCTATCAGCATGATCATTGAGGAGGAAGAAGATAGTCACTCAGCATAACAGGATAGTCACTCAGCATCAGCACAGGGAGTCTTAAAGGAATCTGACATTTCAAAAAAAATTCAGGTGCTTGGTATCTGGTGGTGATCCAAGACTGATTCATTTTTATGAAGGTCAGCCGATCGGTGGACAGGCGCACCCTGTGATCGGTTACAAAGCCTCCAGCAGCCCTCACCCTGTCCTGGTGCCATAGTCGCACAGGTACTCATTGATGGCCCTCTGCTGCGTGTGCAGCCGTTGCAGCATGGCCAACGTTGAGTTCCACCTGGTGGGCATGTCACAGATTAGGCGGTTCTTGAGTAGATTAAATTCCTTTTGGAGGTCAGCCAGCCGAGCTCTGGCATTATATGACCGGCGGAAATGCACACAGACTTTCCTGGCCCACCTCAGGACATCCTGTAAGCCCGGGTACCTGCCCAAGAACCGCTGCACCACCAAGTTAAGGACGTGAGCCAAACAGGGCACATGGGTCAGTTGTCCCTGTCGGAGGGCCGAGGCGAGGTTTGTGCCATTGTCGCAAACCACCATTCCTGGCTTAAGCTGGCGTGGCGTCAACCACCTCTGAACCTGCCCCTGCAGAGCTGACAGAATCTCTGCCCAAGTGTGGCTCCTGTCCCCCAAACACCTCACCCTCCGTGGAACAAAGACTCCAGTTGTTGGAGGGCCAAGGCCTCTGCTGGGTTTGATTCCCTTGCTGCATTTGATTCATTTGATCTTTCAAAATATAGCGATCTATAGTAGACTTTCCTGAGGAATAAATTGAGGTCCTTGTAGATCTGAAATTCCTCCATAGTTCTGGAAGGGGAAAATGAAAGTCCTCTGTTGAGGAGGGCTAGATGTCTTTTTTCCAATTTGAATTGGGAAAGATTGATGACAGTAAAGTCCTGATCCTTCATATTCCCCAGTCCAAGGTCGGTCACTGATGTTGATTTTGGTTTCTTGTGAAAGTGCGGTCCCCTTTCTCGTATGTTCTCTTTTGTTTCCCTCTTCCTTTGCCGTGACCTTTTACGCCTCCTGTTGTTTCTACTCTGCTTTATTTTAAAATGCCCTTGGTGGGAGGGGAGGTTCCCACTGTTTCCAGCGGGTCTCTGTCTAAAAAAGATACTGTATTAGGCACTTCGTCTTCACTACCGGATGATTGGGCACTGGTGTCAGTGCCAGCCTGGGAGGGACATCTACGTTGACGTGACCTACCTCGGCGTCCGCCTGTTGTTAAATCAAAAATGTAATCTCTAGCTCAGTCATCCAAGTCCCGTTTGAATTTGCTTTGTTTGGTAAGCTTGAGATTCTTCTGGGTTTTGTCCACCTCTTTTTTGAGGATCTCATTAAGCCTATCAAATTCAGCACTATCCTTGTGGGGCTCTAATTTGGATCCACTTAGAGTTATCTGTTGTTCTAAGGTGACCAATTGACTCTTCTCCTCCTCCACAATGAGTTTCATAACCTCTAATCCATGTTTAATACATTCTGCTTTCCATTTGGATAGAAAGCTCTCCGTGTGGAGTGCTTGCCAACGAACTGCATGGCAGGTCAACATATGTCTGGTAAAGCATGTGGTGCCCAAGTGGGAGATGTTTTGGCCACGCGAGATACGCTTGAGACATATGTTGCAAATAGCAGTGGTGCAATCTGATGCACTCGTCTCAAAAAAGGCCCACACCAAAGCACTTTTGGAATAACGCGCAGAGACAGTAGCGCCCTGCACATGCGGAGCTCTGCGGTGTGATGCAGTCAGTGTGCTGCCCTTAAGCTGGCCCCTGGAGGGAATCCTGCCTTGTTGGTGACGTGCCTCCTCCTTCTCCTCCTCTCACCTATCAGGCACCCACATGGAGTCAGTGACCTCATCATCCCCTCCCTCCTCATCACTGGAGCATACCTGGCAGTATGCTGCAGCAGGGGGAACATGACTGCCAGATTGCTGTCCTTCTTGGGCACCCCCTCTGTCTGGGCTCACGTTACTGCCTTCCTCTAGCTGAGTACCATCATTGGAGCCTTCAAAATGCTGGGCATCCTCCTGGAGCATGTACCCAACACTGTGGTCAAACAGTTCGGGGGACTCCTCAGGAGGACATGATGGGGCTAGGGAAGGAGTGACTGATGCCATTGAGTCGAGAGAAGAGGCTGCGTTGGCAACTGCTTTGCCAGACAAAGTACCCTGAGCCTGGGTGAGAGAGGATGAGGAGGATGAGGATGGCTTGGTCATCCACTCTACCAAGTCTTCCGCATGTTGCGGCTCAACACGGCCAGCTGCCGAAAAAAAGGCCAAGCGTGTCCCGTGGCCACGTGCTGATGAGGATGCACCATGTCCACGACCAGCACTGTTGCCTCTAGACACAGAGCCTGCTTGCCCTCTTTTATTGGCTTGTGACTGTCTGCCTCTCCTTGTTGGCCTTCCAGATATACTATTGGCCTGCAGTGAGATGTAGCTGCACAAAACTGGGATGTATTTATATATACCAATTATACTGCATTATTATGTTAGTATATGTTAGTTAGTAATATACTATATTAGTATGAGAACACCTGCACTTGTCTTCAGGTAGCTATACTGTAGGTGCAACTGTGCAGGGTTACACAGTACACTAACTGGAAATACTTCAACAGCCTACCTGTGCTGTTAATAGTATCAGAAGAAGCACACAAGCACCTGGCTTCAGGTAGCTATACTGTAGGTGCAACTGTGCAGGGTTACACAGTACACTAACTGGAAATACTTCAAGAGCCTGCCTGTGCTGTTAATAGTATCAGAAGAAGCACACAAGCACCTGGCTTCAGGTAGCTATACTGTAGGTGCAACTGTGCAGGGTTACACAGTACACTAACTGGAAATACTTCAAGAGCCTGCCCGTGCTATTAATAGTATCAGAAGAAGCACACAAGCACATGGCTTCAGGTAGCTGTACTGTAGGTGCAACTGTGCAGGGTTACACAGTACACTAACTGGAAATACTGTAAAAACACCTGCCTGTCTGTCAGTATATTAAGTGAAGTTCCACCCAAAAGTGGAACTTCCACTCATCGGATTCCTCCCCCCCTCCGGTGTCACAGTTGGCACCTTTCAGGGGGGAGGGGGGTGCAGATACCTGTATATTACAGGTATCTGTACCCACTTCCGGCATAGATAGCCGCAGAATCTGCGGTTATTTACGCCACTTCCTGTCCCGTCCCCCCCCCCCCCGCTGTCTGCTGGGAAACACACGGGTCCCAGAGACAGCAGGGACCAGCTGTATTGCGCTGCGCGACTCGCGCATGCGCAGTAGGGAACCGGGAAGTGAAGCCGCACGGCTTCACTTCCTGATTCCCTTACCGAAGATGGAGGTGGCAGCACCCGAGGACCGAGAGACGGTTCGGCCTCGGGTGCCGACATCGCGGGCGCCCTGGACAGGTAAGTGTCCATGTTTAAAAAGTCAGCAGCTGCAATATTTGTAGCTGCTGACTTTTAAAAAAAAAATTTCGGCGGAGCTCCGCTTTAGGAAAAGAATAACAGGAACGGATCTAGCTAAACTGAATACAGTGTGCGTGTATATATATATATATATATATATATATATATATATATATATATATATATATATACATACAACACGTGGCATGCATACATATACACAATACACTGCAAGTGCAGCTAACTGACTCGACCTGCCTATTCTATCCAATGACACTGTCTCCCTGTCTATCTCTCTCCACCTCAAAACACTACACAGGGCCGACGTGCAGGAGGCCTTATATAGTGTGTGGCCTGTACTAAACCCCCTGAGCCATAAATGGCCAAAGCTTCCCTGGCTTTGGCCAATTACGGCTCTCTGTACATACGGCGCTGTGATTGGCCAAGCATGCGGGTCATAGTGCATGCTTAGCCAATCATCAGCCAGCAATGCACTGCGATGCCGCAGTGAATTATGGGCCGTGACGCGCCACTCGAATTTGGCGCGAACGGCCCATAACGTTCGTAATTCGGCGAACGACCGAACACATGCTGTTCGACTCGAACATGCGTTCGACTCGAACACGAAGCTCATCCCTAGTTGCTTGGAACAATGAGGCCTTGGTGGCTGCTTTTTCTCATGGTCTCTCGGATTCCATCAAGGATGAGATACACCCATTGAGCTGGAGAGTTTGATCTCATTTGCCATCCTCATTGACTCCAGACTCAGAGAAAGACTTTCTTTTAAGGAGCGCTTGCGGAAGCCTCTGTTCTGCAGAGTATTCCTGCGTTAGAGGAGCATCTCCGTGGTCTTCGTTCTACTTGGGCACAAGTCCACGAGGCTTTGCGTCATGCTAATGATAGGTACAGACTCCATGCTGATCGCAGATGCCTGCCTGCACCTTCCTACCAGGTTGGGGACAGGGTCTGGCTGTCATCTCGCAACCATCTGACTTCGTGTTCCGTCACTGAAGTTCGCACCTCAGTTTATTGGGCCTTTCTGTATCCTTCACAGGATTAACTCAGTGGCTTTCGCGTTGGACCTTCCTCCTAGTATGCGCATCTCAAATGTGTTTCATGTCTCCTTATTGAAACCGTTGGTCTGCAACCGCTTTACCACCTCGGTGCCATGTCCTCACCCTATACAGGTTGAGAACCATAAGGAGTATGAGGTATGAGGTACAATCCATTGTTGACTCCCGTAGGTTCCGTGGGCGCATACAGTACCTGGTGCATTGGATGGGGTACGGTCCAGAGGAACGCTCCTGGGTCTCATCCTCAGACGTACATGCTCCTGCCCTCCTCCGTGATTTCCATAGACATTTTCCCCTCAAGCCTGGTGGTCCTCCGAGGGGGAGGGGTCGTTGAGGAGGGGGGTACTGTCAGGGCTGGGCTCAGCCCTTCCTTCTCTGAGCTGGCCACTCAGCTGTCAGCTAATTGCCAGCTCTCATCTCTCTCCACAGTTAACCCAGCTGTTGTGGATCTGCTCGTCAGTCCCGCCTACTTAAAGATCTCCAGCTCACTTTATTCCTGCCTTCACCTTGGTCACATCACAAGAAACCATCTCCTGCGTTCATGTTTAAAGACTGGCTTTGCTGACATCCCTTCTGGCTCCTTATCCTGCTTGCTGTTCCTCTACTTGGATCCCTGACTTCTGGCCTGGCTGATTACCCGATCTGGTTACTGAACTCTGGCTTGGCTGATTACCCGATCTGGTTACTGGACTCTGGCTATGCTTTGACTACGCTTACTCTATTTACCTTTTTATTTTTATTATTAAACAAGTGTGATATTACTGTATTTCTGTCTCAGTCTCATTCATGGTTTCTGACAGCTGCACAGCCATTCACAGCTCAGTGTGCTCCTGCTTGTGATCACTTATAAAAAAGTGAAAAAAGGTATTTATATATTTTTTTAGAGCTAGAGCTATACTACCCTATAGGACTCTACTCCCATAAATCTTTGCTCCGAGCCAGCAGCCGTGTACTTTTTTTGGACCTAGTTGATGGTCTTCCTACCCGAAGATTTTTCTCCCACGATTAGGACTGGCCGAGCTGCGACCCTGGAGAAGAGGAATCGCAATACTCCGATAAGCCCTAGCTACTAGCAGGGTATGGAGTGGGCATATGGAAGAGGTGCTGGAAGATGCTACAGGCCTAGCCACTGGCAGGCAAGCAGCGCATTGAGGACAGCCTAGCTACTAGCGGGTGACCCTATCGGCTTGTGAATCTTACCTCGGCCTGGTGACGATTGTGGCAGGAGCGGTGAGATTTTTTTCTTTTTATGGCAGCAGTATTTTTGTTTTTATATTTGTCTGGCCTTTTTTCCTGTGTTCCCCCACACCTCTGCTGGGAGCAGCATGGCTGGCAGGCATGGCGGTTGGTTTGTTCTGCGATCCAGCTGCCGTTTACTTCCTGGTTCGTTTCCGCGGCCGCTCTGCGCATGTGCGAGTTTGGCATTTGAATGAGGCTTGGTTGATGCATGCGTGTTGCAATAACGATGATCGAGCATGTGCACTAGCGTCGCGGCCGGCGTGGCGGTGACCTTTTTAAAAAGGGGAAAAGCCTGCGAGCTTTGGAAATGCTTGCGAATGCTTGCGGGCTTATAGTGGCGACTTCCCCTAGCCTCTGTTCGTTTGTGCCAGGTAAGGGGCTTCAAGAGGACAGGTGGTGCAGCCTGTAGAGGTGCTTTGTGCTGACTTGGTTACCTTCTTTTCCAGCCCAGATGGAATCCTCCAGGACTATGGATACATCACCACTTGCCTGTGGCCAGCCCTCTCGCAGCAGGTACATGGTAGGGGGTCACCAGCTGGGGGGGTAGGTGGAGCACATTGTTATCCCCTAACACAGATGCTTTCTTGTTTCTTTTCTGCCAGTCCTTCTAGGTCCGACCAGCAGAGCAGCTCACGCAAAGGAAGTGACTCTTCAAAGTCTCATCGCTGGCACTCCTCTTCCAGATCCAGGCACTACGGTTCACCCTCAAGATCAAGGCACCATAGCATTGACCCGTCTTGCCCTTCCATGGCTCACTCCAGCCGTTCAGCTGATTGTGTCTGCTGGGGGTGTAGGTCCCAAGTACCTGTGGGAAAATCCCTATGTGACCTCTGTTACACCAAAGCAGCTGGCGAAAGAGGTGGTACGGACCAGCAGCTAAAGTCTCTGGTCGCAAAAGGGTCGTCAAGGAGTCTCTGAGAGAGATTGAGGCCAGCCAGTCCCACGAACCTCCTACAGAGCCTCAATGCTCACCAGTGAGGGAGACACAAGCTCAGGACACATGAGAGCCCTCTTTGCCAAGCCACCCATCCGCTGTTCCCTCGAATAGAGACTCAGAGGGGGAAGATCCCTGTACTGGGTTTTACTTCGCCCTGTTGTCTCCTCTCGTTAACACTTTCAGAGAAACTTTGAACTGGGAGGAGCCAGTGGTGGCCCCTGCCAAACAGAGGAAGTATTTCAAGCAATTGAAGAAGGAACACATCAGCTTCCCGTTTCTTTCTGAGCTGAGTGAAGTCATCACGGATGAGTGGGGCAAGGTGGAGAAAAAGAATTCCATGCTCTCAAAGGTACTGAGGCTTTATTCCTTCAAAGATGAAGAGGTTAAGCAATTGAAATCAGCACCTCTGGTGGATGCAGCTGTGATGAAGCTGGTTAGACATGTGACCCTTCCCCTGGAAGATAGGGTCTCTTTCAGGGACACCTTGGATAGGCGGATCAACTGCAATTGGCTGCAATGTCAAAAGTCATGGAAATTTGGATGGATAATGTGGATGAAATGCTTAGGAACGTCTCGGAAGAACTGGCCAAGAGTTTGCCCATCCAGGAGCTGAGGTTGGCATCCGCTAGACATGTGCACACTGAAATATTTCATTTCGGAATTTCGTTTTCGTCTGAAAAATAAATTTATTTAGTTACTCCCGAAATTCGTTTTTATTTATTTAGTTTTTTGTTAAAAATTGCATTCGTCTGAAAATCCAAATTAAGGTCGAATCTGTCATTGAAGGCTTATGGTGTCTGTCGAATGTTCAAAGAAGATTCGACGGAGCAGCTAAACTGTACAATGCCGTATAGTTTACCTGCTCCGTCGAATCTTCTTAGAACTTTCAACAGACACCATAAGCCAAAGTACGTGTGTACTTAGTTCTAGCTATTTTACTGCTCCACCTCTTTGGTTACAATCAGCCAATAACATTCATCATCATCATTATTTTTATTTATCTTTTCTCCCCTACGTCGAATCTTTCCTCCCCTACGTCAAATCTTTTCTCCCCTACGTCAAATCTTTCCTCCCCTACGTCGAATCTCTCCTCCCCTACGTCGAATCTTTTCTCTCTACGTCGAATCTTTTCTCTCTACGTCGAATCTTTTCTCTCTATGTAGAATAATCTTGGACTAATAGAGCTAAGGTTAGGCACATTCGACCACAGGTTTGATGGACACAGATTGTTATTGTCATCATCATGTCGAATCTCCTATCTATATCGAACTGTTGTAGCAACGAAAACGAAAATAAAGCATTTGTTTATGTCGGATCTTTCGTTTTTCGGACTCTGCACTTTCGTTATCGTTTGTTAAAACGATAACGAAAATACCTAAAATTCGGACGAAAATGCATTCGGACGAAAACGAATGCACATGTCTAGCATCCGCCTTTCTGGGGGAGGCTTCTATTGATATCATCCGCCTGGTGGCATTGCTATGCTTTCAGCCATCACTGCCAAGCGTGCCCTGTGGCTCCACCCTTGGCTGGCCAACCCAGCATCTAAACAAGTGTGGTGCCGAATTCTTTTTAATGGGTCCTCCCTTTTTGGCAACAAATTGGATAACGCCATAACCCGGGCCACCGGAGGTAAGTCAGGTTTTCTCCCTCAGGACCGGTGCTTGCAAGGCCAAAAAAGATTGTTTCCAAGGAAACAGGACCAGGAGCATGCCAGGGAAGCACGTAGTTACAGGCCAGGCCATGAGTTCTCCAGATCTTGGAAGTCAAGACAGTCGTCTTTCAAGAAAACCGCCAAGAGCGGTTCGACGGGTGAGGGGGAACCAAAGTCTTTTTGAGATTGGGCCCGCTCAGACAGGCTAGGTGGGGGCTGGCCTTCTCTGCGCTCGGCATGTCTGGCGGCCTCGATTCAAGACTTCTGGACTGTCAGACAGGTCTCTTCAGGTTATGCCTGGACCTTCAGCAGCCCTCCCAGGCTCAGGTGTGTTCCCACGTCTCTACCGGCCTCAGAAGAAAAAAGGCAGATCCTATTAGCCTACGTAAGATCTTTACTGGAACAAGGCGCTGCTATTCCTGTCCCAGACAACCAGTGAGGCGTGGGGATGTACTCTACCCCTTTTTATGGCACAAAAGAAGAACGGTGCATGGAGGCCTGTCATAGATCTGACCCATCTGAATTGTTTCATCAGGAAAGTAAGGTTCAAAATGGAGACGCTGTCCACAATCCAGCAGTCGGTCCAACCAGGAGACAGGCTGGTCTCTATAGACCTCAAGGACTCTTATTTCCATGTTCCAGTGGCAGCAGATTTCCAACAGTTTCTCCGGTTTTCCATAGGCCAGCTTCATTTACAATTCACCTGCCTTCCTTTTGTGCTGTCGACATCTCCACGTGTCTTCTCAAAGGTCTTGTTGGCTGTTGTGACTCTGTTGAGAATCAGAGGGATCCGTCTCCATCCCTACCTAGATGATCTTCTCCTGCTAGCCCAAGTCAGAGATCGTCTCCTAGAACACAGAGGTCAGGTCATCTCCACTCTCCGGAAATTCGGGTGGCTCCTGAACCTAGAGAAGTGTCAGTTGGAACCTTTGCAGTCTCTTGTATTCCTCTGAGCTCACTTCGACACAGTGAGAGGCACCATCTCCCTACCCAAGGAGAAGGTTACGATAGCTCGAGACAGGATTCATTTGGCTCCCTCCTCTTCTCATCTCCATGCCCTCCAGTATCTGAGGATCATTGGCACCATGGTGGCCACTATACCGATGGTGAATTGGGCACAGTGGTAGATGCGGCCCTTCCAGAAAGGTTTTCTTCATCAGTGGTTGGGCAAGAAAGCCCAGTATATTCACATTACTTTGGCCATGAGGGGTTCCCTCCCCTGGTGGCTTCAGCGGGAAAACCTATGCAGCTGTCACTCCATCCTTGCCATCACAAGGGTCACAATAACAACAGATGCCAGCAACAGGGGCTGGGGCGCTCATTGTCTAGCGGAGGTGGCTCGGGGCTCCTGGGACTTTCCTGCTCGAGGAACAGTGTTGAACATCCTAGAGTTGGGGGCAGCATTCCAGGCGCTTCTGGCATTTCGCCATTTGACAATAGGGGCCTCTGTATTACTCAGATTAGACAACACAACGGCAGTGGCCTATATAAGGAAACAAGGGGGTACCAGAAGCCTGTCCCTGCTACAAGAGGTGGAACCAATTATGACCTGGGCACAGAAGAACCTGGTCAACATAACGGCAACATATGTACCTGGGATCCAGAATGTCAAGGCGGAATTCATCTCTAGAGTCCGCTTAGACAACAACAAGTGGTCTCTCTACGAGGTAGTATTCAAATGGATCCTAACTTTGGGGATCTCCCCAGAAGTCAATCTCTTTGCCTCCCTGTGCAACAAGAAACTGGCGAGGTACTATTCAAGGTTCCGGGACCCTCAGGCCTACAGAATAGACGCACTGATGGAGCATTGGTGCTTCCGCAGAGCCTATGTCTTCCCTCCCGACCTCATTATCCTCAAGTTCTTGTGGAGACTCAGGGTGGAAGAAGGTAATAGCCATAATTCCTTACTGGCCCAACAGGCCTTGGTTTCCCCTCCTAACGCTTCTCAGCTTTCGGGAACCGGTTCCTCTACCACTCCGAGCAGATCTGCTGTCTCAAGGCGCGACACTTCACCCATGCCCGGCTCATCTGCAACTACAGGCCTGGTTCTTGAAAGGGGAAGGCTGGAGGCACTAGGTTGCCCTGAAAAGGTCATTCCCACACTCCTGAGTGCAAGAAGAAGAAGCACCAACCGGGTGTACGAACGGATATGGGCTAAATTCACGAGCTACATATCTTCTAGAGCCAATTCATGTAGTACACCAGCAGTTTAAGACATCTTAAGCTTCCTGCAGTTGGGCCTGGATGTGGCCTTATCTGTCAGTTCTCTCCGTGTACAGGTGTCAGCGAACTCAGCCTTCACTGGGATGTCATGGGCCAGACACATCCTCGTTCAGCAATTCTACAAGGGAGCAGTTAGGCTCAGGCCTCAAAGAAACCCAGGTTCCCCAAATGGAATCTCCTTGTCACGTACCTGGTGGTAGAGCCTGATATGCAGAGGACGGCCTCTCTTACACCTCTGACTCGAGGCCCCTGGTAGAGCAGACAGGAGGCGCAGGAGTGCAGAGTCGCACGAGTGCCTGGCAGGATCGCTGACAGCGGAGCTGGACTGGAACTTCTAGCGGGATAGTGGAGGAACACCGACACAGTGGAAGACCAGGAACAGCGGGTAGCTGGAAGCTGGAACAAACTGATACTGGAACACCACAGGCTGAGAAGCAGATGCAGCTGCAGGTGGGATGGATGTTCCCAGAGTTCCCTCAATGAACTGTAGCTCCCCAGTGCCGGCAGCACTCATGCAGCCCCAGACAATGACACTCCCACCATCATTCTTGACTGTAGGCAAGACACTCTTGTCTTTGTACCCCTCACGTGGTTGCCGCCACACACACTTGACACCATCTGAACCAAATGAGTTTATCTTGGTCTCATCAGACCACAGGACATGTCCTTACTCTGCTCGTCTTCAGCAAACTGTTTGCGTGCTTTCTTGTGTATTATCTTTAGAAGAGGCTTCCTTCTGGGACGACAGTCATGTAGACCAATTTTATGCAAAGTGCGGCGTATGGTCTGAGCACTGACAGGCTGACCCCCCCCCCACCCCTTCAACCTCCGCAATACTGGCAGCCCTTATACGTCTATTTCCCAAAGACAACCTCTAGATATTACGCTGAGCATGTGCACTCAACTTCTTTGGTCGACCATGGTGAGGCCTGTTCTGAGTGGAACCTGTCCTGTTAAACGCTGTATTGTCTTGGCCAACGTTCTGCAGCTCAGTTTCAGGGTCTTAGCAATCCTCTTATAGCCTAGGCCAACTTTATGTAGAGCAACAATTCTTTTTTTTAGATCCTCAGAGAGTTCTTTGCCATGAGGTGCCATGTTGAACTTCCAGAGACAGCGATAACACCGAATTGAACACATCTGCTCCCCATTCACATCTGAGACCTTGTAACACTAATAAGTCACATGAAACCGAGGAGGGAAAATGGCTAATAGGGCCCAATTTTTATATATATATATATATATATATATATATATATATAATTGATATACAGTGGGGACGGAAAGTGTTCAGACCCCCTTAAATTTTTCACTCTTTGTTATATTGCAGCCATTTGCTAAAATCATTTAAGTTCATTTTTTTCCTCATTGATATACACACAGCACCCCATATTAACAGAAAAACACAGAATTGTTGACATTTTTGCAGGTTTATTAAAAAAGAAAAACTGAAATATCAAATGGTCCTAAGTATTCAGATCCTTTGCTCAGTATTTAGTAGAAGCACCCTTTTTATCTAATACAGCCATGAGTCTTTTTTGGAAAGATGCAACAAGTTTTTCACACCTGGATTTGGGGATCCTCTGCCATTCCTCCTTGCAGATAGTCTCCAGTTCTGTCAGGTTGGATGGTAAACGTTGATGGACAGACATTTTTAGGTCTCTCCACAGATGCTCAATTGGGTTTAAGTCAGGGCTCTGGCTGGGCCATTCAAGAACACTCACGGAGATGTTGTGAAGACACTCCTTCGTTATTTTAGTTGTGTGCTTAGGGTCATTGTCTTGTTGGAAGGTAAACCTTTGGCCTACTCTGAGGTCCTGAGCACTCTGGAGAAGGTTTTCGTCCAGGATATCCCTGTACTTGGCCGCATTCATCTTTCCCTCGATTGCAACCAGTCGTCCTGTCCCTGCAGCTGAAAAACACCCCCACAGCATGATGCTGCCACCACGCTTCACTGTTGGGACTGTATTGGACAGGTGATGAGCAGTGCCTGTTTTTTTCCACACATACCGCTTAGAATTAAGGCCAAAAAGTTCTATCATGGCCTCATCAGACCAGAGAATCTTATTTCTCACCATCTTGGAGTCCTTCAGGTGTTTTTTTAGCAAACTCCATGCGGGCTTTCATGTGTCTTGCACTGAGGAGAGGCTTCCATCGGGCCACTCTGCCATAAAGCCAGGACTGGTGGAGGGCTGCAGTTACATAGTTACATAGTTACATAGTAGGTGAGGTTGAAAAAAGACACAAGTCCATCAAGTCCAACCTATGTGTGTGATTATGTGTCAGTATTACCTTACATATCCCTGTATGTTGCGGTCGTTCAGGTGCTTATCTAATAGTTTCTTGAAGCTATCAATGCTCCCCGCTGAGACCACCGCCTGTGGAAGGGAATTCCACATCCTTACCGCTCTTACAGTAAAGAACCCTCTACGTTGTTTAAGGTTAAACCTCTTTTCTTCTAATTGTAATGAGTGGCCCCGAGTCTTATTAAACTCTCTTCTGCGAAAAAGTTTTATCCCTATTGTGGGGTCACCAGTACAGTATTTGTAAATTGAAATCATATCCCCTCTCAAGCGTCTCTTCTCCAGAGAGAATAAGTTCAACGCTCGCAACCTTTCCTCATAACTAAGATCCTAAAGACCCTTTATTAGCTTTGTTGCCCTTCTTTGTACTCGCTCCATTTCCAGTACATCCTTCCTGAGGACTGGTGCCCAGAACTGGACAGCATACTCCAGGTGCGGCCGGACCAGAGTCTTGTAGAGCGGGAGAATTATCGTTTTATCTCTGGAGTTGATCCCCCTTTTAATACATGCCAATATTCTGTTTGCCTTATTAGCAGCAGCTTGGCATTGCATACCATTGCTGAGCCTATCATCTACTAGGACCCCCAGGTCCTTTTCCATCCTAGATTCCCCCAGAGGTTCTCCCCCCAGTGTATAGATTGCATTCATATTTTTGCCACCCAAATGCATTATTTTACATTTTTCTACATTGAACCTCATTTGCCATGTAGTCGCCCACCCCATTAATTTGTTCAGGTCTTTTTGCAAGGTTTCCACATCCTGCGGAGAAGTTATTGCCCTGCTTAGCTTAGTATCGTCTGCAAATACAGAGATTGAACTGTTTATCCCATCCTCCAGATCGTTTATAAACAAATTAAATAGGATTGGTCCCAGCACAGAACCTTGGGGAACCCCACTACCCACCCCTGACCATTCTGAGTACTCCCCATTTATCACCACCCTCTGAACACGCCCTTGTAGCCAGTTTTCAATCCAGGTACTCACCCTATGGTCCATGCCAACGCACCTTATTTTGTACAGTAAAGGTTTATGGGGAACTGTGTCAAATGCTTTTGCAAAATCCAGATACACCACGTCTACGGGCCTTCCTTTATCTAGATGGCAACTCACCTCCTCATAGAAGGTTAATAGATTGGTTTGGCAAGAACGATTCTTCATGAATCCATGCTGATTACTGTTAATGATATCGTTCTTATTACTAAAATCTTGTATATAGTCCCTTATCATCCCCTCCAAGATTTTACATACTATTGATGTTAGGCTAACTGGTCTGTAATTCCCAGGGATGTTTTTTGGGCCCTTTTTAAATATTGGTGCTACATTGGCTTTTCTCCAATCAGCTGGTACCATTCCAGTCAATAGACTGTCTGTAAAAATTAGGAACAACGGTCTGGCAATCACCTGACTGAGTTCTCTAAGTACCCTCGGATGCAAGCCATCTGGTCCCGGTGATTTATTAATGTTAAGTTTCTCAAGTCTAATTTTAATTCCGTCCTCTGTTAACCATGGAGGTGCTTCCTGTGTTGTGTCATGAGGATAAACACTGCAGTTTTGGTAACTGAAGCCCCCCGATTCACTCGTGAAGACTGAGGAGAAGAATAAATTCAATACCTTTGCCATCTCCCCATCCTTTGTAACCAGATGTCCTTCCTCATTCTTTATGGGGCCAATATGGTCTGTCCTCCCTTTTTTACTGTTTACATACTTAAAGAATTTCTTGGGATTTTTTTTGCTCTCCTCCGCTATGTGTCTTTCATGTTCTATCTTAGCCGTCCTAATTGCACCCTTACATTTCTTATTGCATTCTTTATAAAGTCTGAATGCTGAGGATGATCCCTCAACCTTGTATTTTTTGAAGGCCTTCTCCTTTGCTTTTATATGCATTTTTACATTGGAGTTAAGCCATCCAGGATTTTTGTTCGCTCTTTTAAATTTATTACCCAATGGGATACATTGGCTAATGCCCTTATTTAATATGCTCTTAAAGCAAACCCATCTCTCCTCCGTATTCTTTGTTCCTAATATTTTATCCCAATTTATGCCTTTTAGCAAGGTTTGTAGTTTAGGGAAGTTGGCTCTATTGAAATTCAGTGTCTTTGTATTCCCTTTATGTTTCCTATTTGTGTGATTTATACTGAAACTAATTGACCTGTGATCGCTGTTACCTAAATTGCCCCGTATTTCCACATCTGTGATCAGGTCTGTATTGTTGGTAATCAGTAGATCCAGTATTGTTTTATTTCTAGTTGGTGCGTCTACCATCTGACCCATAAAATTGTCCTGCAAGACATTAAGGAACTGGCGAGCCTTAAATGAATGCGCGGTTCCCTCCGCCCAGTCTATGTCTGGATAATTAAAATCCCCCATTATGATAACACTTCCCATCCTTGTTGCTAATCCAATTTGTGATAGGAGATCCGTCTCCACTTCCTCCTTCAGGTTAGGGGGCCTATAGCATACTCCCAGTATTATTTTCCCCTTAGCTTCATCCCTTTGGAGCTCTACTCATAAGGATTCCACCTCCTCTCTAGCTCCCTCAGTGATGTCATCTCTCACATTTGCTTGTACATTATTCTTGATATATAGGCATACCCCTCCCCCTTTTTTACCCTCTCTATCCTTGCGGTATAGGGTATACCCTTGAATGTTTGCCAGCCAATCATGAGAGCTGTTGAACCAGGTCTCTGAAATTCCCACAAAATCCAAATCCTCCTTGTACAACAGTATCTCTAGTTCACCCATCTTGTCTGCCATGCTCCTGGCATTGGTGAACATGCCACATAGTTTAGACCGATCGCATATTGTCCTCGTATTGGGTGTTTCAAAATTGCAACTAGGACTTGCTACTATACTCACCTTGTGTTTTTGTGCTTTGGTTAACCTACCACTAATGCCCCCAACACTACCCTCTGGAATATCATCCGCGCTGGCTATCACTGTCTCTGGACCCTCCCCCCCAGTGATGGTTGACTTTCTACAACTTTCTCCCATCTCCCGACTGCATCTCTGGAGCTCAGCCACAGTGATCTTTGGGTTCTTCTTTACCTCTCTCACCAAGGCTCTTCTCCCCAATAGCTCAGTTTGACCGGACGGCCAGCTCTAGGAAGGGTTCTGGTCTTTCCAAACGTCTTCCATTTAAGGATTATGGAGGCCACTGTGCTCTTAGGAACCTTAAGTGCAGCAGAAAACTTTTTGTAACCTTGGCCAGATCTGTGCCTTGCCACAATTCTGTCTCTGAGCTCTTCAGGCAGTTCCTTTGACCTCATGATTCTCATTTGCTCTGACATGCACTGTAAGCTCTAAGGTCTTATATAGACAGGTGTGTGGCTTTCCTAATCAAGTCCATTCAGTATAACAATACACAGCTGGACTCAAATGAAGGTGTAGAACCATCTCAAGGATGATCAGAAAAAACGGACAGCACCTGAGTTAAATATATGAGTGTCACAGCAAAGGGTCTGAATACTTAGGACCATGTGATATTTCAGTTTTTCTTTTTGAATAAATCTGCAAAAATGTCAACAATTCGCTGTTTTTCTGTGAATATGGGGTGCTGTGTGTACATTAATAAGGAAAAAAATGAACTTAAATGATTTTAGCAAATGGCTGCAATATAACAAAGAGTGAAAAATGTAAGGGGGTCTGAATACTTTCAGTCCCCACTGTATGTATGTATGTGTATATATATATATATATATATATATATATATATATATTATTCAAGCTGTACACTCACTACTTTACATTGTAGCAAAGTGTGTGTAATTCAGTGTTGTCACATGAAAAGGTACAATAAATATTTACAAAAATGTGAGGGGTGTACTCAACTTTGTAATTATATATATATATATATATATATATATATATATATATATATATATATATATATATATATATATATATATTGAACATCCTAGCATTGAGAATGACACAGGGAGCACTTGTCTTTGCTTATTTTTGAGTTAACATTGCAAAGGAAATCTGTGGAGGTTTCCAGACAGTTAACATCTGACCTTTGATTCCGCTGGTATTTCCCAGGAGAAAACCATGGCAACCAGACTTGACCATGAGATAGTAGGATTACTGGTCTGGAATTTTAGGTATCTTGCATGGTTCTACAGGAAATATCAGATATCAAGTGGAATAATTAAGTTGAAATAAATCATTAGCCTACTTCATCATTCATTATTGCACTAGCATATTTCAAAATCTGTATTAAAAAAGAAAAAAAAAAGAAAAAACCTAAGATCGGTATCTTAGGAAAGATCACAAATGTTTGGATTATTTATATTAAAATAAAAATTTACAAAAAAGCAAAAAATAAAACTACAAACGACTAGAAAATAGGCATTTAGAGTATTTTGCAGAATTACCTGTAAATCAAAAAAGTGCAAGAAACAAGAAAATATAAATTAAAAACATAAATCTAGAAAATAGTTTTTTGAACCTAGATTTGTTCAATTTTTTTTGCGACCTATGCAACACGTTAATTAGACATCTCTTTTTTTATTACAAATACAAGTCATAATTTATTTTAATATTATAAAAAAAAGCAGTAACCAGTCATAAATTAGCATTATTAGTCAGACTTCCTCTTAGCAGAAGATTTTTAAAAACAGTAAGACCATTAATTTCTCTGTAAAAAAAATTACTTTGTTTATTACAGTTTTTATTACAGAATTAAAAGTGTTTTTGCTCAACCTCATCAGAATATGGTAGCCATTACAATTGTGAGATTCTCACAGTGTACATTAGAAGCTGGAGTGAGTCCGAGAAAGCCAGTCTCATTCCCTTGCTTCAGGACATCCAGCATCATCTCCCCAGCTTGACTGTTCTTGGCTCACCCCTTTTATTCTTTGGATTTCAGTTCTTTTAGTCATGGCAGCTCAGAATCACATGTGGACATTTCCTAGGGAAATTTGCATGCAAATACAGCCTACCTAGGAACGCCCACTCCCTTGATTGACCACTGTGTATCAAGGCATTTTCATATTTGCATAAGATCTGTATGTTTTAGAGGAGTACTGAGTGCTGTGATTTTTTAAGGAAACCATGTACAGCACACTGCCAGCCCCTTCCACAAGCCATTATCTGTCTCACTGCATTGCATTGAGAAGAACAGGGACCCAGTGACAATGTCAATGGCTATAATATATGGTATGTAATGAAAACGTAGGGTTCAATATTGAGATGGCCCACCCTTTGCAGCTATAACAGCTTCAATTCTTCTGGAAAGGCTGTCCACAAGGCTTAGCAGTGTGTCTATTGGAATGTTTAACCATTCTTCCAGAAGCGCATCTGTGAGGTTAGGTACTAATGTTGGACGAGAAGGCCTGGCTCGCAGTCTCCACTCTAATTCATCCCGAAGGTGTTCTATCGGGTTGAGGTTAGAACTGTGCAGACCAGTCACGTTCCTCCTCCCCAAACTCACTCATCTATGTCTTCATGGACCTTGCTTTGTGCACTGGTGCGTAGTCATGTTGGAACAGGAAGGGGCCATCCCCAAACTGTTCCCACAAAGTTGGGAGCATGAAATTGTCCAAAATGTCTTGGTATGCTGACGCCTTAATGCCCCGTACACACTGTCGGATTTTCCGACGGAAAATGTGTGATAGGACCTTGTTGTCGGAAATTCCGACCGTGTGTAGGCTCCATCACACATTTTCCATCGGATTTTCCGTCACACAAAGTTTGAGAGCAGGCTATAAAATTTTCCGACAACAAAATCCGTTGTCAGAATTTCCAATCGTGTGTACACAAATCCGACGTACAAAGTGCCACGCATGCTCAGAATAAATAAAGAGATGAAAGCTATTGGCTACTGCCCCGTTTATAGACCAGACGTACGTGTTTTACGTCACTGCGTTCAGAATGATCGGATTTTCCGACAACTTTGTGTGACCGTGTGTATGCAAGACAAGTTTGAGCCAACATCCGTTGGAAAAAATCCTAGGATTTTTTTGTCGGAATGTCCGATCAATGTCCGACCGTGTATACGGGGCATAAGAGTTCTCTTCACTGGAACTAAGAGGCCAAGTCCAAC
The DNA here is from genome assembly GCA_037952835.1 of Lithobates septentrionalis. Classification (NCBI taxonomy): domain Eukaryota; kingdom Metazoa; phylum Chordata; class Amphibia; order Anura; family Ranidae; genus Lithobates; species Lithobates septentrionalis. The sequence goes on along the minus strand of JBBDGP010000871.1, from coordinate 1,860,844 downwards.
CCCTGAAAAACAACCCCACACCATAATCCCCCCTCCACCAAATGATTTGGACCAGTGCACATATCAAGGTCCATAAAGACATGGATGAACGAGTTTGGGGTGGAGGAACTTGACTGGCCTGCACAGAGTCTTGACCTCAACCCAATAGAACACCTTTGGGATGAATTAGAGCAGAGACCGCAAGCCAGGCCTTCTCGTCCAACATCAGTGCCTGACCTTACAAATGCACTTCTGGAAAAATGGTTAAACATTCCTACAGACACACTCCTAAACCTTGTGGAAAGCTTTCCCAGAAGAGTTGAAGCTGTTATAGCTGCAAAGGGTGGGTCAACTCAATTGTGAACCTTACAAACTAAGACTGGGATGCCATTAAAGTTCATGTGTGTGTAAAGGCAGGCGTCACAATACTATTGGTAATATAGTGTATTTCAATCTAAACTCCCCTTAGCCAGCTTTTGTCAGTAACCTTTCCTTGCTGTATCTTTTACATCTAAACCCCCAGAGAGTCCCAATACTTTTGACAATATAGTGTAGATAGATGTGGTAGCTGTATTATTCTTTTTTCTGTTTTTTCTTTCTTTATTGTCACCATGGTCATCTGGCCAGTAACACACTACCTAACCCACAGAACTGGTTAATTTGCCCCAATAGTCACTCAGTATATGAACTCCCTAAACCAACTGTGGATGGTTTACTTTTTAAACACATATAGATAAGTAAAAATAAATTCCCCCATTGTACTGAGTACCTCCTATCAATGGCCCATTTTGCTTTGGAGCTCCAGTGTAACACAGACCTGTTCTTCATTAGCTACGAAGAAGTAGAAAATCAAAGTTTTGTCAATACAGAAAATATTTTTTGGGAAAATAAAGATTAAAAGCAAACAAAACATAATTATGTTATATTTTTAAATGTGGTGTTCCACTTTAACTTTTAGCATTTTACTTTTTTTATAGTGTGTGTAGAGAGAAGTATTGCAGACTATGTTGTCTGCAGCCATTGATGTTCTGGAGATTACCTAATGGAGATAGATGATCCAGATAAATCAGCAAATGTTTGGTAAGCAACACAGCATTCCATAGCCTGATCCAACCCTCTATACTCAGGAAATATATTTCAATTTCAGCAGAGTTTGTTGTTTTTGATGCACATAAAATGTTAATACCTTTGCCAAAATCCAAGATGTTCTAGCTATGGGGAAGTTAAGAGAATAAGTATTACTATACTAAGAAAGTGAAATTTAGGTGAAACAAATATTTTACAAGAAAAAGAAAGCATACAACAGTGTGTGTTTGTGTCTTTACAATCTGTGTGTTTTTTCCTTTCACAGTTTGCCTGTCCTAATAAATCATGGAAGGCAATGTAATAATGACAATTAAAGCACTAATTTAGGTCAGGAATTCCTACTGCACTCCATTTAATAGTCTCCGTGAGCTTTAGATGCAACTATCAGAGATCCCTTTAGGCTGGGTTCACACTAGTGCGAATCAGATGCGGGTTTCCCGGCATCCAATTTGCACGACAGGACAGTGTGCCCGGCTCTCAATGGAGCCGGTTCACACAGCTCCGGGGTGGCCACAGGACGTATCGCACAGGGGTCCTGTGTGCCTTTGGCTCCATTTCAGGTCCGAACTCAGGCAAAAATTCGGGCCTGATTCATCCCTGAAACGAAGAACTGGGACGCACCGGACTCCTGCTGTAAGCTGCATCTGATTTAACTGTGAACCCAGCCTTAAAGTCCATAAACAACAAGCAGACACAGACTTGACAGCAAATCAAGACTAGAACAAGTAGCTAGTAGGTGTTTTGTCATAGTTCAGTGGAAAGCAGCAAAGGGAAGTGACAGTCAGTCCAACAATAGCACTATAGTCCCTCTGTGGGGAACATATACATCACGCTATGATAATTTGTTTTTTGCTGTGGAACAAGGGTAACAGGCTAAACTTTTTTATACAATACCTATGTGTTGGTTTGACACTTGTCTGTCAGTTTACTACACTTTTCTTATAGTGGAAGGTCTTGCACAATCAGAAGGATTTCAGTCATCCACAGCTTGATTTCCCTGAACACTGCAGCTTGATGTGCCAACAGCTGCTCTTCCATTCTGTCATCAGAAGAATCTTTCTTTGGGCATAAAGCTGTGTTTCTTCACTCCAGTATCTGAATACTAAAATTCCTGACCACCACCCAATTAGCAAAGGGCAACTAACCTCTGTTCTACTCACCATATGGCATTGTCTATTCATGGCACGGCTCCTCGTGTGCTAATAAATTCCGTTCTCATTGCCACACTATAAGGTGCAACCTTGACTAACCATGTTTTCACTTTTATTCATGTGACCTTAGAGTAGGGTTGCCACCTTTTCGTCAAGCCAAACCCGAACACATTAGCGGTGCACGGCAATTTTTTTTGTAGTACATCCTATAGGATTGTAAGAGACTTGGAACACCTTTGAGTTACCCTAGGAGAGTAGTAAGGAGGTGCGCATAGCGCGTTGCAAGGAACAGTGGCTGTGGCCAAATTGTGTTAACAGTGGAGAGGGGGTTGGACTTAAAGTGGTATAGTTAAATAAAACAAGAGCATTTGTGTGCCCATAAAATATGATTAGATTAATAAAAGAAACATCACAGTTAAAATATGAACCTAGCCTACCTTAAAAGTGGACACTGTCAGTCAGTAGGGCAGAGGACAGTGTCAGTGGGGCAGAGGACGGTGTCAGTGGGGCAGAGTGCGGTGGCAGTGGACGGTGTCAGTGGGGCAGTGGACGGTGTCAGTGGGGTAGAGTGCTGTGTCAGTGGGCAGTGGACGGTTTCAGTGGGGCAGTGGACGATGTCAGTGGGGCAGAGTGCAGTGTCAGTGGGTATTGGACGGTTTCAGCGGGGCAGTGGATGATGTCAGTGGGGCAGTGGACGGTGTCAATAGGGCAGAGGACGGTGTCAGTAGAGCAGTGGACGGTGTCAGTGGGGCAGTGGACGGTGTCAGTGGAGCAGTTGACGGTGTCAGTGGGGTAGTGGACGGTGTCAGTGGGGCAGTGGACGGTGTCAGTGGGGCAGAGTATGGTGTCGTGGGGCAGTGGACGGTGTCAGTGGGGCAGTGGACTTTTTCAGTGGGGCAGTGGATGGTGTCAGTAGGGCAGTGGACGGTGTCAGTAGAGCAGTGGACGGTGTCAGTAGAGCAGTGGACGATGTCAGTGGGGCAGTGGATGGTGTCAGTGGGGCAGTGGGCGGTGTCAGTAGAGCAGTGGATGGTGGCAGTGGGTCAGTGGACTTTTAATTACCAAAAAAAAATCAAAGCAATCCACAGACACCCCACAAATAGAGAAGAAAGAAGATATTAGATAAAGGATACTGAATGAGCAGTGGACAATGAAGTTGTCCAGGATAGTACTGCAGGGAGAAGTAAACTGCGATCTTCAATCAGCACCCATGTCCCTGGAAAGACCAGCATGACAGTCCCACACTGGAAAAATCCAGGTACAGTGTATAAGGGCGCTCTGAGCATGAGGACCAAGCAGACAGTATCTCTAGAGAGGCAAGGGTCCAATGATATATATTCAACACTGAGGGCTGCACTCAGAAAAGAGGAGCAAACTCTGAAACAAAATAAGACAGAAGAGAGAGGCGCCTCTAAGTGCAGAATTAGTAGCCGTTTATTTCCCCAAATAAGATTAACCACTTCAGCCCCGGATCATTTGGCTGGCCAAAGACCAGAGGACTTTTTACAATTTGGCGCTGCGCTGCTTTAACTGGTAATTGCGCGGTTATGCAATGTTGTACCCAAATGAAATTTGCATCCTTTTCTTCACACAAATATAGCTTTCTTTTGATGGTATTTGATTGCCTCTGCGATTTTTATTTTTTGCAATATAAATGGAAAAAGACAGAAAATTTTGAAAAAAAAAATGATATTTTCTACTTTTTGTTATAAGAAAAATCCAATAAACTCAATTTTAGTCATATATTTAGGCCAAAATGTATTCAGCCACATGTCTTTGGTAAAAAAATGTCAATAAGCGTATATTTATTGGTTTGCGCAAAAGTTATAGCGTCTACAAACTAGGGTACATTTTCTGGAATTTACGCAGCTTTTAGTTTATGACTGCCTATCTCATTTCTTGAGGTGCTAAAATGGCAGGGTAGTACAAACCCCCCCCCCCCCCCAAATGACCCCATTTTGGAAAGTAGACACCCTAAGGAAATTGCTAAGAGGCATGTTAAGCCCATTGAATTTTTTATTTTTTTGTCCCAAGTAATTCAATAATGACAAAAAAAAAAAAATTTTACAAAAAGTTGTCACTAAATGATATATTGCTCACACATGCCATGGTTATATGTGGAATTGCACCCCAAAATACATTTTGCTGCTTCTCCTGAGTATGGGAATACCACATGTGTGGGACTTTTTGGGAGCCTAGCCGCATACGGGGCCCCAAAAACCAATTACAGCCTTCAGGATTTCTAAGGGCGTAGATTTTTTATTTCACTCCTCACTACCTATCACAGTTTTGAAGGCCATAAAATGTGAAGATGGCACAACCCCCCCCCCCCCAATGACCCCATTTTGAAAAGTAGACACCCAAAGCTATTTGCTGAGAGGCATGTTAGGTCCATGGAATATTTTATATTTTGCCACAAGTTGCGGGAAAATGACAAACTTTTTTTTTTTTTTTGCACAAAGTTGTCACTAAATGATATATTGCTCAAACATGCTATGGGCATATGTGGAATTACACCCCAAAATACATTCTGCTGCTTCTCCCGAGTACAGGGATACCACATGTGTGGGACTTTTTAGGAGCCTAGCCGCGTACAGGGCCCCAAAACCAATCACTGCATTCAGGATTTTTAAGGGCGTAAATTTTTGATTTCACTCCTCACTACCTATCACAGTTTTGAAGGCCATAAACTGCGAAGATGGCACAAACCCCCCCCCCCCCCCCAAATGACCCCATTTTGGAAAGTAGACACCCCAAGCTATTAGATGAGAGGCATGTTGAGTCCATGGAATATTTTATATTTTGACACAAGTTGCGGGAAAATTACAAACTTTTTTTTTTTTTTTTTTGCACAAAGTTGTCACTAAATGATATATTGCTCACACATGCCATGGGCATATGTGCAATTACACCCCAAAATAAATTCTGCTGCTTCTCCTGAGTATGGGGATACCACATGTGTGGGATTTTTTGGGAGCCTAGCCGCGTACGGGGCCCCGAAAACCAAGCATCGCCTTCAGGATTTCTAAGGGCGTAAATTTTTGATTTCACTCCTCACTACCTATCACAGTTTTGAAGGCCATAAAATGCCAAGATGGCACAAACCCCCCCCCCCCCCCCCAAATGACCCCATTTTGGAAAGTAGACACCCCAAGCTACTTGCTGAGAGGCATGTTGAATCCATGGAATATTTTATATTTTGCCACAAGTTGCAGGAAAATGACAAACTTTTTTTTTTTGCACAAGCTATTTGCTGAGAGGCATGGTGAGTATTTTGCAGCTCTCATTTGTTTTTGAAAATGAAGAAAAAAAAGAAAAATGTATTTTTTTTTCTTTTTTCAAATTTCAAAACTTTGTGACAAAAAGCAAAATCTGCTAAATACTCACCATACCGCTCAGCAAATAGCTTGGGGTGTCTACTTTCCAAAATGGGTTCATTTGGGGAGGTTTTGTGCCATCTAGGCATTCCATGGCCTCCGAAACCGTGATAGGCAGTGAGGAGTGAAATCAAAAATTTACACCCTTAGAAAGCCCGAAGGCGGTGATTGGTTTTCGGGGTCCTGTACGTGGCCAGGCTCCCAAAAAGTCTCACACATGTGGTATCCCCGTACTCAGGAGAAGCAACAGAATGTATTTTGGGGTGTAATTTCACATATGCCCATGGCATGTTTGAGCAATATATCATTTAGTGACAACTTTGTGCAAAAAAAAAAATTGTCTTTTTTCCGCAACTTGTGTCAAAATATAAAATATTCCATGGACTCGACATGCCTCTCAGAAAGAAGCTTGGGGTGTCTACTTTCCAAAATGGGGTCATTTGGGGGGTTTTAAACTGTCCTGCATACATCACCCACTTGAAGACAAAGCCCTTTCAGACACTTTTTGTTTATATGAAAATTTTATTTTTTTTTGCAGGAAAATTACTTTGAACCCCCAAACATTATATATTTTTTAAAGCAAAGGACCTACAGATTAAAATGGTGGGTGTTTAATTTTTTTTTTCACACAGTATTTTTGCAGCAATTTTTCAAACACATTTTTTTTTAGAAAAAACACACTTTTTTAAATTTGAATGCACTAAAACACACTATATTGCCCAAATGTTTGATGTAATAAAAAAGATGATCTTAGGCCGAGTACATGGATACCAAACACGACATGCTTTAAAATTGCGCACAAGCGTGCAGCGGCGACAAACTACATACATTTTTAAAAGTCTTTAAATGCCTTTACAGGTTACCACTTTAAATTTACAGAGGAGGTCTACTGCTAAAATTACTGCCCTCGATCTGACCTTCGCGGTGATACCTCACATGCATGGTGCAATTGCTGTTTACATATGACGCCAGACCTACGCTTGCGTTCACTTTTGCGCGAGAGCAGGGGGGGACAGGGGTGTTTTTTTTTATTATTTATTTAGTTTTTTTATTTTATTTTTAAACTGTTCCTTTCATTTATATTTTTTTATCATTTTTATTGTCATCTCAGGGAATGTAAATATCCCCTATGATAGCAATAGGTAGTGACAGGTACTCTTTTTTGAAAAAGTTGGGGTCTATTAGACCCTAGAGCTCTCCTCTGCCCTCAAAGCATCTGACCACACCAAGATCGGTGTGATAAAATGCTTTCCCAATTTCCCAATGGCGCTGTTTATATCCGGAAAAATCGAAGTCATGAAATGCTGGTAGCTTCCGGTTTCTTAGGCCATAGAGATGATTGAAACCATTCTGGTCTCTGATCAGCTCTATGGTCAGCTGGCTGAACCACCGGCTGCATTCTAAGGTTCCCTGTTGGGACAGGAGAGCCAGAGAAAAACATGGAAGATGGTGGGAGGGGGGGGGACATTCCCTCCCACTGCTTGTAAAAGCAGTCTAGAGGCTAATTAGCCACTAGGATTGCTTTTACATGAAAGCTGACCACTGCCTGAAAAGAATGATACTAAGATGATACCTAAACCCACAGGCATCATTCTGGTATAACCACTCAAAGTCCAACAACATACCAGTACGTTGCTGGTCCTTGTTGGGCATATATTGTAAACTTTTTTTCTCATGCAGCCTGTGGGCTGAACGAAAAAAAGAGATTGATCGGTGGGTATGCCCACCATTAGAATACCTCCCTTCATCCACCTACTTCTAATGATGGGCATATATGCACCGTTTATATATACCGAAGCATGGGGCATCCGCCCCAAAAGGTAGGAGCAAATCGCTCCTCCGCCCCTGCTGCCCCCATGCTTCGGCTTATATGCTCTTTTTTTTAAACTGTGGTGGTGAAATCACCTCCTACTGCGCTGGAGTCACGGCTTTATGTATCATGGGAGCAAACGCTGTTGCTGTCAAGATAAATGAGTCCGCGCTGCAGCTAAATGGCGTACCTGCTAAGCAAATGATGGTCAACAATAAAACAAAGTAACATTACAGTATAACAGTAAGACTTACCAAACCTGTAAAGCAAATACAAAAAAAATTGTAAAAAATAAAATATTTTTTAATGCAACCTGTGCCTAAAATATATATATGCCGAAGCATGGGGGCATCCACCCGCAAAAGTTAGGAGCAAATCGCTCCTCCGCCCCCCGGCTGCCCCCATGTTTCGGCATATATGCTGAAGTATGTAATTGTGGTGGTGAAATCACCTCCGACAACGCTGGAGTCACGGCTTTATGTATCGTGGGAGCAAACGCTGTTGCTGTCAAGATAAATAAATCCGTGCTGCAGCTGAATGGCGTACCTGAAAACAAAAAACGGTTAACAAGAAAACACAGTAAACAGTAAAGTATAAAAATTTACATACCTGAAAAGCAAACAGGATAAAACATGATAACAATAAAACATTGCAGAATAGAATACAGTAAAAAAAAGAGCAGAACAATAGAGAGAATAGAGAGAGAGAGAACAATAAAACAACAACTATTTTTTTTTGTTTTGTTTTGTTTTTTTTTTTACACTTTTTTTTGTAACTAACTTTTGTTACTGTAACCGGTTCCAGGTTCGGGTCTCTCAAAATGCGATGGCATCTTGGGAGACCCTGTGAAAGTGTGCCTAGTCTGTACAATGCTGTACCCTACGCTAAAACTCCACTAGTGTATGATAGAGTTCAAAACATTCACCAATGCAAAGACCAGGATTGTCAGGACAGGAGGGACAATAATAGCGGGTGTCACGCCTATATCCGCGCTTTCTGCAGACACGACATTTTCTTTGGGGGGCCCGTTGGGTAGGGGTACGCGGGAGGACATAAGGAAAATGCCTCTCATGCAGCTGGCTTACTGCATTTGGTTGGGGATGGTGAGGTGGAGCACCGTCTGGAAACAGAAGGGCTCTGACGATCTCTTCCTGGAATTTAAGGAAGGATCCAGTCCGTCCTGAAGCTATGTATAGCACATGAGTGTTCAGCAAAGCCAATTGAAATAAATAAACAGACACTTTTTTATACCAGCATCTGGCCTTACGGGCAACTAGGTACGGCGCCAACAACTGGTCGTTGAGATCCACCCCTCCCATATTTTGGTTATATTCGTGGACACAGAGGGGTTTCTCCACAACACCAGTCGCCGTAGTAATTTGGACCATCGTGTCTGCATGAAGGGAGGTAAGAACGAAAACATTCTTATCATCCCTCCACTTCATAGCGAGCAAATTATTACACTTCAAGCAGGCTCTCTCCCCCAGCCTAAGACGGGAATCTACAAGCCGCTGGGGAAAGCCCCGGGCGATTAGATCGCACGGTGCCACATGCTCCAATCTGATGATCAAAAAGGTGACTAAAAAGTGGCACGCTTGTGTAATAATTGTCCACATATAAGTGGTACCCCTTTCCGATTAAGGGTGACACCAAGTCCCACACAATCTTGCCAGCGCTTCCTATGTAGTCAGGGCAGTTTGTTGGCTCTACGTGGCTATCTCTTCCCTCGTAAACCATAAAACTACATGTATAGCCTGTGGCCCTGTCACAGAGCTTATACATCTTGACCCCGTATCTGGCATGCTTGCTGGGAAGGTACTGTTTGAATGACAAGCAGCCAGAAAACTTAATCAGGGACTCAACGTAGACAACTTGATGGGGAGTAAACAAGTCTGCAAAACGTTGGTTGAAGTGGTTTACGAGGGGCCTGAATTTTGTAGAGCCAATCGTATCCAGAGTCTCCACGAGGACGACAGAGTTCATTGTTGTTGAAGTGCATAAACCGCAAAATCTGCTCGTATCGTGCCCTGGCCATGGAAGCAGAGAACACGGCATATGGTACATTTGGTCAGTGGACCAATATGACCGCAACTTACTCATTTTTACTATGCCCATGTTGAGGGATAGGCACAGAAAGGTCTTAAATTCGGAGACCTTCATTGGTCTCCAATCTCTTGCAAGGGAGGACTGGGGAATAGTGGCGATGTGTTGACCAGCGTACAAATTGCTTTGGTCCACAATAGATCTATAGAGATCTTCGGTGAAAAACAGCGAATAGAAATCAAGTGACGTAAAATCAACTGTTTCCACCTAAATGCCGGGTTGGCCAGTGAATGGGGGAAGAACGGGTGCTGCAGGAGTGGTGGGCTCCCAATTAGGATTGGCGAATTCTGCAGGAAGGACACTATGGGCACGACGGGCCTGTCTTTGTCTTCTTGGCGGCAGCGGGACACTACTTGTGCTTGCCACCTCACCAGCTTGAACTGCACTTATGGGACTCGCCACGTCACCACGTGTTACTGCAGTGCTGGATGTATGACCAGGGTGTACTAGGACGCTGGTGCTTGCCAGTTCACCAGAAGGAATAGCAGCACTAGTACTTCTCTGCTCCATACGAGAGCCCTGCGGCTCTTGTACCTCAACAGTAGAAGAAGATTGGGGTCTGGTACGCCTGACCTTGGCAGGGACCACAACTCTGTCGTCAGAGCTATCTGTCATGGAGCCGCTGCTGTCTACAGGTTCATATTCTGAGCCTGAATCTGACAGATGAGTGACTTCCTCTTCACTATCTGTCATGCTCAGAAACGTGTAGGCCTCTTCACTAGTGTACCTTCGATTTGCCATTTTGGGCTCTAAGTTTAGTGGTACACTAGTGAGACTCACAGGTAAAAAAGCTCCTAGACTGTTAGCGACTGTATCAAAACACTACCAAAAAAATTGTTAGCGATCGCAGGGATCAGGCCTGACTCTGCGAACGCTGCAGTTATGTGTTTAGTGTTTTGTAAGTGACAGTGATCCATCGATACTGCACTTGGGTGGGCTGGGCTGGGCGGAGGGGCAAAACGCAGGTGCTAGCAGGTATCTGGGCTGATCCCACTAACACTGCGTTTTTGGGGACCCTAAACTGCTGGGGACACTAGTATAGATCTGATCAGATCAGATCATTGATCCGTTCAGATACTATACCACTAAGGGAGGTGTATGCTGCGTGCGTGGATGTTAGCGGTACTGGCACCAACCTAATGCCTGGGGCGACACAGACCCTATCTGACCCTAAAACTTAACTTATATCACCGTAGGCCGATCAGGGGGTTAAACCTTTATTAGGTAATAAACGGCGGGTGCCCTGAAACTTTAAAAAACAAACTAACTAACCAGTGTCACCCGTAACAGTTATACGGTGATCACTGGTGAAAGGGTTAACTAGGGGGCAATCAGGTAATTAGGCAAACCTAAATACTTACCTCCCTAACTAGCGTCACCTGTGACACTAATACAGCGATCAGAAAAACGATCGCTTAGTGACACTGGCGACGGGGGGTGATCACGGGGTTAAACCTTTATTGGGGGTTGGGGGGTACCCTAGACCTAAAGGGGCCTTACACTAACTGCCCTACCACTTATAACTGTCACAAATGACACCAATGCAATAATCAGAAAAAAAAACTGCTATTGGTGTCAATGTGACAGGGGGTGCAGGGGGGTGATCGGGGGGTGACTGGGGGGTGAAATGTGTGCCTAGAGTGTTCTACTGTAAGTGTAGTGTTTTGTGCACTTACTTGATGCCTTCTCTCCTCGGAAGCCGGAACTAAAAGGCTTCACGAGGAGAGATGACATCACTTCCTCTGCCGCTGTTTACATTACAGAGGCAGAGGAAGCATTTCATTCGGCAGGAGCGATCGCGAGGGGGTGGCCATGAACAGATGGCCTCCCCCTCAGCACGGGTCGCTCCTGTAATGAAGCCGACCGCCGCAGGCGCTGGGGGGGGTCCGATCACCCCCCCCCCCGTCCGCGGGCAGGCAAGGATGTACAGGTAAGCCCTTATGCCTGCCCGTGCCATTCTGCCGACGTACATCGTCGTGCGGCGGTCGGCAAGTGGTTAAAAACACTTACAAAATCTGGTGAATTAAAAAGCGTGTAGTCATTGATAATGAAAATGGTCCTGCAGGCGGATGGGTCCCCGGCATGTAAAGACTCTCACAATTGTGTCCTGTGCTGTACCAAAAACATAGAGCTACCGGTAAGCTGATGAATGGGTACACACACCGAGTTCATGATGGACGGAGATCCCGGAAGTGATGTCAGCAGTGAGAGACGGGAGCCAGCATGAACCGAATGTAGTCATCAGTAAGGGACGCATTTCAGAACATTAGTAAGTTCCTTTTTCAACCTAATGACTCCAAGTTTACACACAGGTAAACTTATACTATCTTGGGCGGGAACATAGGCAGGGAAATGAACAAACACAAACAAGGAAGACAGGAAGTGATAATTGATATAATAATAATGAGAAACATTCTCTGAAAGATATATAATAATGGGTATACTGATAAAAATAATATTAATAATAATAAAAATAAATAAATAAATAAATAAAATAAAAATAAAACTGAAAATAAAAATAAAATAAAAATATTAGTATTAAGAATTAAAATAAAATGTAAAAAATTTTAATAGGAAAGGAAGAGTAGAAAATGCATATCCCATCCACAAAAAACATGAAAAAACAAAAACACGCAACAAATAATAATAATAGCGACCAATCATAATGGGAAAAAGATATCTCAAAGAATCTCAGATATATTATAAAAATATTATAAAAACTATTTAGGAATGTGCGTGAGCGTATGCACATTACCCATTCATCAGCTTACCGGTAGATCTATGTTTTTGGTACAGCACAGGACACAATTATGAGAGTCTTTACATGCCGGGGACCCATCCGCCTGCAGGACCATTTGCATTATCAATGACTGCATGCTTTTTAATTTGCCAGATTTTGTAAGTGTTTTTAATCTTGTTTGGGGAAATAAACAGCTACTAATTCTGCACTTAGAGGCACCTCTCTCTTCTGCCCCACCCTGGAAAGCTTGTGGACTGTGAAGTGCAGAAAAGTAAAGACCCTCAACTCTGCACTCACCTATCAGGCGGTGTCCCCTTAGCTCGCACGGCAGGCTCTGTGCACCGGCTCTGTGTCTGTTCCTCCTGCTTTCCAGACAGGTCACATGCTCGGCTTGCAAAGGGGAGGATAGCCCGAGGCTGTGCCTGCATGGAGTAGGCACTTGCGTGTCTCTCCCCCCTCACAGCACACAGTCTCCCTGCAATGTGTCACCACACAACTTATACAGCGCCGGAGACTCGGCCAGAGCGCCGGGCAGTGCAGGCAGGGAGGGAGGCAACTGCACGGGGAACCCCATTACAGAGTAATAATAGGAGGCTCCTCAGCACTGTGTCCGGGGCTCAGGTGGACTGATACCCAGAAACAGGATTCAAAACCCATACTGTCCGGGTGAATCCCGGACGGGTGGCAACCCTACCTTAGAGTGTCCAAATGAAGAGGTACAGTTGTGCAAAACTCCACAAAGTATTATTATTAACAAAATTCCTGACCACCACCCAATTGGCAATGCCCAAACGTAACCTCTGTTCCACTCCAGCCACATAGCATTGCAATTCATGACATGGCTCTTCTTGTGCTACAGAATTCCCTTCTCATTGCCATACTATAAGGAGGAACTTTGACTAGTCATTTTCACCTCTTTTTCCTTTGTATCCATGTTGTCTTGGATTGCCTAAATAAAGGGGTACTTAGTAGAATTAGTAGAAGCTAGTGGTTAGAGGAAAGTCTCTTCTAGTAGGAGTAGTAACTAATGGAAATCAGTCCAAGGCCCCACAGCTGGAGACCATGTGGCAAGTCTTTGGAGGCCTGGTTACCTTGCATCAATGCGCAACTGTCAGTTCCAGCCCCCCAGTGAAAAATAACTTTATTGAACAAAATCAGTCCATACTGAAAACAAGGACAGTGGATGAATCAGCTGACGCCTTCACACCCCTTACTGGTGCTTAGTCATAGCTGAAGGTACATGTCTAAAAAACACACATATTATATATATATAAAAACACAAATAATATTCAAAGATTGAGCCTATCTGCATTGAACCTACAGATGTAACCAATGAAAAATTCAAAAAGGCAATCAGGGCAGCTGAAGCAATTGCACCAAAGGAGAAGTGCAGCCACAACGCCCTGTAACCCTTGGTATGCCAAAAGATGCTCACTTTTACCAAAAAAGTTTTAAAAATTATATAAAAATATATTATATATATCATTTACCTAAGATGATACACGTATGTGTGCAAACAATAAAAAGAAAAAGAAAAACACAATATTGACAAGAAGTCAAAAAAGGAGGAAAATCCATTAATAAAATAATGAATAAATAAATGCATAACATGACAAAATCATTAAAATGCATTTTATATCATATGAGTAAATGCATGCATGTATGTATATATACATACATGCAATATATACAAACTATACCAAAAATACAAAATGTATTCCGGCAAACCGACACACACATCCAAGGCTGTGTGTGGAGGGATGCCCGAATCGCAACAATCCTACAATGTGTCAATTATAAATATCCAAATACATCTCCCAACAAACCAAGAACACATCAAAGATGTATAAAACAGAATTAAAACAGATAAATAAAAACCAACAGACCCCACATGCAAAGTAGAGGACTAAAAAGAAGAAATTTAGATGACTCAAAGAAATTAGGATTATTTCACAAGATGAAATCACATAAGATGAAGTCGCACAGAAGCTATGATCATATAGAGAGATATATGCCCAATACATAGAAGGTAACCAACATCTCCAATATTGTATATGTGCGTATAAATGTATGTATAAATGCATGATTGTAAAACATGGATTAGGGAATGCCTTAGAGCAGTGATGGAGCTACTCTGAATCAATGTTAACACATATACAAATATGCAATAAAAGAGGAAGACAGGACAGGGCTCTTCATTCATAGAAGTGGGAAACATCCCATTCAAAATTTAAACCAGCTGGTTTTCTAGTATTAAAGAGAATATCCAGTATACCTCCTTTTTGCACAGACTCCTGAATTTATCCCCACCTCTTACTGGTGACACCACCTTCTCTACCCCCTGAATAACGAGGCTGGAGACATCTTTATTGTGACTGTCATTCCAATGTTTAGCAACGTTAGTACCATGATTCTTTTCTATGTCATATAGATGGTCATGGAGGCAGTCCCTCAATCTACGTGTAGTGCGACCCATGTACTGTATTTGGCACAGTTCACAAGTGATAATGTAGACCAAATACCTTGTATTACAGTTAATAAAGGATAAGATCTTAGATTGTCTATTTATTGTAGTCGAACAAATAATGTTGCCCCTTTTAATATGGGCGCAACATGAAGATCCTTGTCCCATCGAGCTGGCGGGTGGTTTTATGGGCATACCATTTAAGTTAAGATCCGATTTTTACCCTGTCGGCTCATGAGGCAAGGATATGGACATTTTTCAAAAACTTGTTGAGAGTTGAGCGACTTGACCTATTTTGCCCATATATCACTTAGCAATTTTGGCAATTCTGGCAAGACTTATAAAGGGGGAACCCAGGCTGACCTCTTTAAGTTTTAATCCTAATGAGAAATCAATTAAACAAGAATGGTATGAGGGCCATTTAAGTAGTAATGACAGCAATGTCCCAGTTGCAGGCCTGATGGTCTTCACCGGCAGTCGGAGCTCATTAACTATATCTAATAAGGTTCAGTAACAAGGCGATGGTATTTCTTGGAATGGTTGATGCAACAGATGTCTATCTACAGTGTTCAAATAGAAATGCAGTAAAGTGTTTTCCCAGGGTAAAGCTGTCTGTACACAGTGCCCCAGTGAAGCAACAAAGAAAGGTTTGCAAAGGTGGGCAATTTCCCTCTCACCAACAACCAGGCCGATTCAATGCCTTCTGGACAGCGGCTCCGAGAGAGACATCCATGCAGCAGATCCACTCGCGACGATCATCCGATGCGAAGCACAAAGTACATGTTGTCGGACTATCAGGGTGGCGCTGGATAGATGTCAGATGAACAGCAAGCAGAGCTAGACCCTTCTCGGCTGGATCGGAATGTTGTACACCGTGTGGTAGGCCGAGACCTCACTCTCCCAGTACAGAGAGGTCCGTCATACGCATGGCCCAGGGGGAAGAGAGCATGGGGCGGGTCTCTAGAGAAAGATGTATACAGCTCCAGGTACAAATACCAAGACCTCACCTCCCCTGCACAGCCTGGGTGCTGGCTCTGTGTTTAGAGCACATGCAATAGAGGAAATCCGAACAGCCGCACTCCAGTGAAAAATGTCTTTATTGAATAAAATTAGTCCATACAGCAATCAAGGACAGTGGATGAATCAGCTGATGTGTTTCACTCCCCTTACTGGTGCTTAGTCATACCTGAAGGTACATGTCTAAAAAACATATCTATATATACACACAAATAATATTCAAAGATTGAGCCTATCTGCATTGAACCTACAGATGTAACCAATGAAAAATTCAAAAAGGCAATCAGGGCAGCTGAAGCAATTGCACCAAAGGAGAGGTGCAGCCACGACCAGCCTTGAGGGGAAAACATTTATGGAAATCATGGAGGAGGACAGGGGCATGTACGTCCGAGGATGAGAACCAAGAGCGTTCCTCCGGACAGTACCCTTTCCAATGCACCAGGTACTGTATGCGCCCACGGAACCTACGGGAGTCAACAATGGACTGTACTTCATACTCCTCATGGTTCTCAACCTGTACAGGGTGAGGACGAGGCACCAAGGTGGTAAAGCGGTTGCAGACCAAAGGTTTTAATAAGGAGACATACAATACATTTGAGATACGCATATTAGAAGGAAGGTCTAATGCGTAAGCCACTGGGTTAATCCTGCGAAGAATACAGGAAGGCCTAATAAACCGAGGTGCGAACTTCAGAGAGGGAACACGAAGTCGGAGGTTGCGAGATGACAGCCAGACCCTGTCCCTAGCCTGGTAAGGAGGCGCAGGCAGGCGTCTGCAGTCAGCATGGAGTCTGTACCTATCATTAGCATGTCGCAAAGCCTCCTGGACTTGTGCCCAAGTGGAACGAAGATCACGGAGATGCTCCTCTAACGCAGGAATACTCCGCGGAACAAATGAGTCAGGCAACATGGAAGGTTGGAAACCATAGTTCGCCAATAAATGGGGACAATCGGGAAGCAGAATTCAAGGCACTATTGTGTGCAAACTCTGCCCACAGTAAGAGGTCTGACCAGTTGTTATGATGGTCAGAAATATAGCAACGTAGGAATTGCTCCAAGGACTGATTGGCTCGCCCCCATTAGACTGTGGGTGATACACAGAGGAGAAAGCAAGCTGAATTCCCAACTGTGCACAAAAGGCTCACCAGAACAGGGACGCAAACTAACTACCCCTGTCCGAGACAATCACCTTGGGTAGCCCATGTAAGCGAAAGATCTCCCGAGCAAAAATAGAAGCCAGTTCCTTAGAAGTGGGCAACTTCTTAAGTGGAATATAATGGGATATTTTCAAGAACCGGTCAACCACCATAATAACTGTGTTGCCCTGGGAGTTGGGTAACTCCACAATGAAATCCATAGACAGGTGGGTCCAGAACAGGCAGCTACGAAGGGGGTATCATCACATGTAGACTATGCCACCAGAATTGTTGGGAAATGGCCCAAAAGAGTTGATTTTTCCCAGGGTGGCCAGCAGCCTTGGGAGAATGGTAAGTCTGGAGCATCAGCAGTATGGATACTCTCTGGGACAAAGCATCGGTAACAAGGTTTCCCAGGAGGAGCATGGACCCGAGCAGCAAGAATTTTGTCACCCAAAGGAGAAGAGAGACTGGTGCTAACCGTAGCCAAAATACGATCAGGAGGAATCACAGGAACCGGAAACCAACTCCATCTTGGAAGTGGAGGAAAATTGTCGTGACAAAGCGTGAGCCCTTACATTCTTAGTACCGTGTAAGAATGAGACAATGTAATTGAAACTAGACAAGAAAAGAGCCCATTGCGCCCTTCTGGGAGAAAGGTGTTTAGCCTCAGATAAGAATTTGAGATTCTTTTGGTCAGTAAGAATGAGAACCGGCACAGTGGTACTTTCAAAGCAATGTCTCCATTCTTTCAGGGCTAAAATGATTACTAACAGCTCTCTGTAACCAATCTCATAATTGCACTTCGCAGGTGACAATTTCTTGGAAAAGTAGCCACAAGGATGCATATCGCTCTCAGAGGTAGGACGTTGAGACAGAAGGGCGCCAAA
Source organism: Lithobates septentrionalis (assembly GCA_037952835.1). NCBI lineage: Eukaryota > Metazoa > Chordata > Amphibia > Anura > Ranidae > Lithobates > Lithobates septentrionalis. Next base: position 1,843,091 of record JBBDGP010000871.1, on the reverse strand, counting down.
TCCAGTCTCAGAAGCATCTATCTTAAGGATAAAAGGTAATGTAGGATCAGAATGTGAGACTCTCAAAGGCCTTAATGGACTCCGGAGACCAACTCTGTGGGTTACCGTCCTTTCTGGTCATATCAGTCAGCGGCTTGACCAGAGACGATAAGTTACGAATAAACTATCGATAATAGTTGGCAAAGCCAAGAAACGCTGCAGAGGATGTAAACCCACGGGTCGGGGTCACTGTAGGACTGCTAAAAGTTTCTCTGGGTCCATCGAAAAACCAGCAGTGGAAATGACATAACCCAGGAATTTAATCTGTTCGCGATGGAATTCGCACTTCTCCAATTTACAGTAGAGATTGTTCTCCCTTCGTTTCTGAAGCACATGAGAGACGTCTATGTGGTGGCTCTCCAGGGACTTGGAAAATATGAGGATATGTTGAGATAAACCACCACACATAACTGCAAGAAATCTCGGAGGACATCGTTAATAAATTCCTGGAAAACTGCTGGGGCATTACAAAGGCCAAAAGGCATTACGAGGTACTCATAATGGCCTGTTCTGGTATTAAACACAGTTTTCCACTCGGCGCCCTCCTTAATCCTCACGAGATTGTATGCCCCTCTCAAATCAAGCTTTGTGAAAACAGTTGCTCCCTTGAGGCGGTCAAATAACTCAGTAATCAACGGAATCAGATAGGCATTCTTAATCGTGAAATGATTGAGACCCCTATAATCAATACAAGTTCTCAGTTCGCCACTCTTCTTCCTCATAAAGAAGAAACCAGCACCAGCAGGAGATGAGGATTTGTGGATGAAACCTCGAGAAAGTGCATCTGCAACATACTCCTCTATGGCCTTATCCTCCAAGACCGATAAAGGGTAAACCCGGCCACGAGGGGGTATGGCACCAGGTTGAAGGTCAATTGCGCAATCATACGACTGGTGTGGAGGCAAACTACCAGCTTGACCTTTGTCAAAGACATCACTAAAATCGCGGCACTCCTCTGGCAGGGAGGAGAGTGAAGAGGTGCACAGGACCTTCTACCTACCTTCTGAAAGTATGTCTTACTGCATTGTGGTGACCAGGAGAGAACCTCAGCACGGAGCCAATCAAAAGAGGGGTTGTGTCTCTGTAACCAAGGATAACAAATAACCAGCAGAAACTTAGGCAAGGAAATAACTTGGAATTGGATTGTCTCATGGTGAAGAGCCCCTACGGCCATGGACAATGGAACAGTCTCATGAGTCACATGGGCAGGCTGTAGAGGTCTCCTGTCAAGAGCCTCAATGGCAAGTGGAGTGTCACGCAGCTGCAGCGGAATTGAGTGCTTCGATACAAAGGCAGCATCAATGAACAGGCCTGCAGCCCCAGAGTCGATTAGAGCCTGTATCTCAACGGACGACTCAGCCCAAGAAAGGGTAACCGAAACCAGGGGCTTATCCTTCTGGATAACTGGGGACGAAACAACGCCACCTAAGGTCTGTCCATGACAGGACCTCAAGGTTCGGGCGTTCCCTGGACGGGTAGGACAAGACTTTAAAAAGTTACCTGCCTGGCCACAATAAAGGCATATTCTCTCCCTCCTAAGGGTTCTCTCATCCGCAGAGAGACGCGTGAAGCCCAAGTGCATGGGTTCATCTTCACAGTCTGACTCGGTACCAGGAGGCATGGGTGGTGATGGAGGCAAGGGTGGGACTGCAAAGTTCGGAGACAAAAGTATAGGAGGCTTCCGCAAGCGCTCCTTAAAAGGGAGTCTTTCTCTGAGTCTGGAGTCAATGAGGATGGCAAACGTGATCAACTTCTCCAGCTCAGTGGGTATATCTCGGGCTGATGGTATCCGAGAGACCATTAGAAAATGCAGCACCGAGGGCCTCATTGTTCCAAGCAACTTCTGCTGCCAGAGTACAAAATTCAGTGGCGTAAATGGCAAAGGTTCTCGTACTCTGTTTGATGGATATGAGGCACTTGGCAGCAGAAGCGGAGCGTGCGGGAACATCAAATACCATTTTAAAAGAAGCCACAAACTCAGGGTAACTCAAGACAACAGGTTTTTGCGTCTTCCTTTAGAGGGTTTGCCCAGGCCAAGGCTCTCTCAGAAAGCAAAGATATCACAAAACTTACTTTGATTCTGTCCGTGGGAGACACCTGGGGCAGCATCTCAAAGTATATCTCAACTTTGTTGAGAAACCCTCTGCATTGGACTGGATTGCCCCCAAATCGCGGAGCGTAACCAGATATACCTCTTACAGAGGTAATATTCGAGGCGGGTGCCTGCACAGAGACTGGAGCAGCAGCAGGGACGGCCTGCAACACAGGTTGTACCGGAGCAGCCACAGTGGGAGATTCCAGGTGAGCCATGTGACTCAGGAGTGTTTGTAACGCTATGGCAAAGTGATCCATGCGGTGATCCTGCTCATCCAATCTGGAAAAAATATTACCAACAAGTGGATTGACTGCATCTTCTGAATTAATGGCCTTTGCCTACTGTCAGAAACCATGAATCAGACTGAGACAGAAGTACAGTTAAATCACACTGGTTTAATAATAATAAAAAAAAAGGTAAACAGAGTAAACATAGTCAAAACATATCCAGAGTTCAGGAACCAGAATGGATAGTCAGACAAGCCAAAGTGTCAGGGAGCCAGAGAGGAGCATAGTAGAACAACAAGCAGGATCTGGAGCCAGAAGGAATGTCAGCCAAGCAAGTCTTTAACAGGAACACAGGAGAGCGTCTCTAGAGATGTGACCAAGGTGAAGGCAGAGATCATCTGGACTGGACGGCTTAAGTAGGCAGGACTGACGAGCAGGATATCATCAACAGGTGAGTCACTGTGGAGAGATAGGATCTGGCAATTAGCTGACAGCTGAGTGGCCAGCTTTGAGAAGGAAGTGCTGAGCCCAGCCTTGACAGTACCCTGAATTTATAAGAGAAGTATAAGGAGAGGAGGCTTTATTAGAAGAGAAAAACCAAAGATCGAGAGAATCGAGCTTTATCACTGGAAATAGAGAGAAGGTGGTGGCTCAAGCTGTTCATGCAGAGATGGGTTTTTTTGAATGAGGATAATGTAACTTAGTCTGGCCAAACAAAGTGATGGCCCAGGTAGCTCAGGCCCAAACCCAGATATATCATGCTTTATTGCGAGTGATGGAGACCCAAGCAAAAGTTCAAGAACAAGGGACTCGTCAAGGGGAACTAAAACTTTCCCAAGAGCGAGAAAAGAGATGTTACGGGTGTGGAGAAGGTGGACACTTTCTGGCGGAGTGTCCCAAGACTAGCATCAGCCCTCTATTACTCACGGAGGGTCTGAAAGCCTTACAGAAGTTACTCTTCCAAAAGCCGGCGGAAAAATTCAGGGGACCTCAGTGAAGGAGTTAGTTAAGAGTCCTGAGGGAAAACTGCGCTCCAAAGTCAAGAGCAGATCTATGAAGAAAAAAGGATGCAAGCCACCTGTTGCCCCTTTCCCTTTTTTACCGAAAAAATCAAAAGAAACAAAACCCTCAGGGAAGGAAAGACAGGGGCAAGAAATCAATGAACACATTACTGAGCGAGTAGTTAGACCAACTCCACTGCTTTACAAGAGGCTGATTAGAGCACAAACTATAGAGTCACCTGCTGGGAACCTGCCAAATAACCTAGTGAGGCCCTCCCCTATAGACTCGATACAAGTAGAGGGCATCTACACTCAAGTCCTATTGGATACTGGAGCCCAGGTGACGTTGCTGTTTAGAGATTTGGGGCATAGGGACCTAAAAGTGCCCATACGACGGATACATACCCATCAAGATAACATTTGATACTGCCTTGGCTGGAAAACCAGAGACTTTTGATACATTGCCAGTTGTCTGCCCCCGACCTCCTGGGGCAGGCCGAAATTCCTTCTTGATAGACACCAACACCAATCTTGTGCGGAGACTACTCACTCCACTGGCCTTAGAGGGTGCTCCAGTAGGAAAAATACATCCTCCGCTGTGGCAGGCTTTCAAGGGAGTGTTGCAAGAAAAGAAGGCCCCTGAGGAAGGGATAGGAAGATTGTGGCGATTGGATACCCATGAAAGGGTGTTGCAGCCAGGCAAGAGAGTCTGTCTAAATGGCCACGGTTAAACTGTCATGGGACTAGCCGGGTTCTTATGTGGTGGTGGAAGCCGATTCAAAAGAGGAGGAAGCTGGAATAGATCATACCAACAAGAGCCTTACTAAGAAGCAGAGGGCGAATTCCTGTCAGTGTGAGGAGCGTCACTGGTCACCCAATCAGCCTAAAGCCCAGGATGGTGATTGGGAAAGTGAGTGCTGCCACCCCAGTGACGGGGGATGAGTTAGTCCAGAAGGGAGATGGAAGAGAGACTACCGTCTCAGCGCCTACATTCGGATCAAGGTCAGGATTTTGAAAGTAAGCTGATCAGAAGAAAACTCTTAAATATAAAGAAATCCAGGACTACTCCTTACCACCCTCAATTGGATTCGCAACCTGAGCGTTTCAACTGTACCCTGCTGAACATGTTGGGAACCCTTCCTTTGGAGAAGAAACAGCATTGGGGAGACCATATAGCTACAGTGGTTCATGCTTATAATAGCACCTCAAATGATTCTACTGGATATTCCCCCTATAGATTAATGTTCGGGAGAGAAGCCCGTTTACCAGTGGACCTGGCCTTTGGAACATCATTAGATCACACCTCTCAGGCCTCCTATCGGGGGTATGTTGATAGACTTCGGAAGAATCTAAAAGTGGCCTATGAGAAAGCCAAGGAAGCCTCTACCATCAGAGAAAAGAGGAACAATAAACTTTTATCTCAGAGTAAGGATTCAGGATCTACAACCTGGAGATCGAGTTTTGTTGCGCAATCTAGGGGTGCCTGGGAAACATAAGCTGGCTGATCGATGGCGCTCTCAACCCTACATTGTCTGTAAGCGATTACCTGGGTTTCCTGTGTATCAGATTCGGTCTGAAGAGAAGACTGGCCCTTTGAAGACTTGGCATCGAAACCATTTGCTGCCTATATCCGAGGCTGTCCGAGTACCCCCATCCTCTTGCTTAGAGATTTATCAGTCCCCTACGCTGAGGCCTAGGGCCAGAAAGACCTACCTCATACCTCCTGAAGAGGAGAGCGATGAAGAAGAATTAACTGTTAATTGGTTGTGGGTTCCCCCTCTTGAAGACAATCCCATCACCCCTGGGACTGGGGAGGAAGACACCCTTTATGAGGAAGACTAGTCCCCCATTAGAGGTTGAAGCACCAGATCTTCACCCATTAAGAGGAGACGAAGAAGTCAAGATGGAATCCAATGAAGTATCTGATGTGTTGGGAACTTCCACCCCTCCTACTAATGAAGCAGAGAGAGAGACTGTTCCTGAACCAGAGCCTGAACCAGGGCCTGAGTCAGAGCCCGACTCAGAGCCTGAGCCCGAATCTGGATATAGTTTCTGGGGAACAGATCGGGGACCGGAGCAGTTGGAAAATATCTACTCCAGGTTGAGACAGAAAATATGCCCTCCAAAAAGACTGATGTATGATACCTTTGGGGAGAATTCTGACAAACGTATCACCACCAATCAACGTTCTAGTTAAGCATTTGCCTCCTTTATGGAACCTTTAGTAAAGGATGACATTGATCCACCCCCTGACACTACTGGGTGGGCCACTGACTTGTTACTGGCTTGCCACAAGAATAATATGACTTCGCCTGACAATGTATATAATTCACTGTTAGAAGATCCTTCTTTGGATCAGTTGTTGGCTGTTACAAATTCTAGTTTGTCATACAATCGACCATTCACTTTCTTATGATACAGTAAGGTGATCTCACAGGTTGTGTTCTGTCTTGGGGACCAAAGATTTAAAGGGGGGAAGGATGTGGACTACAATAGCAAAGTATAGCGATTCCCTGTCATTTCTATGTACAGTACTGAATTGTCCCTCTAGTGCCCAGCGTCATTAACTGACATCATATCTGTGAGCCAAACCAAAGGGATTGTGGGACTGGTAGTCCCTCAGAATGGCAATTGCTTCGCATGACTATACACCCGGACTACATATCCCAGGGATCTTTGCTACAATCAGAGAAGTTGCAGGGAAGAGCTATAAAAGAAACCAGAGACCCGCACCCACGTTCTCTTCCTCCTGGACCTTGTGTGTGACAGACCTCTCTGTACCGAGAGAGCGAGGTCATGGCCTACCACACGGTGTACAACATTCCAATCCAGCCGAGAAGGGTCTAACCCCGATAGTCTGACAACCCGCACTTTGGGCTTTGCATCAGATGATTGTCACGAGTGGATCCACTGCAAGGACGTCTCTCCGGGAGCCGCTGTCTAAAGGGCATTGAATCGGCCTGCTCATTGGTGAGAGGACGATTGCCCACCTTTGCATTATGGGGCGTTTGCGTGAAATTCGAGCGCCGCGGAACGCCCCATAATGCACTGCGAGATTGAAATGATGATTGGCCAAAGCATTCACCTGACCTGCATGCTTTGACCAATCACAGCTGCTGAGAGAGCCATAATTGGCCAAAGGCAGGGTGCCTTTGGCTAATTATGGCTCAGGGGGACTAAGTTCACGCCCCACACTATATAAGGCTGCTTACATAGCGGTCGCACGTAGTGTTGGAGGCAAGTTATTTAGTTGGCAGTGTATTTGATATATATATACACAGTATCTCACAAAAGTGAGTACACCCCTCACATTTTTGTAAATATTTTATTCTATATTTTCATGTGACAACACGGAAGAAGTGACACTTTGCTACAATGTAGTGAGCGTACAGCTTGTATAACAGTGTAAATTTGCTGTCCCCTCAAAATAAGTCAACACACAGCCATTAATATCTAAACCGCAGGCAACAAAAGTGAGTACACCCCTAAGTGAAAATGTCCAAATTGGGCCCAATAAGCCATCTTCCCTCCCCAGTGTCATGTGACTCATTAGTGTTACAAGGTCTCATGTGTGAATGGGGAGCAGGTGTGTTAAATTTGGTGTTATCACTCTCACTCCGGAGTGGATAACGAAGCCGTCCTCATCCTCCGTCACCTAGGCTCAGAGTAGCTTGCCTTACAATGCAGCTGCCAAAGCAGCCTATTCCACCGGATCCTTGTCCACAGTCACTCCTTCCATAGCCCCACCATCATGCACGCAGGAGTCCCCAGAATTATTCGACCACAGTGTCGGTTACATGCTGCTGGAGGATGCGCAGCATTTTGGAGGCTCCGATGTTGGTTCCCAGGTTGAGGAAGGGAGTAACGTGAGCCTAGAGAGAGGGAGTGCCACAGAAGGACAAGAAACTGGCAGTCATGTTCCCCCAGCTGCAGCATACTGCCAAGTTTGCTCCAGTGACGAGGAGGGAGGTGATGATAAGGTCACTGACTGTAATTGGGTGCCTGAGAGAAGAGAGGAGGAAAGTGAGGAGGAGGCACAACTCCAATGAGGCAGGATATCCTCCAGAGGGCAGCTTAAGGGCAGCCACCCTATAACATCACACTGCAGAGCTCTGCAGGTGCAGGGCGCTGCTGACTCCCAGCAGACTTTTAAAAGTTCCTTGATGTGGGCCTTTTTCGACACGTGTGCAGCAAATCGCACCGTTGCTGTTTGCAACCTATGTCTGAAGCGGATCAAGTGTGGCCAGAACAGCAGCCGCTTGGGCACCACATGCTTGACCAGACATATGACCAGACATATGATAACCTGCCATGCAGTCCTTGGCAACAGCACTTGAAAGACCCACATCATAGAAAAAGGCGGACTTCTCCTTGCTCCTCATCTGGGATCTCCAACCCTACTATACCTCCAATCCTCTCAAAAACCTGCACTGAGAGGAATGAAGGTATAACAATAGGTGTCACAAGTACTTGCAGCCAATCTGCTAGCAGTACACCACCAATTGATTTCAGCAGGCAAATTTCCCTACCCCAGTTGCTGAACCGTAAAAACTAAATTCGGTCCCAGCCATCCACATGCTCAGCGTCTAAATGCTAGCTTGGCCAAATTGCTAGCACGGCAACTGCTGCCTTTTCAGCTGGTAGACTCTGCCCCCTTTCGTGAATTTGTGGAATGTGCTGTTCCACAGTGGCAGGTTCCAAAACGGCTTTTCTTTTCACGTAAGGCCATTCCGGCTCTCTACCGGCATGTGGAAGGCAATGTTTTGGGCTTGTTGGACAGGGCGGTCAGCAGGAAGGTTCATATTACCGCTGACTCATGGTCCAGCAGCCATGGGCAAGGACGTTAGCTTTCCTTCATGGTGCACTGGGTAACTCTGCTGGCAGCTGGGAAGGATGCAGGACAGGGTTCAGTGTTGGAGCTTGTTCCGCCACCATGCCTCGAAAAAACTAGTGGCGATTCTGCCTCAACATATGTATGCTCACCTCCCTCCTCTTCTTCGTCCTCTACGGCCTCTTCTGCAGAATTATACTCTGAACCAGCAGTGCTCCCTAAGCGCTCAAGGGGCTACGCAAGCGGTCAGGCTAAAAGATGCCATGCGGTGCTTGAGTTGGTCTGCCTAGGGGACAGGAGCCACACTGGGGCAGAGATTCTGTCAGCTCTGCAGGGGCAGGCTTAGAGGTGGTTGACGCTATGCCAGCTTTAGCCAGGAATGATTGTATGCGACAATGGCACCAACCCTAACTCCGCCCTCCGACAGGGACACTTGACCCATGTTCCATGTTTGGCACACGTCCTGAATTTGGTGGTGCAGCGTTTCCTGACCAGGTTTCCAGGCTTACAAGATCTCCTGAGGCAGGCTAGAAAAGTCTGTGGTCATTCCCGCCGGTCATACAATGCCAGTGCTTGGCTGGCTGACATTCAAAGGGAATGCAACCTGCCAACCAACCGCCTCATTTGTGACATGCCCACCAGGTGGAACTCAATGTTGGCAGTGCTGCACACACAGCAGAGGGCCATCAATGAATACCTGTGCGAGTATGGCACCAGGACAGAGTCAGGGGAGCTTGGCTTCTTTTCGCCACGCCAGTGGCTACTGATCAAGGATGCATGCACTGTCACCATTTGAGGAGGCCACAAGGATGGTGATTAGCTACAATGCATGCATCAGTGACACTGTCCCTCTAGTCTTCCTGCTGGAGCACACATTTCGTGGAATCATGGACAGAGCACTTGAGGCAGAACAGAACAGTGGGAGGAAGAGGAGGACTTCCTTTCCTCCCAAGACCCCCTTTATCCAGATAGCATTCCTGTGGGCCAAACACACAGGAAGAAGAGGAGGAGGATTGTGTCAATATAGATGTAAAGGATAACATGCAGCAGTCTTCAAGGGATGGTTTTTAGTTCCCAGAAACCCAAGGAATCAGGGATCCAAGTAGAGGAACAGCAAGCAGGATAAGGAGCCAGAAGGGATGTCAGAAAAGCCAGTCTTTAAACTGGAACGCAGGAGATGGTTTCTTGTGATGTGACCAAGGCAAAGGCAGGAATAAAGTGAGCTGGAGATCTTTAAGTAGGCGGGACTGACGAGCAGATCCACAACAGCTGGTTAACTGTGGAGAGAGATGAGAGCTGGCAATTAGCCGACAGCTGAGTGGCCAGCTCAGAGAAGGAAGGGCTGAGCCAGCCCTGACAGGACCACTGGCCAGAACTTGCTCAATATGAAATCGAGCTACTGGCCTGTCCTGCATCCAGCGTGCTTTCTGAATGAACATTTAGTGCTGCTGGAGGGTTTGTAACAGATCAAAGAGTGTTGATAGGCTCACATTTATAAAAATGAATCAGTCCTGGATCAGCAGCTATCAAGCACCTGATGCTGATGTAACTGATTGAATTTGCTATGGATCTGGGATCCCTTGAAGACTGCCTATGCTACCTATCCTATTCCTAATGAATGATGCTAGTGGCAGGGCTGGCTCAGCCCTTCCTTCTCTGAGCTGGCCGCTCAGCTGTCAGCTAGCCAGCTCTCATCTCTCTCCACAGTTAACCAGCTGTTGTGGATCTGCTTGTCAGTCCCGCCTACTTAAAGATCTCCAGCTCACTTAATTTCTTCCTTCGCCTTGGTCACATCACAAGAAACCATCTCCTGCGTTCCTGTTTAAAGACTGGCTTTGCTGACATCCCTTCTGGCTCCTTTTCCTGCTTGCTGTTCCTCTACGTCTCTACTTCTCCTCTGACTTCTGGCCTGGCTGATTACCCAATCTGGTTATTGAACTCTGGCTTGGCTGATTACCCGATTCGATTACTGGACTCTGGCTATGCTTTGACTACGCTTACTCTATTTACCTTTTTATTTTTGTCTTAACTTGTATTATTGAAGAGGAATTCTTCTACTGAGCTAGGACTGTTATCCAAAGTTCAGTTGATCTATTACCTGTGCAATAAGATCTTCTTTGAGTTATTCCAGTAAACGTTAATAGTATATAAATATAAATTCAGGTTGTTTTCTGACTAGAACGGAGCAGATCAGAGTGCAGATCTTTTAATGCTCTGATTCCTCTTGTACAAAATTGTATTGTAACTGTAATGTCTGCCTTCAGTTTGTAAAGCGCTGAGCAAACTGTTGGTGCTATAATTTCTGTATAATAACAATGCAAGACTTGGGATGAAAAATAAGGATCAGTAACAAAAAATGATGTTCTAGTGCCCAAAATAACACCAGAGATTGTTATACACATCGATAGCTTGTTATATACTAACTGACTATAATGGAATCATTTTCAGCTCTACTAAATGGATAATATGCCTATGCCATTTATTAAAGTTGCCACTATTGGTTGGGGTCTAATAATGCTCTTCACATGGGAAATGGGCTTTGAGCAAACTGACTTGCCTGAACCAATACATTTACAGTTCACTATCAAGGGGATCCTACTTTGGTCATAAACTCACTCAACACTTTCCAAACATTATGCTGTGGATAAGCTTGGCACAACACATAAGCACTACTCTTCCTAACAACTGCTGATGTGACCAGTCCAAAATAACCTCCACACCAAGCCTACAGCATGGCCTTGGTCATTCAAAAGTCAGACTTTTTCCCATTTTATAGAAGTCTATTTCTCACATTGTGTAACACACTATAAGGTGATTTCCCAACCACTCCTTCCTTCTTCACTGACACATATCCAGCCAATACTGTCATTGTCACTTCCACAAACCACCCCCATCTAGTGTTACTGACAACCTTGCCCCATCATCTAGGTCATTCTTCTGCTGCATGTACAAAATAGGTATTACCAACAAGACAGAGCAACAAAGGAAATACAAATATATACGTATTTAAACAAAAAATATTCAAACTTATTGACCTCTGCCAAGCCAACTCTGATGTAAGCAGTAAAAATAAACAAAATGATAAAACAGTGAAAATATCATCAGTGTCGCACAACAAATAATTCGCAGTAGCACATACCAATCTTACAAAAACATATGTTTAAACAATAAAACTAAAAAAAATTACAAAAATCTAGAAAAATATAAAGTCTGTGCAAAAATAAATGCAGCAAATAAATCAGTCCTCTCAGTGAAAATCCAAATAATATTCACACTAAAGGAAAAAATAGGTAAAATCTTGTAAAGGATACACCTCACCAGTGTCGGCAGCACTCATGCAGTCGCAGACCATGACACTCCCACCACCATGCTTGACTGTAGGCAAGGCACACTTGTCTTTGTATTCCTTACCTGGCCACACACGCTTGACACCATCTGAACCAAATAAGTTTATCTTGGTCTCATCAGACCAGAGGACATGGTTCCAGTAATCCATGTCCTTAGTCTGCTTGTCTTCTGCTTGTCTTCAGCACTCAACTTCTTTGGTCAACCATGGTGAGGCCTGTTCTGAGCGGAGTCTGTCCTGCTAAACCGCTGTATGGTCTTGGAAACCATGCTGCAGCTCAGTTTCAGGGTCTTGGCAATCTTCTTATAACCTATGCCCTCTTTATGTAGAGCAATAATTCTTTTTTTCAGACCCTCAGAGTATTTTGCCATGAGGTGCCATGTTGAACTTCCAGTGACCAGTATGAGAGAGTGAGAGCGATGACACCAAATTTAATACACCTGTTCCCCATTCACACCTGAGACCTTGTAATTTAAGGAGTCACATGATCCCGGGGAGGGAAAATGGCTAATTGGGCCCAATTTGGACATTTTCCCTTAGGGGTGTACTTACTTTTGTTGCCAGCGGTTTTGTTGCCAGCCATATTAATATATTAATTCATTTTTTATTTTTCTTGCATATTCCACTCAGATCTAGAGAAACTGTACTTGCAGTGCACAGACTATTTGCCTTTAGTAAATCAACCCCTATGTGTCAGCCAAACAAGAAGTAAATATTGTCATGTTATAGCCAAAGGGCTGATGTACTTACATTTGCAAATTTTATCAGCAACGTAAGACTGCAATAATGATTTTGGAAATTTGGGCTGAATCTAGAGGAAAGTCTTTATTTTCTGTCATGAGTTTGAGAAATCAATTGGCACTTTAAGCACCTCTACATTAAAAGGCTACCTGTTCAAGGCGATCTCTTGCCTCATCAAATGCACCGGAGTCAATCATGCGTAGGTCTCTTAGAGCAGCCTTTTTCAACCAGGGTACCCAGGCACCCTGGGGGGCCTTGAGGTTTCTTCAGGGGTGCCTTGGCAAAATGCCTAAAAATTCCCCAAAAATTGTATACAGGCCAGCGTGTGGATAAGGCTGCCTTTTTAGTTACACTTAAGCCGCGTACACACGATCGGATTTTCCGCAGACAAAACCTCAGACTTTTGTCCGAAGGCGTGTGCCTTGATTTTGTCTTGCATACGAACGGTACACAATTGTCGGCCAACAAACACGAATGTAGTGACGTTCTAGACATACTGCGAACCGAAAAAGAGGAAGTTCAATTGTCAGGCGCCACCCTTTGTGCTCCTTCTTCTAATTTCGTGTTAGTAGAAGTTTGGAGAGTGTCGATTTCACGCTTTTCATTTTGTGCTTTTCATTTAGTGCTTTTCAGTTTGCGCTTTTCATTTTGTGCTTTTCAGTTCGTTTCTGGACGGCCATTCGTCAACCAGCCATGTTGCAGAATCGGAGGAGATAACGTGTTATGTATTATTGGCCTTGGAGTTATTGCTTTGACCCAAGTCCAGTCCAGGAACAGGAGGAAGAGGATTTCTTGGACCAAAAATTGGTTGCTTTATTAATCGTGACCAATTATGTCATATGCCTTTGTTGCAGGAGCTCCAGGAGAATAATCCGGATGATTTTAGGAATTATCTCCTGATGACGGACCTCTGCTTTCACCAACTCTTGGCATTGTTGACCCCTATATTAAGAAGCAGGACACATGCATGAGGCTTTTATTTTATTTTTTGGTTGAATAATAATGATTTCATGAGTTATATTTTCTATATTTTTGAATGCGTAGAATGCACTTTTTAGTTAAGTTCTATTGGCAGATAGCATGTCTAATTTTATTTGTTTTCTGCTCGATAAAAAAAATTGTGGAGAATAATATGTACTTGGCTATGTGTTTTACTTCAAATTACAATTTGGGAGTAGGCAGTTACATTTTAAAAAATACAATGTAAAATTAACAAGGGGCATCAACATAGTTGTATCTTTGATCTTAAAAACTACGGGATAATGGTGTTGTGGTAACTTGCACCAAAAAAAGCATAATAATATTATTGATATCACTAGAAAAAAAAAAGCCTTTGAAAATTTGTTTGCCATAACTCCATCAGTATCACCAGCCAAGCAGCTTCATTATTATTCCATTAAAGAAGAAGAGAATTGTGCGCTGAATTTCGAGATTTCATCATTTGCCACGTCACGAATGTTAATTCTCCATTATGAATGCTAGTTTACAAGACCGACAGCTTCCAGCTCATCCTTGCTTCCGAGCATGCGTGTTTGTACTTTGTACTTTTGTCCGACGGACTTCTGTACACACGCTCGGAAAATCCGACAACAGACATTTGTCTGCGGAAAATTTTAAAGCCTGCCATCCAACATTTGTCCATGGAAAGTTGGCCAACAATTGTCTGATGGAGCGTACAAACGGTCGGATTTTCCGACAACAGCCTGTTGGAAAATCTGATCGTGTGTACGCAGCTTTAGGCACAGGTTTTCATTGTGCACCATTACAACCTTGTAGCTGTTGGCATCCTAACGATCAATGGCATCATCAGTTGATAGGGAGGATGTCAGTCGCCTGCATAGCATCCTTGTTTGACCCTCCCCTGCCTTTCTCCATCAGGGTTGGGGTCACATTAGCTGTGTGATGAAGAAAAACTGAGGGAGAAGAGAAACATTGGAATACTAGTCAAAACCAGTTTGCAAAAGTGTATTTGCTTTGACAGAATAAATCACCTCCAACGTTTGGTGTCCTACTTGGACTTGTAGATGTCGCTGCTTTATGTCAAACTTTAAGAATAGCACTTACATTTTAGAAAGGGGTGCCTTGAGACTGTCCATAATTTTTAAAGGGTGCCTCGAGACTGTCCATAATTTTTAAAGGGTGCCTTGACTGAAAAAGGGTTCAGAACCATATTCCTAGACCATCGGAAGCCTCTTCGTATTCTTTTTTGTAAAGGAAGAGTAGCCAACACCGGTCAATATTTAATATACAGCGGCATAAGAGAAAGCTTGTCATAACTGTTATCTCCACCAGAGGGCTGCTTTTAGTCCACTATACACATACTGTATATTGTATAACAGCCTGCATGATGCCACAAGAAGCATAAAGACATACTATTATGGACTAATTCTAGTTCTATTTGTGGACTGGCGGTGGATAACTGAATCAATTGTTCTGGGGTAAAGGAACCCAGCATCCTCCACGCTACAAACCTTATGCAAGAAATGAATGCGATTTGGAGCCTGTGCTCTGGACAAAAGATTTTTATCTATAACACTCAACAGTCCTGAATTCTCTGAGATTGTTCTACTTTTGACATGCTTTATCCAAATGTAATAATAATTGCGGATAATGCTTGTGTGACTTAGAAAGGGTCCTAATTTAAATTTTGTAGGGTTGACACTTTTTGTGGTAATAAATATTTCTCTGTCTATATATTTCTAAACATTTTTTTAACAATTCTGCTCTATGAGTAGAATTTTGAATACTGGCTACAATTTGCCTATTATTGCATGTATTTTCCGTAGTAAACTGTGTTTGATTTTAGGTTATGCATGCCCAACATTTCTGATTGCTTGCTGCCTGTTCTTTTATCAAGGTTTATAACAAAACATTATGAATTTGACAGCACCATTTGAGAGGCCTGAGAGTTATTCAAGTTTGAATTTAAATGAATAAATACATTATGCATTAGATAAGGAGCCTGTCTCTGAAACATTTTGTATCACATGCAGCCACATAAATAAAATTATCTGAAAATAACCCATAATGGAATAAATAACCTCTAAAAAAAAAATAGCCAATTGTCAGGGGTATTTTTTATTTTTTTTGCAAAGGAATATTCCGGCTTTGCACTTTACCACAATTTCCTTATTGTTTGCAGGTATTCTATAAATTCTCAATACTGTGTATGAGGGAAATATACTGCTTTTTAAATCACTCTGCTGAAGAAGGCATCTCTGGGTATTTCTTTTACTAGAATGTAATTGGTACTTTTTTTCCTAGTTTAAAGCGGAAATTCAGGCAGATGTGAAAGACGCAAATGAATGCAGCTCTGCAATAAATTATAACGTGGTTATAAAATCAAATCATGTTTTACCCTAACGTATTCCGTGCATTAAGGTAAATAATGTCCCACTACCTGCTCCTTTTCCACCCACCAAACACTTGCCTGAGTCCTTTCTCGATGTAACGATGTAGCACTGCTCTCTATCCCTGCTCTTACAGGACAGATTGTGGTCAGTCCTGTGAGAGCAGGAGTGACCTCAAATCATGTCAAATCAAGTGAGTAGGGAGCGGGGGGTTTGCTGAGCCACACTGTGTGTGTCTATGGACACACACAGACTGGCTCGGGAATGCGGCCACACGTGTGCCCCCATGGCAAGCAGCTTGCTATGGGGGACACAGAGTACAGGGGGAGTAGAGAGTGCCAGCAGAAGACCATAGAAAATGAAGTAAGGGGTCACTCTGTGCAATACCATAGCACAGAGCAAGTAAAAGCCTCTTCTTTTTTTTAATTAGGGGGAAAAAATAAATTTACCACTGCTTTAAATTTATTTTTTAATGCAAGCAGTGTAAGTACAGTAAAACCTCGGATTGCGACTAACGCGGTTTATGAGCATTTTGCAATATGAGCTGTTTTTTTTAAAATCCTGACTCGATTTGTGAGCATTGTCTCGCAAGACGAACAGGATTCAAGCCTATGGGGTGTGCAGTAAAGCATGTGGCCAGAGGTGCAGGGGTGCCGGTGATGCTTGGAGACACTCGGACTGTCTCTGAGCGTCTCCGAGTGGTCCTTGAGTGTCTCCGAGTGTTTTCGGCACGCCCCCACCTCTGGCCACACACGGTACTGCATACACTAGCAGTGACACTGGAACAAATTATCTACGTTTCCATTGATTCCCATGGGGAAACTCGCTTTGATATACGAGTGCTTTGGAGAACATATGGCTACTTTTCGCTTTCATTTTTATTTGTTCAGATCATAGTTGCTTTTGTTTTTTATAAATAACAAATAAAAAACAAATATAGCAACAACTAATACATTATACAGTACTTCCAGTCAAAAAATACCTTTGTGCTTGTTATCCATTGGCACTGAGAAAGCATTTGATCATTTGTATTGGGGGTTCTTATGGCCTACACTTTTACAACTCATTATTCTATACCGACATGGCACCTCCATGACTGTGCCATGGGCTGGATCTGCATGAAAAACCTTCTCTTTGTTCAGATCCACAATGAGATATACCAGGGATGCTCATTGAGTACATGGCACAAGCAATTCATTCCAATCTTGACATCTGGGAGTGGAAAAAGGGGAGCATCGCCATAAGCTTGCCCTCTTGATCCTTTTATTGGATTGGACTTTTTATTAGGATGCCAAACTGTGGGTATCACTAGAAGGATCCCAAGTCCTCTAACCCAAATAGTTAGGATCCCAATGTTTCCTCAATGTTTTGTTTACAATACCTCACATGGACCCAAGGCAATATGTAACCTGTCGCAAGTGACTTTCACAACAAACAGTTGAAGTCCTCTACTGCTCTCACTTCAAGGTAAAACTTCATGGGTTTCTCAATTCACCCTGTACAAAGGTCTGCCTTCAGCAGGATCTGACTCGATTTGAGGCTTGATGCCTCCAGAAAGAGAACCCCACACTTATTTCTCAATGTTATGCCTGTTTTTCCATGCACACTCCAAAAATCCAGACACCGGTTTCAGATTTCATCCCTCAGAATGCACTTTGAAATCTTCAAACTATTGAGTCCCATCTAGAAATACCAAAATCTGGAGAAATCTGCAAAAGCAGTTTCCTCCGCTCAAAGGTAACACTCCATAGTACTGCACTCAGCAAACGTGCAAACCCTGTGTCCTTTTCCTCACCATTTCCACAGTGACAGAGCCTTGCACTGTCACAACTATCAGACTAAAGCAAATACATTTTTTTGAGGTTTAGATATGCCTCATGCAATTACAAAGTTATTGCAAAATCAATAGGTCTTTAGCCAAAACTTGCTCATAAGTGTTAGGTACCTGGTAGGAGAGCCTGACTTGTAGGAGAAGACCTCTCATACAACGCTGGTTCAGGAGCCACTGGAGTGGGGACAGTGGTCTCCTGAGCGCAGTGGGGTAGGAGTGCCTGTTGAGCTGAGTCTCTGATGCAGAAGAGGTGAGAGATCCCGCAGGGATGGCTGGACTGCAGATCAGGTGAGACTGGAAGCAGCAGACTGGAACGCTTGAATGTGCAGAGGTCTCTGGAGCTGAAGCTGAAGGTGCAACAGCAAGGACAACAGGAACAAGCAGAGTCAGACGATCCGGGTCAGCTAGGATATAAGGCAGGCAAGTACAGCAGGCAGAGGCAGAGTCAGTAGGCAGGCAGAGTTCGGCAACGGTATCAGGTAGGTAGCATAAGAGTAGTCAGACAAGCCGGGTCGGATTGGAGCAGGACGGATGGTCAAACAAGCCGGGTCAGATAGGTAGCAAACAATCAGATACTAATACTAGAATCACGAAGCTGAGACGAAGCAGCAATGTGTCACAGCACAGAGGGGCTTTTAAATGCACTTTGGCGCCAAACCGGCGCTATCGCGAACGCGCGCACGCCCGTCCGCGCCCACGTGCACACGCGCGCGCGCCCAAGCGCCGCGAACGCGCGCGCGCCCTAGCGCCGCGCCAATGCCCGGGAACAGCAGGTATTTGCTGAGCAGCGCGCAACGGCGCGCGCCGGCGCATAGGCGTACGCCGACGCCCCGGTTCGGTGCCAATGGTGCCCTGACATTGCCCCCCCCCAAGGGGCAACCTCCGGGTGCCCAAAAGCCTTCTCTTCTCCGGATGACTAGAAAAATAGGCTTGCACTAAACGTCTGGCATGTACATTACAATCTGGTTCCCAAGAATTACTTTCTGGGCCGTAGCCCCTCCACTTAATTAGGAACTGGATCTGACCTTGTCTTTTCCTGCAATCAAGGATAGCCTCGACCTCAAATTCCTCGTTGCCATCAACCACAATGGGCTCAGGAGGTCTAGTTCCTCTGCCGGGGAAGGGATCAGGTACAGCAGGTTTGAGCAATGACACATGAAACACGGGATGTATTTTGAGAGAGTCAGGTAAAGTCAGTTCATATGAAACTTCATTGATCTTTCTTTTGACCGGAAACGGTCCCATAAATCTAGGTGCCAACTTCTTAGAGGGACATGCTAGTTTAATGTTACTTGTAGATAGCCATACCTGGTCACCAAGCTGAAGCTTCAATTCCCCTCTTCTCTTTCGGTCAAAGATCCTCTTGCTGTCCGCCTGAGCCTTGGATACTGCTTCCTGCAACATCTGGTTGTTGTGGTTGATGAAGTCTACCGTACTCTGTACTGCCGGGACTGAAGACTCTGGAAGGAAATCAGGTAAAAAGGTTAGATGGAACCCATAATTGGCAAAAAAGGGGGATTGACCGGTGGCTGAGTGTTTGGCATTGTTGTAGGCAAATTCTGCTAGTGGCAACAAGGATACCCAATCATCCTGTGAGAAAGAGGTAAAACATCTGATGTACTGCTCAAGAGTCTGATTGGTCCTTTCCGTCTGACCGTTGGTCTGAGGGTGATAGGCCGAAGACAGAGCCAGCTTGATTTTTAAAGATTCACACAGGGCTCTCCAAAAACGTGAGGTAAATTGTACCCCCCTGTCAGAGGTTATGTTTACAGGAATTCCGTGGAGTCTAATGATTTCTTTAATAAAAATGTGAGCTGTTTCCATAGCTGACGGAGTTCCTTTTAATGGGAGAAAGTGGGCCATTTTGGTAAAACGGTCTACTATCACAAAAATAGCAGAACAACCTTCTGAACATGGGAGTTCCACAATAAAGTCCATGGATATCATCTTCCGGGGCCTATCGGGTACAGGCAAGGGTTTTAACAGACCCCAAGCTCTACTCCTGGATGTCTTATTCTGGGTACAGATGGGGCAAGATTTGACGTATCTCTCACAAAAGTCCTTCAAGTTGGGCCACCAGAAAGTACGCTGTACCAATTCCAGAGTTTTACGAACCCCAAAGTGACCTGCCAATGGGTGATCGTGAAGGAGTGCCAGGACCTTGACCCGAACCTCCTCAGGAACAAAAATTTGACTACCTTTCCAGAACAGTCCGTCCTTGCTACTTAGGGTAAGGCCTGAGGGTCTGGTTGCTTCAGAAGATGCTTCCTTAATCTGAGAAAGAAGATCAGCTTGAATGAGCAAAAAATTGTTTGCAGGTAAAATGGTGTCTGGGGCAGATAGATCCTTTGGGTTGTCATGCATTCGAGATAATGCGTCTGGTTTAACATTTCTTGAACCCGGTCGATACGTAATGTGGAATGCAAAGCGTGAGAAAAACAGCGCCCAACGGGCTTGACGGGGTTTCAACCTTTTAGCGGATCGCAAATATTCTAGGTTCTTATGATCAGTGTAAATTAGTACTGGATGCACAGCCCCCTCCAACAGGTACCTCCACTCCTCTAATGCAGTCTTGATGGCGAGAAGCTCTCGATCACCGACATCATAGTTTCTTTCTGCAGGGGAGAGTTTTCGGGAGAAGAATCCTACGGGATGCATAATATCCTTACTGCCTTTTCGTTGCGAGAGTATTGCACCGACCGCTATTTCAGAAGCGTCCACTTCTAGAATGAATGGCAAGGATGGTTCAGGGTGACTAAGAATAGGTGCTGAAGTGAAAAGTCTCTTAAGGTTCACAAAAGCCTCTTGGGCTAGATGATTCCAGGAGAAACGGGTATTCTGCTTGGTCAGTTGTGTGATTGGTGCGATTATAGCAGAGAACCCCCTGATGAACTTCCTGTAAAAGTTTGCGAACCCGATGAATCGCTGAACCCCTTTTTTGTCCAGGGGTACCGGCCAGTCCAGAACGGCAGAAACCTTTTGTGGGTCCATCTTGATGCCAGTCGATGAGATAATCAAGCCCAGGAATTGGATGCTTTGTTTCTCGAATTCGCATTTCTCCGCTTTTGCATACAGCCTGTGTAAGCGGAGACGACCCAATACTTGACAAACATGTTTCCGATGGAGCTCTAGGGATTCCGAGAAGATCAAAATATCGTCTAGATATGCGATCACGAACAGGTCTAAAAAGTCTCTAAGCACATCATTAATTAGGTGTTGAAAAGTTGCAGGGGCATTACAGAGTCCAAAAGGCATGACTAGATATTCATAATGCCCGAATCGGGTCCGAAAAGCTGTTTTCCACTCATGCCCAGCCCGAATGCGGATCAGATTGTAGGCCCCTCTTAGATCAAGCTTAGAAAAAATAACAGCAGTCCTTAATTTCTGGAATAATTCGGGTATCAAGGGTAGGGGATACCGATTTTTAATCGTGATCTTATTCAATTCCCGGTAGTCAATACACGGGCGGAGAGATTTGTCCTTCTTGGTGACAAAGAATATTCCTGCCCCTGCTGGAGAAGTAGAGTGGCGAATAAATCCTTTGGCTAAGTTTTCATCAATGTATGCTTTCAACACTTCTTGTTCCTTTTCGGATAGGGGGAAGATGCGTCCAAAAGGGAATTTCGGATCCTGGCAGCAACTCGATGGGGCAATCGTAGGGACGATGAGGTGGAAGAGAATCTGCCCCTTTTTTGCTGAAGACATCCAAGTAGTCGTGATAGTGTTTGGGAATAGCTTGACGATTGGTCTGGTCGGAGTCCACACAAAGTAGAGTAGCTTGGGGATCCGAGACTTTCGCCAGACAATGTTCCTGACAGTAGGGTGACAGAAATTTTATTTCTCCAGTTGCCCAATGGATGTGTGGATTGTGGGCCTGAAGCCAGGGAATGCCCAGGATAATGGGAAACATGGGAGAGGAGATGGCGTCAAGGGTCAGCAGTTCCTTGTGTTGAGAAGAAGTCGTAGCGGGTAATGGCAGGGTTTCTTGTGTCACTTGTCCAGATCTGATACGGGAGCCATCAGCAAGGAAGACAGAGAGTCCATGGGCTTTAGTCTGTAAAGGGATGTTGTGCAGGTTGGCAAAACTTAAGTCTATGAAGCAGCTGCATGCCCCGGAGTCAATAATTGCGTTGACTTGGAGTGTCTTTTCTTGAAGCTGTAATGAGAGAGGAATGGCAAGATGGGTAGAATTTGTGGATAAAGCAGAGAGATTGGTAGGTATAGGAGATGAACACTTACTCATTCTGATTGGGCAATTATGGACATAATGCCCGGTTCCTCCACAGTAGAGACACAGATTCAATTGTCGGCGACGGGCACGTTCCTCGGGGGTCAGGGCAGGTCGCATCAGACCTAGCTGCATTGGTTCGGAGGTATCCAATGTGGTATTGACTGGCGGTGGACTTGGCACAGGTAGGTAGCGAGATGCAGGAATTGGTGCACGTGGTGTCATCCAGGTCGGGCGGTTAGGTTGGACTGCTCGTTCAGATCGGCGTTCTCGGAGGCGACGATCGATCTGGATAGATAGGGTGATCAAGGCCTCCAAGGTGTTTGGAATACCGACTCGAGCCAGTTCATCTTTTAGATTTTCAGACAGTCCAATGCGGAATTGATGACGCAGAGCCGCGTCGTTCCACTGGGTATCCGCGCTCCAACGTCTAAATTCAGCAACATAGTCCTCCGCAGGTTTGCGGCCTTGTTGGAGCGCGAGCAGAGCAGATTCAGCTGTGGCAGTCAGTTGAGGATCCTCATACAATTGTGCCATAGCTTCGAAGAAGGCTGATAAGGATTGGGTTGGGGCTGAGTCCCCTTCAAGTAAACGGTGTGCCCAGGTCTGTGGTTCCCCTTGGAGGAGGGAAATGACAAATCCAACTTTTGTGGCTTCCAATGAAAAGGTTCTGGGCTGTAAGGCAAAAAAGAGCTGGCAGGCATTGCGAAAACCTCGAAACTTAGACCGGTCTCCGGAGAATCTTTCAGGAGTGGGAACTCGTGGTTCAGGAGGGAGCATTACCACTGAAGGCCCTGGAACAGTCTGTGTTGGGGCGGCCGGTGAAGAGGAGGTTGAAGGATTAACCCCTGCGAGGTTCTGGACTTGTCCCTCCAGTCTGTTGTAATTGGCCTGAAGAGCCTGTACTGCTTGGGTGAGGGCTGCCAGGTGTGTGCATATCTCCTTCAATGGAGAGGTATCTCCTGCAGGCTCAGACATGGCTGCTTCGTACTGTTAGGTACCTGGTAGGAGAGCCTGACTTGTAGGAGAAGACCTCTCATACAACGCTGGTTCAGGAGCCACTGGAGTGGGGACAGTGGTCTCCTGAGCGCAGTGGGGTAGGAGTGCCTGTTGAGCTGAGTCTCTGATGCAGAAGAGGTGAGAGATCCCGCAGGGATGGCTGGACTGCAGATCAGGTGAGACTGGAAGCAGCAGACTGGAACGCTTGAATGTGCAGAGGTCTCTGGAGCTGAAGCTGAAGGTGCAACAGCAAGGACAACAGGAACAAGCAGAGTCAGACGATCCGGGTCAGCTAGGATATAAGGCAGGCAAGTACAGCAGGCAGAGGCAGAGTCAGTAGGCAGGCAGAGTTCGGCAACGGTATCAGGTAGGTAGCATAAGAGTAGTCAGACAAGCCGGGTCGGATTGGAGCAGGACGGATGGTCAAACAAGCCGGGTCAGATAGGTAGCAAACAATCAGATACTAATACTAGAATCACGAAGCTGAGACGAAGCAGCAATGTGTCACAGCACAGAGGGGCTTTTAAATGCACTTTGGCGCCAAACCGGCGCTATCGCGAACGCGCGCACGCCCGTCCGCGCCCACGTGCACACGCGCGCGCGCCCAAGCGCCGCGAACGCGCGCGCGCCCTAGCGCCGCGCCAATGCCCGGGAACAGCAGGTATTTGCTGAGCAGCGCGCAACGGCGCGCGCCGGCGCATAGGCGTACGCCGACGCCCCGGTTCGGTGCCAATGGTGCCCTGACAATAAGGCTGCATTCACACCTGAGTGTATCGTTTTCAGGTATTTTTTAGGGCGTTTTTTTCTGGCGGTTTTTCGGGCATTTTTTTGGCCGTTTTTGTACAGGTATTTTGAGGTCCAAAGGTCACCAATGTAAAAAGCAGTAAAACGCCTGTAATTCTGCCTAAAAGAAGCTCATGTACTTTTTTGAGCTTCATGCATTTTGCTTCAGACGACAGAACGCTCAGATGTGAATAGGGGCCATTTAAATTAATGGGATTTTGCTTTTGAGATGAGCGCTTTACGAGCGTTTTACGAGCTGAAAATGCTCAGGTGTGAATGCAGTAGACATATGCACTGCCAAAAAATTTGTTCGTTTTCGTTATATTCGTTTTTTGTTTTTTTTTTGTTTTTCGGGTCATTCATTATGATCGCAGTTAGTAAATTCATACATTTGTAAATTCGCACATTCGTAAATTTGTACATTTGTACATTCGTAGATTCGCACATTCGTACATTTGTAAGTTCGTAAATTTGTAAATTCGTAAAATTTGTAAATTCGTAAATTAGAAAATTTGTATATTTGTAAATTCGTACATTCGTAAATTAGAAAATTCGCAAATTTGGAAATTTGAAATTCGAAAATCCAAAAACCCGAAAATGAGAAAATCTGAAATAGTAACTAACTATTAAATTATAGGTACTGTAATTTCCTTTCAAATTTGGCTGTTAGTGAACGTAACAAATACAAATTTATCCGAAGTTACGAATTATTCGAAATAATGATGCCGCATCTAAACAAATGGAACGGAACAAATTAATATCAAATAATAATAATATAACATTTTTATTATTATTATTTATTATTATTAATTCATTACGTTCCATTCGCTTGGATACGGTATTTGTTATTTCGGATAAATTTGTATTTGTTACGTTCACAAACAGCCAAATTTGAAAGGAAATTAAAATACCTATAATTTAATAGTTAGTAATAGTTAAGTTATTATTAGTTAATTATTATTTAAGATTTCCGAATTTCCGAATTTACAAATTTACTAACTTACGAATGTACGAATTTATGAATGTGCGAATGTACGAATGTGCAAATGTACGAATTTACGAATGTACAAATGTACGAATTTACGAATGTACGAATTTACAAATTTTCGAATATTCGAATTTACGAATATTCGTAAAAAAAATTTAAACGGGTTTAAGTTAATTTGGATATTTCCAAATTAACTAATTTGTTGTAATTCGTTAAAAAACTAATTCGGAACTAAACAAATTGCTCATGTCTAGAATGCAGCCTAATGGTTACAAAGGTGCAGCTGATGAAATAGTTACATTTGCCTTTCGCTCTGGTTCCCAGGATTTTTTTTTTAGAAAAAACACTTTTATGCAAGAAAACAGGGGCATGGCTTGATGTGTGGTCTGTTCATCAAGGGGGCTTAGTGCTTGTTCACGGAGACCTGCATTTTTCTGCACTAGATGATTGTGTTCTCTTTGCCCTGTTCACACTTGAACACAGCCCCCAGGTGAGCTGTTGTGCAGAAATCTGCAACACGTCTTCATCTTTCCACCTGGCACTGCAGCTCACCCGCAGCTCTTTTTCTTCTTGCATTTCTACACACCACAACTGAGCTGCAGTGCATAAAAATGAATAACATTTCACACAGTGACATTTCAATAAAATAAAAAAAACTGTAAATAGTGCTTTGTGGTTTAAAAACGCAAGGCACCACTGACCAAAATGCTTGCCAGAACTGATACTTCCTGCATGGTAAAACGGCACGTTTTAACACCCAGAAAATGTGACCCACCCCCTAATATGTGAAATTACCCATGCTTATATACTCCCAATATGCCAATCCAGCACCGGACCAAGTAGTCAGTAAAGTGAACTATACATGCATGCCCAGTAACTTTTATACAGTAAACGACAGTCACCAGTTGCTGTGCTGGTTTTAATGGGGGGTTTTTTTGCCTTTTTTACTTTAAAAAAATCTCTATGTATGAGAACATTTTTTTTTTTGTCAAATGATTCCTGCCTATAATGACTTAGCACTCATGTAACTGGAATCAAGCTGAGGCATCTAGGTAACAGGTCAACTATTATTCTATGAAGATAACAACAGTACATTTTTTTGTCAAATGACTCTTGCCAATAACATGACTCAGCAGTTAAGTGACTGGAATCAAGCTGAACCAGCTAGGTAACAGGTCATCTATTATTCTTCGAAGATAACATTGCTTCCACATCCTACAGTCTGATTAATCAAACTAGCAGACACAGGCAGAGAGCTGTAACCAGAGGCTTTGTGAAGGGTGACCGAGTTCAACAGGCCTGTAAATTCAAGGAGGAGGAGGAATTGTAAAAAGGCCATTTGCTGCCAGACTCCTTTCAGCTGCAACATGCTTTTCTATCTGTTCATTGCAACACTGCTACTTTTCAAAGAAGAATGAGTTTTAAGTAAATAAGAGTGAGCCTTTCAGCAAGTATTGCTAAGATGTGGCTGTCCGGCAATTAAAAGGCATCCACCCAAAGGTTTTCATGCAGCCAGAAGCCAGTGAAAGATTCAAATCAATATAAAGACTTTGCAATTTGCACACCCTAACAGGGGCAGCCATTATTTAAAGGACAACTACTATTTTTCTATTAACTTCTCCAGCCCTCCTAAGCCCCATAAACAAATCTAACCTAGAACCCCCAACATCCCTACTACCTCAGTGCTTGCTTATCTCTCTGTGCCATTTCTGTCTCCAATGGTGTACCTACTGGAAGCAGACATTTTCCCCAGAACTGACCACGCTTGCTCAATAATTTCCCATAGACTTACAGGGCCTTGCAAAAGTATTCACCCCCCTTGGCATTTTTCGTGTTTTGTTGCCTCACAACCTGGAATTAACATGGATTGTTTGAGGATTTGCATCATTTAATTTACAGAACATGCCCACAACTTTGAAGATTTTTTTTTTTATTGTGAAGCAAACAACAAATAGGACAAAATAGCAGAAACAGTCAATGTGCATAACTATTCACCCCCCTAAAATCAATACTTTGTAGAGCCATCTTTTGCAGCTATCACAGCTCCAAGTCACTTTGGATAAGTCTCTATGAGCTTGCCACATCTTACCTCTGGGATTTTTGCCCATTCCTCCTTGCAAACCTGCTCCAGCTCCTTCAAGTTGGATGGTTTGCGCTTGAGAACAGCAAACTTTAAGTCTGACCACAGATTTTCTATTGGATTGAGGTCTGGGCTTTGACTAGGTCATTCCAACACATTTACATGTTTCCCCTTAAACCACTCAAGTGTTGCTTTAGCAGTGTGTTTGGGGTCATTGTCCTGCTGGAAGGTGAACCTCCATGCTAGCCTCAAATCACACACAGAGTGGTACAGGTTTTGCTCAAGAATATCCCTGTATTTTGCACCATCCGTCTTTCCCTCAATTCTGACCAGTTTCCCAGTCCAGACAGCTGAAAAACATCCCCACAGCATGCTGCCACCACCATGTTTCACTGGGGATGGTGTTCTTTGGGTGATGTGATGTGTTGGGTTTGCGCCAGACATAGCGTTTTCTTTGATGGCCAAAAGGTAAATTTTATCCTCCTCAGACCACTGCACCTTCCTCCATACATTTTGGGAGTCTCCCACATGCCTTTTCGCAAACTCAAAACATGCCATTTTGTTTTTTGCTAAAAGTAATGGCTTTCTTTTGGCCACTCTGCCATAAAGGCCAACTCTATGGAGCGTACGGCTTATTGTCGTCCTATGTACAGATACTCCAGTTTCTGCTGTGGAACTCTGCAGCTCCTCCAGGGTTACCTCAGGTCTCTGTGCTGCCTCTCTGATTAATGCCCTCCTTGCCCGGTCCGTGAGTTTTGGTGTGGGACCATCTCTTGGCAGGTTTGCTGTTGTGCCATGTTCTTTCCATTTGGTTATGATAGATTTGATGATGCTCCTAGGGATCATCAAAGATTTGAATATTTTTTTATAACCTAACCCTGACTTGTACTTCTAAACAACATTGTCCCTTACTTGTTTGGAGAGTTCCTTGGTCTTCAGGGAAGTGTTTGACTAGTGGTGCCTCTTGCTTAGGTGAAGCCTCTGGGGCCTTTCAAAAAGGTGTGTATATGTAATGACAGATCGTGTGACACTTAAATTGCACACAGGTGGACATCATTTCACTAATTATGTGACTTCTGAAGCAGGGGCGGACTAATAACTCATGGGGCCCCCGGGCAATAGGAGATTATGGGGCCCCCAGGCAATCAGAGATTATGGGGCCACACAGTATACACACACACAGTATACAATCACATAGTATACACATACATGTACACACAGTATACACAGACAGATGTAAAAAAACACAGATTTATACATACTGTCCCTGGTTTTACTAAGGCTGGCAACCCTGATGGGGCCCCCTAGTGGCCTGGGCCCTCGGGCAGTGCCCGAGTGGCTCAATGGTCAGTCCGCCCCTGTTCTGAAGGTAATTGGTTGCACCAGAGCTTTTTATGGGCTTCATAACAAAGGGGGTGAATACATATGCACATGACAATTATCAGTTTTTTATTTCTGAAAAATTATTTTATGTATATGTTTTTCTAATTTTACTTCACCAACTTAGACTATTGTGTTCTGATATATCACATATAATTCAGATTAAAAAAAAACACTGAACTAAAGGCTGTAATGTAACAAAATAGGTAAAAAGCTAAGGGGGTGAATACTTTTGCAAGCCACTGTAAGTAGTGCTGTAAAGCTAGCCTCTCTACTGTAGCAGTACAACTTCTTTTAGGAGTTACTACACAGAAGAAGATTTCTGCACTCGGATATAAACACAATGGGAGACCACTGCCATAACTACCAACTATTCTTTAACTACTTGCCGACCAGCTCCTGTACATATACAGTGGCAGGATGGCTCTCCTGCGCAAATCGCCATATATGTACGGCGGCTCCTTTAAGAGCCATAGCAGGCGCGCGCACCCGCTGCTCGCCGGGGAAACCGATGCGCATTGCCGGTGGGCGCAATTGCTGGTGGCCACCCGCATGATAGACAGAATGGGGATTTGTGTGTGTAAACACACAAATCCCTGTTCTGACAGGGGAGGAGAGACATTTCGTCTGTTACTACTAAGTAGGAACAACGATCTGGCTCCTTCTAGTCAGTCCCATTCCCTCACAGTTAGAAACACACCTAGGGAACACATTTAACCCCTTGATTGTCCCTAGTGTTAACCCCTTCCCTGCCAGTGACATTTACACAGTAATAAATGCATTTTTATAGCACTGATCGGTGTATAAATGTCAGTGGTCCCAAAAAAGTGTCAAAAGTGTCCGATCTGTCCGCCGCAAGTGCTGATAAAAATCGCTGATCGCTGCCATTACTAGTAAAAAATAAATAATAAAAATGCCATAAATCTATTCCCTATTTTGTAGACGCTATAACTTTTGTGCAAACCAATCAATATACGCTTATTGCGATTATTTTTTTTATACCAAAAATATGTAGAGGAATACATATCGGCCTAAACTGGTGAAGAAATTTGTTTTTAAATTTGTGTCTTTTTTTGTTTATAGCGCAAAAAATAAAAACCACAGAGGTGATCAAATACCACCAAAAGAAACCTCTATTTGTGGGGAAAAAAGGACGTCAAATTTGTTTGGGTACAACTTCGCACGACCGTGCAGTTGTCAGTTAAAGCGGCGCAGTGCCATATCGCAAAAAATGGCCTGGTCAGGAAGGGGGTAAATCCTTCTGGGGCTGAAATGGTTAATAAATGTTCCTCTTTCAAAACAAAATCACTCTGTCCCTCTTCCCTCCTATATCCAACCTCTTAGTTAGTCAATTTGTTCATTTAAAAAGCTGGTATAAAGAAAAAGTATCTGTGAAAAAAAGCATTTATTACATTAACAAATCATTTTTGTTATTCATTTTTTATTACCCACACAATGGGGGAATGGCAGAGGTGAGTTCTTTGCCTACATACTTTAAGCTATAGGAGTGTCCTATTTCCTTATTATAGAAAGTTAAGAGATACAACCACTGGTGCTATGTAGAGGTAATGCCTCGTACACACGATCAAATAATCGGATGATAAAAATCGCTTTCGGATTGGTCGCACGATAGTCTGATTGTTGGTACATAGCTTTTGACACCCGAATACGACAGTCTGTCCTAAAATTTTCGAAGGGACTTCTACACGAAAACTTTGCTCGAACGATAGCCCAGTGAACGACAATCGTTTAATCAATATAGTATGCGTCCACTAAAAATCGAAAGACAAACACCACGCATGATCAGAAACACGAAATTAACCTGGAAGGAGATGGGAGAACAATATGAACGGAAATAGCCAAAAGACGTGGCAGACACAGGGGTCACACGTATTTGACATCATTTCCGATACGTAGCTACGCGAACAGGAAGGTTTTCCAGAATCCTACAACAAAAATCGTACATTTCGTAGAACGCATTTTGCACTGTTGTATTCGATATTTGTATTATGCAAAAAAAATCTTCCTTCCCTCCTGTCCGCCCCCTCCCCCCTCCCAAATTACTCCTTCCCGCAGCTCTATCCATAGTGCCCATCCAGCCATTCAACAGCTGTCTGTGGCTTGTCAAAAAAAACAGCCTTTTTTGCCTCTTAATTTAGCAGGATATTGCATTGTATAAGACAGCTGCAGGGTCTGCAGCCTCTTTTTTACAACTTGAAATTTAACCCGCTGTTTTTGAACTTCAGGAGAAAAATCCGGAAAAAACATCATTTTAGTTCCATTAACTGCTTGCCGACCAGCCACCTCAGTTGTACTGCGGCAACATGGCTCGGCTGCGCGTATCGCCATTATGTTACGTCGGTAACATAGACGGCCACTAGGGGGCGCGTCGTGCACACACGGAGAACCGGGATCTGTGTGTGTAAACACACAGTTTCCGGTTCTCTGAGCAGAGACCTGACAGATCGTCTGTTCATACAGAGTATGAACAGCGATCTGTTAGTTTCCCTACACAGTCCCCATCCCCCTTCAGTTAGAACACAAACTAGGACACACATTAACCCCTTCACTGCCGGTGACATTTTTACAATAATCAGTGCATTTTTAATCGCACTGATTGCTGTATTAATGCCAATGGTCCCAAAAATGTGTCAAAATTTTCCGATGTGTCCGCCATAATGTCGCAGTCACGATAAAAATCACCGATCGCCGCCATTACTAGTAAAAAAAAAATTACTAATAAAAATTCCATAAAACTATCCCCTATTTTGTAGACGCTATAACTTTTGCAATGCAATCAATCAATATACGCTTATTGCGATTTTTTTTTACTAAAAATATGTAGAAGAATACATATTGGCCTAAACTGAGGGAAAAAATGTTTTTTTATATATTTTTTGGGGATATTTATTATAGCAAAAAGTAAAAAATAATACCAAATACCACCAAAAGAAAGCTCTATTTGTGGGGAAAAAAGGACGTCAATTTTGTTTGGGAGCCACGTCGCACGACCGTGCAATTGTCAGTTAAAGTGACACAGTGCCGAATCGCAAAAAGTGCTCTGGTTTTTGAACAGCCAAATGGTCCGGGGCTGAAGCGGTTAAATATGATTTCCTTCAAAACTCTGGCTCTTCTAAGAATGTGGTCTCTGTCTCGTTGATTAAGAAGTCTTATTAGAAATGCCCGTGGAGGGGCTCCTGCAGGTAATGGCCTACTTGGTACTCGATGTGTTCCTTTGACCGAGAAAGACATAGAAAGATAATCTTTGAGTATTAGAATCTGATTTTTTCCTTGCTTCTTTAATATCTTTGCCCAATGGCAATGTTGAATCCTCTATTTCTTTTACACGATTTTCCAAAACAGACGTTCTTTCCCGTATTTTCTGTATGTCTTGGCGTAAAAAAAATTAATTCTTCTTTGAGCTTCTGCACTTGTCCGGTTAAGTTACCTATGGAACTCTGGCATTGATGTATCGCTTTTAACACATCTAATAGTGTAGGATCTAGTGGTATTATTGGTGTTGTTATTTGCGTGTTATTTGGCAGATTATTCATGTGTAATTTTACACTTTTATCCATTTCTTCCACTTCATTTGTCTTTTGATCTAAGTGTTCGTGCATAGTAACTTTGCAGTGCAAGAGACTTCCAATTCTTCACTAGAAATGTGTTGTGACACTTTATGTTCCCCGTCTTTTAATGGCAATGCAAATTTTGCAAGTTTTGCAGCTGCAGCTTCTTTAGCCTTCTCTTTTGTGGATTTATCACTTTGTATTTGTTGAGGAAATCCGCCATCATCTTGCATAGAGGCATCAGCATTTAAAGACCCCTGCCCCTCTTTACATAATTTGGCTGCTTTTATTACCGCCCCTTCTCTCCATTCCCCCTCTTTCTTCCCCTTCTTAATTGTTTTTTTACCTGGTTGATTTTATTTTGTTTTTGTATACATTCTTTCTGCTTCTTTAAATGACAGTTTTTCCCAAATTTTTTCTTTAATCACAGTTTATTGTAATTACCTGCACCTGCTATCGAATTTAGCCGATTTCCTCCGATTTGTACAGATTTATTCCGGCTTCTGCCGAGTTCTGCCGATTCCTGACGATTTTTGCCTAGTATGGCCGATCCCCGCTCTGTCCTTAGGCAGGAGCCGGCACAGACATCAGCCTCTCTCCTCTGGTCTGTCCAAGGCCTCCCAAAGCCAGGGCACTCTGCAAGCACTGCCCACTCCCACTATCCTCTGAGAATCTGGGTGCCACCGAGTACCGGGACCGATCCAACTCCTGTGAGCACTGCCACCGCAAGGAGCAGAGAGCGAGGAGGGGGCCATATTTCAGCCAAGCGTCAAGCACAAACGATGCTGGTCGGCACCACCAGTCTCCACACAAGCACCTCTGGAGCCTCAACAGCAGCGCGGACATGGCGGGTAACAGCTCAGTTGCAGGTATATCAGTTATGCTGCTAGTGTAGGCTATAATGCAGTCTCTCTCAAAGCAAGGGGAAATACGTGGAGAAATACAGGGATCCAGCATCCATAATCAGAAGGGGCCAGAAGGGGCCAGCAATCAGCAAGCAGTTCAATACAGCTGCTGTCTGCCTCACAGATACTCAAGACATATCATCCAGGAAGTTAGCCAGTGCAGGATGGAAAGGTCAGAGCATGCCCTACATGCAACCTCTCACTCTCACATCCACATTGACATTGATAGTAGAATCCACACAAAACATTATGATGTCACTCTTCCTCGTTCTTCTTCTTGGAGGAGCTGCATGTGCACTTTCGGTTCCCACAGGTATTCAGTTAGTGCTTAACTACTGTCACACACTTAAGCAATTTAAATTGAACATATGATATGAAATATGTTATTGAGAATAATATTCCACTGAACAGCCAACGGGTAGGGACAGGCAGTGGGAAGGGATGGGGACACCCTAGATTTTCTAAGAAAAGTCACAATATAATTAATCCTTCTTCCTACAGCTTTGGATCTATTGACCGTTTTGACAAATTGTTTTCACTGATGGTATCTTCATCACATGTTTATTTTAAAATGTCTCAGTTTGATGCAGTTCAATTTGTCATATTTTCCAAGTAATGTTACGTAATACAGCTTACAGCCTGCAATTTCTTATAGTAGTAATGTTTATTTTCAAACTCCGTAGAAGATAAATGGAGAGAATTAGTCTTCTTGTTAGAGGAATCAGGGCAAAGGCCTTGTTTATGGTCTTCATATCATGGTTTTTTCTTTTCAATATTTTTATTGGTTTTAATGCATATAAAAATACAGGTTACATTCAAAAATAATGGTTTGTAGCAAGAGATATACAAATAAACCGCCCCTGAATCTCTCTTACTCCACTGCGCCAAAGAAAAGTGCAAAGCTATATAAAAGATGTGTAAATGAATACAAAATGTGTGTACATACACAGTGTACAGTGAAAAAAGCTGCCACTTAAATAAATACGTAAACTGATCAGAATCCCAAAACTATACCTCTCACACGTGTACAGATAGAGATAGCGGCGCTAATATAAATTGTGTAAAATCATGGGTCAGAGCAGCATAATGCCTATGACCCTCTACTTATACATAAAAATATTAATAATAATAGTGTCATGAAAAATATTAATTTTATCATGAAAAGAAATTTCTTTAACACCCAGTGAAAAGTGTCACTATAAATAATAAATTACAAGAAATGGATGATCAAGTTCAACAGTTGTTTTTCAATCTACTTGTGTGAAAAATCTTCTACTCTTCCACCACACCACCGTGATAGTGACACCACTCCCTCTGAAGAGCGCACTCACCAGATTGTATAGCCTTCCACTCTCGTGTTCGGCAAAACAGCAATTGAACCACACCTGGGTTGCATGTGATGAACCGTGACTCCAATCAACCAGCTCCATATGTGAAAAAATGAATAAAGTGCTCCACATAGCGTGATACCATTTTGACAGATTTATTAAAATCACTTCAAACACACTTCAATGGTTACACTCACTTTTAAACTGAAACATAAAAGCCTTTAAAAAAAATCCACAGCAAACACAGCAAGCAACAGGATCAGTGATCCAACGGTGCACCGCGGTCACAGCGGACCTGAAGTGTAAACTGGTGTATCTCTCACCCAACCTTCTAAGGCCCAGCCACCCGATCGGTGTAGTCCTCCTCAGACAGCGGCATCTAATTCTGATCAGTTTACATTCAAAAATAGATACGTTGTGTCAGGTGAGAGAACTGAGATGATACAGGTATTCAGTGAACACATCTAGAAAAACTTGAACAAAGCATAGCAGTGGTATTAGACAGACTAGCCCCGTGAAGATATTACTTGGGGTCCAAGGGCGACCAGGGAGACTAGATTGTTTGAGCCCGCTGACCTATAGCAGCGGGAAAACATTCCAGATCAAGCGAACAAAAGTAAAATTAGTGCTTGAAAAGGAGGTTGATTGACCAGGTATAGACATCTCTCCACCCCAAGGGGAACTCACTGTGGAGAGGACGGACCCAGGTAAATCCTCTAGATAATAAAATGGTCGCTAGAATGGAAGAATCATGTCTGTCCTGTTCTGCCCTTTAGGTTTTCATAGTGGTGGCTATGGTGCTAAACGTAGTCATAGATTAAACAATCAGGTCGGAATGTTATTGGGCGATCGTCTCTGGGATCCATACATTCCGGCCTTAAGCTGGCCATACACCTATAGATTATCTGCAGATTTTCTATGGTTACATAGAAAATGTGCAACAGATCTCTCCATGTTCGCTAAACTGTGTGGATGGAGGAATCTCCCACTTTTTCCGTCTAACCATAGAAAATCTGCAGATAATCTATAGGTGTATGGCCAGCCTTAGCCTCTGTATTCAACAATGTAATTAAAATTCTCGGCCAACTTGCACCTGTATCCAATGAACCAGTAGAGATGCTTCATCATCATGTTAAGAAGAAGAAAGAAGGAAAGAGAGAGGGGAAAAGAAAAGTGAGCAACAAAAAGTCAAATAGTATCAGCAAGAGGTAAGGAAAGGAAGGTCATCTAGAGCATGCTGGATTATTCGGGGACATCTGCTAACCTGGAAGTATCGGTATCCCTACGTATTTAGCCCAGGGTTCCCAAATCAGTTCAAATTTGTGGGTTTTGTCGAGCAGCTTATATCATAGTTTTTTTTATGAAAGCAGGTCATATTCATTTGGAATATGGGAAGTTTGGGGAACCTGGATTTTCTCTAGGAATTGTTAGATTTTATTTATTTGTGGCACCTGATATGATTTCACATTGATCATGAAACTCATCTGAGGTGGAAGGCTCCCTCTAGTTGATTTTCTACATAGGATATCAGGTATCTTAAATATAGAATCCTGCTATCCTGGCTTAGTTACTGTGGTATACTTGACTGTAATGCAGGTGTACTGTGAAGGTGCATTGGAGGGCCATTCAGAAGGAATTCAGAATGAATAGCACCTCATGCCAATGATGCTCATCATGTGCATGTTATCACAGTGGGGGATTAACTAATGCCTCGTACACACGTTCCGAATATTGTACGACCGTTCTCACTTAATAGTCGCAAGTAGAAATTGAATAGCTAAATAAAGTCACGAAAATTCTCGTACGACAGACAAAAAAATCTGAAGTGATGTCATGTGTTGTAATGTATTTGTATTGTATTTTCAGATGACAACTATACTGACTAAACGAAAATCCTACGATCTGGAATCGTACAAGGAAAATTTTCGTGTATGTCCGATCGAATAATATCGGATGAACGGTCGTGATCGGCTGTCCGAATATCGTACGATCCTTCCTCGGACGACTGTTTTGGTACGATATTCGGATTGTGTTTAGGGGCCATAAGACCGGTTCACTCTGAACCTGGTGCAGCTGTGCATGGTATCCAATCAGCTTCTAACTCCAGTTTGTTAAAAAAAAAAAAAAATTCTAGCTTGTAAAGTTAAGCTTTGGCAATAAAACCTGCAAGCTGATTGGTTGCTATGCAGAGTTGCACCAGATTTTGCCTTTTCTAGTTTTGTTAATTACCCCCAGTGTATTTTTGTGAATAGGCCCTGAAGGGAAACTGTGAGGTCAGTATGGGTTTTAAGTTTGAAGTGGAAATAATTGTTTTTTAGCGTACATCTGCAAACATAGGTTAAGAAACACTGCCACCTCTGCAAATTGTAGTCCCTAACTCTAGTCTCTCATCTTGGGACATATATAGCAATATGGATATTAAGGCCTCATTCACACTGACGTACCTATCTGTAAACCAATGCGAAGGGCCACTTTATCTGTGTGGGTGCACATGTAGTCTGCATGCCTTGGAGGTAGCCCCTTTCCCATAGAAAGATACAGGGATGCACCAGAAGTCCAAAATCACCCAATGGCAGCTTTAGACTTCCAATGTACAGTATATATGCACAAAATCCAACAAAACAAAATAAAAATGTCAACAGAAGTTGATATAACATTTTAGAAACTGTGTTATATAATTTGTTGTCCTTTAACTAGTCTGAGAAGACTGATAGACTTGCACTGTCTTTTATAGGAACAGTAAAGAATAATCAATTAGCATAACCACAAAGCAGGAAGCACAACTTGCTTATGTAGTGCAAAAATATGTCCCCATATACAGTACATATTTCTTACAAACTATACATAGAACCATTGTAATCTTTAATCTTGGGATAAAGTTTTTCAAGAATTTTTATCAACCAGCATTTTTACACTTTCAGTCACCTATCAGAGGTGACTTTAACATGTTATCACAGTGTCATAACACTTTGCCATAAAACCAGAACAGCGCCGCACCCACACCTAATCTCTTCTCAGTTCAGCTTTTTCCACTTCGGTGGTGATTGCATTTGTGGAGGCAGCAGTTCTGAACCACTTTTTTACCTACCCCCACTGCACGGATTCATCATTATTTTCCTATTGTAATTATTTAACCCTAGTGATGAAATCATTTATATTACACCGATAGCATTAAAAAATAATAATAATAATAATACTCCACTGTGTGTATATATATATATATATATATATATATATATATATATATATATATATATATATATATATATATATATATATATATATATATATATATATATATATACATACATACATACATACATACATACACACATACATACACACACTTATGCCCTGTACACACGGTCGGACATTGATCGGACATTCCGACAATAAAATCCATGGCTCGAACTTGTCTTGCATACACACGGTCACACAAAGTCGTTCTGAACGTGGTGACGTAAAACACGTACATCGGGACTATAATCGGGGCAGTAGCCAATAGCTTTCGTTTCTTAATTCTGAGCATGCGTGGCACCTTGTGCGTCGGATTTGTGTACACACGATCAGAATTTCCGACAACGGATTTTGTTGTCGGAAAATTTTATAGCAAGCTCTCAAACTTTGTGTGTCGGTAATTCCTATGGAAAATGTGTGATGGAGCCTACACATGGTCGGAATTTCCGACAACAAGGTCCTATCACACATTTTCCATCGAAAATCCTATCGTGTGTACAGGGCAATACAGTACAATCACACAATGTAAAAAGAGCTCTCCATTTCAATGTATCATGGAAACAAAGTGCAGCAGCCCTTCAAAGCTTGCCAAGGGTTAATGATTTCCTGGCAGCTGTAACCTGCATATCTGAAATTCTTTGTAAAACAAATTCCTCTCTAGCTGCATTTTTTTTTCCATCTGCAACCGGCTTTCCTCTAAGTATTACTATTTCATACTAACAAAATAGTGTAAACAGTTCCACAAAGGTGCTGAAATAATTTTCTGCTGGTAAAATAATTTAATGTGTTTATAAACCCAATCACTAAAGTTTTCTATTAGCTCTAACATTTTAAAAGTGATTTTCAGTGTTTTTAAACCTGCAGCTTTCGTTAAAATATTACTTGGTGATCCTGCTACAAAAGTACTTGTTTATGTATTTCCTGGTAATTGGTCTAAAGAAAAATATCTTGCATTTACTTTATGGTAAAATGGAATTCCAGGCAAAACTTTTTCATTCCATATTGGAAGGGTTTAACCTCCTGTAAGGTTTTTATTGCTGTCTGTGTCCCCATTCATGAGGTTTCCCTGTGTGATCAACATGACAGGAGGTAAGAGGAATCCTTGCAATAGAGACATAGATAGTAGCAACAGCACATTTTTTTTAACAATGGGTAAGGGTTAAAATTATTTTTTTATTGCTGTTGTAGCTGGACATGGGAGATTCCCATCTTCCTCCATGAAAGATCTATGGCACCAATGACTACTCATGGGAAGAAATCTGGGGTGTGCATAGCTTGCAGTGAACGGAATGTAAATGAAGGGTGCCTTTCATGAACCAGGGCTAACCAGTTACAGCACAACCAGTTTCTGGGACTAACATTTTTAAGGATACGCTTTAGGGTATTTAAAATGATAGTGGAGTAAAAAGGGAGGTATTATCAAAAACATAGCAAGATCACACAAACCCTATACACCGCTATCCACCAAGGAGCCGCTGATTAGGATGGGTCTTCTGTTCTTTGCCTTGCCCTTTTGCAAAAACCTCAGCCCCTATAACACACCTGGTTGAGCAATATACAATACAATACTGGTTGAGCAAAGCAAACAATAACCCAGGAATCAGTGAAAGTAATACTAGTACACAGTAGAAGCATTATATAAAAGAAAATGGGCACCAAACCAGGTAGCAAAGGCAAACTGAATATATTTTCACCATTATGATTGGTAACAAGGCAAGCATAAAATGGATTAACAATGGTAATAACACTAATTAGCATACTTAGTGATTGGGAAGTAATGACTAGGCATAAGTTGACAGTTGGTGTTCAAATCAACATAAATAGTAGCAAGGCCACCTGAAGTGCAGCAAAGATCAGTAATAAAGTTTAATCTACCAAGTGCTGGAACAATACTGTCGGAGCGAATTTATGGCAGCGATGCTAGTCCTAGACCGACTGGGTATGCATTGTCCAAAAGAAAAAAAGGGGATGGTAGAGGAGGGAACAAGGGGACTTGCTGAATAATGAATACAGGAGGAGCAGTCCTTTAAGATGTTCTTTTGTATCGTTGGGGCCCTGCCACATACCTGGTCTTGAGGCCAAGATGATGAGAGGGCTTCCCGTTGCGGCTTAGTACACAACACCCCTGGAGATGGTGACAGGAGATGTAAAACCCAAAGAAGCACGGTTGCCAGCTGTATGGTAATCACATGGATCTGCAATAGTGATGCCTCTTCAGGTGGAACCTGGCACTGGAAGCAGCTGATCCAGGATGACTGGGAAGTGCAGACAGTTCACAGCAGGCAAGATGAGGCAGGAGACGTGGTCAGCAATGGAAGTCAAGGTCAGAGCACAGTGGTCAAGCAGAGGAGTAGATAGGAGTGTTGGTCGGAGGCAGGCCAGGGTCATACACAGGAGGTAATCAGGAACAGGACCATGGAACAATCCGAGATCAGAGCCAGAAGAGAAGCAAGTCCAGAAGCAAGCAGGGTCGGTAACAGGAAATCCAGAATCAACAAGCACACAGGAACATGGGTATTAGGGAGCTGAAGACCAGTCAGCAAAGTCTGTGAGCAACTGTCATCCTTATAAAGGCCAGAGAGCGCCAAGATCTATCGCACATGCAGTTTGCAAAATGCACACTTAAAGAGCAGTTGCTCCAGATCTTAGTAAATGAGCAGAAGCTCTGCTGACTTCCATCATCTGATTACGCACAAGCAAAAATGCATTTTTTTTTCCTTGCATGTGATTGGGTACTCTTTGCAAAGTAAAGCTTTACCTCATTTACTAAGCTCTGGAGCAGCTGCACTTGCAGAGTGCAACTGCATTTTGCAAAGTGCACAGTCTTTTTGCCTTTAGTAAATCAACTCCTATACACACTGAAGAAAAAGTTGGAGTAAAATAAGCATTATAGTTGGTGGCTGCACTAATAACTTCTAACACTGGTATCAGTGGCTGCAAAAATAACCCCAATATTAACCATTTCAATACCAGGCACTTTTACCCTCTTCCTGCCCAAGCCAATTTTCAGCTTTCAGCGCTGTCGCACTTTGACAATTGCATGGTCATGCATCACTGTACCTAAACTGAATTTTTAGCATTTTGTTCACACAACTAAAGCTTTCTTTTGGTGGTATTTAATCACCACTGAGTTTTTTATTTTTTGCTAAAAAAACGAAAAAAAGAGGGAGATTTTTTTTTTACATACTCATTTTTTTACATCACGCATTTTACATACATCATATAACTGGTGTGGCGGTGATCAGGGACACCGACTGGTGACAGTACGAAAAAAAATAATAATGCTAATAATAATATATTTTTTTCAGTTTTATAATTACATTTGTTTTTGTTTTTATGATTTTTTTTAACACACTGTGACCAGAGCAATATAATGTTACCATAGTAGCCCTGTACTACTCCGGGGAATTGATCAGGATTTTTTTTACACATTATGATTGCTTATAGTAGTGAATTTCATTGCTATATGCAAGAATTTTACTGAATGAAACTGATTCATTCCAATCTGTTTTGTTGTGATTAGCTGTGATTGGCCAGAGCTATTAACATGGTACAGATGGGCTGTTATTGGCCCTGTCTGTACCATGTGATCATATTGACCAATCACATCCAGCAACACAATTGTACAGAATGGATGGCATTAAAAGAAGCCATCCATTGTTTACAACTGTCATGTGATCTACTGTAATTGGTCACAGATGTCACATGGTACCGGCAGCAAGACGGTACACTGATTAGTCATCGGCTGTGTCTGGTGGACACAGCCGGTGACAGATCACGCCGCTGCGCTGCACCTTCTGAGAGAACGTCATATGACCTCCACTCAGGAGAAAGCACCCGACCGGCCGTCACTCTGCTTTAGGCCAGGCGGGAAGGTGTTAATGTCAGTGACGCAATAATAACCAGCAGCATTGTTGTCAGTAGCAGCAATAACAACCTTCAGATTTAGTGTCAATGACCAAAACATACCCCCCCCCCCCCCCCGGTAATGGTTTAGTGGACACAATAACAGCCTCCAGCAATAGTGTCAGTGTGTGCAATAATAACCCCCAGCACTCATGTCAGTGACCGCAATGATAACCCATCAACATTGGTGTCAGTGACAAAGCAATACACCCTCTTTCAGTGCTGGTCAGTGGCAGTGCTATTTACCACCCTTGCATTGCAGATCCAGGGTTGTTCTGCATATTCCCCACCCCCCACCCCCCATGCCTTGCACAAATTCTATAATAATCACTCTCATAGCTACCATCAGGAGATTTTACACAGGAAACGCAAATCATTGGTTATAAAGGTTATTGCAGATGTAAGACAACATATGGCAACACAAATAGAAGGAAGAGGATGAGAAAACTCTGAAAGTGCAGGATTTTCTTTAGAAGAAAATAGAAGCCGCAACATTTACAGAATACATACAGTAATTGTTCAACCCAACCATTGATAGCAC
The DNA here is from genome assembly GCA_037952835.1 of Lithobates septentrionalis. NCBI lineage: Eukaryota > Metazoa > Chordata > Amphibia > Anura > Ranidae > Lithobates > Lithobates septentrionalis. The sequence continues at coordinate 1,801,686 of JBBDGP010000871.1, read as the reverse complement.
ATTTGAACCCTTTTCTAAATTTTAAGCATGGTTCTTTTAGGATACGCATTTCATTGGCTGCTTAGCATTTTTTATAAACATATTACATTGAAAAGCTTCTAAAACAGTCCCATTTGTTTATATGTTTGTACACATAATAAAAATTCAATGCATTCTTCTGAAAATGCTACTTGCTTGGCTGTCTTGCTAATCCAATGGCTTTAATACGTTTGAGAGCCTGACCCAGAACATGAATGCAGATCAGGTATGCTGACTTCACCAGATGCATAATTTTTCCAGGTCAGTGATTCAGAGAGACTAAAGCCTCATACACACGATCCGATTGTTGGCCAACCGAGCGTCTGATTTTTGTCCAAAGGGCATGTGCCAGGAACTTGTCTTGTATACTAACGATACACAATTGTTGGCCAACAAACACGAACGTAGTGACGTACTACGTGGAATTTCAGCTCTTGGGCGCCACCCTTTGGGCACCTTCTGCTAATTTTCGTGTTTGGTGAGCATTGATTCTGAGCATACGTGTTTTGTACTTTCAACTTTTGTGTGACGGACTTGTGTACCGACAATACGAAAATCTGACAACAGACCGTTGTCCGCCGAAAATTTACTAGCCTGCCATCCAACATTTGTTGGCCGAAAGTTGGACAACAATTGTCAGAAGGAGCATACTAACGGTCAGATTTTAGGACAACAGTCTGTCAACAGACAATCCCCTGCCAACAATCTGATCGTGTGTACGAGGCTTTAGGGCTCTTTCACACTTGCGTTAAATTTGAAAGCAGCCTAAAGCCCCTTTCACATGGGGTGGATCCGTTTGACGGACTCCACTTGCTCAGCAGGATCGCTCAGCTAATCCCCGCTGAGCAGACGGATGACAGGACAGAGTTCTGCTCTCCTCTATGGGGAATGCGGATGAACCGTCTATCCGTTTTCACCCGATCCGCCAGATGGATGGATAGAAAATAGGGACACCATCCGTCTGGATTTGGCGGACAGGATTGGATAGCAGCGGGTGTCAGCAGACACATCACCGCTGACATCTGCTGCTCCATAGGGGTGAATGGAGGGTCCAATCAGGTCCGCCTGAAAAACTGACAGGCAGACCTGATTGGACAGCCCATGTGAAAGGGGCCTTAAAGCACATTAACGCACCTATAACATTAATGAGCATTTAGGATGTGTTTTACAGGCGTTCATGTTTCATCAGGCAACATTTCTCCAATGGTCTGTGTGTTTTTTTTTTACAAGGCTAAAATGGGAAATGAGCACTTTTGAAGCTTTGCAACCACACTGTAGATGCACTCTAAACGCCATAGGCGTGTTTACAGTGTGTTTAAGGCTGGGTTCACACTGAGGAATAGAGCAGCTCACAGCAGGGGTCCAGTGCGTCTCCATTCACTGTTTTAGGTCCCATTTCAGCCCAAATTTTTGTCTGAATTCGGACCTGAAATGGACCAGAAAACGCACAGGACTCCTGTGCAATTTGTACGTACTCCATAGAGAGCCGGGCACAATCTCCTGACATGCGAATTAGATGCGGCGAAACCCCGCATCCAATTCACACTGGTGTGAACCCAGCCTTAGGTGCATTTCAATAGAAGTGAATGGAGACATTTGCAAAGTGTCAACACCTGCCAAACTCTGCAGGCAGTGTTATTTTTGCCTTGCAGCAATACAAACTAATGCTAACGCTGCAGTGTGAACTCCTCTATCTGCTCCCCATTGTAACAATTCTGTGTGGCATTGATAGGCATTTGGAAAGTGTTAAAACTGTGACCCAACCGCCTATTTTTAATGCATGTGTTATGGAGCCCTTAAGAGCCCTGGTACACACAATGAGATTACAGGAGGACAGATCGTTCGTTTTTTTGTGGTTTTTTTTGCATGCTACTCTTCATATCAAATATGAAGAGGTTACTAAAGTTACAAAAATTCTCATACAACAGAATTAAATTTTGGACGTGATGTAATGTAAAGTATTTACCGAAAACTGTACTGCTTAAATGAAAATCATATGATCTGGTTTCTTGCGAGCAAAATTTTTGTGTTTTCGTGTTTTCAGATAATTTCAGATGAAAGCTGTGTACTAACGATCATTGTACGATCGTTTCGAAAGCGGTATTTTTTGTACGATTTTATGATTGTGTGTACTTAGCTTAAAATTATTGTAAAGTCTTATTTTGTTTTCTTTTTGTAAAAAATAACAAACACGTCATACTTATCGGCTCTGTGTAGTGGTTTTGCACAGAGCAGCCCGATCCTCCTCTTCTCGGGTCCCTCTTCGGTGCTCCTGGCCCCTCCCACCTGTTGAGTGCCCCCACAGCAAGCAACTTGCTATGGGGGCATCCGATCCAAGCCACAGCTTCCTGGGTCTATTCAGACACGGAGCCGTGGCCCAGCCCTTTCCCTCCTAATTGGCTGACTGACTTTGATTGACAGCAGTGGGAGCCAATGGCGCCACACTGCTGTCTCAGACAATAATGAGGGGAGTCCTGGGCAGCCAAGACACTCCTCCAACATTGCTGGATCTAGACTGACCTCAGGTAAGTATTAGGGGGCTGAGGGGGACTGCTGCACACAGAAGGTTTTTTTATCTTAATGCATAGAATGCATTAAGATAAAAAACCTTCTGACTTTACAACCCCTTTAGGAGACAGCTGGGACAGTTATGGGGCGTACACACGGTCGGACTTTCTGGAAACCTAGGTCCGACGTACTTGCCGCCAGACTTCCGGCGGACTACCGCCGGACTTTCTGAACGGCCGGACTTGCCTACACACAGCCGGACTTCCTGGAATCCGGTCTTCCTGACGGACTTCCGCCGGACTTTCAGAATGAATGGACTTTCCCACACACGGACAAGTCCGTTCATTTTGAAGGTGACTCGGGTACGACGGGACTAGAAAAGGAATTCAATCTCGCCGCTTTTTTTGGCGAGATTGAAACCTTGCGAGCCCCGTCGCAGGCATCCCAGGCCCTTAGGTCTGGTATGGAACTTTAAGGGTAACCCCCCTATGCCGAAAAACCGGCGTGGGGGTCCCCCCAAAATCCATACCAGACCCCGACCTGAGCGCGCAGCCCGGCCGGTCAGGAAAGGGGGTGGGGACGAGCGAGCGCCCCCCCCTCCAGAACCGTACCAGGCCGCATGCCCTCAACATGGGGGGTGCTTTGGGGGAGGGGGCGCCTTGCGGTGCCCCCCCTCCACAAAGCACCTTGTCCCCATGTTAATGAGGACAAGGGCCTCTTCCCGACAACCCTGGCCGTTGGTTGTCGGGGTCTGCGGGCGGGGAGCTTATCGGAATCCGGGAGCCCCCTATAATAAGAGGGCCCCCAGATCCCGGCCCCCCACCCTATGTGAATGAGTATGGGGTACATGGTACCCCTACCCATTCACCTAGGGAAAAAGTGTCAATAATAAAACACAACACAGGTTTTTAAAATATTTTATTAAACAGCTCCGGGGGGGGGGGGATCTTCCTCCGGCTTCGGGGGTCCCTCCGGTTCATCTTCTCCCGGCGTCTGGTTGGTTCTTCTCCGCTCTCTTCTCCCGGTGTTCCAGTTCTTCGGCCGGCTCCTCCGCTGTCTTCAGGTAGCTCTATTGCCAGCGGAGGTCCGGACTTCTTCTCTTCTCTTCTCCAGATGTTGACACGACGCTCTCTCCGGCCTCTTCTCCCGGTGTTCCAGTTCTTCGGCCGGCTCCTCCGCTGTCTTCAGGTAGCTCTATTGCCAGCGGAGGTCCGGATTTCTTGTCTTCTCTTCTCCAGATGTTGACACGACGCTCTCTCCGGCCTCTTCTCCCGGCTCATCTTCTCCCGGCGTCCGGTTGGTTCTTCTCCGCTCTCTTCTCCCGGTGTTCCAGTTCTTCGGCCGGCTCCTCCGCTGTCTTCAGGTAGCTCTATTGCCAGCGGAGGTCCGGACTTCTTGTCTTCTCTTCTCCAGATGTTGACACGACCACGCCCCCTAAAACGTCACAGTCCCAGCATGCCCAGGGACTGTGACATCATATGGGGGGTGGGGTCTCCGCCTATATAAGTCACAACGGAGCCCTCAGAGACCAGTCCAGCCGGAGAGAGCGTCGTGTCAACAACTGGGGAAGAGAAGAGAAGACAAGAAGCCCAGAAGTCCGGACCTCTGCTGGCAAGAGAGCTACCTGAAGACAGCGGAGGCGCCGGCCGAAGACCTGGAACACCGGGAGAAGAGGCCGGAGAGAGCGTCGTGTCAACATCTGGAGAAGAGAAGACAAGAAGTCCGGACCTCCGCTGGCAATAGAGCTACCTGAAGACAGCGGAGGAGCCGGCCGAAGAACTGGAACACCGGGAGAAGAGAGCGGAGAAGAACCAACCGGACGCCGGGAGAAGATGAACCGGAGGGACCCCCGAAGCCGGAGGAAGATCCCCCCCCCCCCGGAGCTGTTTAATAAAATATTTTAAAAACCTGTGTTGTGTTTTATTATTGACACTTTTTCCCTATGTGAATGGGTAGGGGTACCATGTACCCCATACTCATTCACATAGGGTGGGGGGGCCGGGATCTGGGGGCCCTCTTATTATAGGGGGCTCCCGGATTCCGATAAGCCCCCCGCCCGCAGACCCCGACAACCAATGGCCAGGGTTGTCGGGAAGAGGCCCTTGTCCTCATCAACATGGGGACAAGGTGCTTTGTGGAGGGGGGGCACCGCAGGGCGCCCCCTCCCCCAAAGCACCCCCCCATGTTGAGGGCATGCGGCCTGGTACGGTTCTGGGGGGGGGGCGCTCGCTCGTCCCCACCCCCTTTCCTGACCGGCCGGGCTGCGTGCTCGGATCGGGGTCTGGTATGGATTTTGGGGGGACCCCCACGCCGGTTTTTCGGCGTAGGGGGGTTCCCCTTAAAGTTCCATACCAGACCTAAGGGCCTGGGATGCCCCCCGCGCTCACCGCAATGGGAAAATTTGTTTTTCCTATTGCAGCGAGCGCGAGATGCAGTAACCTGCTCCTTCGTCGTATCTGGTCCGTCGGACCAGCATACAGACGAACGGGCTTTCCGTCAGGAACTGAGTCCGGCGGAGTTACGACGTAAGATTTGAAGCAAGTTTCAAATCTAAAGTACGTCGGATTTCCGACCGAAACGGTCCGTCGGAAGTCCGATGGAGACCACACACGGTCGGATTGTCCGCCGGACTTGGTCCGGCGGCGTCCGTTGGACTTTTGCAGGTGAAAAGTCCGACCGTGTGTACGCCCCATGAGAATTTTTCTTTCATGTGCTGCGTCGCCATGCATATGTCTCAATAGATGTCTCTGTGAACACATGGCAAACAGATCCAAAATACACGGACTAACATTTATGACGTGTTTGATAAAGCATGGTTCAAAATTACATTATTTGGGAACCAAACTTTCTTCTTCCTGTCAAATGCACATGCTTTGGGCCAGTCTAAGTTATTTCTTAACATGCAAAGCTCAACATTTTGATTTATAAATAAATATAAATAAATGTACATATGGCTGCTGGGTATAGTGAGGTATAGTATATATATTTTGCTGCTTATGGGGAAGAGGTAACATATATATTGATGCTGAGTTTGGGGGTGGGGGTAGTAGTAAATATATGGCTGCTGGAGGGGGTGAGGTAACATATGTACAGTATCTTACAAAAGTGAGCACACCCCTCACATTTTTGTAAATATTTTATTATCTTTTTATGTGACAACACTGAAGAAATTACACTTTGCTACAATGTTAAGTAGTGAGTGTACAGCTTGTATAACAGTGTAAATTTGCTGTCCCCTAAAAATAACAACACACAGCTATTAATGTCTAAACCGCTGGCAACAAAAGTGAGTACACCCCTAAGTGAAAATGTCCAAATCGGGCGCAAAGTGTCAATATTTTGTATGACCACCATTATTTTCCAGCACTGCGTTAACCCTCTTGGGCATGGAGTTCACCAGAGCTTCACAGGTTCCCACTGGAGTCCTCTTCCACTCTTCCATGATGACATCACAGAGCTGGTAGATGTTAGAGACCTTGCGCTCCTCCACCTTCCATTGGAGGATGCCCCACAGATGCTCAATAGGGTTTAGGTCTGGAGACATGCTTGGCCAGTCCATCACCTTTACCCTCAGCTTCTTTAGCAAGGCAGTGGTCGTCTTGGAGGTATGTTTGGGGTCTATATCATGTTGAAATACTGCTTCAATATGTCACAGTACATGTTGGCATTCATGGTTCCCTCAATGAACTGTAGCTCCCCAGTGCCGGCACTCCAGCCCCAGACCATGACACTCCCACCATCATGCTTGATTGTAGGCAAGACACACTTGTCTTTGTACTCCTCAACTGGTTGCCACCCCACGCGCTTGACACCATCTGAACCAAATAAGTTTATCTTGGTCTCATCTGACCACAGGACATGGTTCCAGTAATCCACGTCCTTATGCCGCGTACACACGAGCGGACTTTATGGCGGACTTTGCCCGGCGGACTGGATTTCGTCGGACAATTCGATGTGTGTGGGCTCCAGCGGACTTTGTTTTCTCAAAAGTTGGACAGACTTAGATTTGAAACTTGTTTAAAATTTATCCGTTGAAATCGAGTCCAGTCGAAAAGTCCGCCGTCTGTATGCTAGTTCGACGGACAAAAAGCCACGCTAGGGCAGCTATTGGCTACTGGCTATGAACTTCCTTGTTTTAGTCCGGTCGTACGTCATCACGTACGAATTCGACGGACTTTGGTGGATTGTGTGTAGGCAAGTCCGTTCATTCACAAAGTCCGTCGTAAAGTACGTCGAAAAATCCGCCGGGCAAAGTCCGCCGTAAAGTCCGCTCGTGTGTACGCGGCATTAGCCTGCTTGTCTTCAGCAAACTGTTTGCAGGCTTTCTTGTGCATCATCTTTAGAAGAAGCTTCCTTCTGGGACGACAGCCATGCAGCCCGATTTGATGCAGTGTGCGGGCGTATGGTCTGAGCACTGACAGGCTGACCCCCCATCCCCCACCCCTTCAACCTTTGCAGCAATTCTGGCAGCACTCATACGTCTATTACACTAAAAATGCATAGGTGTGAATCCAGCCTATGGCTACTGAATGGGGCAGTGGTGTATACTTCGCAGACAGAGAAAGGGGATTAAATAAGCGGCTGCTGGGGAAGTATAAATGTCTGCTGAGAAAATGATGCTCAGTTTTATTACTGCTAAACTGTGAATTTCACCTGAGCCTGGGGCAGGTAGTCTGTGTCCTCTGTTTATAGTTCAATGCTTCATTTATAACAGTGACTGGACTGTAACTTTTATATATCCACGTAACAAGTTAATTTTTACTGAAATTACCATTATCTAATGCCAATTTTGTATGTTTTCTTTGTTTTGGAAATATATATATATATATATATATATATATATATATATATATATATATATATATATATATATATATATATATATATATATATATATATATATATATATATACAGGGCTGGACTGGGACAAAAATGTGGCCCTGGACTTCATCCAGACCGGCCCATTGCACAACACATCAGGGCACGGTACATCAGGGCACAGCACATCAGGGCACGGTACATCAGGGCACAGCACATCAGGCCACATCAGGGTACAGGGCACAGCACATCAGGGTACAGGGCACAGCACATCAGGGTACAGAGCCCAGCACATCAGGGCACAAGGCACATCAGGGCACAACACATCAGGGTACAGCAATTAGGGTACAGCACACCAGGGTACAGCACACCAGGCCACATCAGGGTACAGGGCACAGCACATCAGGGTACAGAGCCCAGTACATCAGCGTACAGGGCACAACATATCAGGGTACAGTGCACAGCACATCAGGGCACGTCAGGAGACAGTACATCAGGGTACATCACATCAGGGTACAGGTCACAGCAGATCAGGGTATAGCATATCAGGACACAGCACATCAGGGCACAGAACATCAGGGCACACGACATTGAGCCACAGCACACTGGGGCACAGGACATCAGGGCACATCAGGGCACAGGACATCAGGGCAAAGCACATCGGGGCACAAGGCACATCAGGGCATAGGACATCGGGGCACAGCACATCAGGGCACGGGGCACATCAGGGCACATCAGGGCGCATTAGGGCACATAGCACATCAGGGCACGGGGCACATCAGGGCACATGGCACATAAGGGCACATCAGCGCACGGGGCACATCAGGGCACATTATGGCAAATCAGGGCACATGATGGGGCACATGGCACATTATGGGGCGCATCAGGGCATGGGGCACATCAGGGCACATAGCACATCAGGGCACGGGGCACATCGGGCACATCAGGGCATGGGGCATATCAGGCCACATGGTACATCAGGGCACATAGCACATCAGGGCACATGGCACATCAGGGCTCGGGGCACATCAGGGCACATGGCACATTAGGGCACGGGGCACATGGCACATTATGGCACATCAGGGCACATTGTGGCACAACAGAGCACTTGATGGGGCACATCAGGGCCTATTATGGGGCACATCAGGGCACATAGCACATTAGGGCACATTAGGCTACATGGCACATTAGGGCACGTGGCACATCAGGGCACATTATGGCACATCAGGGCACATTGTGGCACATCAGGGAACATGATGGGGCACATCAGGGCACATAATGGGGCACATCAGGGCACATAGCACATTAGGGCACATCAGGAAACATGGCACATTAGGGCACGTGGCACATGGCACATCAGGGCTCGGGGCACATCAGGACACATTATGGGGCACATCGGGGCACATAGCACATCAGGGCACATGATGGGGCACATCAGGGCACATTAGAGCACGGGGCACATTATGTGGCACATAATCAGGGCACATTGTGGGATCTTACTAGCCAGCATGCAGAGTAGCGCAGGGAGCTTCTGTAGTAGTAAGTTCTCTCTCTCTCGTGTCATCAAACTGTTCCCCGGCGGCCGCTCCTCTCTTCTAGTCTATACCAGATGATCTTACAAGCCAATTGGTATAGACGAGAAGAGAGGAGGGGCCGCCGGGGAACAGCGTGATGACACGAGAGAGAGAGAGAACTTACTACTACAGAAGCTCCCTGCGCTACTCTGCATGCTGACTAATCTCGATCTACCCGTCAGGCGCCAGCTGTTGGCGGTTGACGGGTAGATCGCCGCGCACCGCAGATGCGGCTAAAAGTGAAACTGGCCACACTGAGCCATCGGCCCACCGGGAATCTCCCGGTAGTCCCGATGGCCAGTCCATCCCTGTGTATATATATATATATATATATATATATATATATATATATATATCTGATACTCTGAGTTATAGACTTCTGCCCCATAGACACGATCAGATTTTTCAACGGAAAATGTGCGATCGGAGCTTGTTATAGGAAATTCCGACCGTGTGTGGGCCCCATGGGACTTTTTCCATTGGATTTTCCGACACACAAAGAGAGAGCAGGCTATAAAATTTTCCGACAACAAAATCCGATCGCGTTAATTCCAACCGTGTGTGGACAATTCCGACGCATAAAGTGCCACGCATGCTCAGAATAAATTCCAAGACGGAACTGCTCGGTCTGATAAAATTAGCGTTCGGAATGGTTATTGCACTTTCATCACTGCAATGTTTTAAAATGTTTAATGCAGCGCACTCTCTTCTTCTTTATAATGCAAGAAGAATGAAGTTGTTTTGCTGCTCATATTCACACAGAATTCTCACAAACTTCTTTCTTGATTATTTATCGTGATTTCATCAATATAATATTTTTATTTGTCACATCTACCGAAAAAATATTATTTTTTGGATGTTTTTATATAAAAAAAATTTTGTGGGATTTTTTTAAAGCCTGATCTTGTGTTTTATTCTTCTTTTTTTTTTTTACTCCAGAATAGTTTTGTGTCAAGTTACCACAACACAATTATTATCTTGTATTATTTAATCTCAAGGAGATTGTTTGGTGTTGGTGTCTCTTGTTAATTTCACATTGTATTTTTGAATTGTACCTGCCTCCTCACAAACAAACTGTCCTTTTTGAAGGAAAGCACACATAGGCGAGTATAATAAAATAAACAAAAAATTTATTAAGGGGTCATAACCAAAGAAAGAGGGAGGCAACACTGGAGAAACAGCAGAAATTGGCGAAGCCTTTGGCCCCCAGGGCACACATCAACTATTTTACTGCAAAATTGGTGGCCTGAGGAGTCCATATCTAAGGGAGTACAATCTGGTCCAGAAGTCCAAGAGATCATGAACAGCAGCAGATGACATCTATGTCCTCAGGCTGTGGTCATACAAGAGCCTGCATCTTTTGTCAGACCAGACTGAACCCAGGTCATCACTCTCTGGTCTTCCTTCCATGCTTCCTTCCACGCTGTGTCTGTGGTGGTGGAGTTGTGGCAGGAGGAGGAGGAGGATGATGCAACTCACTCAGGTGGGTATTGGGTGTGATTTCGCCCCTCAACCCCTTATTTAATGTTTGATAAATGATTTCCTCACACTTGAGGCGTTGGCCCTCCTGCATGTCCTGCAGTTTGGTGGCAGCCATGGAGGCAAAGGCCTCTTCACGAGTGGGGGTGGCTCTGAGGGACGCAGAAGCCTCCTGAATCAGCCTGAGTGCTGAATCCTCCACGATACTCCCCTTCCTGGGTCTTTTGTTTGGAAGGCAGAGAGGAGGAACCTGGGATTCTGTGAGGCTCCTACTGGGCCCGGCCTTCTCCTGGCTGCCACTTACCCACGCCTCCTCCTGGCTGCCACATTCCACAGCCTTCTCCTGTGTGCTACATTCCACAGCTTCCTCCTGGCTGAGGTCTTCCTGTGTATGAAAAAGGGACATAGTTTTAGTTTTTTCTTCATCAATCACACACAATTTTAACCTCATGACTGATGTAAATTGAATGTTAACAAATATAACAGACTATCATTCTGAGCCCAGCATTTTTCATTCTTGTCCCAATTATTTTTGACCACTACTGTCTATTGATATGTAAAACACTTTATTAAATCAGCAATTAGTGATCAATAATAACATCTAGCAAACATTATTTATTTATTGACCAGAAATCTGTAGAACAATGTTATACCTGGCCAGTGGCGTAGCGTGGGGGGTGCGGAAGGGGCCGTGGCCCCGGGCGCAACATTTAGGGGGGGGAAATCCCGCGCCAGGCAATGTGTGTCACTGCCGGCTCCGTTCCCCTAATGTTTACTTCCTGTGTCCCTGAGCTCATTTGCGGCTGGCGCCCTGTGATTAGGTGAATTAGGTCATGTGCGGCGGCGGGGCTGGCCAATCCCTGATAGCGGCGGGGCCGGCCAATCCGTGATGGCGGCGGGGCCGGCCAATCCGTGATGGCGGCGGGCCGGCCAATCCGTGATGGCGGCGGGCCGGCCAATCCGTGATGGCGGCCGGGCCGGCCAATCCGTGATGGCGGCCGGGCCGGCCAATCCGTGATGGCGGCCGGGCCGGCCAATCCGTGATGGCGGCCGGGCCGGCCAATCCGTGATGGCGGCCGGGCCGGCCTATGCGCGATCACGTTTGCTCCTGACTGGAGTCCACCCCATTGTGAACACCGCTGCTGCCTTCATCTCCTCCAGGCTCCCTCCTCTCCTCCGGACTGATGGAAGCCACAAGCTGCAGGTGAGGGGGTGGATACGGTCTGGGGAGAGAGGGAGCAGCCAGTCAGAGAGATTAGAGAGATAAGACAAGCAGTTAGATTCAGTATAAATTTAAAACAGGTGTCAGTATAAGTGTAGTGTAGTGTAGCAATCAGTGTAGTGTAGTGGAAAGTGTAGTATAATGGTCAGTGTAATGGAAAGTGTAGTATAATGGCTAATATAGTGGACAGTGTAGTAGTCAGTGCAGTGAAGTGGGCAGTGCAGTGCAGTGTAGTGTACAGTGTAATGGTCAGTGTAGTGTAGTGTAGTGTAGTGGTCTGTGCAGTATAGTGATCAGTGCAGTGGTCAGTGTAGTGAATTGGACAGTGTAGTGGTCAGTGCAGTGTAGTGGTCAGTGTAATGGTCAGTGCAGTGGACAGTGTAGTGTAGTGGTCAGTGCAGTGGTCAGTGTAGTGTAGTGGTCTGTGCAGTATAGTGATCAGTGCAGTGGTCAGTGTAGTGAAGTGGACAGTGCAGTGGTCAGTGCAGTGTAGTGGTCAGTGTAGTGGTCAGTGCAGTGGTCAGTGTAGTGTAGTGGACAGTGTAATGTAGTGGACAGCGTAGGTCAGTTTAGTGTAGTGGACAGTGTAGGAATCAGGTAGTGTAGTGGTCAGGATAGTGGACAGGTAGGTCAGTGTAGTGGCCAGTATAGGAAGCAGGTAGGTTAGTGTAGTGGTCAGGTAGGTCAGTGCAGAAATCAGGTAGGTCAGTGTAGAAATCAGGTAGGTCAGTGCAGTGGTCAGGTAGGTCAGTGTAGAAATCAGGTAGGTAGGATAGTGTAGTGGTCAGTGCAGTGGACAGTGTAGTGTAGTGGTCAGTGCAGTGTAGTGGTCAGTGCAGTTTAGTGGCCTGTGCAGTGTAGTGGTCAGTGTAGTGTAGTGGACAGCATAGTGTAGTGGTCAGTGTAGTGGACAGTGTAGAAATCGGGTAGTGTAGTGGTCAGGATAGTGGACAGGTAGGTCAGTGTAGTTGCCAGTATAGGAAACAGGTAGGTTAGTGTAGTGGTCAGGTAGGTCAGTGCAGGAATCAGGTAGGTCAGTGTAGGAATCAGGTAGGTAGGTTAGTGTAGTGGTCAGTGTAGGAATCAGGCTGATCAGTACTATTGTAGGAAGAGAAGGGACTCGGGGAGTGCTAAAAGTCCGCAGGTTAGGGGGCGCAAATTACTTGCCTTGCCCCGGGCGCTGACAACCCACGCTACGCCACTGTACCTGGCTCAAGCTGGGCTCCTCCACTTCTTCCTGGCTGGAAGTCCCAGGTTGGACATCGGAAGCCTCAGCTGGGGTGGAAGATAGGGTGGAAGGAAGAGTGGAAGGAAGAGTGGAGAGGGATTCCCTGACTTCAGTCTGGTCTGACAGAAAACGAAGTTTCTCATAGTACCACAGCCTGGGGACATAAACGTCATCTGCTGCAGCTCTGGATCTCTGGGAATCCTGGACCTTCTTGCGCTCCCTAAGATAAGTGTTCCTCAGGCCACCAATTTTGGCTTTTAAATAGGGGATGGTTGCTGTGGGGACCACCGGCTTCACCAACTCCAGCAGTTTTTCCAGCGCTGCCTGCCTCTTTTGTTTATGATGTTTCACCTGCCACAGACAGGGCAGCTCCCTGTACTTGTCTATGAACAGGGGGATGAAGTTGTGGTCATTGAAGCCATCCATTTTCTCTGCAAGACACAACACAAGACAAACCATAATGTCAAGCTAAACTCTCCTAATCTTGTCCCAATATAGGCCTCAATCTATAAGCAGTATAGGCCCAAGTTTAAATGTTACCTTCGTTATCACGATCGGCGCTTCCGATACTCCTTCCTCCGCTCACAGATCGTACGTACTACGCACGCGTGAAACCCTGCCCGCCCCTGACGTTATTTCTAGTCTATTCCCCGCCCCTTCTCTTTCAGCACAGTGGGGAAGAGCACATGGCAGAGACACAACAGGTGCGTGCTAATTACAGCAACGAGGAGGAGGAGGAGGAGGAAAGCCCGGAGCCAGAAACGTCACGATCCCGGAGGAGAAGATTTAAGGCATCAAATATGGCCTTTGTGGAGATTATGGAGATGGTCGACATACTGAAGAGGGCCGACTATGACGGGAAGTATGGACCTTACCCAAACCCAATGTCAGAAAGGCCAAGATCATGGCGAAAGTTGTGAAGAGTCTGCACCGAAATTTTGGGGTACGTCGATCCAAGGATCAACTGAGGAAGCGGTGGTCGGACCTCAAATTAAGGGAGCGCAATCAGTATAGAAGGATCAGGAGAGTGCTTCAAAAAAGTAAGTAGTTGTCCTGTGTTCCTATTCGTTATTTTTCTAATGTTCTTGCTGCTCCATGTGCTTTTCTTTACTGTTGTACAGTTTAAAATGGCAACTTTCATGTTCTTGGACACATTATTCGTTCATAAGAAACATTGTTCATTCAGCCAATAAAACACCATGTTTTGTCCAGATGCATTTCAATACATTTTTTCTGGCCTACTTCTCTTAAACTAATTTTGGTGTCTAGATGGGTTTGTAACTAGAATGAACTGCAAACTAGAATCTGTGTAAGGAGAGGACACTCAGAAGCTGTTTACACATCTGGACGCTGGAGCACTAGTGTGGGACACAAGAACACCCTTTTTATTAGGGGGCCCACACAGGTGCCCCAGTGTATACTATAGGGGTGTCTCCATCTGTGAAGCTTGTACAAAACAGGTAAGTATTCAAGCTTACCAAAGGAAAACAATATTTCTTCATCTTGGAACTCTGCCAAAACAGACAATTGTACCCCATTTCCAAGCAATGTTTCATATTCCTATTTCTGTCATCAAATATCTGTGTGCTAAGTATACCTATTTTTTTTTACATAGGGGAGAAAAGACTTGGAGGACACCACTCATCAGAGGAGACAACAGACCCCCCACCTCATGTAGAAGTGGAAATCCCCCAAAGCCAAGCAGAGGAGGAGGAGTGAGACGTGGTGGAAATTGTCACCACAACAGGTGAGTGTCTGCTATCACAGGCTCAGGTAAGAGATGAATGCCAGCATATTTATAATACATGGTGGGGGTTTTTTTCTATATTTTTAGGTGATCGTGATGTTGTGGATGAAGGTCATTTCACCAGTGAAAGTGCCCAGATCCTGATCGGGGAGATCATGAGGTGTAATAGGGACTTGGAAAACATCAAGCAAAACATCAATGATGTTCAAAACAAAATGAAGAACATCACTGATGTTTTAGGGAGAGTTTAAAACCCATCGATATCCCTAATTTTTTATGCTGTTTTTTCCAGAAAAATTTTTACCTATTTTTTTACATATTATAGAAAAGCCAAATTTTGAAGATGCACACACTGTGTCAACATGTGCTATCTGCCATCACGGGAGATCAATGTATGCGTTTTGGGGGTGCAACCCCTTCCTCAATAATAAAGTAGCTGAAAGGAAGGGGTTGCACCCCCAAAACACGTCCCTTGATCCCCCATGATGGCAGCTAGCACATGTTGATATTAGGCAATTTGTATGCATCTTCAAATTTTGGCTTTTCCAGGGGTGAGTTCACCCCATCTGAACGCAATATCAAACACAGTTTATAAATACTCATGTCTGATATTGCCTTCAATTTCTACAAAAGTTGAACCTTGTAAGTTCCAGGTTTGTGTATTTCTTGTTGGTTTTAAACATGCTTGTTTTACCTTAAAAGGAAATTACTACTTTTAATGTGACCTAAAACATTGTTATACAACAAACATGTTGGTTTGTTCTAAAAACCTTTTATAAATGCACATGAGATTGCGCTTTGATTAAAAAGATTGAGAATCAACAATGTGTGGCTTCTTCTTTCAATGCTCAAAAGCATTTTTGGGCTGTAAAGTTGGTGTTTTCAGTGACAATGGGGGTTATTTACTAAAGGCAAATCCACTTTGCACTACAAATGCAGTTTCTGTGCAGTCTCAAGTGCAAAGTGTCTTTGCCTTTAGTAAATAACACCCAACAGTGCTTTTGAATTTTACACAATCACGCCATTTTCAGGACTCCCCAAATATCTGTCAGGGTCAGCTAAAAGAAAGACAAGCAGGAAATCTAAGCAAATATTTGTTCAGTTTAACATTTTTTTTTATTTAAAAAATGTCTCAGACATTATCTGGCATGTTGATGGCCCCCTACCCGCAAAGTATTCCATGTATCTTATACAGACCTCGCGGGCACTCTGGGGGGGGCAAGCCAGGACGGCCAGCTTCAAGCGCCGTCAGGGTTGGTTCATTGAGATTAATAATTCTGGCTTCAGGCCCAACTGAGCCAGAATAGTTCACAGAATTTCTCCTTAAAAAGTTTTGGAGAACACAGCAAGCCAGGATGATGTGATTGAGTTTATAATCCGCCATGTGTATCGGTGTAAGAAATAGGTGGAACCGGCTGACTATTATTCCAAAGGTGTTCTCCACCACTCTTCTGGCTCTGGCCAGCTGGTAATTAAAAACCTTCTGGTCTGGAGTGAGGGTCCTCATAGGGAATGGCCGCATAAGATGTCCCCCAGCGCAAACGCTTCATCCGCAACAAAGACGAATGGGAGTCCTTCCGCATTGTCTTCTGGAGGTGACAAGCCCAAGCTGCCATTCTTGAGACGCCTGTAGAACTCCGTGTGGGTGATAACTCCACCATCTGACATCCGCCCATTCTTCCCCACGTCCACATATAGGAACTCGTAAGTAGCCGACACCACCGCCAACATCACAATACTATTGAACCCCTTATAGTTGTAATATTAGGACCCCGAGTTGGGTGGTGGGACGATGTGGACGTGTTTCCCATCAATTGCCGCTCCGCAGCTAGGAAAGTGCCACCGCTGGGCAAAGTGGGAGGCCACAGTCTGCCATTCCTGTGGGTTGGAAGGAAACTGTGGAGTTAAACAAGAATAATAAATTAATCATTTTGCACATAAACATGGAAAGCAGATTAGACACAAACATTCTTGGCCAACATCAGTATAACATTTATTTTAGGGAGTATTTAAAGACAAAGGTATAAGGTCCACCTATCAGATTCCTCCCCCCCTCTCATGGGCCATTTTAGAAATTTTATGGGGGGGGGGGATGTTTTGGACAGGTAACCTTCTCCACTTCATTGAGAGCTGAATGCATAAATAATGTGTGTTACTTTGGCCAGCCCCTCCTTACTTACACTATTGGCAGCCCACTGGACAGGTAAGAAGTGTCATAATACAAAGATATAAATACACACTGTACACATTTTAGCAAATTTGTATATTCTGCTATTACCTATCAAGATAATAATAGGATACGAAAACTTTAAACAGTACCATTTGAAAGTATTCAGGCAGGCCCTTGTGGTCATATTTATGGAATTCATCCATAAATATGACCACAAAAGAGGTGGGTATAGTGTGTATGGGTTTGGCAAAGTCAGCAGATAGAGGATTGAGGATAGATAGAGGATTGGTATCAGCTGAGTTAGCAGTTGGGGGGAGGGAGGGTTCCAAATGATTTTGGGACCCAAAAAAAAAAAAACAGCTGGCACGCATGAGTTTAAAGCAAAAATCACAATTTACACATTTTAGGGGGTATTTAGAGCTGACAAAATACATTAAGTGACTACACAAGGTGAATATAGGCCCAGGAGAGGTAAGTGAAGGCAAATATGTATGAAGGACAAAAAAAAATAACATAAAAATCCAGCATGCATGAGGACAAAGGGGACATTCACAGCATATTACAATCATGGTAATTAGGGAATGAGGAAAGAAATACAATACATTAGCAAACATTCTATACAATAAAATGTGATATTAAAGGATAAAAATCTTACCTTAATATAGTCATTCTGCAGGACCTGGATGATGGCAGAACAGGTCTCTGGGATAATGATCCCCAGAGCCTGGGGGAGATGCCTGTCGAGAACTTGAGGTCCTGCAGGCTTCTCCCCGTCGCCAAGTACCGCAGGGTGGCGACTAGCCTCTGCTCCGCAGTGATGGCTTGCCTCATACAGGTATCCTGCCTGCTGATATAAGGGGACAGCAAAACCAACAAACGGTGAAATATGGGGTCTATCATCCGGAGAAAGTTCCTGAAATCATCAGGATTATTCTCACGGATCTCACGGAGCAAAGGCATGTGACAGAACTGGTCACGCTGGAGCAACCAATTTTTGGTCCATGAACTCCTCCCCACCCTGTTCATGGACTGGGCTTGTGTCAAAGTAAGGACCCCAACACCAAGCCCCCACACAGCACGAACTCTACGATGAGTACGTACACGCAACATGGCTAGAAAACAGTCGGCTGCTCAGAACGAAGTAACAGAACGCACTGAAGAACAGCAAGGCCTGTGAGGAGCGACCTGAAAATCAGTAACGAACTAACAAGAACACAATGACAAGTCAATGGTAACTCGCTGCACGCACTGAAGAACAGATACAAACCCACAAGCAGAAACTGAACACCAGAAAAAGAGCGAATCGTCTCTCACCAAACTTTTACTAACATGAGATTAGTAAAAGGAGCCCAAAGGGTGCCGCACTTGGTTCTTAACTGCCCTTTTATAGTCTCGTCGCACGTGGTGTACGTCACCGTGTTCTTAGCGCTCGGAAATTCCGCCAACTTTGTGCGACCGTGTATATGCAAAACAAGTTTGAGCCAACATCCGTTGGAAAAAATCCATGGATTTTGTTGTCGGAATGTCCGATCAATGTCCGACCGTGTGTACGGGGCATTAGGTAAAATAACCAGATGTGGGTATCACAGTTTTCCTCCTGCCGCTCCAGGCTTAGGAATTGTAGGTGAAATACCCATGTCATAGGAAGCCTAATTTTTGCGGCCTATTAGGGGGGTGGTAATTTTCTGCACTGTCAAAACAGCTTGTGCACTATTGCCATGTTAAAGCATTGTAAGATGGAATTGTTTTACATTCAGTAAAATGTATTTGGAAACCACTATGCAGGACTGAGTCTTCTTATCTTTCTTCAAATGAACAGTTTGCCTATAGAGTTTCAAAGGTATGCTAATGTACTCTGTAAGGAAGGTTTAGCTGAGCCGTACAAGTGAGGACACTGTGTTTGAAGCTTGGTCCTCCCATTAATTAACGCAGACTGACCACTTGGGGCTGCAGCTTCCTACTGACTGGAGTTTAGCGTCGCCCCCCTTGTGCTAGTGGGAATAAAGATGCTTCTCAATACCCCTGACTATACTGTGTATAAGTGAGCTGTGAAACGTATATATTGGGTCTCCAACCTTTCCACGTCTAGAACTTTCGGATAGTCCCTGCAGCTTTAACAAAACTGCTGGAAGTGGAGGTTACAAGCTGTACAGGAATATTTTCTGTTGGGGACACTTTCATTGCAAGTGACAACTGACTATGAGGAAATTATTATTTCCTCAAGGAGCTTACAATCTAAGGTCCCTAACTCACATTCATACTAGGGCCAATTTAGACAGTATCCAATTAACCTACCAGCATGTCTTTGGAGTGTGGAAGGAAACCCACACAGGCACAGGGAGAACATGCAAACTCCAGGTAGGTGGTGTCATGGTTGGGATTCAAACCAGCAAACCTTTTTACTGTAGGTCAAAGTGCTAACCACTACACCACTGCTGTGCTGAATTCCTCTCAGTTCCTGTTGTGTCTATGGGACAGGAGAAGAGAAACCTCAACTACAGTACTGAAAGGGAAAAAAAAATAAAAATGGCCGGGTTTTTAACCATCCCCTATTTTTTTTAAATAAATAAAATGTTTTGCATTTAAGATACTTTAACTATCATATATCTAAGTATTTGAAAGCTTTACTAGTCCATAAAAGTATGCAACCTCTATGAATCTGTACAGTGCATTCTGAGCAAGTAAACTATATTTCTAAACTAAACAAAAACTATTTAAAAGAAAATGATTTAAATGTCTATTTGCCAGGTATTGTGTGATATATATTTAACCTTGCCGAAACCTCAGCCTGACATCAGTTTAATTACCTGGCACAAGCTGAAGATAGCCTGTACTAATCCCAAGCCAGCCATGTCAGTTTGATTGAAGCTGCTGGGTTTGCAGTGTGCTGCTGCTCTTAACACTATTAAAAGTTTGTTGTAGATGTTCTCAGCATTAAATGATTCTACACTTGGGTCCAGCAGCCAAGTCTACACTCTATCTGGTAATAAAGAAAAAAACTATGTCAAGAGTCTCTTCTTTGCATTCACTAATATAAGTAGTAAAAATGGTTGTGACTTTGATGGGAATGGCACTCCTCAAAGCATAAAGCTTAAGGCTAGATAATGTTGAGCTGTGGTAACACAAGAGTTAGCACAAGTGGCATTTGGTGAGTTGGTGCTAGGGTTGCCACCTCATCCCTTTAAACCTGAAGACATATTAATTACGCATTGAAGTCGAGGGCTAGGAGTATGGGATTATTACGGTGCCAGAAAAGCAACAATACAAATGGTAAAATTAGCTATTTTTATTGCAAAAAGTTAAAAATACAATTTATACAAAGTGTAGAGTACAAAAATGGAGCATAGGCGGATGAATACAACCAGTGGATGGCAATAAACAAATTATCCCTACTAGTTTTGCCAAAACATTGGCTTCCTCAGGGGATATGATAGGTTGTGGTTCATTCCGTTCTTATTCGATTTCTGCTTGACCTGATCTGGTTCTTGCATTCGGTCCCTCCCTTTCCTCTCTTCGCTATACCATCATGACAGTCGCTGCTTCATTGGCCTTTCCATCTCTTAGGCCCAACACATCTGCTGGTGCCTTTCTCCTATTACTTATTTTTAAATAATTCATATTTAATCTTACATTGTCTTTGCCTTATTCGCGTAATTTTCCCTTCTTCCTCCTTTTTATTTATTTTTTTCTCATATTTTCTTGATTTGGTTTACCACTGTACCAGTTGGATATAACTGTATATATGCATTTATAGGATTGTTTATTTTACATTTCTGCCTGTGTACATCGCTCATATTTGTTTAGGCATTCAATTCTATCATGAACTTTTTCTATATAACATTATGCATTACATCACTTGGCGACTGTGCAGTTGATTGAACTGCTCGGCTTTAGGAGCGTGCCCTGCATTTTCCTGTCCGGTTCCTCCCCCCCTTCCCTCTTTTTCCCATTCCTGTCATCTCATTGTTTTCTCTCTCCATGCCCCGGTTCCCACATGGCCTTTGGCTTCTCCGATGTCTTGGTTTGGCTCGGGCTTTGGACTGCCCCCGCCCTGTGGGTTGGCCCTTAGCCAAGCCATGCCCCTGTCTGATCGCGTCGGATGACCGCCGTTCTCCGACGCATCTAGAGGACGCTAGGCGTTATGGGAGTTGTAGGCCTATTGCTGTGGTTAGTGTGCAGGCGCACGGGCCGATTTTTGTCCGCTCCTGATTGGCAAAATTGTTTTTGCCAATCAGGTGGGGGGCTTTAAATAGGTCAGCAAATCGTCCGTTGTTGCAGACGCTATGTAAGCTGAAGTTACTGCACAGGTAAATTTGCTTTCCAGGTGACCACATTAATGGCACATGTGGGGATAATTGATCCCAATATCACTTACTATTATGTTCGTTCACTGGAGGCTTTTGTTTGTGTCTATTAGGCTCATGCACTTTATCTGATGTGGATATGCTGTGCACTTACTCGAGTTTGTGTTTCAACCTGAAGCTATCACGCTGTTTTTGATTATCCTCTTATTGCGGTTTGGCTTCTTAATTTTCCTCTGCAGGTTGGATTTTTGAATCTAGACCATTTAAGTACGGTACCTTTGTTGTACAACATCAACACCCTTCATTATTGCTAATCTATATTCATTATCCTTCTAATTTTCATCCAGTATAACCAGCATAC
The DNA here is from genome assembly GCA_037952835.1 of Lithobates septentrionalis. Classification (NCBI taxonomy): domain Eukaryota; kingdom Metazoa; phylum Chordata; class Amphibia; order Anura; family Ranidae; genus Lithobates; species Lithobates septentrionalis. Next base: position 1,780,256 of record JBBDGP010000871.1, on the reverse strand, counting down.
ATATCAAGCAATTTGTTCAAATTGATCAATCTCCATTGATCCCTTCAGCGTTACTTATTAGTATACCTTGATTTTGGTAAGTATCCAGGACTGATTTGTCCTCCCTCTATCTTTATTATATATTGTTGAGCTTCTTTAGTCTTATATGTCCATATTTTACAGTCATTTTCAAGGTTCTTTTTATAAAGCCCCCTGCAGCCACATCGTTAGGCGGTGAAGGACGACCCTTGCATTGGACGTGGTCCCCCCTTTTTTATATTAATTACACAGTTTCTGTGGCTGATAAAGGTGGTAATTAAAGTCACTTAGTGCCTTATCTGCATTAAATTAGCCTCAGAACCTGTGTATTTTATGTGTTCAGGTTTAAAGGGACGAGATGGCAACCCTGGTTGGCACGCTGCTTTGCCATTCATTTACAATAACTCCCCAACCTGCGCTGCAGCGCACCAGACTGCATGGTAGTGCACTATAGAGCATGCACCTTTGTTGGCACGTTAGGCAGTCTATTCTAAAAAATGAGCCATCTTAACACATTAAACACATGTGTGTTACAGCTTCGCAACAGTGTAAATCTAGCCTTTGGAGACTGAAAAGGGGAAGAGAACCCATGAAATCAGCAACCTCCAACAGTATGAACGAATGCCAAAAAAGCTGTTTTATAGAGCCATCTTGCTATAAACTTGAGTCAGTATATCAATATGGACACCATGCATGTAAAAGTGGATGATACCTAGAACTGGATAGTTTTTACAGATTTTACCGACTACAATATCAGCCTATATCTTAGACACAGAACTATACACAGGTTATACTTATCAACTGTCATACCAGGTAAAGTGTATCTCTATAACCAGAAATGTTGGATAGTGAAGGGAAGACAGTTTTTGGGTTTTTTTTGCAGTCTGGTGGATTTACGTTAATTTCCTGTTTTGGATACACAACAGAAACCATGTGGAGCTAAGTGAGTTGTCATCTGACCAGGTGTCCGCATTGCAGGATTTCCTCTTTTCTGCTCTGATGACAACTGTAAAATTATGAATGTCCCATCATTTTCTATTGGGTGTCAAAGGTCACCAGGACAAATAGAGAGGTTCCTTACTATAGCCAAAAAAAAAGTTTTGGCTTTAGATATCCAATTGCTCTTCATATTTTTGCAGGACTGTGCTGATTTTTTTCTCTTTGCACAGAATTGGATAATAAGTAAAATGGGAAGACCCCTAAATTTCTCGTTTTCAGCTTGTCCCCCTATCCTCTCACATTGCGTAGCAGTTTTAAAGGAATCAGCTGCTCAGGAAGAGTTGATATGGGTTCTCTTATCTCTATCTTGTAATGCCCCGTACACACGGTCGGACTTTGTCTGGACATTCCGACAACAAAATCCTAGGATTTTTTCAGACGGATGTTGGCTCAAACTTGTCTTGCATACACACGGTCACACAAAGTTGTCGGAAAATCCGATCGTTCTAAACGCGGTGACGTAAAACACATACGTCGGGACCATAAACGGGGCAGTGACCAATAGCTTTCATCTCTTTATTTATTCTGAGCATGCGTGGCACTTTGTCCGTCGGATTTGTGTACACACGATCGGAATTTTCGACAACGGATTTTGTTGTCGGAAAATTTTATATCCTGCTCTCAAACTTTGTGTGTCGGAAAATCCGATGGAAAATGTGTGATGGAGCCTAATCACGGTCGGAATTTCCGACAACAAGGTCCTATCAAACATTTTCCGTCGGAAAATCCGACCGTGTGTACGGGGCATTAGACTGTCTTTAATGGGAGGTATTCAGACAGGTAATTTCTCTGTATCTGACCTTGAATCTTTCCCTGTATTTGACCATATGGTATGAATTTTGCAATCAAGTGATTATTTAGGTTAGAGTAAAGACTCTGCAGTAACAAATCATAATAAGCTATGACCTAATGAGTAAGTACTGCAAAGTGTAATTGTATTAAATGCAGCAAAAAGTATTAAATATTAGTAGCTACACCTCTTTAAGAACCTCACAAACTAGGTCTGATGTAAGAATGACACACATCACTACAGAATAATTGGAGCAATAGCGGAACCATTCCACGGTGTACATTAGCATGATAATGAATGTTCTCACTTCAAGATTATAATTATGTTTTTTTTCTCCTTCTCTTTCTCTCACAGTCTAATTAATTATGAATAGAACTGGAAGGAGCAGTACAGACATTGTATTTCTATTTATGGCTGAGCAAAGCTAGATAATCTCTAATGGACCTAGGATAGAAATGATATATGCCAAGAGCTCTTTTGAACTGGCAGCCCAAACGGTAACTACTGTTGGGGTGATTATTTTTATTATATTACATATATTGTATATTTACTTAATTAAAACAGGTAGTTTTGCATTAACATTGTGAATTACACATGTATTAGTAATTAAGCAGTTTAGGTTTATCCATGTATTGTTCAGTTCTTGACAATCATAAGGAATGGGAACAAAGTGTAGCACAATTCTAATTAATTGCACAAAGAACCTTGTGGAGTATAAGACGTATTAATGGTCTTGGTTAACTATGCTGTCTTATTAATTAAGTCACATTTCATTTTCAAGACATAGAGAGAAGCCATAATCAGTGGCACAAGTAAAAAAGAATTGACAGGGAAAAGATTCCAGCAAAATCTGTTATTTATTCATGCTGTTATTTACTTATTTATTTATTTGCTTATTATGCTGGGAAACGCTTTTTCACAAGAGTTAAAGGTCAAATCAAGCTCCTCGGATTTGGCTGATATTATTTCGTAATCAGATATACTGGGGAGGGTGGGGATGTACTAATATATTTCTCACATGTAGCAGTTTAATACTCAGTAGCTTGTAATATAAACCCAAAAAATTACTTAAATGTTTGGCTAGACCGTTGATGGCCATAAAAACACAAGAGGAGATTTATCACCTTTGCTGCACAATAAGGCAATGTAAAAGAAAAAACAGAATTGTGTTTTATAAGAAAGATTTAATATCGAGATTGCAGCTGAATAAATCAATTTTCTCTTCTGCTTTATAGAAGTGGGACTGCACCAATTTAAAGGATACCTAAACCCTCAAACAAAAATAAAATATATTGCAGTTTGCCTGTCATTAGATGTGATGGCAGAGGGCTCATTCACACCAGCCGCTGCATTGTGACTGGCGTGCGATGTGGTGGGGCTGAGATCAGCAAAGTGATGATGCACTGAGCTCGGCGAATTGCACTTTTTTTTTGTTTTTCTTAAACTAACTTTATTGAGATGTCACACAGACATTTCATGAAGTTAAATTGCCAGCCACGCAGTGTGAGGCAGTGCATTGCCTCCCACTGTGCTGTGCTAAAAAAAGTACTGCATGCAGTACTTTATTTTCAGTGCACCATGCTCGGACACCACCACAACATATTTTGCCTTGTCCATGCAGTGGGACCGTGCTAGAAAAGCCACTGGAAAATATAACAAGCTCTTTCCCATGTATGCCCTGATGCAAAAAATTTGGAATAAGTCCAAACGCTTACATGTATCGGGCTTTACAACCTATAGTCCTAATTGGGGAAATACATCTTACCCAGAATTTAGTAAGCTACAACAGGGCTGGAGGTGGAGAGAGTTCAGAATCACCTGCTCGCATCAAATATTTGCAAGTTAAAAACGTTCTCTGATCTACACAACCAGTTTGCTCTACCTAACTCAATGCTCTTTCAATATATACAATTGCAGCATGTCTTTAAGGATCAGGGCTCTGGATCCCCGTGGTCTCATTCTTCTACACCAGTGGTTCTCAACTCTTGTCCTCAGGACCCACCAACAAGCCAGATTTTAAGTATTACCGCGGGGAGATGCAGACTAGAATACTGCAAATTGAGCAGCAATCACCTGTGATGTATTTCAGTTGCCATGCAAACCTGACCTGTTATCCTAGACGAATGGCAATAGCAGAAATATCATACAGAAACCATGGCAAGAGCTTCCAGATTGCTTTGACTTAACTGGAAATCTACAGAACTTTCTATACAGTTGGATTGGGTGAGTAGCGTAGGGGATACACCAAGGCTTAAAAAATACATTTATCAGCACAGGGGATGTTCCGGCAAATTTAAGAAGCTCTAGTCCCCCTGGCTAGACACCCCATGTCTCAGTCCCTTGGAACTGGTAATGACAGACTTCTGTAACCAGTTTAATCAGTTTATTAGCACTGCCCTGTACAGAGGCCTTCTGAAATATAGTTGTCATTATTATTAACCCGCTCTGCTTCTTGACACTGGTATGGCAGTTGTGATTGTGGACATGTATTAGGGTACCATGTTCTCACTTAGGGAAAAGGCCTGTAATGTGTATTAAGATGAAAATGTCTAAATGTCCCTTTTGCTTTACATGTTCATTCTCGGACTGTACACCCTTTCTTATGTTTTGTTTAATATATTTGTTTCTGACTAAAAAAAACTTTCAGAAATGCTTTAAGCAGAATACAGCCATATTTGTGTTATATAGATATCTGACTCTGTTAGGAAATGCCCCCATCCCTCAACTCTCATTGGCTTATTTAATAAAGAAGTGCAAAAGAAGTGATAATGCGCTAATTGTAATAAGCCATATGATTGCAAATGTGTTGCCATTTACCCCATTAGGCTACAGATTCCTGTAATCTTTGTAACCAAGTCTGCTTGATAGTATAACTTCTAACGTTCTCAGTCTTTGTCCTAGAACAGGGGTCTCCAAAGAAAGGGCCAGTTTACTGTCCTTCGGACTCTAGAGGGGTCAGACTGTGCCCAGTGGAGGTAAATGCCCAATCTTTGGTTTTAGGGGGGGAAATAGTTGGTGTCAGTGGGAGGAATAGTGCCCCATTTTTGTTGTCAGTAGAAGGAATTCTGCCCCATCATTGGTGTCAGTGGAAAGAATAGTGCCCCGTTGTTGGTGTCAGTGGCAGGAATAATGCCTCAAGGGCCGAATAAAGGCAAGCAAAAGGGAAGCATCTAGGCCGTGGGCCAGAGTTTGAAGACCACTGTTCTAGATGTCCCATGTTTTCATCAAGATCTCTCTTTCCCAAATGTTTTTGGAAATTTTAACCAGATTTTATAAAAATATTTCTGAACCATATACTGTCTAGCAAATTGTATCACAATTCTGTAAATTGTAAATTTGCACCTTGTTCATATGACATACAGAAAATAATCTTCATAGCTTTCTAAAGTAATGTAACATTTTCTGGCTACCGTAATCATGCCTTGAGGCCCATTCTGCTATTAGTATTCATGTCAAGTATGATTATAAAAAAGTGAAGCACTTTCTCAAATTTGTACTAACCCAACAATGAAGCAAATAAGGCTAGCAAACTGTTATGGTTAGATGGAAAGGTATGGAGGTTACCTGTCCCTTGAAGGAGCCACTGTCTCCCTTGCTAGTACAGAGGCTGCCAGCCACAGACACAGTTCTATACGCACCGACAACACAGGCTCAGTCTAGGGGATGTCTTTTGTGTGCAGGATGTCTAAGGGTGTCTAAGGGTGCAGGATACTCCTAAATGATATCATAAATCAACAGGAGGTTAAACTTCTTAGCACACATCCTTATAGTAGCAGGAACACATGAAAGGCCCAAAGCCAGGTCTTACTCACAATGTCACAGCAGCTGTCTGCTTCAACACGACACTCTTCAGTGAAGGAGACAAAAGATCTTTCTCCAAATCAGGAAAGTAGCAAAAATCCCTTTAGCAATCTTCTCCAGGTCCCCAGCCCAAGACCTGTTGAGACTGCAGCAACTTTTGTCTCACACTAGTTATTTTCCAAAGGCAGCAGCCCCAGGAGAAGAGGAACCCTCCTAGCCGAGGAAAAACACTCTGCCCAGGCCTCCCAAACATTAATACCCCCCCCCCCCCAGCCACCATCTGGGCACCTCCTGCCCAGTGATTGGCTGGGGCCTGATAAATATTCATAAATCATTGGTTTATTCTCCCACTCTTTGTTCTGGAGGATTCTTCCATAGGCAGGCAGAAGCAACCAACCGCTGACTTTAGGAAAACCCAAGCAAACAAAAAAAAAGATCATCACTTCACGGAGTACAGTGAAGACAAAAACTAAATTTAGCCTACCTTTCATGGCAGGGCGCTACATCAGAAATTGTATTAAACACTTTTGCCTTGGACAATCTTTATCAAACAGTTTTATGATATTTTATGATATATTCTTAGCTCTGCGACTCTTCCCCCCTACCCTCATTCCAAAACCCACTCTTTTTATTTGACTAAAGCTGGCCATACACTTAAAGTTTTTTTTAATCAGCGTACAAGCTGAACAAAAAAAAAAAAATGATTCCCTCATCCAAGCTATGGGTTTCCATAATCTTTGGAGCCAAATGTGCACTGGAAACTCACCATAATAGTACAGGACCCTTTTTAAAAAATTGCACCGTGTTGAGTTGCATTGATGTGAAGGTAATGCGATTCTGTGTGACTCAAGTCTCATCTCAAATTAGTGTAAACTGAGCCTAAAAAAAATCAGAACAAAATCAGAGACAGTACATACAATCAATGTGAAGTGTTCCCTGCGCTGCTGGCTGCAGTGTAGAGCTTCTATGACTGGAGGATGGGGGCAGAAAGGGAGTTGCCACTCTTGACAAATGCCTACGACAGGATCTTGAGCTCATAATAACCCCCCACAGCACTGGAGGAATACAGCTGCTGTTAAAGCCTAAGTTTTTAATAAACTTTGGCTTTAACATTTTTCTAAACCTTTATTTATCTGTACTGCTTCAACAAAAATAAGGGAGTAGACCCCCAAAAGCTTCTCCTCAAAACGTAACTGTTAGCATAAATTTAAAAAGTATCCAGGATAGTACCCAACTGTGTTGTTTAAAGCAGCTAGAGATTTTGCTACTGTCTTCTGTAAACACAATATTTATGGCGTTCACCGAACTTCAATTTTTATGTGGAAAATTGCGATTCTTTCTTCCTGCATTATGTCACCTTTTTCTTAGCATCCTAGAGCTGAGTCGACATGAACCAGAGAAAAAACAAGCAATGAAGCAAAGATTGCTCATTTCTACACCGATTTTTGTAAAATTGTAAAATGTCATTAGAATCATGCAGTAGAAGGATCAGACAATTTTTTGAAGGTGTTGTTGGTTAATGGACAAAATGGAAATTAAAGTCTTAGTCAGTTGTGTTTTGCATTTCCAACAGTTCTCCTTTTTAAATATTATCCAGCCTCTTAATTAAAACTGAGCCCATCTTCAATTACTAAAATAGACAAGAGATCAGAGCATTAACAGGTTACGAAGTGTTAGTAAAACTGCTCCTTTTATCTTTCTCAATCTGTTTTATCAGATAGGAGTACATTACTTTGTGAGACATCTGGGTTTTTTTTTTACATCATGCTGTTCCAAGCCTATCTTTTGCTTAGATAGAAAAGTAATGTGTAATGCCTAAACCAATGACATGAAAGGTCACCAGCGAAATGTGTCATCTTGAAGCAGAAGGCCACAAACTACACATTGATTGATTCTAACAGCTAGCTAGAAAATTAGAAATAAATAATGCTAGGTATTATATCCCGAAAAACCTCACCATTGCCTAAAGTACTTACTTTTTTGTATAGGTAATTTATGTTATATGTTATATGGCATTTTGTTATCATTCCTTCATAAAAACAACAAAATATTGAATATGCAATTTAAAAAAAGGAATCAATTATTAATTTGTTGCCCAAAAAGAAAGTGGTGCGGTTTTATTCCCTGTCAGGTAATATGAACATCCTAGTCTAAAGTAAAAATCAAGCCTTAAAGACACCTGTTAAAGTGTTACTAAACCCATAACAGTAAAATCAGTCTGTATATGCAGTAAAGCATGCTTGTTATACTCACTGTGGAACCTAAGGGGTTAATCCTCTGCATTGTGTAAAAAGATTGCTTGATCTTGTACACACAGATCCTCCCTTCCCTGCACTGTCCCCCTTGACAAGTCTGAATAAGACAGAGCCTTTGGAGTCAGGCTGCACATTCTCAGTTTGGTATTGGTAGAGAGTTTTTTTTTCTAGGGAGAGTGCATGTGATCAGCACAGGGCCAATCAGCGCTGTCCAGACAGAGGGTCAGGAGCCCTGCAGCCTCATAGGACAGCTCAGTGCAGTATGAAAACACCTCCTACAAGCTTCACCAAGAACTGATAGAAGTCACAAGACTGCTATATACTGCTGATGAGAAAAGGTATTTAGCAGTTTATATTTACTAAAATAATTGCAGTTCCATGTTCTGTGGAAGACCAAATGTGAATGCAGAGGCCTGGGTTTAGTAACACTTTAAGTAAATCATAATTACATTGCAAGTGTAGTATCCTGTTCTCCTTGTATTGCTTCCTTTGTGTGAAATCCCTGCTGTTCCTGTCTCTTAGTCTCCATGCTTTCCTATTAAAAACTGACCACACTAAGCAGGAGAGCACAACGTGGTAACTTCTCTAGCTATGCTGGGAACTGTGCACTCTCTTCCAATGATCAGACTTGTCTTGACATGCCTCCACTGCATAGCCATTTACTGGGAAGCTCAGTCTGCAGCTGCTTCTACTCCCTCCAGCTCTTATGCAGCTGAGAACAGAAGGAATGTGAACACTTATAAAAAAGGGAAAAAATGTATTGATAATGTTTTTTTTTTATATCTATACAAAAATGTTTTGCCTTTCATTTCTATTTTAGACTGAATGGGTTGTTTTACAAGGTGGTCGTTTACAATTACTTTAATTTCTTTGTTGAGGGGCTCCCAAACTTAAAGTGCCCCAGGCCCCCTAAAGTCTAAATCTGGCACTGCTCCTACTTTTTACTGATAATTGGAAAGTGACACCACCAGTCATAGTGATAGGCCAATAGGAAAGTGCAAGAGGGGGTGGGTTAACTTTTTGCTGATGAACCTTGCAGGTTAGAATTTTATGGGTTTCAGGGGCCCCTGTGCATGCTTAAAGATTTGTAACCACTCTATTCTAGTTATATATTCCCATCCTCAGTTTTAGGAAGTCTGTACAGGTGTTAATTTTTACATTTTTCATGGCTATGTATATTGAGGAATTACCACCACCCATCCTGTTCTTCAACAGTCAACTTCTAAATATTCCATGGTGTTCGGATTGAGGCATCAATGCTACATTTGTGGACTGAGGTATCTCCCTGACACTCAATAGACATGAACAATTTGCCTTGGAGAAGCTTCAAACTGTCTTTAATATTACAGAGTGCAACGTGACTAATTGCTACTAGCCAATTTCCAATTGTTGTTTGACTAGATTACTTTACTTTATTTGCAAAAGCACACTTGTCTAAATTCTGTACCAAAATTTGTATTTATTCAGTTGAGAAACCTTTCGACTCAAATGAAGCCAAGCCAGACTGGATATAATATCACTGGCTAAAGAATATACCGTAGTTACAAACCTGTCAATTCAAACTGAGTATGTTATGATGGAATGTATAAACAAAGGGTGCACTAGGTGAAAAATGTGTGTCAAAATTATCAGTAGACCTAGAAATACAGGCAAATTTTATATACAGATCCTAATATTGCTGTAGAAGCTAAACTTGGAATCACTCCTTCCACAGTCTTGTCTACCAATAGGTTGTTTATTGTTATGAGTGGCATTGGTGACAAATAAAGAGGCTTGGCAGGTTAGAGGAAGTGTACCCAATCTCAACTTATAGAAAAAGATGAGATTTGTAAATCATTTAATTTCCAGTTTATTATGTTGTAGTTTGTATTGTCAAGGTTTGTGACAAGTTTAACTTTAAAGCGAAGTTCCACCCAAAAATTGAACTTCTGCTTATCCGATTCCTCACCCCCCCCCCCCTCCGGTGTCATATTTGGCACCTCTCTGGGAGGGAGCAGTTACCTGTCTAATACAGGTATTTGCTCCCACTCCTCGGCGATCTACGCCATGTCTGACCCTTCCTCCGTCCCCCCCCCGCTATCATCTGGGAGACACACAGGTCCTAGAAGACAGCAGGGACCAGTCAGGACGCGCAGCGCGACTCGCGCATGTGCAGTAGGGAACCAGGCTGTGAAGCGCCTGCACCTGGGAGCCGAGGGACAGGTCGGCTTCGGGTGAGGACACCGCAGGCGCCCTGGACAGGTAAATGTCCTTATTTTAAAAGTCAGCAGCTGCAGTATTTGTAGCTGCTGACTTTTTTTTTCGGCTGAACTTTGCTTTAAGTCCAGCTAAAATCTTTGTTCTTGTTTTTGAATTAGGAAGGCTTGATAAAACTGGCATCTCAGGTGTATATTGCCTTCTAGAGAGAATTAACCTCTCTCCCTGCCCTGAAGACACAACAATAAGTGAGCAAAAAACCCCACCTTTTAAATTTGTTAGCAGAAAAGCAGTCCACATTGGAAAATTTCCTGTGTACTTTGGCGAAGTTCTATTTAACCTTACTATATTAAAATGATATAGTGGATGGATAGATAGATACATAAACCCTAATCAGTGTTCTGTTTATATATTATATGAACCCTAAATCCTGAGGAATGTGACCATTTTACTAAAAAATACTTTGTTCATGTCTAATTTGAGTCAGACTCAACACTAAATAGAAACCTTTCATATGCATTCAACATCTGTGGTTTAAACAACGGGACTATTCATATGTCTCAGTAATATTTACACCTGGTGATTGACTTGATAAGTACGGTAAGCAGATTCTGTTAGTATTGTGCTGATGAAAATTAATTTTAAATAGTAATGAAAAAGTTCTTTGGCTTCCATTTTTTTTGTTTTACAGATAAAATATATTTTGAAACAATATTCAACATTAAACACAAACAAGCATTATTTGTAAAGAAAAAAAATAAAAATGAAGGAAGTTAAAAATGTTTCTTAAACTGGTTTCGGCTTATGATTCTTACATTAATGGATTTCATGCATTAAGGTAAAAAAAACTTCTAGTATCAGCTCCCCCCCCCCTCTAAATACCTACTTATCACCTCTTTTGATCCAACTCGGTAGTGTCACTGCTCTCTCTCTCCTCACAGGCCATTGGCCCCTGCTGTTGTCAATCAAATTCTGTGAGGAGGGAGCTGGGGGTGGGGCAGAGTCACGCTGTGTGTGTCTATGGACACAGAGAGCCTTGCTAGGGATCAAGCCCGAACATCTGCCCCAATAGCAAGCGCTTGCTAGGGGTGGACACAGAAAAGGAGGAGCTGAGAGTGCCAGCGGAGGACCCCAGAAGAGGAGGTTCGGGGATGCTCATGTAAGTATGACGCGTTTATTATTTTGAACCCATGGTATGTATGTGAGCCGCTCAGGCTGCTAGGAAGTGTAGTCCTGTGCCTGCTGCTGTGAGTGCTGGCTGGGAAGAAGCCTGCCAATGCTCCAGACAATGACAGATAAGAGCAGAAGATTCCAGGAGCCGCATATCAGAACAAGACCCGCTCTGTGTGAACAAGTGGCAGTCTCAGCCTGGACCCCCGCCAGGCCACGCCCCCAACATATTTCACTCCACCCACTGGAGCTTACTCATGGGGATCTCCATGAGTAAGCTCCAGTTGGAGGAGTGAAACGCATTGGCGGCGTGACCAGGCGGGGGTCCAGGCTAAGACTGCTCGTTCACACACAGCAGGTCTTGTTCTAATGTGTGGCTCCCGGGATCTTCTATGTTTATTTTTTTGCCTTAATAACACCTTAAAGTAAAATTATGCTTTGTCCAGCATTTACTCACCTTTCTTCCTCTTTCCTGCTGCTCCTTTAGGCTGCAAGGACTAGGAGAAGCAAATCTGTGTGAGCTACAAAACACTTGTAGCGTACACAGAGCTGTGGTCTCCCACCATGTAATAGCATTGTTGCTTGGTGATTGTCCCAGCACTGTTATACGGAATGAGTCAAATACTTATCCAAGAAGTACTAAATATTTTCTTCACTCCTGCTGGCTAAATAGAGTAGAAGGAAGAGGAGGGGATGTTAAGTAAAGCAGAGTATGAGCTGCTGGGGTTGAACAAATGTGTGTCTTTGCCCTGTATGGGTCCCCTGTATGCATTTTAATTCCATTATTTAAAGTTGACTGAAGTCTATCTTCAACTATTCATCCACTACATGTTAAAATCTTCTTTTGTTGGAAACTGACACTCTGTTAAAGCCAGAAAAGTAAAATAATGCAAGCTGGCCCACCCAACATTAGATTAGGAGCTCTGGTCTGAATTTAGGAGCAGTGTGTACTGCTACCCCTAGAGGAGCCGCCGAATTGTTGTGTGATTTTTCTGCACACCTGAAGATGACACACCTCACTCACCCAGCACTTACTGACACACCTTGAGGTATTTTAAAGAAATTATTATGCCCCGTACACACGGTCGGACTTTGTTCGGACATTCCGACAACAAAATCCTAGGATTTTTTCCGACGGATGTTGGCTCAAACTTGTCTTGCATACACACGGTCACACAAAGTTGTCGGAAAATCCGATCGTTCTAAACGCGGTGACGTAAAACACGTACATCGGGACTATAAACGGGGCAGTGGCCAATAGCTTTCATCTCTTTATTTATTCTGAGCATGCGTGGCACTTTGTCCGTCGGATTTGTGTACACACGATCGGAATTTCCGACAACGGATTTTGTTGTCGGAAAATTTTATCTCCTGCTCTCCAACTTTGTGTGTCGGAAAATCCGATGGAAAATGTGTGATGGAGCCTACACACGGTCGGAATTTCCGACAACAAGGTCCTATCACACATTTTCCATCGGAAAATCCGACCGTGTGTACGGGGCATTAGGCTAAGCATAGCCTAAATGAAGAGAGGATTAGCAATTGCACTTATGCAAACAACTAGTAAGACAATACTGCTACTCTCAGATGTGGTTAAACATGTGCAGTGTTCTGACTAACAATATTTAAAGACAGCCCTAATTTGCTATAACAGTCATACTAGTCAGTGAATGTTGAATAAAAAAAATGTTAGCTGGCAAAGTTGGGGACCTTGAAGAAAGCACAGCAGTTCCCAGAAGACAACAGATTAACTTGTGATGTTAATCTCTTGCCAGACCCAGGTCACCCTCTTCTGGATCTCTGGACATGTGCTCTGATTCAGTAGAAGTCAAGTTAAAATCAGACAGGGATAGAAGTTACTGTGATCTTTCTTTTTCAATCCTGCTGTAGCAGTCCCTCTTTTCCTTCCTTACAAGGGGTAAAAGTGCTCTCTAGTACACTAGTCACAGCAAGCATCCAACTCACACCTTGAACTGTGCAATGAGCAGCCTTTCCCAATTGTGGCCAGCTATGGCAGAGTTCCATTCAGCGAGGAGCTGAGTCTTTTTCCCACACCTCTCCAGCTTTATGACTGTTCTCTCTCCTTTCTGCTTACCAGCCTGCAGACCACATTTCTCCTTGCTCTGTTGCATCAGCCAACCACCGTCCTCCAAGTTCGATCCAGACCTAGCCAAGATGGCTGCCCCCTGCATTGGAGATACTCCATAGACAAGCATTACAAAGTGGTCTCCTAAAGATGGCTGCTGCACTTCTGCATTCATGAATATTCAGTTTAACCCTGTCCACACTACAGAAGGATAATACAACAGCAATAAAGGAAGAAGTTCCACAGCAGTTATCAGTGCATCATCGTTGCCACTGGCAGGCTCAGATAAAATTAAAATCTATAGACTTTCCCTGGTGGTAATTTCTTTCATAGCAATAATCCTTAACTTTATAAACATTTATTTTTATCCACATTTTTGCTAAATGTTATCATGGCTATGATAACTCAGCATGCAGCCAGATACGAATCAACACCCTGTATAACTGAATCCAGTTAAACAGTTATTTGGTCTGGTTTGACTAAAATGATGCCCCAGATTTATATTAGTTGAAGCTTTTGAATTCACCTTTCACAATTCATGCACTTTAGGTCATGCGTCTATAGTTTAAATGTAGTTTAAATGAGCATTCTGTCTAAGAGCTCATTCACACCAGCAAGCTGAGCGGGGAGTTACATAATTAGGTTCAAAAAAGAAAAAGTTAATTTAGTTCAACCAACAGAAAAATAATAGAAAGAACTAGAAATTAACAAAATAATTACGGTAGGTAGGAAACCACTATATACAGAATTTTACCCACAGAACACCCACAGTTGAAGCAGAGGAAGGCAAAATAAACCTTATGAGGCATGGTCCAATTTGATCCTATAGAGAAAGTTGGATATTCCCTGGATCAACACTCTCCAGAGTTTATACCTATAAATGTTAACATCCAGTAACATTTTGAGCATTTAGATCTATTATTTAAAACTAAATACCGAGCTGGCCAGAACTAGTTATTGAGGGAGTCTATTCCATGTTTCCACAGCTCTTACTGTGAAGAAGCCTTTGTGGTGGTTAAACCTCTTTTCTTTCATGCGTAAAGAATGCATGTTGCCCTTGGTGATGTCCTTAACGTGAATAACTGTACACCAAGTTCGCATATGGATTACTTATATATGGTGATCATATCCACCCCTAATTGTATCTTCTGAAGAGAGAAAAATTCAGTTCAGCTAATCTCTATTCATAGCTGAGCTCCTCCATGCCTTATCTGCCCTTCTCTGCACCTTCTTCAGTTCCCCAATATCCTTTTATGTACCGTTGCCCAAAACTGAACTGCATATTCCAGATGAAGTCTTACTCATGCTCTGTAAGACCTCATCTGCGCTGGTCCAAGTGACATTTCATTTTGTTATATTCACCCAGCTGCATTGAGATGCAGTAATTTGAATCACAAATATACTGACATGCCTGCCAGTGTAAGCACTCCGGTAAAGAGATCACATGGGAACTTTATAACAATTACATGATAAAGTAGAGATCATGAACCTGATTAGTGCAATGTGATGTAAGCTAAGATATTAAATGTATTATATATTACCCCTTCCTGATGAGCATATGTATATATGTGGCTTATTGTAAATATGTGGCGCATATTTGCGCCGCTGCGTTTGTGCTGAGAGCGCACTGCACAGCATGCTCTCAGAACAGAGACCAACCTCTCACCAAGAGTACTAATGATCAGAAAGTGGGAGACCTGGTACCCATCACCTGATCACTGTGATAGCCTCTGATTGGCTATCACAGCGATCAGTCACTGTACAGTTGGCCCCTGCGTTGTTTTCTACTCTTGAATGGAGAAAAAGATACATTGTATGCAATTGTATTAAACGCTGTATACAAAGAAGTGTGTGTAAAAAAATATAATAAAAAATAAAGAAAAAAATAGCCAGATCAAGGTTTGATCTAGGTCAGTGTCAGGGTTAGAGTAATGGGGCGTACACACGGTCGGACTTTGTTCGGACATTCCGACAACAAAATCCTAGGATTTTTTCCGACGAATGTTGGCTCAAACTTGTTTTGTCTACACACGGTCGCACAAAGTTGTCGGAAAATCCGATCATTCTGAACGCGGTGATGTAAAACACGTACGTCGGGACTATAAACGGGGCAGTGGCCAATAGCTTTCATCTCTTTATTTATTCTGAGCATGCGTGGCACTTTGTCCGTCGGATTTGTGTACACACGATTGGAATTTCCGACAACGGATTTTGTTGTCGGAAAATTTTATCTCCTGCTCTCCAACTTTGTGTGTCGGAAAATCCGATGGAAAATGTCCGATGGAGCCCACACACGGTCGGAATTTCCGACAACACGCTCCGATCGGACATTTTCCATCGGAAAATCCGACCGTGTGTATGGGGCATTAGAGTCAAGGATAAGAACAAAGGTCATGATCAGAGTCAAAAGTCAAGGAAAGTGTATTTTAGGTAGGATAAAAAAAGCAAAATGCTCATTGTTTCTGATTCTTACTATGGGTACAAACAGGGCCGTCTGTCATTGTTGAGGGGCCCAAAGCAGCTGCCCCTTGAGCCCCTTGGCATGGGTAGTCCTGGACCAGGAGCAAGGAGAAGTGAGAGCCTGGGAGGGAAAAGAGCTCCCTGACCACCAGAAGATGAAGAGCGGCAGGCGCAACCCCGATGTGGCGGCACCACCCAGAGGCTGGATTCCTCCAACCTCCTCTCCAAGCTCCGACAGCGGCATGGAGGACAGGCAGATCGGGCCCCTGAGGACCGGCAGGAGGTGTCTGCAGCCAGGGACTGCTACCCTGCTCTCACCTCCTCTCCAAGCTCCGACAGCGGCCTGGAGGACAGGTGGATCCCCCCACTCCGAGGACCGGCAGGGGGGCATGCAGCCAGAGACTGCTAGTGCTACCCGGAACAGTCCAGGGTCTAGGAAGTATCCGCTGGAAGGAGCAGAGCACCCCCATCCTCACCACCCAGAAGGAGAAGGGCCCTGCCCACTGCTGGCCAGCATGAACATCCTATGGAAGGAGGTAGGCATCATACACACCAATACAAAGACTGTGACGGGGTGCACAGAAGGGACTGCAGCCAGGGCTAAGACCCCCTCTCTCTCATCCTCCCCTCTCACCCCTCTCTCATTCTCAATCCCCCCTCTCTCTCATCCCCAATCCTCTCTCTCTCTCTCTCTCATCCCCAATCCACCCTCTCTCTCTCTCTCTCATCCCCCAATCCCCACACATCCCCAATCCCCCTCTCTCTCATCCCCAATCCCCCCTCTTTCATCCCCAACCCCCCCCCTCTCTCTCTTTCTCTCTCATCCCCAATCCCCCCTCTTTCTCTCTCTCATCCCCAATCCCCTCTCTCTCATCCCCAATCCCCCCCCCTCTCTCTCTCTCACCCCCAACCCCCCTCTCTCATCCCCAACCCCCTATCTCTCTCATCCCCAATCCCCTCTCTCTCTCATCCCCAACCCCCCTATAGCTCTCATCCCCAATCCCCCTCTCTCATCCCCCCTCTCTCTCTCATTCCCAATCCCTCTCTCTCATCCCCAATCCCCCTCTCTCTCACTCATCTCCCCCTCTCTCTCATCCCGAATTCCCCCTCTTACCCCCTCTCTATTTCACCCACCCCCTCTCTCTCTCACTCCCTCTCTCTATCACTCACCACCTCTTTCTGAAAGACAAAACCAGAGAAAATCCCCAGCTCAACTCAGCAACCCTTTCTCTTTAATCTCTCTCTCCCACACCCCTCTCTATCTCTCTCACCCCCTCTCTCACACCACACTCTCTCTCACCCCCTCTCTTTCACCCACCCACTTCTCTCTCTCACCACCCTACCTCACCCTCTCTTTCTCTTTCTCTCTCTAACCCCCCACTTACACTGATCACACCCTCCAATATCCCCCCGCCCCCATGACACTGATACCAATCCACCCCTCACCACCACCACTGCCCACACCCCCCCTAGCCCCAGCAACCAATAGGTGAGCGGTAATGATGTGCAATAACCTCTAGCAATCAAAACCAATCAGAAAGCAGAAATCATGTGCTGTAACCTCTAGCAACTAATCAGTAAGCAATAATGTT
Source organism: Lithobates septentrionalis (assembly GCA_037952835.1). Lineage (NCBI taxonomy): Eukaryota > Metazoa > Chordata > Amphibia > Anura > Ranidae > Lithobates > Lithobates septentrionalis. Next base: position 1,762,889 of record JBBDGP010000871.1, on the reverse strand, counting down.
ATGCTTTAACCTCTGGCAACCAATCACAAATGCTGCCTGATCTGCTGCACTAAACTGATTTGGAGTTTAGCTGCTATTTTCTGTATGTTTTAAAGCAGGTGGCGAGCAAAATTGCATGGGGGAGCCCAAAGAAAATGTTTGCCCAGGGTCCAATCAATATTAAAGACGGCCCTGGGTACAAACAACAAATAAAATACACATATGTGGTATCACTGCAATTGTTAGGGTTGCTTTTTTGGTATTAGGTTACGGTAATAGTAAGAAATATCTTTACACTTTTGTGCCAGTTTTTCTTTGATAATAAATTAATCAGGAGATGTGCATTTCCATTTACCACCAAACGAAGGCCTGAAAAAACAAGTTATAATTCACCTGGTTACACTAAGTAGTTTCAGCCCGGTTTCACACATGTGCGGTGCGAATTGAAGCTGCGGTTTCACTGCGCAGAGAAAAATCAGTTGTTCAGCGGTTCGTCAGCGTTTTAGGTGCGGATCAGCTGCGAATTCGGAAGTAACCCGTGAGTGTCTAATTATAGATGCGAATTTAGAGCAGGCCAATCACTTGTTATCTATTTGTGAGGCTGCTTATAAAAAGCTTGATTTTTCTGGACACTTCCTGGTTGTCCAGGAGTCTGTATTGTGTATTGTGTATTGTGTGGGTTATTTTTGTTAGCAAAATGTGTGCTGCTCTGCCTATGATAATGCCAACAGTTGTTGCTGTAACAGCAGCAATCTTGCTGGAAGTAGAGAAGAGGAGAAGGAAGAGGAGGAGGAGGAGGAGGAGAAGATACTGGGTTCATCCCATACTAGCAAATAGGGTTGAGAGAGGCCAGTTCATGATCCTGTATGAAGACCTCCGTGGTCATGAAGACAAATTTTTTAATTACACGCGCATGTCAATAACTAGGTGAGTAATTTATTTGCCAAACAATAATTTAAAAAACATATTTCCATAGTAGGGGAGGTTTGAAAAAGACACTGGTCCATCAAGTCTAACCTATGTGTGTGACTTTATGTCAGTGTTATAATTTTAAAAAGCGTGGTGTTCCCGCCCCCCCAAAAAAAAATCCATACCAGAATATTATCAGAGCATGCAGCCTAAAAGGCCATGAAAAGGGGGGGGGAGTGAGCACCCCCTTCCTGGATCAAACCAGGCCATATGCCCTTAACATGTGTAGTGTGTTTTGTGCCCCTCCCACCCCCCAAAAAACACCTTGCCCCCAAGTTGATGAGGACAAGGTGCTTTGTGTGGGGGGATCCCACAACATTTTGTTGTCCAGTTTGTGACCAGACAATTGTTATTGTTAAATTCAGCTGCCAGTGGCTAAACATTTGTCCAAATGATGACCCAACTGCAAATGACGTTATATCTTATTTGTTATGCCACTTCTTTAACATACATTTTTCTTTTGATAAAGGATACAGGCCTTCTTACAAATATGAATGTTCTTAAACACTTACCTAATTATTTAGAAAAGTGTATGTAAAAATTGGTTTCATACACTAATCTAATAAAAGACTCATTTTTGAATTAGTTATGACGAATTACTTGGATTAATCTCCCCTCGCTTGGAGCGTCAGAACACATGCTACAGACCAAGTATCCAGCCTGCTGAAAGATTACTGATCACATTAAGGTACTTTTCACCACTGATGTCCTTTGTCATGTGAATGTAGGAGAATGCAATTTTTTTTATTTGGAACTTTTCAAACATGTGTCATTCTAAATATATAACCCGACAAAAGTTGGCGTAATAATTATCTATTCAAGTATACTTAAAAAAATTATAAAATTGGCACATGTAGCCAACATAAATTAACATTCAACAAAAACAAAAAATATACATTTCTCTCAAGTAGGCCTCTTGAACATATTTTTAAAAACATGTGTCCTCTTGGTCCTCAACCTTGGACAGACCTCAGAAATCACAGATTGTGATATGTTTTTTTAAAAGGGCCCTCAGTGGAGTAGTGACTGGCGGAAGCCTGGTCATCACGGGCAGTGCTGGGATCTGGCCTAGCCTCGCCATGTTGACTTGTCACATACATACCAGGATTTGGGGGGGGGGGGGCCTGATTGAAGGAATTGGGGATGGGATGGGATAGGGAATGTTACTGTGTCTAACTTCATATATGGAGGTTGGCTTTTCAAAGCTAGAAGGATAGGATGGGGGATTATAGGGGTAAGGTTGGTGTTGTTCTGGGTAGTGGACGTATCTGGGGTAGTTCAGGGGAGGTCTTGGTGGTGGCACATATGGCACTTGAAATGAAGCTTCCTCACGTGGCTCTGAGAAGGAGTGCAGCACTTGTTCGATAGTGCTTCGCATTTCAAAGTAGCGCTCAGGTTTGACTTTCTTTATTAGAGGGACAAAACTGAGCGCCAGTATAGTATCCGGACATAAAAAAGCATCCACCTTTTCAGACATGTTTTTCAACATTTCAAGTAGGCGCTCACTTATGTCAGGTTGCGATAGAGGTGGTCGTCTCCGTGGCACTTTGGCTGGCAGAACAATGTGTCCAGGAGCAGAAGAGGGCCCAGGGATAGCCTCTGCCACTGCAGATTGCTCATCTGGGTTGGTTTCCCACAGATTCGAGGAGCTTTGGATTTGTGACAAATCCTCTGTGCCTTCTTCCAAACTAATCTGGGCTTGGGCCACCGGTTGTGCCTCCAGTTGGTCATCCATCACAACTTGTTCCTCCCAACTAGCTTCTGTCCTGTTAAGAAAAAAAAGAGTGTAACTTAACTAGGCATAATCAAAGTTAAGAGGTTTGCAGATACATAGATGATATAGATGAAAACTTACTCCCTCATCTCCACAATGGGTTGCAGAAAATCTAAGTCCTTGGCAAACATATAGGGTACCCTAGGCACTGCCCCCACTCCTTGCTTCTTTGAGATGGCGTATATATTTGCGGTAAGCATCACGCATGCTGCGCCACCTTGTCTGTAAGTAATGCACTGAAAAACAAATAAATAAAATTCATTTTATTTATGTCTGCTTTTAGGTACCTAGCAACAGGAAATTCGTTTGGAAGTTTGCACTTTGAATTTAAGGTTGGAAAATCAACTATTAGTGGCATTGTTAATCAAACCTGCCTAGTCATATGGGAAGAACTGAAGGATTTGGTTATGAAGAAGCCAAACAAACATGAATAGTTGCAGGTAGCGGAGGTATTCTGGCAGCGTTGCAACTTCCCCAACTGTCTGGGAGCCATTGATGGGAAGCACATCCGCATCCTCAAGCCTCCAGCTAGTGGTAGCCAATATTTTAATTATAAGAAATATTTTTCGTTGGTATTAATGCAGTGGCAGACGCAAATTATAAATTTCTTTATATTGATGTGGGTTCTTATGGCAGCAGCTCGGATTCTAGTGTATTTTCACATTCCTCATTTGGCCGCATGCTGCGTGAGAATACACTAGACTTGCCCAGTCATTCTCCCGGAACAAAAAGATCCTTCCCTCCCACATGTATTTGTAGGAGATAAAGCGTTTGCACTTGCAGAGCACATGCTCAGGCCTTTTTCTAGTCGCTCTTTGACAACAGAAAAAAGAGTGTTCAATTATAGGCTCACTAGGGCACGACGAGTAGTTGAATGTGCATTTGGGATACTATGCAATAAGTGGAGATTCATGCATACATCAATAAATCTCAGTATTGACCATGCTATCAGTGCTGTTAAAGCAGCCTGTGCACTGCACAACTATGTGCATGGAACGTGACGGATATCTATTTGAGGATTCCCTGAGCCATAACATGGAGGCGGCACAGTGGAATGTTACTAGGGGCACCACTAGTGGTACACATATTCGTGGTGAATTCCAAAACTTCTTTATGTCGCCAGCTGGGGAGGTGCCTTGGCAGATGAATTCTATCTAATCAGAAAAAGTTTGTATTGGTTTGCATTATATTATCAGGGCCTTGACAAAGTTAAAAGTGCGCTGTAACAAATAATGCTTTTATTTATAATTTTGGTTTAGTTAAATAAAAATAATGTTGTTCACATTTGCATTGTATATTCTTTTGCTAGTCTAAGTGAATCTTAGTTTATTAATTCATTTAGGTACCCCTCTTTCGCTGTCTGAGGCCGTGTGCACAGTGTTGAGGGCATGTGGCCTGGTATGGATTTGTGGCCAAACACACGCTGTTGTTTTTTCTAATATTAGAATAAAAATGGCCAACATAACTAAACAATAGGACAGCATCTACAGGTAGTGAAAGGGAATAAAAAAACTTACATTTGGCAGCCTGAACTTGGGATGAGCACATGCTCCACTCTGGCAAGATGATTCTGGCAATTTCCAACCATGCATGTTTTTTAACAACGTTGTCCTTATATTTAGGATGCCGGGTGTCATAAATCATCGGTTTATCCCTCACAAGTCTGATCAGCTCCTCACAATCCACGGATTCCTTCACCTTTGATGAAACTTTTCTACCCCTTTTTGCCATGCTTGCTCCAGTCACCACACCAAAACAGACAGGGGAGGAACTGGAAGAGGGGGAGGTGTAGGAGGAGGGGAGATCATTTCTGTTCACACCGCAACACAGCTGCGAAGATAACGGGCTTGTAATTCGCACCGCAATGACCAGAAAACGCACGCGTTTTTTGTGCAATGCGCAGTGCGAATGCATCACACCAATGTGAACCAGCCTCATTCAAATGAACCTAGTTTAAAATGTCCTGCGAATTGGATGCATTGTAATCCGCATCTGATTCGCATAGGTGTGAACCCGGGCTCAATGATATGTACAGTTTTACTAACAAATGTCAAAGTTGCAAAACAGTGTTCAGATGTCAAAGTGATAATAAAGTCCTAGTTTTTTTTAAAAGTAAAAATAACAAACATGTCATACTTACCTGCTCTGTGACCTACTACCTTGGTGTATGGTAGATAAGCGATTATTGCCTTGCATGAGAGTGCTGGCAAATTAAGTCGGTGAGTGGAGGTCTTGAGGGAGTGGAATCACTGCACACAAGAGGAGAGGTGGAGGAGACACAACATCACCTGTGCTTTATCAAGATTTATTACCACTTTATTCGGACACATTTTTCTCACGTGTGTGGTCACGTTTTATTGTGGACTGATTTATATTTTTGGAGATAATTTGTATTTTGTATTTTGTATTTTTGGATATATTTGGTAATATTTTTTGCATGTACAGCATGATATGAAGTGGCAGGATAGGTTTTATCACTGGAAATGTATTGAGATATGTATTTCCTAAGATTACACTGCATGTAAGGTTTATACACATTAAGAGGGTCGCACCATCACTGTGTTGATCAATATTTGACCACTGATCTGGCTGGTACATTTACACCTATAGACATTTTGTGTAGATTTGTTTATAGATTTCACCTTTGCATTAGTGCTCACATACACATGTGTAGAGGGTCACACCATCACTGTGTTTAATACACTTGATTTTTGTTTGAAAGCGCCTCTTATTTTTTATCTGACCACTGATCTGGCTGGTACATTTACACCTATATACATTTTGTGTAGATTTGTTTATAGATTTCAGCTTTGCATTAGTGTTCATATACACATGTGTAGAGGGTCACACCACCACTGTGTCTAATACACTTGATTTTTGTTTGAAAGCGCCTTTTATTTTTTATTTTTTATTTGACCACTTATCTGGCTGGTACATGTACACCTATATACATTTTGTGTAGATTCGTTTATAGATTTCACCTTTGCATTAGTGCTCACATACACATGTGTAGAGGGTCACACCATCACTGTGTTTAATACACTTGATTTTTGTTTGAAAGCGCCTCTTATTTTTTATTTGACCACTGATCTAGCTGTTACATTTACACCTATATACATTTTGTGTAGATTTGTGTATAGATTTCAACTTTGCATTAGTGTTCACATACACATGTGTAGAGGGTCACACCATCACTGTGTTTAATACACTTGATATTTTTTTTTTTTTTTGTTTGTTTGAAAGCGCCTCTTATTTTTTCCTAGATGTCTGTGGGAGGATTTGGGTAGGTTACAGACATCTCCAATTAAATACTTAGTATATGCATTATAATTTAAAGGGGCTGCTGCATAGTGGGTGTGGGAATTCAATTCCCCACGTGGGTTATTGTATAGATTGATTTTGAGCACATTCACATTCAGTTTGTGAAACATAGTGGCGCGGTGGAGGTATTAGTTTTTGGGTGAAGGGCGGTATACCATTTATAATACCTATTACTTATACCTACAACATCGCTGCGTCTAGATGGGGCTCTGGTAAGTATTGGGGGGGCTGAGAGGGGCTGCTGCACATAGAATACATTAAGATAAAAAACCTGTCTTTACAATCACTTTAAGATTTGTTTTACCCTCTGTCGTGAAGGGGTTAAAGAATAAAAAGACCTTTTATATGGAAACAAAAAAACCTTTTAGAATGACCTTAACCTGCTAAATGTTAAGCTCATTCTAAAAGGTATTTTCAGTCTTTTTAAATAATAAGCTTTCATTAAAATAATACCTGCCATGAAGATCCTTGTTCAGGCACTGCTTGTTCTGGAGTGGCAACTGTCTTCCAGTAGTCTTCATACATTATCACAATGTCATATGTCATGCAGGCATGGTTCACCATTGTCACTATCAGGAATCTGGTTCTGAACAATGAAGGCTAGTCAATGCTGTAGCAAATGCATGTAGACAGAAAGTGCCTGCGAGCGCAGAAAACAGCAACACTGAATTGCAAAACAGAATGAAAAAAGAGAATTTATTTCTGAATAATATTTATTGTCATAGTATATTATTATTATTACTCTTATTATTAATAATAAGAAAAGGGCTCAGTAAGTAAAATCTTATACAAAGTTTCCTCTTAGACCCCTTTCACACGGGGCCGATCCGTCTGAGTGGAATCTGCCTGCTCAGCGGGAGACCGCTGATCCCCGCTGAGCAGGCAGATGACAGGTCCGTGTCTGCTCTACTATGCAGACCGGACAAGGAAAGAGCCTGCTCTCCTCTATGGGGCGGTCGGATGGAAATGGACTGCATGTCGGTTTCCATCCCATTGTCATCGGATCCGACCTGCTGGATGGGGATCGCCATCCGTCTGTTTTTTAGTGGATTTTGTTGGATCGGATGCCTGGCGGGCATCTGACATCTGCCGCCCCACAGAGGACAATGTGTAGCCTGATCGGGTCCACCTGAAAAACAGACAGGGGGAGCCGGTATGAAAGGGTGGTATGACACTGGTATGAAAAGGGGCCTTAGCATGTTTGTAGCCAGGTGCTTGGCTAATGAATAGTGAGAGAAACACTGGCTGCTGCCCTGCGGTGCTGAACTGGTTAACAGCTATGTGAGCAAGAGGAAGGAGTTGCTGAGCAGGAAGAGTTCAATAGACTCGAAAATAGACTAGAGTGACAATAGTGTTAGGCAGCACTGCACTGTGGGATCTGTACTCCAGAGGAGATAGACTCTACTGTAATCAAGAGCTTTTGAACTGCAATTCCCAGAGGGAGATTGCCAGGAGCTGGGGAAAGAGCTGCACGCTCTCAAGCTGTACATGACACAGTTTCCTCTTGCCATGAGGGAAACTGGAGAGTGCACATTGCTTTCCAGTGTGCACCATCACTGCTGCATATTGGCGGGTTGAGCAGGATGTGGAGTGCTAAGTTTAGGGGCATCGATAGCCAGAGTCACCTGGGTGCAGAACAGAGAGTGGACTAATCGCTGTATGTGACTGGATGGTGCGCTGCAATAGCGCTGGGACTGTTAAGCTGCTCTAGTGGGGATTTGGGGATTTACTATTGGCTGCTAGAGATACTGTGCCATTTAGGAACTGACCATACAACCATCTAGTAGACTTATTGCTGCCTGTAGGCTTGACTGGGACTATTCTCATGTGCACTAATGGTACAATTGAGCACCATCACTAGCGGGCCAGAGATTTAGGACTAAAGACTGCCCCGTTAGCCCCCAGTCACATCTGTGCAACTTGTAATGTGATTTGATAGTTTCAAATCTAATGACAAGTCGCACCCTATTGTTAGCATTGGAAGTGGTCAAATTGGTGCGACTCCGACTACATCAAATTTGCACCAATTTTGAAAGTACTTATAGCACTATTTATATTTGCAAGTTGAGGTGCAACTTGCATAGACATCTGTGCATGAAGTTGCACAGATGTCTTCCAAGTCACATCTGAAGTCGCACTAACATGTGGCTTAGATATCATGCGATTTCAAGTCAAATCACAAGATTTCAAAGCCGCATTCGGTGTGACTGAAGCCTAACAGCTGCTAAAAAGAGACCTTTGCTTATTGTCTATGCCAAGAGGTACCTCTCAGGAAACTTTGCACCATATCCTAGCCATTCTTCTAGAGTGCACACTAGACTAACTAAGTTACCTTGGCATGGTAATTATACTGCCTAGCAGACTGTGCCTGAACATACCTTATTTATGCTCATTTATGTGGAGATTACCGTTTATTCTAACCCATATCAATACATTACGTTCATTTACCACTAAATGGTCTTGTGTCTGTTTCCTGATACTAATTCACAGTTGAGTTAAAGGTATCCACACTTGTGTTGCCATAGGTGCGTACAGTAACTTTCACTCAGCCAGGGGCTGAGGTTGTTCTTGGAGTCAAGGCGCAGAACAGAGAACCTAAATTACCAAGCAGCTCCTTATGGGGTAGCGCTACATGCTTAACCTCACACCAATCAACCATAGCATTATGACCAGCCACCATAACCCATCGAAGCATGAACTCCATTAGCCCTCTGAAGATATGCTGTGGTATCTGGCATCAACTGTCAGTCACCTTTAATCCTGTAAATTAAAAAGGTGGGGCCTCCAAAGATCGAACTGTTTTCCAGCACATACCACAAATGCCTAAGGGCTCTTTCACACGGGGCAGATCAGTCATGATCCGCCCCGTGAACATCCGCTTGCTCAGCGGGGATCACTCCGCCGATCCCCGCTGAGCAGGAAGATGACAGGTGCATCGCTGCACACTGTGCAGCGACGGACCTGTCAGAGCGCCGCTCTCCCCTATGGGGGGATCGGATGATGACGGACCGTAGTGTCCGTCGTTACCCGATCCGATCACGGATGGAAAAGTCGGATCGGAGCGGGTCGGATGTCAGCGGACATGTCACCGCTGACATCCGACGCTCCATAGGGATGAATGTATGTCCGTTTTTCATCCGAAAACGGAAGGATGAAAAACGGACATACGGATCGTCCATGTGAAAGAGGCCTAATAGGACTGAGATCTAGATTTCATCAGGCCAGCCCACCTTCTTTCATTGCTCCTGTAGTCCAGTTCTGATGCACATGTGCCCATTGTAGATTGCTTTCAATGTATCAACTTCAGGGACAACATGTTCAGTTGCTGCCTAATATATCCCACCCACTTTGAGATGCCATTGTAATGAGATAATCAATGTTATTCACTTTACCTGCCAACCTTGAAAAAGATATCCAATGCAGTCACTTCATCTAGTCTGGTAGGCTGCAATATATTTTGGCGTTTATGCTTTAACTATTTTTTTTAAATCTATAAGCCAAGATCTTATTGTATATTTTGTAACACAAATGTTATATTGTTGACTTCACAGCAGAAATTTAGAATAAAGTCTTGCAGAGTACAGATAAGCTATTTATTTGTGCTGTATTCAAGCCAAAATATGCACAAGACAACTAATCTTGTGAAAGGTTGCAGAAAAAAAATCATAGCATGAATAGGATTAAATGGTTACGAGAACTGCTGAATAACTAAATACTGCAATTTTAAACCAACCACAACTAGTAATTTCAGCTAAGTCTTTTGTTACAGCAATGCAAGGTTTCTTTCATGTAAAACTGTATTCAGGTTATGAGAAGCAAACTATGCCCGACACTATACAGTATTCTCTGTAATTTCCCTGCCCTTACCTTGCCACCCACCTCTTTGATCTGCTGCTAAAGCTACCTTAAATCATATGCAAACACTGACCTAATAATGGTCAGTATTTGCATAGGCTAATTCATGTATATTGAAAATTTCACATCTTTGGGATCCCTATATTTGGAATTTGTAAAGAAAAATATATTTATTAAAAATCTTTTGAATCATATTAATTATACAAGATACATTACATATTCTATAAACTATAGCTGTATTTTATTTGCATCTCTGTGTTGCATTCTTCATTGAACATAAAATACAGATTCCGGTTATTTTTTACAAACAAATCACCAAATGAAACCTTTATATATGCTAAAAAAAAATCAAAGTGAAAATTGTTTTGCCCCCCCCCCCCCCAAGTATTTAAGAAGCTTTAAGTAAACTTGTACATACCAGAGCTTGAAAATTTGGTTTGGTTTTGTCTTTTGATTACCACTGCACATGGAAAGGTTAAAGTGGCTGTAAAGGCAGAAGGTTTTTTTTTTTTTAACAAACAGACAAAAAAACATAAATGCGTATTTGGCATTAAAGGAGCAAACTGTGCTTACTCAGCAATGAGGTACAGGTACATGGTATCCAGTCAGTGAGTACAGATTGAATGAGGAGTTACATTGTTATCTTCTAAATTACAGTACAATGACTAGAAGTCATCTAACATTCTTGGAGAACTCAGGGTGCAGGTGGTATAGTGCAATCTGAACTAACCCATGGATTCCAGATCTTATGAAACTTTTTTGGGCATCCTCTGGCCTCATATGTCAATTTGTATAAGGGTATAGCTTGATTGACTGTAGTGAGCCAGAAGGCTATAGTAGGTGAGGACTGAGATTTCCAATGCATAGTTATTGTTTTCTTTGCATAAAACAGGGTAATTCTTAGAAAGGTTTGTACATTCTTAGATATAGTTTCATCGTCTATGTATCCTAGCCTTATGAGCATCCAGTGCTAAAACAGCCCTGAGCCCACTGTGTCATGAGTGGCCTGTATGTTGGTAAAGAGTCGCCGTAAATGAATGGAAGTAGATCTTCCAGGAAAAAAATCCTGTCTGATCCGCTCCAATGACAGTAGTAATGACCCTGTTTAATCTCTGGGCAAGTAATTTGGCTAAGATTTTTATATCCAAGTTAATTAGGGATATCAGTCGGTAAGATTCGCAGAGAAGATGGTTCTTGTGAGGTTTGGGGATAAGGACGATTAGTGCCTCAGACATAGAGAGCGGTTGCTGTCCTGTCTTTAGGGCATAGTTGTAAACCCTGAGGAGGTGCAGAATCAGTAACTTTCTATATTGCGTATACCATTCTATAGGGAATCCATCTAACCCTGGCGTCTTATTTCTAGCATATGACTAGATGGCTTCTCCTATTTCCTCGGTCGTTAGGGACGGCATCTAGCAATGATACCTGAGAATCTAGTAATTTTGGAAGTGAAATATCTTGTAAGTAGTTGTCTAATTCCACACTAGTGTAAGGGTGGCTAGATGGTACCAAAGGATACAGCACCTCATCCCCAAAGTGATCAAGTAATTATTGGGTATGTGGACGGGGGATTATGGCGGTGCTAAGGTCAAAAGAGTGTTGTCAGAGAAAAATAATTGAGAGAAGGAATAAAAAGCAAAAAATACAAAATTTATTGATAATCTAACATAGACAAAATATACATTGCATACAATTCATGTTATCCTAAAAAGAAGATTATGGGTACATGTACTGTAAGTGACCCTAAGGATGGTAGAGTGGGCCAGGTGGAAATGGCCGTTGAAGGAGGAGGGCTCGATTTCCTACATGTTTCGCCAAGACATTGGCTTCTTCAGGGAACAGGAGCTCATAAGATAGATATATAAAAACAATTCTGTGTGGTAAACATGAAAAACATGGTAAGAGCAATAATTTAACCGTAGAAAAAAAAATCACACATCTACTACAGGCACCTCGTGACCATTTTTTTCTACGGTTTTTAAACATACATGTAAGTCTGCACTCTCTTTTCTAGAGATATAGATACATTTACTCATATATACATATATATATACATTTTACGTATTCCCTCGAATATAATGCACAGATGTGCAAATTTTCATCTCTAGATTATTATTACAAGTGCATCATGACTTATGGTTATTTTTACATTCCTTTGCCAGGTCTACTGTATGCCCCCTGCAGGCATAATTTACGGCGCGGCCTGTCCGCTCCCCTGCGGGGATCCCCTTGGGTGGCTGTGTTCCCCCTTCCCCTCTCCTCCCTCCCTTCTCGGGCACTGACGCCCCAGGTATGTTTGCATCACCGGTACTCTGTGTGGAGCCTTTGGTTGCATGAATGTCCAGCCACAGTTTTTACTTTCCACTGTTTATACTATGTAGTGTCCGGTTAAATTATTGCTCTTACCATGTTTTTCATGTTTACCACACAGAATTGTTTTTATATATCTATCTTATGAGCTCCTGTTCCCTGAAGAAGCCAATGTCTTGGCGAAACATGTAGGAAATCGAGCCCTCCTCCTTCAACGGCCATTTCCACCTGGCCCACTCTACCATCCTTAGGGTCACTTACAGTACATGTACCCATAATCTTCTTTTTAGGATAACATGAATTGTATGCAATGTATATTTTGTCTATGTTAGATTATCAATAAATTTTGTATTTTTTGCTTTTTATTCCTTCTCTCAATTATTTTTCTCTGACAACACTCTTTTGACCTTAGCACCGCCATAATCCCCCGTCCACATACCCAATAATTACTTAATTCCACACTAGTATAATGGGCCCTAGAGGAATATAGAGTGGAGTAGAATGTGACGAAAGCCTCTTCTACCACCTTCGTCTGTTCCACTATTATGCCCTCTGAGTTCTGAATTCTAGGGATGCTGCATGGCTGATAGTCCGGTCTAGACAGGTAGGCTAGAAGGCGACTGTAGTTGTGGCAAAATTCAAAGAGTTGCTGGTTTTGCTATAACAGTTTTTTCTGGGTGTGTTCGAGTAATACCATGTCTAATACCCTGGCCTTGTGTCGCGAGGCAGCATGGTTTTCGGGTGTAGGGGATGCGGAGTAAGCCGTCTTTCCCACTCAAAGCTCCCCCCCCGCATCCACCAATCTGTAGTGAGATGCCTTGCGGGCCTGTCCTATGGCCGCAGCAAATAAGCCGCGCATGGTAGCCTTGAAGGCATCCCAGACCACAGGGATGGATGCACTCTGTGTATTGGTGGCCCAATAGGATTTCAGATCAGCTGTTCCCCAATCTGTGACAGCCTGGTCCACCAGCCATAGCAGGCTCAGCTAAAAGTGGGCGATACCCCCAAAGCTAGGTCCACTAACAGTGAAGAGTGATCAGACACTGCCCTAGGGAGGTATCTCACATCATATATCATGCTGAGTAAATTAGAGGATAGTAAACACTGATCAATACGTGATAATTAATATTCTTAGAGATAACAAGGGAGTGAATGAGGAGCTTGGTGGTTTCATTTGTTAAAAAGGGGAGAATTTTAGAGACGTTACGGAGGTGAATTCTACAAACTTTTGACAACGATTGGACTTGGGGCTAAATTGACAAGTCAGAGTCTAGGATTACACCTAGTACCCTGGTGTGAGGGGAGGGACTGATAGTTGCATTGTTGATTTTGATGGAAAAGTCATGGAGGGGGGCACGTGCAGGGGGGGGGGGGGAATATTACTAGCTCAGTTTTAGAGAGATTTAGTTTAAGGAAGTGGTGCGACATCCATGCTGATATGTCAGTTAGTATAATGTACCATGAGAGTCAGATTGACAGGAATATTCCCTCCCATCTGCATGTTTTCATCTCCAGGCCTCTACTCGGTCATATTGGGTCAGATAAGTGCCTAGGGGAGTGGGGGGGTACAGTAGAGCATCGAAATCTATCAAGAGAGTTGTCAAGGACTGTATTATAGTCTCCGGCTATCAATAAAGGACCTTCTGCAATTTCCAGGATGGAAGTGAGTACACGATCAAAGAATTGTTTAGTAATAGGTAGTGGTGCATATAGGCTAGTCACTGTGTATGGTTTACCAAGGAGTTCTAGCACCACAATTACGTAGCAGCCATTGGGATCTAGCTTAATATGCTTAATTGTAACAGGAGCTGATTTAGCTATGAGAATAGATGTGGAGTATGTGGAGTGTAGGGCGTAGGCTATTTTCGCCCTCTTTAGTGCCATTACTCTGGAGCAAAGTTGGTGAGTTTCCTGGAGAAGGATCACATGCGGATTGTGTCGTGTCAGGTACTCAAACATCAGTGAACGTTAAACCTTGGAGTTAAGCCCCCCAACATTCCATGAAATTACACGTAGTTTAGACATAACTATGCAATGTATACCATAAAGAAGACTATTTTCTGTATTGTATTGAGGTTAACCAGGTTTTAGAAACCTGCAACCCCAACTTAGCATGAGTCGTTGATAATAACACATTGATAAGAAGGTATATTATTTCTCTTACAACTGTAGACTGGATACCATGGTGATCAATCCTGCCAAAACCCATGGGGAAAAAAATACACAGAAAATAAAGATAAAAATATAAAAGGAAGGAGCATGTCCCAAAAACAAGGGAAACAGATAGAACAGCTCTAACCCTCCCGGCCCCCAATCCCCAACACTTGGGGGCTTTGATCCCCAATGAAACAAAACCAATTAAACAAAACCGCGAAACATGGGGGACATGGCGTAGTCCCGTACCCAACAAACCGTGGTGGGTGGTGATAGAGTTTGCAACATATAGGCTCCATCTTTGCCCGCAAAGTGAACTATGGTAAGTGACCCGGGCCCTACAGGGATATGTCATTTATCTCGGTAGGACATCATCAAGGAGATTGCCGTGACAGCTATCCAGGAGTAGCTTTGTCCGGTGAGTGGGGGACAGCACGAGGTAATGGTTCATCAGTCACTCGGATGAGAAGTAGCAAAAAAAAAAAAAAAGGGGGGGGGTATCATGAGTGAACAAACGTTCTCTGTGACCAATCTTGTGGATTGGTGCATAGGAGAAAAGAAGGGGAGGGGGGGGGAAAGCTGTGAAGAAGGATATCCGAAGGTCAGTGAAGTGGAGATCTTCGTTGCTGGTGACTTTGATCAGGAGGACCCAAAGAGTCTACCCAGTGGGCCGCTTCTTTCAGATCTGTGAAGAAGTAGGCCTTTCCTTTATGGATGACCCTTAGTCGTGCAGGGTATAGCATACCATAGGGCAGTTGGAGGTCTTGTAGTCTCCTTTTAATGGCCAGGAAGGTAGTCTTCTGTTTCTGTGTAGCCACTGAGAAATCAGGAAAGATAGTGATTCCGTTGCCATTGAAGGATAGGCGGCCCTTTGTGCGGGCGGCCCTGAGAACCGCTTCCCTGTCCCTGAAGTGCAGCAGTTTTATGAGCATAGCCCTGATCGGTAAGGGGCGTAGGGGAACTCTGTGCGCTCGTTCTATGGCGAATAGCGGAGAAAAGGTGGAGGCGCCAAAAGTAGTTGATAACCACTGTTCCATAAAAGCCCCAGGGGCCATACCTTCTGTACCTTGCGGAAAGCCCAGAAAAAACAAATTATTACGCCTAAGGCGGTCCTCCACATCTGTTAACTGATCGGTGGTGTACTCTTGGGTTTGGCGTAATTCTCTAACAGAGGCCTGCAAAGGACGGGTATCATCCTCCAAATCTCCTATGCGTTGTTCTGCATTGGTCACTCCATGGCGGAGATTGTGCACATCTTGCTTCAGGAAGGACAAATCTGATCTAAAAGAGTCTATCTGCGTGGTGAGGGAAGCATGGCTGTGCTGAACAGCCTCCATGATCTGTGTCAGCGTGGGTGCTGTGATCCCTTTCATGAGGCTGGCTGGTGCCATTTTGTTGCGGCTCACATGAAGAGAGCAGCGGTGGGAATTCGGCGGTATCCTCCAGCGCGGGGCCGTGTTTCACCACTCAGGTGTTCCCTGTGGTCTCAGAAAGGCAAGGAGTTTGGTGGGTTTTCACAGGGGGGATCAGGTCAGCAGGGTCAGGCTAGGATAGGAGCAAGGCAGACGGAGCTCAGACAAACTGCTTCCTCACATCCCGCTAATCAGCCATGCCCCGAAGGTTTTTTATCTTAATGCATTCTATGCATTAAGATAAAAAAAAAATCTGTGTGCACCAGCCCCCTTTAGCCCTCCTAATACTTACCTGAGCTGATCTCGATCCATCGATGTTGCACAAGAGACACGGCTGGCCGGGACTCTCCCTCCTGATTGGCTGAGACAGCAGCGTGGTGGCATTGGCTCCTGCTGATGTCAGTCACTGAGTCAATGAGGAGAGAAAGGGGGCAGGGATGGGCAGCCGCGCCATGTCTGAGTAGACACACAGAGCAACAACTCGGCTCGGGTGCCCCCATAGCAAACCACTTGCTGTCGGGGCACTTGACAAGGGGGGAGGGGCCAGAAGTGCCGAAGAGGGACCCGAGAAGAGGAGGATCTGGGCTTCTCTGTGCAAAACCACGGCACAGAGGAGCCAAGTATAACAAGTTTGTTATTTTGTTATTTTCAAATGAAAAAACCGAGACTTTAGTATCACTTCAAGTGAGATATAAGGTATTTTCATTTAGCACTAGCAATATGATGAAGATGTGTTCTATTTTATATATTTGTATATCTTTTTATGTAGCTATACAACAATTACAGTATAAAAAATAGCTTAAAGTGATACTAAACACACACTGTTTCATTTACATTGTCCCTTCTATTTCTGTATATTAATGATGGCACTGTAATTATTTTATTTTTAAAAAAAAACCTTTTCCTAATCGATATACAGCTGTTCACAGGGAATCATAAGCAGGAGGAACATCTAGACCTCTGCTACTGGTCAAATGTTGAAAAAAAAAACAACCTTTGGAATACACAGTAAAAATAAATATTTAACCACTTGACCACTGGGCACTTAAAGAGGAGGTCCACCTAAAAAAAAAATATCAAAAGCCAGCAGCTACAAATACTGCAGCTGCTGACTTTTAATAAATGAACACGTACCTGTCCCAGGGTCCAGCGTTGTTGGCAGCCGAAGCGGATCAATTGCCTGGCTCTCGGCAGCTGCCGCCGCCATCCTCGGTGAGGCAATCAGGAAGTGAAGCGTTGCGGCTTCACTTCCCGGTTCCCTACTGCGCATGGCTATCTCCTGGGACCTGTGTGTTTCCCAAGAGACAGCGGGGGGGGGGGGGGGACGGAAAGGGGCGTGACTCCCGCGGGAGTCTATTCCCAGAAGTGGGTGCAAATATCTGTATTATACAGGTATCTGCACCCCCCTCCCCCCTGAAAGGTGCCAAATGTGACACCGGAGGGGGGGAGGGTTCCGAAAAGCGGAGGTTCAATTTTTGTGTTGAACTCCGCTTTAAACCCCCTTGCTAACCAGACCAATTTTCAGCTTTTGGTGCTCTCACATTTTGAATGACAATTGCTCAGCCATACAACACTGTACCCATATGAAATTTTTGTCCCTTTTTTCACACAAATAGAGCTTTCTTTTGGTGGTATTTATTCACGTCGGGTTTTTATTTTTTTGCGCTATAAAAGAAAAAAGACTGAAAATTCTGTAAAAAAATTAATTTTTCTTTGTTTCTGTTATAAAATTTAGCACATTAGTAATTCTTCTTCATAAATTTTGGCCAAAATTTATACTGCTACATATCTTTGGTAAAAATAAGTACAAATTGGTGTATATTATTTGGTCTTTGTGAAAGTTATAGAGTCCACAAGCTATGGTGCCAATATCTAAAAATTGATCACACCTGAAGTACTGACGGCCTATCTAATTTCTTGAGACCCCAACATGCCAGAAAAGTACAAATACCCCCCAAATGACCCCTTTTTGGAAAGAAGACATTCCAAGATATTTAGAAAGATGCATAGAGAGTTTTTTGAAGTTGTCATTTTTCCCCATAATTCTTTGCAAAATCAAGATTTTTTTTTTTTTTTTACAAAATTGTCATATTAGCAGGTTATTTCTCACACACAGCATATGCATACCACAAATTACACCCCAAAACACATTCTGCTATTACTCCCGAGTATGGCGATACCACATGTGTGAGACTTTTACACAGCGTGGCCACATACAGAGGCCCAACATACAGGGAGCACATTCAGGCATTCTAGAGCACCCAGGCCAATTTTGACATTTCTCTCCTACATGTAAAAATCATCATTTATTTGCTAGAAAATTACATAGAACCCCAAAACATTATATATGTTTTTTTTAGCAAAGACCCTAGAGAATACAATGGCGGTCGTTGCAACTTTTTATCTCGCACAGTATTTGCGCAGCAATTTTTGAACTTTTTTTTTTGGAAAAAAAACTGTTTTGTGCTTTAAAAAGAACCAAAACATTAAAGTTAGCCCAATGTTTTTGCATAATGTGAAAGATGAAGTTACGCCGAGTAAATAGATACCTAACATGTCACCCTTCAAAATTGCACACGCTCGTGGAATGGCGCCAAACTTCACTACCTCCCCATAGGCGACGCTATAAAATTTTTTACTGGTTACATGTTTTGACTTACAGGAGGAGGTCTAGGGCCAATATTATTGCTCTCGCTCTAACATTCGCAGCGGGACTTGTGTATGCATTCACTTTTGCATGCGAGCACACGGGGACAGGGGCGCTTTAAAAATGTTTTTTTCTTTATTGTTCATTTTACTTTATGACACTTTTTTCCAAAAAATAAATTTTTTGATCACTTTTATTCCTATTACAAGGAATGTAAATATCCCTTGTAATAGGAATATGGCATGGCAGGTCCTCTTTACAGTAAGATATGGGGTCAATAAGACCCCACATTTCACCTCTAGGCTGGGAAGCCTGAAATAAAATAAAATAAAAAAACGATCCTGGCTTCGATCGTAGCGGTGAGTTGGT
This sequence comes from Lithobates septentrionalis, assembly GCA_037952835.1. NCBI lineage: Eukaryota > Metazoa > Chordata > Amphibia > Anura > Ranidae > Lithobates > Lithobates septentrionalis. The sequence continues at coordinate 1,744,099 of JBBDGP010000871.1, read as the reverse complement.
AGAAGCACCAGAGGGCGGCGGGAGGGGGGGGACATCCCCTCTCGCCTTCCATAAGAACGATCAAGCGGTGGAACAGCCACTATGATCATTCTTATGGCATAGGGAATCACTGGCTGAAAAAGCTGATATCTGAATAATGCCTGTAGCTGCAGTCATCATTCAGATATCCCCACACAAAATCAAGGACGTCATATGACGGCGGGCGGGAAGTGGTTAAAACGCTTTTTTTTTTAACACAAAGTTGTCCATTTATACAATATTTCTTACACATATTTCTAACCATTAGAATGTACATACCAAAAATGACACCCCAAAATAGATTCTCTTACTCCCCCTGAGTACGGCGATACCACATGTGGGAGAATTCCACAGCCTGGCCACATTCAGAGGTCGAGTACAACCGAGTATGGCCGAGCATGGCCGAGTATGGCTGAGCATGGCTGGGTATGGCAGGGTATCGCCGAGTATGACTGGGTATGGCTGGGTATGGTAGAGTGTGGCTGGGTATCACCGAGTATTGCAGAGTATGGATGGGTATTGCAGAGTATGGCTGGGTATGGCTGGATATGGCTGGGTATGGCTGGGTATTTCAGAGTATGGCTGGGTATTTCAGAGTATGGCTGGGTATTTCAGAGTATGGCTGGGTATTTCAGAGTATGGCTGGGTATTTCAGAGTATGGCTGGGTATTTCAGAGTATGGCTGGGTATTTCAGAGTATGGCTGGGTATTTCAGAGTATGGCTGGGTATTTCAGAGTATGGCTGGGTATTGCAGGGTATGGCAGGGTATTGCAGGGTATGGCAGAGTATTGCAGGGTATGGCAGAGTATTGCAGGGTATTGCAGAGTATTGCAGAGCATTGCAGGGTATTGCAGAGTATTGCGGGGTATTAATGGGTATTTCAGAGTATTGCAGAGTATTGCAGGGTATTGCAGGGTATTGCAGGGTATGGCTGAGCATGGAGGGATGGCTGGCTGGATGTGACTGCAATTGTCACAGAGCAGCTCCGTGGGTACTACAGATCCAGCCCACAGTGCTGCTGCCATCTGATCTTTCCCCATCTCCTCTCACACTGTACCGATCGGTACACAGAGGGGAGAGAAGACGCCGGTTAGTTTACAAGTGATCGCTTCGTCATTTGACGGAGCAATCACATGGTAAATGGCCGTTATTAGTGGCCATTTTCCGTGATCCGTGATGCGCCGGGTCCTCTGGATCCAGCGGTAACGGATGTTCTCAGGTGCGCGCCCCAGGGGGCGCGCGAGAGCGGGATTCTGGGAGGACGTCACTGTACGCCCTCCCAGAGTTATGCAACCGCCCTGTAGCCGTCATTCGGCTATGGGCCGGTTGGCAAGTGGTTAATATCAATAAACTGTTTAAATTGTCATACAAATATATACATTTAAAATTAAATCTTTATTATTTTTTGGCAATAGCATTGTGTGGGTGGATTTTTGCTAGTCACGTGCTGTGTCACGTCCCTCCAGCATGTGTCTTAGAATAATAGGGGGTGAAGCCTCCATTAATCTACATGTAATATCCCACTCCTATTGTGTTTAGCTGGTTAGTGGGCATAGAGGAGGAGGCTGTCAATAACCACTGTGTATACACACCCACATATGTGACTCTATAGTCACATGGGCGGCTCAGATGTGATAGAGAGGAAATGCTCTACATAGAAAGTCACTGAAAACTGAGCAGGTGTACAGCTGCCAATACTGCTCTGCAAAATCCCTAGATAATTTGGGACATGGGCAGAAGGTGGAGATAGAGAACAGCAGGATCAACCAGTTTTTTTTTTGCAGAATACAGAAAACGGATCTCATAGTGAGATGAACAGCTTGTAATACAGTATTTTTGAGAGTTTTTATGATGTAGGTTTAGCTGAAATATAGGCATAGGATATAAAAGACACAGGTGAATGTGACTCTGTAATCAGTAGTACATGATTAAATATATAGCATAAATAGAAAAAACAGCTTGGAAATCCCAATGGTAAGTTTATCGTGTGTAGCTGGCTGTCTATGATCTATGGTCTATGGTCTAAGGTCTATGATTAAGCCCTAGGAGGAGTGTAACATGTCAGAGGGTTGTGACCTAAGGGTGGGGAATGTGTCAACAGCCAGCTGCACACAATAAACTTACTAGTGGGGAACTCGGTGGAGTAGGGCCTCATTTTCCGACTGCTATACATACCAAGCTGGGCGAGCTCCTGAGACCTGCAACCAGAGCAGTGGACATCCCGTGAGGCTGTTTTAACCACTTAACAACCGCGCCATAGCCAAATGATGGCTACAGTGAGGCTCAATAACTCTGGGAGTGTGTACTATGACGTCCTCCCAGAATCGTGCTCCCACACGCCCCCTGGGGCGCTCACAAGTGAGTATCCGTGATTACGGATCACGGTAAATGGCAGCGTGAGTCAGTTCTCATCCATGCCTCATTCATGCCACTACAGTGCCTCACAAAAGTGGTAGGTAGTCAAATTAGATTTGAAATTTATGCCCCTAGAACACCTGACGGTGCTTCCTGCATGTTGGGCCTCTTTATGTGGACAGGCTGTGTAAAAGTCTCCCACATGTGGTATTGACATACTGAGGAGGTGTAGGAGAATCTATTTTAGGGTGTAATTTTTGGTATGCATATGCTATGTGTTAGAAATATTGTATAAATGGACAACTTTGTGTAAAAAAAATGTATTTTCATTTTCTTTACACATTTTCCAAAAACGTGTAGAAAAAAATGACATGTTTAACCACTTGACGACCGCCTCACGCCGATGTACGTCGGCAAAGTGGCACGGACAGGCAAAATCACGTACAGTGTACGTGATTTGCCTTCCGCGGGTGGGGGGTCCGATCGGACCCCCCCCCGGTGCCCGAGGCGGTCGTCTTTTGTCCAGCGGCGATCGGTGATGAGGGGGAGACCATCCGTTCGTGGCCCCCCCCTCGCGATCGCCGCCGGCCAATGAGAATCTTCCTTTGCTGCTGTATGCTAAACAGCAGCAAAGGAAATGATGTCATCTCCCCTCGGGTCGGTATTTTCCGTTCCGGCCCGAGGAGAGAAGACATCAATGTGAGTGCACCAACACACACACACACAGTAGAACATGCCAGGCACACAAAACACCCCGATCGCCCCCCCCGATCGCCCCCCGATCCCCCCCCAATCACCCCCCCCCCCCCCTGTCACAAACTGACACCAGCAGTTTTTTTTTTTTTTTTTTTTTTTTTTTTTCTGATTACTGCATGGTGTCAGTTTGTGACAGTTACAGTGTTGGGACAGATACTGTTACCCCCCTGTAGGTCTAGGGTACCCCCCTAACCCCCCCTAATAAAGTTTTAACCCCTTGATCACCCCCCCTCACCAGTGTCACTAAGCGATCATTTTTCTGATCGCTGTATTAGTGTCGCTGGTGACGCTAGTTAGTGAGGTAAATATTTAGGTTCGCCGTCAGCGTTTTATAGCGTCAGGGACCCCCCTATACTATCTGATAAATGTTTTAACCCCTTGATTGCCCCCTAGTTAACCCTTTCACCACTGATCACCGTATAACCGTTACGGTTGACGCTGGTTAGTTTGTTTATTTTTTATAGTGTCAGGGCACCCGCCGTTTATTACCGAATAAAGGTTTAGCCCCCGATCGCCCGGCGGTGATATGCGTCGCCCCAGGCAGCGTCAGATTAGCGCCAGTACCGCTAACACCCACGCACGCAGCATGCGCCTCCCTTAGTGGTATAGTATCTGATCGGATCAATATCTGATCCGATCAGATACTATACTAGCGTCCCCAGCAGTTTAGGGTTCCCAAAAACGCAGTGTTAGCGGGATCAGCCCAGATACCTGCTAGCACCTGCATTTTGCGCCTCCGCCCAGCCCACCCAAGTGCAGTATCGATCGATCACTGTCACTTACAAAACACTAAACGCATAACTGCAGCGTTCGCAGAGTCAGGCCTGATCCCTGCGATCGCTAACAGTTTTTTTGGTAGCATTTTGGTGAACTGGCAAGCACCAGCCCCAGGCGTCAGGTTAGCGCCAGTACCGCTAACACCCACGCACGCAGCATACGCCTCCCTTAGTGGTATAGTATCTGAACGGATCAATATCTGATCCGATCAGATCTATACTAGCGTCCCCAGCAGTTTAGGGTTCCCAAAAACGCAGTGTTAGCGGGATCAGCCCAGATACCTGCTAGCACCTGCGTTTTGCGCCTCCGCCCGGCCCAGCCCACCCAAGTGCAGTATCGATCGATCACTGACACTTACAAAACACTAAACGCATAACTGCAGCGTTCACAGAGTCATGCCTGATCCCTGCGATCGCTAACAGTTTTTTTGGTAGTATTTTGGTGAACTGGCAAGCACCAGCCCCAGGCAGCGTCAGATTAGCGCCAGTACCGCTAACACCCACGCACGCACCGTACACCACCCTTAGTGGTATAGTATCTGATCGCATCAATATCTGATCCGATCAGATCTATACTAGCGTCACCAGCAGTTTAGGGTTCCCAAATACGCAGTGTTAGCGGGATCAGCCCAGATACCTGCTAGCACCTGCGTTTTGCCCCTCCGCCCGGCCCAGCCCACCCAAGTGCAGTATCGATCGATCACTGTCACTTACAAAACACTAAAAGCATAACTGCAGCGTTCGCAGAGTCAGGCCTGATCCCTGCGATCGCTAACAGTTTTTTGGTAGCGTTTTGGTGAACTGGCAAGCGCCAGCGGCCTAGTACACCCCGGTCGTAGTCAAACCAGCACTGCAGTAACACGTGGTGACGTGGCGAGTCCCATAAGTGCAGTTCAAGCTGGCGAGATGGCAAGCACAAGTAGTGTCCCGCTGCCACCAGAAAGACAAACACAGGCCCGTCGTGCCCATAATGCCCTTCCTGCTGCATTCGCCAATCCTAATTGGGAACCCACCGCTTCTGCAGCGCCCGTACTTCCCCCATTCACATCCCCAACCAAATGCAGTCGGCTGCATGAGAGGCATTTTATGTCCTCCCGAGTACCCCTACCCAGCGAACGCCCCCAAAAAAGATATTGTGTCTGCAGCAAGCGCGGATATAGGCGTGACACCCGCTATTATTGTCCCTCCTGTCCTGACAATCCTGGTCTTTGCATTGGTGAATGTTTTGAACGCTACCATTCACTAGTTGAGTATTAGCGTAGGGTACAGCATTGCACAGACTAGGCGCACTTTCACAGGGTCTCCCAAAATGCCATCGCATTTTGAGAGACCCGAACCTGGAACCGGTTACCGTTATAAAAGTTAGTTACAAAAAAAGTGTAAAAAAAAAAAAAATATGAAATAAAAAAAAATAGTTGTTTTATTGTTCTCTCTCTCTCTATTCTCTCTCTCTATTGTTCTGCTCTTTTTTACTGTATTCTATTCTGCAATGTTTTATTGTTATTGTTATTGTTATTATGTTTTATCATGTTTGTTTTTCAGGTGTGTAATTATTTACACTTTACTGTGCTTTATTGTTAACCATTGTTAACCATTTTTTTGTCTTCAGGTACGCCATTCACGACTTTGAGTGGTTATACCAGAATGATGCCTGCAGGTTTAGGTATCATCTTGGTATCATTCTTTTCAGCCAGCGGTCGGCTTTCATGTAAAAGCAATCCTAGCGGCTAATTAGCCTCTAGACTGCTTTTACAAGCCGTGGGAGGGAATGCCCCCCCCCCCCCACCGTCTTCCGTGTTTTTCTCTGGCTCTCCTGTCTCAACAGGGAACCTGAGAATGCAGCCGGTGATTCAGCCAGCTGACCATAGAGCTGATCAGAGACCAGAGTGGCTCCAAACATCTCTATGGCCTAAGAAACCGGAAGCTACGAGTATTTCATGACTTAGATTTCGCCGGATGTAAATAGCGCCATTGGGAAATTGGGGAAGCATTTTATCACACCGATCTTGGTGTGGTCAGATGCTTTGAGGGCAGAGGAGAGATCTAGGGTCTAATAGACCACAATTTTTTCAAAAAAGAGTACCTGTCACTACCTATTGCTATCATAGGGGATATTTACATTCCCCGAGATAACAATAAAAATGATTAAAAAAAAAATATGAAAGGAACAGTTTAAAAGTAAGATTAAAAAAGCAAAAAAATAATAAAGAAAAAAAAAAAAAAAAAAAAAAAACACCCCTGTCGCCCCCTGCTCTCGCGCTAAGGCGAACGCAAGCGGCGGTCTGTCGTCAAACGTAAACAGCAATTGCACCATGCATGTGAGGTATCACCGCGAAGGCCAGATCGAGTGCAGTAATTTTTCCAGTAGACCTCCTCTGTAAATCTAAAGTGGTAACCTGTAAAGGCTTTTGAAGGCTTTTAAACATGTATTTATTTTGTTGCCACTGCACGTTTGTGCGCAATTTTAAAGCATGTCATGTTTGGTATCCATGTACTCGGCCTAAGATCATCTTTTTTATTTCATCAAACATTTGGGCAATATAGCGTGTTTTAGTGCATTAAAATTAAAAAAAGTGTGTTTTTTCCCCAAAAAATGCGTTTGAAAAATCGCTGCGCAATTACTGTGTGAAAAAAAAAAATGAAACACCCACCATTTTAATCTGTAGGGCATTTGCTTTAAAAAAATATATAATGTTTGGGGGTTCAAAGTAATTTTTTTGCAAAAAAAAAAAACTTTTTCATGTAAACAATAAGTGTCAGAAAGGGCTTTGTCTTCAAGTGGTTAGAAGAGTGGGTGATGTGTGACATAAGCTTCTAAATGTTGTGCATAAAATGCCAGGACAGTTCAAAACCCCCCCAAATGACCCCATTTTGGAAAGTAGACACCCCAAGCTATTTGCTGAGAGGCATGTCGAGTCCATGGAATATTTTATATTGCGACACAAGTTGCGGGAAAGAGACAAATTTTTTTTTTTTTTTTTTTTTTTTGCACAAAGTTGTCACTAAATGATATATTGCTCAAACATGCCATGGAAATATGTGAAATTACACCCCAAAATACATTCTGCTGCTTCTCCTGAGTACGGGGATACCACATGCGTGAGACTTTTTGGGAGCCTAGCCGCGTACGGGACCCCGAAAACCAAGCACCGCCTTCAGGCTTTCTAAGGGCGTGAATTTTTGATTTCACTCTTCACTGCCTATCACAGTTTCGGAGGCCATGGAATTCCCAGGTGGCACAAAACCCCCCCAAATGACCCCATTTTGGAAAGTAGACACCCCAAGCTATTTGCTGAGAGGTATAGTGAGTATTTTGCAGACCTCACTTTTTGTCACAAAGTTTTGAAAATTGAAAAAAGAAAAAAAAAAATGTTTTTTCTTGTCTTTCTTCATTTTCAAAAACAAATGAGAGCTGCAAAATACTCACCATGCCTTTCAGCAAATAGCTTGGGGTGTCTACTTTCCAAAATGGGGTCATTTGGGGGGGTTTTGTGCCACCTGGGCATTCCATGGCCTCCGAAACTGTGATAGGCAGTAAAGAGTGAAATCAAAAATTTTCACCCTTAGAAATCCTGAAGGCGGTGATTGGTTTTCGGGGTCCAGTACGCGGCTAGGCTCCCAAAAAGTCCCACACATGTGGTATCCCCATACTCAGGAGAAGCAGCTAAATGTATTTTGGGGTGCAATTCCACATATGCCCATGGCCTGTGTGAGCAATATATCATTTAGTGACAACTTTATGAAAAAAAAAAAAAAAAAAAATAAAAGTGTCACTTTCCCGCAACTTGTGTCAAAATATAAAATATTCCATGGACTCAATATGCCTCTCAGCAAATAGCTTGGGGTGTCTACTTTCCAAAATGGGGTCATTTTGGGGGGTTTTGTGCCATCTTGGCATTCCATGGCCTCCGAAACTGTGATAGGCAGTGAAGAGTGAAAGCAAAAATTTACACCCTTAGAAATCCTGAAGGCGGTGATTGGTTTTCGGGGCCCCGTACGCGGCTAGGCTCCAAAAAAGTCCCACACATGTGGTATCCCCATACTCAGGAGAAGCAGCTAAATGTATTTTGGGGTGCAATTCCACATAGGCCCATGGCCTGTGTGAGCAATATATCATTTAGTGACCACTTTTTGTAAATATTTTTTTTTTTTTTTTTTTTTTGTCATTTTTCAATCACTTGGGACAAAAAAAATAAATATTCAATGGGTTCAACATGCCTCTCAGCAATTTCCTTGGGGTGTCTACTTTCCAAAATGGGGTCATTTGGGGGGCTTTTGTACTGCCCTGCCATTTTAGCACCTCAAGAAATGACATAGGCAGTCATAAACTAAAAGCTGTGTAAATTCCAGAAAATGTACCCTAGTTTGTAGACGCTATAACTTTTGCGCAAACCAATAAATATACGCTTATTGACATTTTTTTTACCAAAGACATGTGGCCGAATACATTTTGGCCTAAATGTATGACTAAAATTTAGTTTATTGGATTTTTTTTAGAACAAAAAGTAGAAAATATCATTTTTTTTCAAAATTTTCGGTCTTTTTCCGTTTATAGCGCAAAAAATAAAAACCGCAGAGGTGATCAAATACCATCAAAAGAAAGCTCTATTTGTGGGAAGAAAAGGACGCAAATTTCGTTTGGGTACAGCATTGCATGACCGCGCAATTAGCAGTTAAAGCGACGCAGTGCCAAATTGGAAAAAGACCTCTGGTCCTTAGGCAGCATAAAGGTCCGGGGCTCAAGTGGTTAAAAGACTCATTATGCCTCATAGATTATACGTTGGGGTGTTTCTTTCCGAAATTGGGTAATTTTTGGGGCGTTTCCATTGTCCTGGTGTGCCAGGGCCTTCAAAAGGGCAAGAGGTAGTCAAAAAATGATATGTGTAATTTATGCTCCTAGAATGCCTGATGGTGCTCCCTGCATGTTGGGCCTGTATATTAGGGCTGCGCATCTTCACTGGTCTCACGATTCGATTACGATTATCTGGTCAACGATTCGATTCGATGCATCACGATGCATCAAGATTACCGACGAGCTCCCACTTCCGCTTAGGCCGCCTAGGTGGCCCTTCCACTCTGCAATCTTCTGGGACACATCACAGTTCCCAAAAAATTGCCCGGCTGTGCAGGACAGCGCAGTGAGACATGCGCACCCGGCTGTGAAGCTGCAAGCTGTCACAGCCGGATGCCCACAGTAGTATTGCCAGCGCTGTGGACAGGCGGGGGAGAGAAGGGAGGGTTTGGGTGGCCACGTCGCTGGATTGTGGGACAGGTGAGTGTCTTTTTATTAAAAGTCAGAAGATGCACTTTTTTTGTAGCTGCTGACTTCTAATAAACAAAAAATTGACTGGAACTCTGCTTTGAATTAAAAATAACCTCACTCCCTAAAAAGTGCAGTAATCCGGTGCACTACAGGGTACAGACATTCACACACACTGCTGCTGGGAGGTCAAAAGGGATAGAATCCACAGATGACAAACAGCCCTGTGAAGTTCCCTGTACTGTCTCTGTGCTGACCAGTGGCGGCTGGTGCTCAAAATTTTTTTGGGGGGCGCAAACAAACTGAAAAATACTGAACCTCCCCCGTCAAACGCAGCCATCTGTGCCCGTCAAACGCAGCCACTTGTGCCCGTCAAACGCAGCCACCTGTGCCCATCAAATGCAGCCACCTGTGCCCAAACGCAGCCACCTGTGCCCAAACGCAGCCACTGTGCCCAAACGCAGCCAACTGTGCCCAAACGCAGCCACTTGTGCCCGCCAAACTCAGCCACCTGTGCCCAAACTCAGGCACTTGTGCCCAAACTCAGGCACTTGTGCCCGCCAAACTCAGCCACCTGTGCCAAAACGCAGCCACTTGTGCCCGCCAAACTCAGCCACCTGTGCCAAAACGCAGCCACCTGTGCCAAAACGCAGCCACCTGTGCCCAAACTCAGCCACTTGTGCCCGCCAAACGCAGCCACTTGTGCCCGCCAAACGCAGCCACTTGTGCCCGCCAAACGCAGCCACTTGTGCCCGCCAAACGCAGCCACCTGTGCCCGCCAAACGCAGCCACCTGTGCCCAAACGCAGCCACCTGTGCCCGCCAAACGCAGCCACCTGTGCCCAAACGCAGCCACCTGTGCCCATTAACTGCAGCCATCACTGACCCCCCCCCCCCCCCCCCAATTACTTTCTTTTAATAAATATATTACAAAGGATGGTGTGCCCCCGCTGTATGTGCTTTTAAAAAACGATGTCACTTCATACCAAATTTCGCCGGTATACGATCATGTGACTCCCGGCCGTCCCGCCCCTCTCCGCTCTCCTCTTCCCTCTCCGCTCTCCGCTCACGTGTCTCCTGAGTCCTGACGTCAGCGGGGAATTCTCAGTCCCGCCCGCTGACTATAGTTATCGTATCAGAAGAGAGGCGGGCGGGACTGAGAAATCCCCGCTGACGTCAGGACTCAGGAGACGGAAGCGGAGAGCGAAGAGAAGAGCGGAGAGGGGCGGGGCGGGCCGGGAGTCACATGATCGTATACTGGCGAAGTTCGGTATGAAGTGACATTGTTTTTTAAAAAAGCACATACAGCGGGGACACACCATCCATTGTAATATATTTATTAAAATAAAGACGTTTTAAAAATTTTCTCGAGCGCTTTCCCGGGAGGGGCGGGGCTACTAATGACGTCACCGAACATCGATTTTCGGGGTTTTATGCATCGATGCCGCATCGGGGACACCCGAATCGCGATGCAACGATTAATTTCAGCACCCCTACTGTATATGTGGCCAGGCTGTGTAAAAGTCTCACACATGTGATATCGCCATACACAGGAGGAGTAGTCGAATGTGTTTTGGGGTGTAATTTGTGCTATGCATATGCTGTGTGTGAGAAATAACCTGCTAATATAACAATTTTGTGAAAAAAAAGAAACAAAAATCCTAATTTTGCAAAGAATTGTGGGAAAAAATTACAACTTCAAAAAACTCACCATGCCTCTTACTACATAACAAAACACTGGCCACCGCCCACACCCATAACTGGCCTTCACAGTAAGGAGCACATGGAGGACATATACATGTAAGACAAAGACAATTCCATAGCTCAACTTACCAACCAGTCTGCTGACCAACCAAATTAGCCTGTCTAACCGTCTGTTAAAAGCAGGGGTTTAGTTAGCACACATTTGCAAACGCATGTGAAAGCTGCAAGGCCTCGTCAAGGCACCCTGTATTACTTGCAGTCCTAACACTACTAAATTTATAAGTGTCTCCACAGTGGAAGCACATGCATTGAATGGATAGGTGTGAGACAGGTGAGCCTGGTGGCGGCCCAAGCCCCCTTAAAGGGACAGGAGCACACTGGACACCCAGCAAGAGCACAATGGCAGCAAAGGTGTCCAGTGCGTCCCCGACCCACATTTACGAACAGTAACAAAACACTGGCCACCGCCCACACCCATAACTGGCCTTCACAGTAAGGAGCACATGGAGGGCATATACATGTAAGACAAAGACAATTCCATAGCTCAACTTACCAACCAGTCTGCTGACCAACCAAATTAGCCTGTCTAACCGTCTGTTAAAAGCAGGGGTTTAGTTAGCACACATTTGCAAACGCATGTGAAAGCTGCAAGGCCTCGTCAAGGCACCCTGTATTACTTGCAGTCCTAACACTACTAAATTTATAAGTGTCTCCACAGTGGAAGCACATGCATTGAATGGATAGGTGTGAGACAGGTGAGCCTGGTGGCGGCCCAAGCCCCCTTAAAGGGACAGGAGCACACTGGACACCCAGCAAGAGCACAATGGCAGCAAAGGTGTCCAGTGCGTCCCCGACCCACATTTACGAACAGTAACAAAACACTGGCCACCGCCCACACCCATAACTGGCCTTCACAGTAAGGAGCACATGGAGGGCATATACATGTAAGACAAAGACAATTCCATAGCTCAACTTACCAACCAGTCTGCTGACCAACCAAATTAGCCTGTCTAACCGTCTGTTAAAAGCAGGGGTTTAGTTAGCACACATTTGCAAACGCATGTGAAAGCTGCAAGGCCTCGTCAAGGCACCCTGTATTACTTGCAGTCCTAACACTACTAAATTTATAAGTGTCTCCACAGTGGAAGCACATGCATTGAATGGATAGGTGTGAGACAGGTGAGCCTGGAGGCGGCCCAAGCCCCCTTAAAGGGACAGGAGCACACTGGACACCCAGCAAGAGCACAATGGCAGCAAAGGTGTCCAGTGCGTCCCCGACCCACCAGACTGGTTGGTAAGTTGAGCTATGGAATTGTCTTTGTCTTACCTCTTACTACATACCTTGGAATCTCTACTTTCCAAGAAGGGGTCATTTGGGGGGTATTTGTACTTTCCCGGCTTGTTAGGGTCTCAAGAAATGAGATAGGCCGTCAGTACTTTAGGTGTGATCAATTTTCAGTGATTTGCACCATAGCTTGTGGACTCTATAACTTTCACAAAGACCAAATAATATAAACCAATTTGGGTTATTTTTACCAAAGATATGTAGCAGTATAAATTTTAGTCAAAATTTATGAAGAAAAATGACTAATTTGCAAAATTTTATAACAGAAAGGAAGAAAAATGCATTTTGTTTACAGAATTTTCAGTCTTTTTTCCTTTATAGCGTTATAGCGCAAAAAACAAAAAACCCAATAGTGATTAAATGCCACCATAAGAAAACTCTATTTTTGTGTAAAAAAGGATAAACATTTCATATAGGTACAGTCAGGGCTGCTCCGGCACCTCTGCCAGGGAGCAGGACTTTTTTTTTTTTTTTAACAGTTGGTTTATGCTGCTGCCAGCCGACAGAGTGAGCTGACAGCCGCATAAGCCGACATAGCTCCAATAGTTCCGGCTGCAGCCTTAAAGCGGGGGTCCACCCAGGGCCGGTGCTACCACTAGGCAAACTAGGCAGCCGCCTAGGGCGCCCTGCTGCCTAGGGCGCCCGGCCACTGGTGTTCCTACTCTCTTCTCTCTTCAGCAAGCAACTAAGTCTCAGCATCAGCAGGCATCCGCCGCTCCGTTCGCACATAGAGTCAAAGGCCCCGCGGCGGCAGAGGACTGTGTCTGTGTCCCGACTCCCGAATGAATGGAAGCAAGCAAACATTCATTGATGGGCACTGGTAAGGCTGCATTTGATGGGCTCTTTATTAAAAAGGTGCGGTATACATGTGCAGGGCAAATGGGGTGTAGTCAGGGGTGGAGCCAGGGGGGGCGGCAAAATGAGGTTTCGCCTAGGGTGTCAAAAATCCTTACACCAGCCCTGGGTCCACCTATCTATCGTTTTTTTTTTTTTTAGTTCATTCACAAACTTTTCTTCTCAGCATTACATACTCACATATTGTGTGTAATATGTCCGCCTGTGTCAGATTTTGTCGGAAAGAATAACTTATATTATTCACTGCAGGCAGTTTCCATCTTCATTGTGGGCATTTGAAGCCCACAAGCATTTATTTCCTGGATGTGGTGAATGCTGTGCTCCCAGCATTCACCTCTCGTTCCCGCACATGCTCAGTGGCATCCTGGGAAGCCTGAGACTAGCTCCCAGGAGTCTGGGAGAGGCTAGAAACACGCCTACTCCCACGGGAGGAGAACCAGGAAGTGCAAAGAAGAATAGAAAAATAAAAGGTAATTACGGCGATTTAATTTTTTTTAAACGGCTTGTCAGCATCTAGGCAAGGAAGAGAATACATACAGATATTGTTCAAAATTTGTGTGTGTGTGTGTATATATGTGGGCTGTCTCTTGCTGTGTGTATATATATATATGGGCTGTCTCTTGCTGTGTGTATATATGTGGGCTGTCTCTTGCTGTGTGTGTATATATGTGGGCTGTCTCTTGCTGTGTGTGTATATATGTGGGCTGTCTCTTGCTGTGTGTGTGTGTGTGTGTGTGTATATATATGTGGACTGTCTCTTGCTGTGTGTATATATGTGGGCTGTCTCTTGCTGTGTGTGTGTGTGTGTATATATATATATATATATATATATATATATATATATATATATATATATATATATATATATATATATATATATATATATATATATATATATATATATATATGGGCTGTCTCTTGCTGTGTGTATATATGTGGGCTGTCTTTTGCTGTGTGTGTATATATGTGGGCTGTCTTTTGCTGTGTGTGTAAATATATATGGGCTGTCTTTTGCTGTGTGTGTATATATGTAGGCTGTCTTTTGCTGTGTGTGTATATATGTGGGCTGTCTTTTGCTGTCTGTGTATATATGTGGGCTGTCTTTTGCTGTCTGTGTATATATGTGGGCTGTCTCTTGCTGTGTGTATATATGTGGGCTGTCTCTTGCTGTCTGTGTATATATGTGGGCTGTCTCTTGCTGTGTGTATATATGTGGGCTGTCTCTTGCTGTGTGTGTGTGTGTGTGTCTGTGTGTGTGTGTGTATATATGTGGGCTGTCTCTTGCTGTGTGTGTATATATGTGGGCTGTCTCTTGCTGTGTGTATATATGTGGGCTGTCTCTTGCTGTGTGTGTGTGTGTGTGTGTGTATATATATGTGGGCTGTCTCTTGCTGTGTGTGTGTATATATATGTGGGCTGTCTCTTGCTGTGTGTGTGTGTATATATGTGGGCTGTCTCTTGCTGTGTGTGTATATATGTGGGCTGTCTCTTGCTGAATATGGGGATATATGAAAGTGCCTCTGAGATTACTTTGGTTACTAATATTTTCTAATGTTTTGTACATTTTACTTCTTTGCTTTTTATTAACAAATTCCGTACAAAAATCTGTTATATATCCCCCTAAATATACTTGGTTTCCTGTTCTCTAAAGGGGGCGGTGCTTGGTGTGTAGGGGTGGAGACAATGGGCGGTTCTTGGGGGCGTAGATGGGCGTGAGCTAGGGGAGGGGGTGAGTTTCTGCACCTTTTCTCTGAGAAAAAAAGCCCTAGGTACAGTGTCGATGACTGACTGTCATTCAAAATGTGAGAGCACCGAAAGCTGAAAATTAGTCTGGTTAGGAAGGGGGTTTAAGAGCCCAGTGGGTAAGTGGTTAATGAGCTTGGAGCAGGGTAGTGTCAGGGTGATAACCGTAGGACGGGTAATTCTGCCAGTATTCCTCATGGTGGCGCCCTTCTGCCTATTTAAGCCTGCTGCTGGTTCATGCTGGTTGCTGGATTATCATCAGCTTCCTGTTTTCCTTGTTCCTGTGTTCCTGGTTCCTGTTGTGATATCTGCTTCCTGTTACTACTCGGCTTGCCTGACTGCTCCAGTATTCCGCCTGCATTGACCCCGGCTTGTATCTGACTATTCTTCGGCTCCGCATTTGTACCTTGATCGTCCTCCTGTGTTTGACCCCCGGCTCGGCTACCTTCTCTGTTCCTGATTATCCTGCTGTACTTCACCTTGGACTGATTCCTGTGCTGAATGACCATTGGCCTGGCTCCGCTCCTGGTTGCTCCACGGCTCCATACCTGGAATCCCTCCTTGCACGGTTGCCCTTCAACCTTACCAGCGCACCCTAGCAGCTCCCTGCTATCTGCTACTCAGCAACTGCGATCTGGCAACCCGTGCACCTTTGGGCACCGTATTCCCTGTCTCACTCCCAGGGTTACGCTGCACTTAGCCGCAAGGGGCGCCCCCTCTGCAATTCGGCCTCACATCCAGGACTCTGACAGTATAATCCAGCCATGACTGAGGCCGGCAGAGGTGCGTCCCCAATAGAGACTTTATGCCAACAGGCCGCTACCCTTACACGAGTGGTCCAAGTTCTTCAGGAAAGATACCTTCAATTAGAAGGAAAACTCCAACATTTTATGCTACCATCTGCCTTTTTGGATCCTGGTTCCTCCTCCACCAATCTCCCTGCTACGGCCTCTTCGGTACTGACTGTGCCCCCAGAACCGCGGGTACCTACCCCTGAACGTTTCTCTGGAGACCGGCAGAAATTCAGATCCTTCAAGAATGCCTGCCTGTTATATCTGGCTCTGCAACCCCGTACCTTTTCCACTGAGACTGTCAAAGTTGGCTTTCTTATCTCCCTGCTGACCAATGAACCCCAGGCATGGGGCCACAGGTTATGGGAACAGAAGGACCCAGCTACTAGTTCAGTGGAAACGTTCTTTACGGCCCTGTCGCAATTGTATGATGACCCCCAGCGTACAGCCACCGCTGAGGCCGCTCTGCATTCTCTTCAACAGAAACGGCGCCCGGTGGAAGACTATGCTGTGGACTTCCGCCGGTGGTCTGCCGATACAGACTGGAATGAGGCTGCGTTGAAATACCAGTTTCGCCTGGGGCTTTCTGAATCCCTTAAGGACGAGTTGGCCAGGGTCGGCATCCCTGCTACCCTCGAGGGGCTCATTCAACTATCCATCCAGTTGGATAGACGCCTTCGAGAGCGCCAGGCTGAACGTTCTCAGACTCCCAAGGTGCAGGGACCAGAGATTGGCGCTATGCCTGTTGGTTTGGTGCGATCCGCACTGACTCCCGAGGAAAAGCAGCGTCGGCGTCAAGCCAATCTCTGTCTCTATTGTGGCCGAAACGGACATTTCCTGAGCAACTGCCCCATAAGGCCCAGCAAGGTACCCAAGAACTCTCCAGTGTACTTCCAGATGTCCGGAACTTCCACTTCTCACCTTATCCTTTCCATCACGCTACAGTTGGCCGACAAGGGGGTTCAGCTTCAGGCCATAGTCGACTCCGGGGCATGCAGTTGTTTCTTGGACTTGGACTTAGCACTAAAGCTCGGTCTGGCCCTTCTTCCCAAGAACCGTAGATTGGAAGTCCTCCTGGCTGATGGCACCCTGCCTAGTTCCGGTCCTGTGACACAAGAGACCACTCCTCTTTTGGTTACTACTCCTGATGGTCATCAGGAATTCATACGTTTCGACATTCTAAGCTCACCTATGTTCCCTGTCATCTTGGGTACCCCATGGCTCCAAGCCCACAACCCCCAGATCAACTGGATCAGGAAAGAAATTTCATTCACTTCACCTTATTGCCTACAGCACTGTCTTGCCCCTGAAACCAGTAATGTAGCCAGTTGCCTGTCAGTCCAACCTGTACCTGTCAACAACCAGAGTATTCCACCGGCCTACCAGGAGTTTGCAGATGTCTTTGACAAGAAAAAGGCTGATGTCCTGCCACCACACCGGTCATACGATTGTCCAATTGAATTACTCCCAGGAGCCGAAATCCCATTCGGTCGCATATTCCCCCTCTCGGAGGTGGAACTAGGAACATTGCGACAATACATTGATGAAAACCTGGAGAAAGGCTTCATCCGTTCCTCCTCTTCTCCTGCTGGAGCCGGAATCTTTTTTGTCGAAAAAAGGGACAAATCCCTAAGACCATGTGTGGATTACAGGGAGCTCAATAAAATCACTATAAAAAACCGTTACCCTCTTCCTCTAGTTCCGGAACTTTTCCAGAGACTCCGTACTGCCCGAATATTTACTAAGCTTGACCTTCGAGGAGCCTACAATCTCGTTCGCATCCGAGAGGGTGACGAATGGAAGACAGCATTTAGAACTCGCTTTGGACATTTCGAGTACTTAGTGATGCCATTTGGATTGTGCAACGCCCCGGCCACATTCCAACATTTTGTAAACGATATCTTTCGAGAATTTCTGGATTACTTCGTCATCATCTACCTGGATGATATCCTGATATTTTCAACCACCCTGGAGCTCCATCGTACACATGTAAGGACAGTTCTGCACACTCTACGTAAGCACAAACTCTATGTAAAAGCAGAGAAGTGTGATTTTGAAAAAGAGTCAATACAATTCCTGGGGCTAATTATCTCAACTGGTGGTGTTGCCATGGACCCGCAAAAGGTACAGGCAATCTTGGACTGGCCAACTCCATCGGATAAAAAGGGAGTACAAAGATTCGTGGGGTTTGCAAACTTTTATAGGAGGTTTATAAAGAACTTTTCCTCCATCATCTCACCAATCACCCAAGTTACCCGTTTACATACTCGGTTCCTGTGGTCTTCAGAAGCCCAATCAGCTTTTGATAAGCTCAAATCCCTCTTTACCTCCGCACCTATCCTGCAACATCCTGATCCGGCCCTCCCTTACATCTTAGAGGTTGACGCCTCTGAAGTTGCCACAGGAGCAGTCTTATCCCAACGTCAGGGTTCTAAGTCGTTACTCCATCCTGTGGCCTTCTCCTCGCGGAAGATGAGTCCGTCTGAAAGGAATTATGATGTGGGAGATCGAGAGCTCTTGGCTATTAAAACTGCCCTGGAGGAATGGCGGTACCTCCTTGAAGGTGCTCAGCATCCCATCATGATATTCACGGATCACAGAAACCTGGAGTATCTTCGCACGGCTAAACGATTGAGACCCCGACAAGCTCGATGGGCCTTGTTTTTTGCCAGATTCAATTTTCATATATCCTTCCGCCCGGGGTCTAAGAACGGGAAGGCCGATGCCTTGTCCCGGATGTTTCCTGACACTCCCGAAGAAATTACTCCTAGCACTATATTATCTCCACAGAATTTTCTCATGATTCAGACCGACCTGAGTTCCTCACTGAAACAAGCTTCCTCCCAATGCTCTGAACCAGAAGCACTGTCTTTAAGAAACCAGGAAGGTTTTCTTTGGTATCAGAACAAAATTTTTGTTCCGCAACAAGCCAGAGCCCAGGTCCTAAAGACTTTACATGACCACCAACTTGCTGGTCACTTCGGGGTAAGAAAGACTTTGGAGCTTGTTCAACGATCTTTTTGGTGGCCCACTCTAAAGCCTGACTGCAGGGAATATGTCAGTTCCTGCACCATTTGTCAACGTAACAAGGGGTCTAACGTCAGATCTTGGGGTCTACTACGCCCATTGCCTGTGCCGGAGCAACCATGGAAAGAAATATCTATGGATTTCATAGTAGAGTTACCACCCTCGGAGAAATTTACAACCATCTTGGTAGTCGTTGACCGCCTGTCCAAGATGGCGCATTTCTTGCCCATGATGGGTACACCATCTGCTGCTGACACGGCGAAGATATTCATAAAGGAGATAGTCAGACTTCACGGCCTACCGAGCAACATTGTGTCCGACAGAGGGGTGCAATTCACCTCTAAGTTCTGGAAGGAGCTCTGCAAAACGCTTTCCATTAGAGTGTGCCTATCTTCAGCTTACCATCCTCAGAGCAACGGCCAAACCGAAAGAACTAATCAAACTTTAGAACAGTACTTACGTTGCTTCTGCTCCTTCTCCCAGGATGACTGGTCCTTGCTACTCCCGTGTGCGGAGTTTGCATACAACAACTCAATCCACGCTTCCACCAATCAGTCACCTTTCTGGGCCAACTACGGTTTCCATCCCTCATTCTTGCCTAATGTTATACCAGAGACCTCAGTCCCCGCAGTCCAGGACAGGATAAACGCCATTCAGGCTAATTTCCTAACTCTCCAGGCAACTATGCAGAAAGCCCAAGAGAATTATAAGAAACATTATGACAAGGGGAGGAGAGATCCCGTCTTTAAGGTTGGAGATAGAGTGTGGCTTTCCTCAACAAATCTTAAGCTGCCTTGCCCCTCCCGGAAGTTAGGACCAAGGTTTATCGGTCCATTCACAATTAAGAAGGAAATTAACCCAGTGGCATTTGAATTGTCTTTACCAAGTTCCTATAAAATTCACCCAGTGTTCCATGTTTCTTTATTAAAATCTGTTGTCTCCAGTCCTTTTCCAGGGAGAGAAGAAGCTCCGCCCCCTCCAATCTTGGTGGACAATGAAACAGAATACGAAGTAGAAGCCATTCTGGACTGCCGTCGGAGAGGTAGGACTGTTCAATTTCTTGTTAAATGGAAAGGTTACTCTGTAGAAGATAATTCTTGGGAACCAGCAGATAACATTCATGCCCCTAGACTGTTGCAGAGGTTTCAAGCCCGATACCCTGAAAAATGGGCCAGATTGGGCATCCGGAGGCTGCCCCTAGGGGGGGGGCACTGTCAGGGTGATAACCGTAGGACGGGTAATTCTGCCAGTATTCCTCATGGTGGCGCCCTTCTGCCTATTTAAGCCTGCTGCTGGTTCATGCTGGTTGCTGGATTATCATCAGCTTCCTGTTTTCCTTGTTCCTGTGTTCCTGGTTCCTGTTGTGATATCTGCTTCCTGTTACTACTCGGCTTGCCTGACTGCTCCAGTATTCCGCCTGCATTGACCCCGGCTTGTATCTGACTATTCTTCGGCTCCGCATTTGTACCTTGATCGTCCTCCTGTGTTTGACCCCCGGCTCGGCTACCTTCTCTGTTCCTGATTATCCTGCTGTACTTCACCTTGGACTGATTCCTGTGCTGAATGACCATTGGCCTGGCTCCGCTCCTGGTTGCTCCACGGCTCCATACCTGGAATCCCTCCTTGCACGGTTGCCCTTCAACCTTACCAGCGCACCCTAGCAGCTCCCTGCTATCTGCTACTCAGCAACTGCGATCTGGCAACCCGTGCACCTTTGGGCACCGTATTCCCTGTCTCACTCCCAGGGTTACGCTGCACTTAGCCGCAAGGGGCGCCCCCTCTGCAATTCGGCCTCACATCCAGGACTCTGACAGGTAGTCTTTCTTTAGACATCACTAAATGTATTTTAAATGCAAGCAATGTAAGTACTTGAATTTGAGTTGGTATCAATCAAACGTGAGAGGGAGAAGCAACAAAAACAGCCAGCCAATCAAGCGTACTGCAGTGTAAGGAGCATGCTCATAGCAGGAGAGGGCAGAGAAATGGAGAGTTTAGTTGATCAGTGGGCTGCTTTTATTGTTCAGTCATAGGGTGGGGGTGGGGAGAAGACTTGTGGGTGAAAGTGAAACTGCAGCAAGGAATAATCAGGTCCCCTCCCCTGCTAGACAGGTCTCTGCTGTGTGGCAGAGCTGTAAATCTCAGGACTAGATGATGCACAGAAATACAAGGTGGCAGATAAAACAGCTCTTTTGTACAATATTTAATCTGCGTATTTAGCTGTTTGCCTGGAGTTCAACTTTAAATTGGAACTGAAATCTCTAAAGTCACCTTATCTTCCACAGCACTCAGAACAAATAAAAATGCAGACCTTGGATCAGATGAGCGTTTGCAATAGCAAGCTTGTAACAGCCCAGCAGGTCTTTTTTTAAATCGTCTTTCTCTGATCCGGCTGAGCACAGTACAGTGTCTGCACTGGTGAGCTGTATAGACTTCTGTGGGTTGCTGGTACATTAGTCCCTGAGCTACTGGCAAAAAGCCCACAGAAGTCTATACAGCGCACTAATACAGGCAGTTATCAGGCAGCTCAGACGGAGCAGGCGGGATAACAATCATTATTTGCATTCTATGGATTTTTATACACTACGGGATCAAATAGCAGAACAGTAACCTTGCAAGCCAAGAATACATAGGGTGTCAATGTTAGTGGGACAAAGCTAGGTTCTACAACCTTGAATGACCTTTGTAAGCTTACAGAATAAGCCATGGTTTAAAATGTGCATAAATGTTTATTAAAATATGGTGCTGCAAGGTTATTGCTTCTGATTAAACACATATCTACCATTAACAATGCACACATTTTCTGTGTCAAAATCTTTATATTGTTAATAACAAATGCGATAGGAATGCATGTTTAGATTTAAAAGCTGTTGTCGCAACAATGCAATAAATAGTTGTGTTACCTTTTTGTTGAATAATGTATAAATAAAAACTGTGGAACCATAAGGCTTCATGTACAAGGGGCGTTGTTTAACCTCACCAGAACAATTTAACTTGACAGCTAGAAACCAACGTATAAAAACGTTCCACTTAGCCATGTTTAAATGCCACGTTTAGCCGTCTAGAAGCGTTTTTTTAATTTAATTTTTTTTCTCCTTAAAATGAAAAATGTCTGTAAAGTTACCGCGTTTAGCAGCGTTTACAGGCATTTGGCGTTTCCAATGATTCGGAACATCCGTCCTAAACGCAGGTTTTAAATTCAACTGCCTAGAAATGACTATAAACGACCCTGTGTACATGTAATGATAAGATAACATAGAGCAGAGTTCAGGGGCAGCTGAAAAAAAAATGCTCCCAAACGTCCGTTTACCAGCAGCAGTGTACATGAGGCCTTACTATGAAGGTCAGTGTTATTATATAATAGGGAGGTGCTGGGAAGGCTAGAACAGCTCTTGATACTGTTAAGCCTGGTACACACTAACTGTTTCAATCCACTGGGTTGAACGAAAAAGAACTGACAGCTCCAGTCAGAGCACTGTACTAACGATCCAGCGTTAGTACAGCAATCTCCCCTGCTGAGATATTGTGTTCTGACAAGGGAACGCCCCCCCCCCCCCCCCCCCCCGCCAGAACACCCTGATCAGTAATCTCAGCCATTGGCTGATCAGGAGCCAGTCGGCTGCTGGTTTTCCAGCATGCTCATCCAACAGAAGCCCATCAAACGACCGGCTTTTGTTGGACCGACTGACATACACATGGGTCAAATGTCAGACGGTTTTTATTCAACCGGCCGATGTCTTCCGACATTCAGCCCGTGTGTACAGGTCTTTAGACAGTTTCAGAATTTACACATTAGAGATTTGGATTTCTTGGGCACTCCAAAACTTTTAAATGCATGCTTAGGCACAGCAGGTGTTTGTATTCAGAGCTGGAGAGAGTTTAGATTTTAGTGTGCAGAACTGATGGGTTTATTTTGAAGTGTATGTAAATGCTTAAAATTAAAAGGGGAATTAAGCCTAAAAATAATACTTTAAAAAAGCGCTTACAAGTAGGATATTTATGACAAAAGAGACCCTTTTGGTCACAGTTTTGTAACATCTACTGGGGCCCGCTGATTGCATGGGCTATTTTCTGGAAAAGGTGAACTTGGCATTTAAAGCGGGATTCCGTCCCTGAAAAAATGTTACTTTAAAGTCAGCAGCTACAAACACTGAAGCAGCTAACTTTAAATAAGTACTTACCTGTCCCGGGTGCCTGCGATGTCGGCCGCCCGAGGCCGACCCGTCCCTTGGCTCTCGGGTCCCGGCACCGCCATCCTAAGTAAGGGAAACAGGCAGTGGAGCCTTGCGGCTTCACTGCCAGTTTCCTACTGCGCACGCGCGAGTGATGTGGCGCTCTGTGAATGGCCCCATGCTGTTCTGGGAACACACACAGTTCCCAGAAGGCAACGGGGCTGCTCACCGAGGAGCAGAACACGCCGCGGAATAGGAAGAGGCAGTTCAGGAAGACTGCCTAGCAACAAGGGTTTAGGTAAGTTTAAAATGTTTTTTGGGGTTTTTTTTAGGATTTTTCATGCAATTTTTTTTTTTTTTTTTTTTTTAGGGTGACCCTCCACTTTAAGCTCCTATTTTGTCTAAGGAAGAAGGAAAATCAAAGCTACAGAGTCTAGGTGAATACTCCAAAACATCCTTTTCTGTATGAAAACAAGATCAACATGTAACAATTATCATTCTGGATGCTCGCTACCTACGTTACCCCTTATCCCCTACCCCGTGCCCCCTTCCACACCATTTTTATTTGTTTATTTTATTGTTACTTCTCCTTACTTTTATTACGACCACATCTAATCTATGTGTTAATTTCGGTCCAAGGAATTTCACCACTATGTATCACACTGTTCTCTTATTTTTCATGACCATTTATTCATTAATGTTCTTTTACTGGATTTGTGTTTTGTTTTTCTGCTACAGTGAATATTAATATTATTTGTATGTTTGAATGCAAAATATTAAATTCTTACTATTAAATAAAGATTATAAAAAAAGAAAACAAGATCGGGTTATATTTGTCGAATAGTCAACACAGGGAAGCATCTCGGGTAAAAGTGAGAGAGAATAACTTGTCTACAGTGAATAAAACATTATCAGGATAGGGCACTAACAGGAACTTTTGGATTTCCAATGGTACAATTACCTGTAAAAAAATTCTGTTCAATATAATGTTTATAATAAGCTAAAATGCAAAGACTTCAACTGAAGATGGACTACTGACCATCTTGAAACGATCTTTGAATAGGGATGTAATAATATGCATCCCTTAAGACTAAGAAGAGCTGAAGCAGTCTTCATTAAGTAGGACAGTTGAATTCAGGAATTCCATTGGGATTTTTTTTTTTTATTCTAAGTGTTTGTTTAGATACTTGATATTTGTAATCAGTCTACATGAGCCATTTGGTATCCTTACAAAAAACAAAATCTAGTCCTCTGTCCTTCTCAAAGTCAGGGCTGGACTCAGCCCTTCCTTCTCAAAGCTGGTCACTCAGCTGTTGGCTAATTGGCAGCCCTGTTGATGTTATCCTGCTCGTCAGTCCTGCCTACTTAAGCCGTCCAGTCCAGATGATCTCTGCCTTCGCCTTGGTCACATCTCTAGAGACGCTCTCCTGTGTTCCTGTTAAAGACTTGCTTGGCTGACATTCCTTCTGGCTCCAGATCCTGCTTGCTGTTCTACTACACTCATCTCTGGCTCCCTGACGTTTTGGCTTGTCTGACTATCCGTTCCGATTCCTGAACTCTGGCTATGTTTTGTCTACGTTTACTCTGTTTACCTTTTTTTATTATTATTAAACAAGTGTGATTTAACTGTACTTCTGTCTCTGTCAGATTCATGGTTCCTGACACTCAGTAACCTTCAGAATCATTTTCCAGTGGAGCAGTGAAAGAACTGAGGATTTAATGGACTGAGGAAGGATTAGCTTGAATTTGAATGGGGCTCCACACTAGAGCGCTCCACTAGCAGTAGCTGAAGACCTATTTGTATATGTATCTGCCTGCTTCCTTTGCAGTGTGCTAACCAAGGCAATACATTTTGGAGATATGTCCCCTATTCATAAAGCTTAATGCCAGGTATGACAGTTTTTACATATTTACATTGGTCCTGCTTGAACCAATGTAAGTTTGTATGTGCCATACCTCTGAAATCCCCACGAAAGCTGGAAATCACTGTAGTAGGCCCCATTACTACAGTAGCTTCTGTGTCCTATGCAAGGGCTTCATTCAGAGAGCACTTTGCATTTTCTCAATAAATGCACAGCATGCTCTGATTGGATGAGGTGGAGAGGCAGGATTGGTGAAATCACAATCTCTATCTCGTTCAATCAGAAAACACTTTTGCATTCATGAAGAAAAAGGAAAGTGTTCTCTGACAACACCCAAACCGAGAGGGCAACTTCCTGATGAGTTAATTGACCGTTGCCCAAATTGGCTATAGCTTACACTTATGTGAGATAGGGACCTTATATTTTAGCCTCCCTGAGGACAGGGCCTGATCTGAATGTACAATATATAAAGTGTGGTGTAAATTGATGGCGCCATGACTGTACTGTGCTGTAGCATAGCATGGTGACATTTCAGGTACTTGGCATTTGGTGAGCTCCTGTCACAAGGATGGCAAAGTCATCTCCTGGTGTACAGAACTGGGGGAAAGATGTTTTTTGACATTGTAGTGCTGCAGATTAAGATGAGGGAGGGGTCCCTAACTAAATCAAACATTGGCTACATCAAAGCCTCACAGCCTCCACTCAAACCTAACTGAGTCAAGGTTTGCCTACTTCAGATGACCAGATTGAGCCTCCATTTCCACCTGAGTCAAGTATTGCCTACATTTGATACCCAGGTTAAGCCTCCATTCCCACATAACTGAGTCAAGGCTTACCTACACCAGATGCCCAGGTCGAGCCTCCATTCTGACCAAATTGAGTCAAGGATTGCCTGCATTAGATTCTCAGGTTGAGCCCCCCATTTCCACCTCAGTCAAGGATTGCCTACATTAGATGCCCAGGTTGAGTCCCATTCACATACACAAACTGAGAATTTTTCAGGCAATTTGACAGTGTTTTTGCATGTGTACACACAAATTGTTAAATTATATTGCCAGCTTTTTTGCACGTGTATGCAAGCTCAGCAATTATTTATTTTTTTTTGGGGGGGGGGGGGAGTGGCTGGCTCTCAATATGGATTAGGAACTATGGAATTTGTAATGTGCAAAGAGCAGTGCACATGACCACAATTAATGTGCGCTGCTTGTTCCAAACAAAAGTAAGCATAGTACCAACAGTCCTGAAATGCCCGGGACAGTCATGAAAATATGACAGATGTCCCACAGAGCGTTGAGTTGCCGGTAAAGTGAGGGAGAAAAGGAGAGGTTCAGGAGCTAACATAGGATCTTACAAAAACACACTAATAAATGATTTACAGGGCCATTAAGTAGTGGATATGCATAGATTATTTGGAGAATAAGAATAATGTTTAATGTCACTTTCTAATTGTCCGTATTCACACTTTTGTGCTCTACATTCTATACTCAAAAAAAGTACATGAGCTCTTTTTTAGCATATTCAGGTGGTTTTGGCCTTTGCCTGAAGAATTCCCCTCTTCCGCTAGAACTGCTGCCCTCCCCTTGCCCAGGAAACAAATACCTGAAAGTAGTATTAAACCCTCAGCGGGTTTTTTTTTAGCTTAACACATTGAGCACAATAAAATAAACATTCCCCAGTAAATTTTAGCCACTCAACCTCTGGAAGGTTTTACCACCTTCATGACCAGGCCATTTTTTGCTATTCAGCGCTGTGTTACTTTAACTGGCAGTTGCGCAATGCAACACTGTTCTCAAATGAAATTTACACAATTTTTACACAATTTTTATTACATGAATAGAGCTTTCTTTTGGTGGTATTTGATCACCACTGGTACTTTTGTCTTTCGCTATATAAACAAAAACATACCGAATACTTTCTACTTTCTGTTATAAAACATATCTAATAAAATCAAATTTCTTCATAAATTTAGGCCAAAATGTATTCTGCTACACGTCTTTGGGGAAAAAATCCCAATATATGAGTTGTGTATATTAATTGGTTAGTGTGAAAGTTATAGAGTCTATAAACCATGGTTTTATATTTAAAAATTGATCAATCCTGATGTACTGATGGTCGTCAGTAGAAGCCCTTAAAATGCCAGGACAGTACAAATCGTGTAATCCTTAACCCTGATCCCCCCGGGGCGCTAGGCTCCAGATGGGGACTGAGGTACTTCACTTGGTCCATCTGGCTGAAACCATACAGGCCGCGTTCTCTGGGATGTCTAGGTGGGGCTCTCCTGAAGGGAAACCCCATGCGAGAGGGCGAACCAAGCCAAAAGGCCATGTCCACCCCCTCCCAAGATGTTCAGGGCAGGCCCGAGGACCTACACCCTACTAGTCAAACGTGAAAAACGTGGCATACCCACAAAAAAACAAAAAAAACAAAGTGACGTACATGACAAACAACATAAATGTGGGGAAAGAGAAGTGGGGAAGTGCAATAGTGCCATTGTGTAATACAATGGCCGGCCTTCTGGCCAGGATTAAAAATTTCCCTGGTCCTGGCCAAAAGGCCAAGTCCAAGAGGCAGGTGTGAAAAATGTGTGTGGTGCAGTGACCTAGTTGCCACATCTCAAGGTGACTCTCACTCAGTGAGATTACGGCACCCCTGGACTGCCACTCCAGGGGCACATACCCCATGGGCTTTCTTTGGGACCCGGCCTTCCGCCAGACCCAGTACCTCTCCATAGTCACCAGGGGTACCCTTCCAGCTTTCTCGAGGGAACCTACTGCCGACCTCCAAGTTCGTTAAGATGCTCCGAATTCAGTTCGCCTCAATACTAACCTTCTAGGTACCATTACACCAGAGCATTTGCAAAGTCGCCACCCCAGCCTCCACCATAGTCGGGGCAGTAGCGCAGCGCCTCCTCTTGGCAACTGATAAGAACAGATACTACACTTGATCTTAGCCAAAAGGTTGAGAAGGTTGACAGCAGTGGGAGCCAATGGGCCCCCGCTGCTGTCTCAGCCAATGGGTAGGGACTGCGCAGTAGCGCTGCACACATAAGGATTTTTACATAGCATGCATAAACGTAAAAAACCTTCAGCCTTTTACAACCACTTTAACCACTTGCCGCCTGCCATATAGCAATATGATGGCGGCAAAGTGGTTTAGTTATCCTGATAGGACGTCATATGAAGTGATCAGGATAACAAGCCGGCACGCACCTGCGGAGGCTTCTTACCACGTGATCAGCTGTGACCAATCACAGCTGATCATCGCATGAACTAGGAAGTGCCGGTAAACGGCTTTCCTCGGTTCACGCTGACAGGGAGAGCTGATTGGCGGCTCTCCCTGTCAGAGGGGGGGTCTGCGCCGATAATCAGCACATTGATTAGGAGTGCAGCCCCCATCAGATGTTCCCATCAGCTGCCAATAAGTGCCCATCACCTGCCAGCCTGTGCCCCAGAAAGAACGCCTGCCAGTGCCCATAAAAGTGTCAGTGCCCACAACAGTGCCAATCAGTGCCCATAAAAGTGCCAGTGCCCCATCAGTAATGCCGGTCGGTGCCCTTCAGATTCCACTCATTTATGCCTGTCAGTAGCTCCTTATCAGTGCTGCCTATCCAGTGCCACCTATCTCTGCCTATCAGTGCCCATCAATGTCGCCTATCAGGGGCCACTAATCAGTACCGTCTCTATTTGTGGGAAAAAAATGATAAAAATGTAGTTTGGGTACAGTGTTGTATGACCGCGCAATTGTCATTTATAGTGTGACAGCGCTGAAAGCTGAAAATTGTCCTGGGCAAGAAGGGGGAAAAGTGCTTGGTATTGAAGTGGTTAAGTACTTCCTGAAGACTGGCTGAAAAACTCCCAGCAATGTCTACGAATGTCTCTGCCGTTTGAGACTCTCCCTCTTGATTGGCTGAGGTACAGCAGCGGCGCCATTGGCTCCCGCTGCTGTCAAAGTCGGTCAATCAATCAGGAGAGAGAGGGGGCAGTGCTAGGCCGCAGCTCCGTGTTTGAATGGGCAAAGGGAGCTGTGACTCGGCTCGGGTGCCCCCAAAGCAAGCTGCTTGCTATGGGAGCACTCAACAGGAGGGAGGGGCCAGGAAAGCCGGAGAGGGACCCGAGAAGAGTAGGATTTGGGCTGCTCTGTGCAAAACCCTTACACAGGGCAGGTAAGTTTAACATTTTTGGGTTTTTTTCTTGAAAAAAAACAAAAACGGGACTTTACCCCCTGTCCGCCGACCGTGCACACATAGGCTCTTCAGGGATAACAACTGATGTGGCTAAAAGCCGCTCTGCTGTTATCCCGAAGGAGCGAGAGGGGATGTCTCCCCCCCCCCCCGCTGCCTTCCACCGCTCTTCCCAGGCCTCCTATCCCACCGGGAGACCCAATCCACAATCCGGCACTCCCGCCGGCTAGAGTGAGACTGGAAGGAAGCCGTAACAGCTTCTTTTCAGTCTCTTATGTGTAAACACGGAAGCGATGTCACTTCTGGTTTATTCGGCTGCTAATGGCGGCGAATTAAAAAAAAAAGACAGTATTCAAAATCACAGTTTTTGGCGATCTGAATACTTTGAAGTGCAAAGGAGGGATTGGGGGTCTTTTAGACCCCCAATCCCTCCATAAACAGTACCTGTCACTACCTATTACTGTCACAAGGGATGTTTACATTCCTTGTGACAGCAATAAAAGTGATCAAAATTTTTTTTAAAAGAAATAAATAAATAAAATAAATAAGATTTTTTTTTTTTTTAAGTGCCCCTGTCCCCGCGAGCTCGCGCAGCAAAGAAAACGCACATTTAAGTTGCGCCCGCATATGTAAACGGTGTTCAAATCACACATGTCAGGTATTGCCGCTATCGTCAGAGCGAGAGCAATAATTCTAGCACTAGACTTCCTCTGTAACTCTAACCTGGTAACTGTTAGTTTTTTTTAAAGCGTCGCCTATGGAGATTTTTAGGTACCGTAGTTTGTCGCCATTCCACGAGTGTGCGCAATTTCAAAGCATGACATGTTAGGTATCTATTTACTCGGCGTAACATCATCTTTCACATTATACAAAAAAAAATGTAGCTAACTTTACTATTTAGTTTTTTTTTTTAATTCAGGAAAGTGTCTTTTTTCCCCAAAACATTGCGTTTGAAAGACCGCTGCGCAAATACAGTGTGACATAAAATATTGCAACGATCGCCTTTTTTTTCTCTAGATTCTCTGATAAAAATATATACATAATCTTTGGGTGTTCTAAGTAATTTTCTAGCAAAAAATACGGATTTTAATTTGTAAACAACAAATGTCAGAAATAGGCTTATGCCGCGTACACACGAGCGGACTTTGCGGCAGACTTTGCCCGGCGGACGGGATTTCGTCGGACAATTCGATCGTGTGTGGGCTCCAGCGGACTTTGTTTTATTAAAAGTTGGACGGACTTAGATTTGAAACATGTTTCAAATCTATCCGACGGACTCGAGTCCGGTCGAAAAGTCCGCTCGTCTGTATGCTAGTTCGACGGACAAAAATCCACGCTAGGGCAGCTATTGGCTACTGGCTATGAACTTCCTTATTTTAGTCTGGTCGTACGTCATCACGTACGAATTCGACGGACTTTGGTTGATTGTGTGTAGAAAATATAATGGTAAACCCGCGCAGTGGAAAAGGAGAAAAAGTAACTAATATAAGCTTCAAATAAACTGGAACTGCTGCCCCCCAGAATGCAGTCACCACTTGAGGTGAAAGCAGCTAGATTAAAAATACAATTATGGGTATGGCGCTGTTCCTATTTAACTATAAGTGATCTGTGAACTGATGATAGTGATGAAATGAAGACAAACGGAGCCACATTTAATATGCAGCTAATAAAATTGGTGCTTGTAGTCAGGAAGGGGTAGAGTAGGGAGGGGGAAGGTGGAGGATGGGGGGGGGGGGGGATGTGAGTGAGGTGTGGTGAAAAAGGTTGCTTGAATAAACAGCGTTAAATAAACAGCATTATATATAAATCATTCAATTAAAGTGCACATGTGCAAAAAATATTAACATAAAAGTCCTTTAGTCGCAGTATTCATTATTTTAATTTCCTTGGTGATAATGTCCTTGATTTCATTAGTGAAGGTGCTATATATATCTTTGTGCTCTTAATGTGTGAACACTCACCAGCTATCTTCACCCCTACTGGGGTATCAGAAAGGTAACAGTCTATGCCACTGTGCGGCAGTTCCTGGCAATCTCTGGTGGCGTTTCACATAAAGAGAGAGGGGATGTCCATAGCGTAAAATCGTTTTAAAAGCATTTATTTATAAGTAGACAGAGAGGTACTCACAATTTACTAGTGCAAAGCATGCAAGAAAGAAATTCTCAGGTTAACCGTCAGCAGTCTTGTGTTGTTTGGGAGACACAGATTAGGCCACGCCCTACGCGTTTCGTCATTGGACGTCTACGGGAGCGTGACCTCTGCTGTACCTCCCACCCTTAAATAGTGTGCAGTCTCCATTCATCACCTGTGTGATTGGCATCCATTTTTCCTATGTTTTTTTTGCGAACCGAAGCCCGCTGGAGGCCATTTTGTCTGTGTTTTTGCAGACCGAAGACCATACGTATATGAAATGTCCCGCATTTTAATAAACCAGGGTCCACTGGCGGACATTTTCCCTATGTTTTTGCGGACAGAAGTCCGTATTTGTGCCATATACATGGTGGATTCATATTTAAATAGTATATAGGGACATCTTTCATTGAATTGTACGTTCCCACATTGGTGTCACCATGTCTCTAGCACTAGGTGTAGTTTTTTTAGATTTTTAGGTACGGTAGTTTGACGCCATTCCACGAGTGTGCGCAATTTCAAAGCATGACATGTTAGGTATCTATTTACTCGGCATAACATCATCTTTCACATTATACAAAAAAATTTAGCTAACTTTACTGTTTAGTTTTTTTTTAATTCAGGAAAGTGTCTTTTTTCCCCAAAACATTGCGTTTGAAAGACCGCTGCGCAAATACAGTGTGACATAAAATATTGCAATGATCGCCATTTTATTCTTTAGATTCTCTGATAAAAATATATACATAATGTTTGGGGGTTCTAAGTAATGTTCCAGCAAAAAATACGGATTTTAATTTGTAAACAACAAATGTCAGAAATAGGCTTATGCCGCGTACACACGAGCGGACTTTACGGCAGACTTTGCCCCAGCGGACAGGATTTCGTCAGGCAATTCGATCATGTGTGGGCTTCAACGGACTTTGTTTTCTCAAAAGTTGGACGGACTTAGATTTGAAACATGTTTCAAATCTATCCGACGGACTCGAGTCCGGTCGAAAAGTCCGTTCGTCTGTATGCTAGTTCGACGGACAAAAAGCCACGCTAGGGCAGCTATTGGCTACTGGCTATGAACTTCCTTATTTTAGTCCGGTCGTACGTCATCACGTACGAATTTGACGGACTTTGGTTGATTGTGTGTAGGCAAGTCCGTTCATTCAGAAAGTCCGTTGAAAAGTCAGCGGGGCAAAGTCTGCCGTAAAGTCCGCTCATGTGTACGCGGCATTAGGCATGAAAGGGTTACAATCACTTTAAGATCCAGCTGTTACTGCTCACCATCACAGGAGCCAGCTCTCAACCCCCCCCCCCACACACACACACACACATATGTGGTCTTCTATCTCCTTTGTTACAGCTTTGCCGAGGTCAGAGCTACTGTTACATGGGAAATAGAGTGCATGCTGGGGGTCTCAAGCGGCTGGCAATGTCCTAGCAACGAGGCAGGATGGGATGATGTCATCTCTTGGAGTTTTTAGGTCAGGCTTCAGGAAGTACATAATTAGCCTACACCTTTAATAAGGGCATTATTTAACTGTGTCCAAAGCTGCACAGCTTGTTTTTATCTTTAACCACTTCAATACAGGGCACTTATACATCCTCCTGCCCAGACCAATTTTCAGCTTTCAGCGCTGTCGCACTTTGAATGACAATTGCGCGGTCATACAACACTGTACCCAAACTACATTTTTATCATTTTTTTCCCACAAATAGAGATTTCTTTTGGTGGTATTTGATCACCTCTGAGATTTTTATTTTCTGCTAAACAAATAAAAAAAAGACCGAATATTTTGAAAAAAAATGTTTTTTTTTTTTTGTTTCTGTTACAAAACTTTGTAAATAAGTACATTTTCTTCTTCACTGACGGGCACTGATAAGACGGCACTGATGGGCACTAATGCGGTGGCACTGATGGGCACTAATATGCGGCACTGATGGGGCACTGATAGGTGGCACTGATATGCAGCACTGATGGGTACACATAGGTGGCATTGATGGGCACTAAAAGGCAGCATGGATGGGCACTGATAGGTGGCACTGATGTACACTAATAGATGGTACTGATGGATGCCAAACAATAATGCCTGCCAATCAGTGATGCCCATTGTGGGCACTGATTGGCATCCATTGTGGGGACTGATTGGCATCCCTGGTGGTCTAGGGTGCCATACCTGGTGGTCCAATGTGGGCATCCTGGGGGGGGGGGCTGCGCTGATAATCAATCAGCACAGACCCCCCCTGTCAGGAGAGCAGCCGATCGGCTCTCCTCTACTTGCATCTGACAGACGCGAGTGAGGAAAAGCCGATCAACGTCTCTTCCTGTTTACATCGTGATCAGCCGTGATTGGACACAGCTGATCACGTGGTAAAGAGTCTCCGTCAGAAAATCTTTACCTAGATCGGTGTTGCGATGTGTTAGACTGACACACCGCAACAACAATCGCCGCGCAGCAGCTTGATATCCTGGCGCTGTCATAAGACGTCCGGTCAGAATATCGAAACCACTTTGTTGCCGTCATTTTGCTATAAGGTGGGCGGCAAGTGGTTAAGTGCCCCTTATCTGCATCAGCATTTTTTTTTAGTAAAGGTAAAATAACCCTATAATATCACTGGAAGCTTGCTACACGTGCTAAAATGCGTCCAAAATCAGGATTTTTTTTGCTTAAAAATCAGCGGTAATACGCTCTTCACAGGTGTGAAAGCTGGCAAAAGAAAAAGATTTTCTGTAGCTGTCAGAGGTTATGTCAGTATTACATGTTTACTTTGTGACAGATTCACTCTAGTGGTGGCGGCAAGCAAAGCACTGAATTAATTCAGCTATAAAAAAAATGACTAACAGTTACAACTGGAACAAAAGTAAGTGATCAGAGGTAATATTGACATTGCTGTGTGAGTGTGAAAGGCTTCAGTGACATGGCTGAGGCTGAACTTTAGGAAAGTCACATGGGGAAGTTCCGACGTAGAACTTGGCCCTACACCAAAATCCCACCCTCTCACTACCACTAGAACAGGGCTCCACTTCATTTAACTCTTAACTGCAGCCAAGCTAGATGCTTTTTAAAAGATCAATTTTACTCTTTTTATCTACCCCATTTAACACATCCAGGATAAATACATGTCAGTGCTGCAGTTTAAAAACAAATGAATATATTGCCTGCAGACGAATTTGAAAAGTTATGCGGTGCAGCAAATAAATTCTCTTTTTTAAAGGGAACTACAAGAAATATAATTTTTAAGTAGATTGAAAGCTAAAAGCATTATTTTGCCAGTTGAAAACTCCCTAAGGCTAGGTTCACATCTATGTGTTTTTTAGTGCGTCTGCAAATCCACAGAAAAGCACTAACCTTATGTTCACATCTACCCTGTTTCCCCGAAAATAAGCCCTAGCATGATTGTCGGTGATGGCTGCAATATAAGACCTACCCCCCAAATAAGCCCTAGTTAAAGTCCTTGTAGGTCTTATTTTCAGGGTAGAGCTTATTTTCGGGGAAACAGGGTAGGGCTTATTTGGGGGGTAGGGCTTATATTGCAGCCATCACTGACAATCACGCTAGGTCTTATTTTCGGGGAAACAGGGTATGCAGTTTCCTGCAATGCCTTTTTTGGTGCATTTTCCTGCATGACTACAGACATCTCCTCCTAGCAACAGTTCCTAAAAAATGCAAGACACATTAAAAAACTGCACGTGCATAGATGTGAATCTAGCCTTAAAGGCGCATTTTGGCTGTACTTCTCCTATGGAGAGTGCAGTTCGTTCTGCACTCCTGTGACCCGTTTTCAGCAGACAGCGGGCTGAAGTCCGCTGTCTGCTGAAGTCACAGAGCTGGCCCAGGCTTGGACAAGATCGCAACAATGGAGACTGGATTTGCCTACATGCCTGGACCGACACCCGGCTCAGCCTCTCAGGGACCCGCTGAGAGGCTAAGCCGGCCACTCCCGCCCCCTGCACAGCTCAGCACTCCAGTGAGCGAGGGGGGCAAAGCAGAAAGCTGCTGATTGTCTGCTCGGGGAGCCCTGAGAACTGAGCGATCTGTGGTGTTAGATCTCTCAGTTCTCAGTCTTAGAGGCGCCGGGGAATAGATGTAGCATCAGACCTATGCTGCATCCATCTAGGTAAGTAGGATTATAAAATAAAAAAAAACAACCCCATACTTCTCTTTAAATAGTTCTGAGCTCAAAAAGTTAAAAAGTGCTATTTATAGGGAACATTTAGAAATATTAATTGTGCTTGAACAGTAATGTACCTATTGTCTTGATTTCCTCCTATAAATAGCAGCACACTTCCTGGTATGTGAGGGTGCCTAGGCACTCCTGTGTCTACAGTCTCATACCTGTGTGCAGTGTGAGAATTAAGGCATTGTTGCCTCTGTCTGCTAGTTTTAGGAGATTGGTAGTGAGTTTGGTAATGTCAAGGATGTGCCTCCTGCCGTTCTCCTTGCTAAAGGATCTGACATAAGGAAGCAAAGTCCTACCTCTACCAAGATGGCCGTCTCAACATAGTGAGACACTGAGCTGAATAAGGCATGGTAAGTCAATAATGGGGGGGGGGGGGGGGGGGGGGGATAAGTAGATAGATAATTAAATTAGATAATTAAAGTGCAGAGCTCTAAATAAAATACATAATAAATAATCATAAAAAATACATACATAAAATATCCCAATAGTATGTATATATCCAGTCATAAATGTGAAGAAATAAAAAATTATCAAAGTGGAACACTCTAAGTTAATTAGAGCCCTTTCACACTGAGCCGGCCGGACATCGGCGGTAAAACGCCGCTATTTTTAGCAGCGCTTCACCGTCATTTTTGCGGCTCTAGTCGGGCCACTATCAGGACGCTTTTAACCCCCGCTAGCAGCCAAAAAAGCGGCAAAGCGTTTTTTTATTTCAATGGGCGGGGCGCTTTAGGAGCAGTGAGTTCACTGCTCCGAATGCGCTCCAAAGAAGCTGCTGGCAGGACTTTTTCTGATGCCCTGCCAGCGCACCGCTCCAATGTGAAAGCCCTCGGGCTTTCACACTGGAGTGAATAGAGCCGCTGTTTGAGGCGCTATTTTTAACGATATAGCGCCTGCAAAGCGCCTCAGTGTGAAAGGGGTCTTACATAAATAAATAAGATAAATACATAAAGTAAAATCCCAATACTGCATAATATGGCCCAATCTACAGTCTATAAATGCAAAATGAATAAATAAATAAAGTGCTCAAATATACATAACAACCCCCCCCAAAAAAAAGTTCCTATATACAGAAAATACTTATGTGCCGCTATATTATGAACAGTCCCCTTTGTTTATTAGTATAGTAATAGGGGAAGATATCAGTGTTGCTGCCTCCATTGATTGAGAAGGCACCCCAGGACAGGAAGTGTGTTACTGGCCGGGGTACCAGGTGAAAAGAAAAGGAAAAGAAAACCCTACATCTAAGGATTGGTAAACTGTCACACATACATTTTTTTGTTTTTTGCGTTTATTTGTGCCGATAATGTGAGGTAATCCTTTTTATAAATTAGCCAAGGTTATCTTTCCACACAGATTAGAAAAGTTATGAACCTTTACGCCTCTTCCATACTTGGTGATTAGCCCCGGGGCATGAGGCTCTTGCATTTAGGTGCGGGTGGAAGGTACGGGTGCACCATGCAGCCCTGCTGCCAGAAGACTGTAGGACTCTACGAGAGGTTAACAATTACAGTAACTGGATGGTGCACTGAGCTTTACTTGTGTTTAGTACAGTATGTGCCCTGAGATGAATGCCCGGAATGCAGACTGCTTGTGTTCCAGGCATTCATCCCTGGGCGAATACTTCACTAAACATTAGTACCATTTGGTGCACCGTCCATCTGTAGTAGCTATCACTCTCTCACAAAGTATGACAGGCTGTCGTTGGTGGTGCTGGACACCTGTGCCTTCCACCCACGCCTAAACGCCAGAGCCTCGTGCACCAGGGCTAATCATTCCCTATGAATATGGCCTTAGGCCTGGTTCACATCTATGCATTTTTTAATGCATAGTTTTGCAGAAACACACTACAGTCCATTAACATGGTTTCCTATGGCTGTAGTTCACATCTGTGCATTTTATGGAAAGGGCCAGGGATTTTTTTCTGGTTTTTGGATCCATAGACTTCAATGGATCAAAAATGTGTACTGAAAAACGCAAAATGCACCTGGAATATGCAAACTGCAACTTGCATAGGTGTGAATCAGGCCTAAGGCTCGATTCACACCTATGCATGTTGCTTTTGAGCGTTTTTGGAGGGTTTTTTTTCATGCTTGCCACGTTTTTGAGCCGCGTTTTTGCCGCGATTTTGCCGTGATTTTGCCGCGATTTGCGTTTTTTTTTTTTTTTTTTTTTTTACATTTTTTTTTTTACAGTCTTAAAAAAAATTTTAAAAAAAAACAAAACAAAAAAACGGCAAAAACGCATCAAAAACGCATCAAAAACGCTGCAAAAACGGTGCACTTGCGCTTTTGATGCTTGTCCATTGAAATTCATTACATGCAAAACGCTGCATTTTGCATGAAAAAAAGTCCCCGACCCTTTCCAAAAATGCAGAGAAACAAAAAGGCATTGATGTGAACATGTTCCATAGGAACCCATGTTAAAAAATTCCTGTGCATTTCTGCAAAATGCAAAATGCATCAAAAAACGCGCTAGTGTGAATCGAGCCTTAAGCACATAATATATGTTTAAAATAAATATGGTATTAGTAATTATGATGGTGTTCCACGCTAAGGTGATGAAATAGCTGCTGCCCAGCCCAGATAAACCCACAAATGTGGGATCAGTGGAGAGTAATAAGAAAATAAGGGGGTGAAGTGGAGCTGCTTTGTTCTTGTGCGATATGAAAAATTAAATAAATAAATTTAGTAAAATACGGTAATTGTGTATTGTCTCTTTAAATCACAAAGACACATTAATGAATAGGTGTATAAAGTGTTCAGACACAACTCTGCTGTCTAATAGCATCAATTACTGACAAGAGATAAACATGAATAAAGTGCTCAAAGTGCTAGTAGCGCAAAACAACAAATTAGGCTGGATTCACACCTATGCAGTTTTAGTGCTTTTTGCATTTTGCAGATTTGCACTACAGTCCATTTGACATGGTTTCCTATGGAACACGTTCTGTAGTGCAAATCTGCAAAATGCAAAAAGCACTAAAAATGCATAGGTGTGAATCCAGCCTTAATATCCGTATCCTGAAAAAATGTTCACTATAAACAGGCAAATGTGAAATAAAAATAAAACAATTTCAACAAAAAAAAAAAAATCACAGTTCATAAATTCACATAAGTGAACTTAAAAAAAGTGGCTTGTGCTTGAGTGAATACTGTGATAAGTAATATTGGTGAATCTTCACGCATGCTCCCCCCTCAGGTCCGCACTCAAATGCCCCGTACACACGGTCGGATTTTCCGCTGGAAAATGTGTGATAGGACCTTGTTGTCGGAAATTCCGACCGTGTGTGGGCTCCATCACACATTTTCCATCGGATTTTCCGACACACAAAGTTTGAGAGCAGGCTATAAAATTTTCCGACAACAAAATCCGTTGTCGGAAATTCCGATCGTGTGTACACAAATCCGACAGACAAAGTGCCACGCATGCTCAGAATAAATAAAGAGATGAAGGCTTTTCTTGTAAAAAAAAAAAAAGAGATGAAGGCTATTGGCCACTGCCCCGTTTATAGTCCCGACGTACGTGTTTTACGTCACCGCGTTTAGAACGATCGGATTTTCCGACAACTTTGTGTGACCATGTGTATGCAAGACAAGTTTGAGCCAACATCTGTCAGAAAAAATCCTAGGATTTTGCTGTCGGAATGTCCGAAAAAAAAGTCTGACCGTGTGTACGGGGCATAAGAGATGTACCCCTGCAGGGGTGAAAACCCTCACACTGGAATCAACTCTTTGTCCTGTGGTTCCTCCATATTCCCAGGGTCTCTTCCCCGAATACGAGCGCTAAGTGTTTTCCCTGTTTAATAGCTCCCAGATTGACTGTATTTGGCAAATTCTAAATAAATCTCCATGACAGAGCACAATATAATGCCTCCCTCTGCAGGATTACAATAATATAATGTATGTTGTAAGTGTTTTAGTGCATTGACCCCCAAAGCAGCTAATTTGTTTTTGTGCATAACTACAAGTCTTTTACTAGAAACACTTACTCCACACAGGCTGAATAAACAGAAGGAGAGAGCAGGCCTCACCATGCTTGATACTGAAGATCTAATATAAACAAAGAGGTGGCAGTGACCCGGCCTACAGCTCATTGAAGTAAAAAGAAGAGCATGGGTTTGGAGTTTGACTGAAGATGAGTTCAGAGGACACCCAAGCTTATCTCTACATGTGAGGTACGGCCCTTGCGCTAGGTTTAAGTAGAATATTCCTATTGCACGTGTTTCCTGCAATGGCTTGAAGCATATGGGTGCTATGGTAACCACCATGACTACCACAACATCATGAATGGGGAAGGAGGATCTCAGGGCTGAAGCCCCGGCATATACACAGCCTTTCTTCCGGCACGAAAAGCTTGCCAGAAAAATGGGGCTGAAAGCGCATGCGCCGGTGACGTCATTAAAAAAAACGACTAATTACACAGAAAGCAAGCAGGTAAGAAGACATAGACACAGAGCACTTAAAACTGCAGGCTGCATTGATTCATTTAAAAGAAACTTGCTAGACTGGGTTTACAATTGTTTTAACCCAAATAAAATATTAAAACCTGAAGAAATTACCAATCGTACAAAGATTTTGGTACTAAAATTGGCCGCAGCACCTTTATTGGTATATAAACTGAAGCAAGTAAATTTGATTAAATTCATCAATAAATAAATCTTTAAAACTTTAATATATATCGTTCAGTCATAGAACTCGAGCGAATAACATCAAATAATTAAAGTGGTTGTAAACCCTTACAGACCACTTTGACCTACAGGTAAGCCTAGATTAAGGCTTACCTGTAGGTCCAAGAAATATCTCCTAAACCTACACGGTTTAGGAGATATTTACAAAAAAAAAGGCACCGCTG
This sequence comes from Lithobates septentrionalis, assembly GCA_037952835.1. Taxonomy (NCBI): domain Eukaryota; kingdom Metazoa; phylum Chordata; class Amphibia; order Anura; family Ranidae; genus Lithobates; species Lithobates septentrionalis. The sequence continues at coordinate 1,704,104 of JBBDGP010000871.1, read as the reverse complement.
TCTGCGGCGCATGGGCCGTAGACAGCGGCGCGCAGGCGCACTGAGCATGCCACTGCTAACGGCGATATGCTGTTAGTGGTGGCTCCCATGCGCATGCGCAGGAGTGACGTCATCGCAGCTCCGGCCAATCACAGCACTGGAGCCACGATACCCAGGAAAAAGATGGATGCTCTGTAGCAGAAGGGACAGAGGTGACATTGCAGGCTCCTGTGTCAGGTAAGTGACACATAATGGGCTACTATGCGATGCATAGTAGCCCATTATGCTTTACCTTTGCAGGGAAACAAAGAGGAAGTACACCCATCAGGGTTTAAGTCCTCCCTTGATTCAAGGGTAACAAAACCACATAAGAGGTGCCGAGACAGGGTGGGAGGGAGCTCATCAAGCCGATCCAGATCAAATGCGATGAAAGCCTTCGTGTGGAGTCCTTATATAGCCTCCATTACACGTGCCGAGAAGCTTCCAGAAGGACTCATGTTTCCCGCCTAAAATACTTGTGACATGCACAGTAAGAATTTATTTTTTATTTATTTTTTTTATATAGCTGTGGCCGCCACAATTCCATGTAGTGGGCACTGAGATGTGCCCACTTTTCACTGTCGCACCTCAGAAAAGAAATTTGTGGTGGATCGTTTTTCAGAGGCGTTTGGCAGGTGGTAAGGAGGCAATATATTACCTCCTCACTGCCTGATTAACCCTGTGAATGCTGCACCACAACCATATGCATTACATGGTTTTGCAGGGTGGCACAGCCCCATTTACCTAAATAGGTCGTAATCCGCACTAGTACTGCCCACAAAATGTGACATATAATTTTTGCCAGGGCATGTGTACTGCCTTTGCAGCCTACATGAGTTTTTAGATTGCAAGCTCCTTGAGGACAGGGACTGATATGAAGTAATGATATGTAAAACACTGCATGAGTTCTCTGCATTATATAAATACCTGTGATCAATAAATACATATTTAGGCATCATTCACATTGGCACTCCTGTAATTCGTCATCTTAGAAGTATATATCATTTTTTTCCCCCTCCCAGATCACGTTTTCCTTAATTTAAATATGTCTGCATTACTTGTGGCACTGGCCATGTTCACACTCGTTTACATACATTTAGCCCCATTTAGAGTGTCTAAACACGATCCTGGATAAACTGAATTCTATTTTCGCTAAAGTGCCCACACCTGAATGCAGATAAATGCACAGTGTGAATGGCGCCATTGAAAAATCATTCTATGCATTTATATACAGTACGTCTAAAAATGCCCTATAAGGCCTCATGTCTATCTGGACACCCATGTGAGGGGCTTTCTTTGCCCACTCAGAATGTTTCATGTATCTGTATACAGGTAGTCCAATTCATGTCTAGTAGGGTGCAGTGGTTGCACGCACACAAATGCGTAGACATAAATTGACATTTTTTTCACACTTTAAAACCTTGTGTACACCTGCTTTTCTCTCTGAATTGTGATCTGTGTTTGGATTGCTCTTCAGAGAGCACTGGACAGGCGGTGAGGAGACATTGCATTGCCTGTTCGCGATTTGCTTTAAGGATGGTTGCAGAGTGGCCAATTTCACTTTAATGGGGTGTGCTCGGCAGGCGATAGCGCCCACAGAATGCAACGGGGGCTAGAATTCCTGTTGTGGTTGTGGGATGTGTACACCCCAGGCTGCTGCCTCTATAACAAATGTGGGAGCAGTTGAGGTGTAGTAGAAGTGTGGATCATCTGTGGGGTCTCCCCCCATTACAAATGTAAATGACCCCTAATAAATATAGACTCTTTCACACAGAGCAGGGTATCTGTGAGTGGATCCCTTGCTGATTCAGAGCAAAACAGGACAGATGTAAGTTTTTTCAAACCTGTACCCGTCCTGATGGACACAGACAGACCCGTGATAGCTCTATGGGCAACCAGCTCTAAATGGACTCTGGTGTCTGTTTACATCAGGCTACTACAGATCTCTCACATTTAAGTCCTTTTCCATTTTTTTTTCCTGGATCTGGATGGACTTGGCGGTAAGCGGGTGATGACAGACGCAAGTCTGTTTACTTTCCATAAGGCTGCATTGAGCTTCTGATCAAGTCTGCCTGAAAAATTGACAGGTGGACCTGATCAGAAAGCACATCTGAAAGGCCCCTTTCACACCAGTGGACCGATTGGGTCCTCCTATTGTTTTTCAGGCAGACCAGCCATTGTTCTCAATGGGGTGACAGATGTCAGCGGACATGCGTCCCGCTGACACCCTCCCACATCCGATCCAATCTGGCTCGCTAAGGACAGAGGTATGGGGATACGGTCGGCATCCGTCCGGCAGATCGGATGGTAACGGACATGCAATCTGTTTCCATCCAACCGCCCCATAGAGGAGAGTGGGCTGTGTCTGTGTCAGCGTCCACTCTGCATAGCGGAGCAGACACGGACCTGTCATCCGCCTGCTCAGTGGAGAGATCGCTGAGCAGGCAGAACCGCTTGAACGGATCCGCTCCGTTTGAAAGGGGCCAAAGGGCCTAAAATAAAAGTAAACACTGGGGGAGATTTAGTAAAACTGGAGCGCACCGAATCTGGTGCAGCTGTGCATAGTAACCAATCAGCTTCCAGATTTTAGTGTAAAAGCTTCATTGAACAACCGGAAGTTGGAAGCTGATGGGTTACTATGCACAGCTGCAATTTTAAGAAATCACCCCATTGTGATGCATTGTAACAACGCATCGCACTGCCCCTGCACAACGTACACCAGTGCGTATGTGTTTTTACATGGGGGGGGGGGGGGGGGTTGGTGTGAATGAGGCCTAATACACTTATCATGATGGGAATAAGACCTGAACTGCTGGGAAAAAGTAAAACAAGTTCTGTGTGGTGTAAGGATGAGCTCCGGCGTGTTCGCACAGCCCACGTGCAGAGCCCGCCAGGAAGTCGGCGTGGCGCTGCGCTAATCACAGGCCGTGAGACATTTACTGATCCCTGCAGCCGCACATCGGGAAATGTCTCTCTGCCTGTGATTAGCGCAGCGCCATGCCAACTTCCTGGGGGGCTCTGCACGTGGGCTGTGCGAACACGCCAGAGCTCATCCTTAGTTTGGTGTGAAATGTGGATGAGATTGTATGATGTGTGATGTGAAATGGGGATGAGATTGTATGATGTACGGTGTGAAATGGGGATGAGATTGTATGATGTACGGTGTGAAATGGGGGTGAGATTGTATGATGTACGGTGTGAAAAGAGGATGAGATTGTCTGATGTGTGGTGTGAAATGGGGATGAGATTGTATGATGTGTGGTGTGAAATGGGGATGAGATTGTATGATGTGAAATGGTGATGAGATTGTATGATGTGTGGTGTGAAATGGGGGTGAGATTGTATGATGTGAAATGGGGATGAGAATGTAGAAGGAAAGTTTGCAGGCAGAAGAGGATCTGTGGGTAGTCTTTATGTGAGTTGTGGTTGATCTGTGGGTGATTGGTGTGTGATCTGTGGGTGGTCAGTGTGCGATCTGTGTTCGATCTTTGTGTGATCTGTGGGTGATCAGTGTGCGATCTTTGTGTAATCTGTGTTCAATCTTTGTGTGATCTGTCAGTGTGCGATCTTTGTGTGATCAGTGTTTGATCTTTGGGTGATCAGTGTGCGATCTTTGTGTGATCAGTGTGCGATCTTTGTGTGATCAGTGTGCGATCTGTGTGCAATCTTTGTGTGATCAGTGTTCGATCTTTGTGTATTCAGTGTGCGATCTTTGTGTGATCAGTATGTGTCTGGGTGATCAGTGTGCGATCTGTGTGCGATCTTTGTGTGATAAGTGTTCGATCTTTGTATATTCAGTGTGCGATCTTTGTGTGATCAGTGTGTATCTGGGTGATCAGTGTGCGATCTTTGTGTGATCAGTGTGTGATCAGTGTTCGATCATTGTATATTCAGTGTGCGATCTTTGTGTGATCAGTGTGTGATCAGTGTTCGTTCTTTGTATATTCAGTGTGCGATCTTTGTGTGATCAGTGTGTGTCTGGGTGATCAGTGTGCGATCTGTGTGAGATCTTTGTACGATCAGTGTGTGATCAGTGTTGTACACCATGAGAGGAGGAAGAATGAGAGGAGGAAGAAGAAAAGGGAGCAGGTCCCTTTAAGGAAAGCCCAGGGAGAAATGTGAAAGCTATTTGTTTGGTGTAAGCCTTGGCTGGATCGGTGCCATCAATCTCTTGCAGAATCACAGACACAGAAGGAGCCAAGCAAAGCACAATCACAAACTTGCTGCTCTCCAAAGCCGTGCAGAGCAGAGGGGAGCCGCTCCAGACAGACATCTTCTCTAGACGGATCTCTTCCCGGGGAGGAGAAGAGGGATCGCTGGATTTATAGAGTCGGGATCGGGGTGGATCTACAGTGTGTGTGTCCGGAGATCACTGGGATCACACGGGGCTGGCCACAGCCATGATGGATCTGGAGGTAAGACTGCAGCTGGCACCGGGATCCTATGGCTGCCGGATCATCGCCTTCATGTTTTTTTTTCTGCTTTGCATCAGGAAATGTGCTGATGATGTGTGCGGCACTCCGGGCGATCAGAGCAGCCGGGGGAGGGGTACCGGGCACACATCGGAGGACAGATCGGTGACAAGTCACGATTGGTGGAGTTGTGGCCGGATTTGGGGCCGCTCTCCCCTCCCTGTGCTCTCTCCATTTGCCGGGAAAGTCTTGGCTGCTGCGCACATTACAACTTCTCCCCATAAGTGGCCTGCAGCCTCAAACCCTCCGATCATCATTATCATCATTATTATTATTACTGTAGAAGCGGCTGAGATCACTCAGGAGGAGCACAGAGCAATGCGGCTCCGGTGGGGGCACAGAGCTGCCAAGAAACAGCAACTTTGTCAGCTGGGTGACACAGCTTCCTTCTACACACAGCAATGACCAGGCCTAGTGTACACACAGCCTGCCCTAACTTCACCACTACACCTCCCAGCATGCCACTGTTATGCTGAGACAGCACTTTGCAGCTCACTCTCTTTTCACCTCCCACAAGGGACTTTCCTTCTCAGTTGTCTCTTGGTTGTCCCTCATTCCTTCTCTGGGCTTGGTTGTTCCTAGTTCCTTCTCTGTTCTCCTTAGTTTACTTCTTGGTTGGCCTTCAATTCTTCTCAGATGTCCCTCATGTCTTCTCAATTCTCGTGTTGTCCCTCGTTCTTCTTGGTTGGCCTTCTTTTCATCTCGGTTGTCCCGTGTTCCTTCTCAGGTTGTCCCGTCTTCCTTCTCAGGTTGTCCCGTGTTCCTTCTCAGGTTTTTCCTCAGGTTGTCCCTCGTACCTTCTCAGGTTGTCCCTCGTACCTTCTCAGGTTGTCCCTGGCACCTTCTCAGGTTGTCCCTCACTCGCACATTCTCAGGTTGTCCCTCACTCGCACATTCTCAGGTTGTCTCTCACTCGCACCGTCTCAGGTTTTCCCTCGCTCGCACCTTCTCAGGTTTTCCCTCGCACCTTCTCAGGTTTTCCCTCGCTCGCACCTTCTCAGGTTGTCCCTCGCTCGCACCTTCTCAGGTTTTCCCTCGCTCGCACCTTCTCAGGTTTTTCCTCAGGTTGTCCCTCGTACCTTCTCAGGTTGTCCCCTGTACCTTCTCAGGTTGTCCCTCGTACCTTCTCAGGTTGTCCCTGGCACCTTCTCAGGTTGTCCCTCACTCGCACCTTCTCAGGTTGTCCCTCACTCGCACCTTCTCAGGTTTTCCCTCGCTCGCACCTTCTCAGGTTTTCCCTCGCACCTTCTCAGGTTTTCCCTCGCTCGCACCTTCTCAGGTTTTCCCTCGCTCGCACCTTGTCAGGTTGTCCCTCGCTCGCACCTTCTCAGGTTTTCCCTCGCTCGCACCTTCTCAGGTTTTCCCTCGCTCGCACCTTGTCAGGTTGTCCCTCGCTCGCACCTTGTCAGGTTGTCCCTCGCTCGCACCTTGTCAGGTTGTCCCTCGCTCGCACCTTGTCAGGTTGTCCCTCGCTCGCACCTTGTCAGGTTGTCCCTCGCTCGCACCTTGTCAGGTTGTCCCTCGCTCGCACCTTGTCAGGTTGTCCCTCGCTCGCACCTTGTCAGGTTGTCCCTCGCTCGCACCTTGTCAGGTTGTCCCTCGCTCGCACCTTGTCAGGTTGTCCCTCGCTCGCACCTTGTCAGGTTGTCCCTCGCTCGCTCCTTCTCTGTTGTCCCTCGCTCGCTCGTTTCTTAGATTCTCAGTTGTCTCTCGTTTCTTTTCGGTTGCCTCTTGTTCCTTCTCAGTTGTCCCTCATTCCTTCTTGGAGTTCTTGGTTGTGCCTGTCTCCTTCTCGGTTGTCCCTGTCTCCATCCCAGTTGCCCCTCGTTCCTTCCCAGTTGTACATCCCCCGTTAGGCCTCATTCACACTTTTATGATTAGGGGCCATCATGAGATTCCTGTGGTTGCTTAGCCTGTACAAAGCAATAACAGGCTGACAGGAGTTGGGGCTTTCCATTGCTGTTCCCATGTATCTCCACATCCAGCTGTTACCTGTGACTAGGGACAGATAACCAGTTCAGGATGAAACTAGGCCAAGCAGTCGCAACTGATTGCACACAAGTGTGCCGCAAGCCACAGGAATCTGCTGACCGCCAAACTCTCCAAATGATAGCATTTTTTATGACAAGCGATTTTAAAGAAAGTAATGATTAAAAAAAGTACTTGTGGGTTTAACCAACCTTTTTTTGCATATTAATTCTGTAACTGGTGGAGGGACCATGTCCTTTGCCTATATACATTGAGCTTTCTGCTGCCCCATCTCAGGAAGTTAGGTGTGATTGAAGGGCCCTGGAACACAGATATATACTAATGACTGGTTCTAGCATTCCAATGGTTTTCTTTTTTTGTTCTTGTGGTTCTTAATAAAAATGTGAATTACAGTCTAAATGTAAAAAGGGGCATTTTATCATTTTATTTGGGAGGAGCTGAAAAACTATTTTTGGGATAGCGAAGGCCCCATTCTTCAAACCTGTTATTATACTGTATGTGTTTAATTGTATTTCTAGGACATTTCTAAATGCATATAAAAAACATAATAACGTTTAACTGATGTAATTCACACTTACCTGTAATTAGGTGCATTCAGTTTAGTTGTGTTTAGAACATAAAGAATTTTGTGTGTCCAGGGTCAGATTAGCTACTCTAAATGCATGTAAAGGCAAATGCATATAAATGATGAAGAACTTGGTTTTAGAAAGCATAGCGTTTGTTTATACGTCCCAGATAATTTCTATTTCGCTAAAATAACCGAAACGCAGGAAGCTGGTGTGAATATAGCCTTAAGCTGGCCATACAGAGAGCAAATTTTGGTCGGTTCCTGCTAAATTGAATGAAATTTGTTTGGTAAGTGGACCTGTCAGCATCAGTCGACTTGTCAAGTTGTTTTTTTCAGTTGACTTTTGTTGAAGTTGCTGGGTGGAAAAATCTCAGCCGCACAACAGCTGCATCCAATCAGAACAGGCGCTGTTCTGGTATTCTGATGACGCGGTGTCGGTTGTCAGAATACAATAACTGATGTTCTGTCAAAATGGCCAACTCTTCAAAAACTCCACCTACTTACTGTTTCTTTAAACCATCAGTAATTGAAGATTTTGACGAATTGCTGTTTGGACACAACACCAGCAACCGAATACAGTCCGGTGCACAATATTATGAGCGGAGATTGTTACTCCGCTCCGATATTAGCCAACAAAATGGCCGCCTCCGAGGTGGCAACAACTTTGTCCTTGTTAGCCGCTGTGCTGTCAAAACAGCTAAACCTTCCTGTACCAGACTGTATTCAGTTACCGGTGTTGTATCCAAACAGCAATTAGTCAAAATCTCCAATTACTGACGGTTTAAAAAAAACGGAAGTGACGTGGTTGGAGTTTCTGACGAGTTGGCTAATTTGACAGAACACCGGCACTGAAGATCCAACCATCCACACTGTTTTTAATATGGATGGTGGTGAATGGCCAGCTTAAGATTTATGACTGTCATTGGAACTAGGGGACAGTTGGCAACGACTGGACTACTTCCAGCATGATTGGAGGGCTGCATCTCTTTACATACAATGGGGACATGTCATGGTTCTGTGTATTGTATTTATATGGTTTATGTAAAGGTAATTTTTCATAATTGTGTATAAACAAAGTGTATGTAATATATATTCAACTGTTATGAATGTAAAATATTCATTTTTAATTATTTTGCTTTATGTGACCCTTAAAATACGGCTTGAAGTATATGGAGAATAGTTATCATATTGGTATAACATATACTCAGGGTACACAAATGTTTTCAATGAATTTGGAAAATAGTCATGTTCTTGATTAATACTGCAATCCACATTGCCCAGTGAAAGCCCAAACATAACTGGGTATTAGGATTATCTTGTGTAAGGAATTAAGTGTAAGATAAAGGTATATTGGAGCTTGACTCTGACCTGCATGACCCACGTACATCAAAAATCTTGGTTGTCTCCAGGCTTGCATTTTACCATGGCCAAACGTTCTGAATGCCTACAGCATTAATATTAAGTCAGAAGTCTTGTGATTGTGTACAAGGGTCCATAGGTGTGCCAGGTGTGCCTGGGCTCACCCTAATCACCCTGTGTGGTGTAGATTCCCCCTGTTTAAACCGCTAATTTCACCAAAGCCCCCTAATGGAGCTCCTAAAAAAATGTGAAAAAAATAATGTATAAAATAAAATTGTAAAAAATTTAAATAACAAAAATAAAAACTGCCAACACCGTCCACTGCCCTACTGACACCAATCTCTGCCCTAATGACACTGTCCACTGCTCTACTGACACGTTAGTAAATATGCACAATTGCACACACACATAAGTGTTTGAGCTTTGGAGTCCTTAATGCAATAGGCTGTGCACACCTATGGAAGGGTCAACTTTTATGTGTGCTTTTTAACAATCTATTGGCTAGGTGGGTTGCTCTGTTTTTATATGTGATACTGAACTTGCATTTAGTAGCCTCCCTAACGGTATTCCCGAGTGTGGCTCTTGCTTACATTGTTCCCAGGATCCTGCGATGTCCCCCGCGGTGCCTGCAGGCTCTGTCCTCCTCCAAAGCCTCTCTGTGCCAGGCTCCGTTCCCTGCGAGCGTTGCGACGCACGGGGGCGGAGCCTGGCCGCAAATTCATAAAAAGTAAAAAACATAACACATACAGTACTGTAATCTTACAGATTACAGTACTGTGTGAAATTATTTCACATCCCTTTTGTCCCCAGTGCTTTGGCCCATGCCCTGCATGCAGTTTTATGTTATATATACTGTTCTTTCTGCCTGGAAACTGGAGATTGTCCATAGCAACCAAAAAGTGTCCCTTTATGTCAAAAGTGGCTTTAGACCAGCTAGAAAACAGCGATAGTAAATTAGAACACTTGCAGAATTGAGCGATAGTGAATCGTGGGGAAATGTATTTTATTATTATTATATTATTATTTTTTATAATTATATTTATTTATTATATTATAATTTATGATTTTGTGTTTCAAACTTCATCATACCCAGGATAGCTACTAGACTCTTGGTGAACAGATTTAAGCGTGTTATTGTTAAGAATTACAGACCTACAATAGAAAACCCCAAATTTCCATGCAAAATAATTGTACCGCTTTCAGCACCTAAAATCCGAAATAATCATACCGCCAGGGAGGCTAGTGTAGGGAATATCAAGTGTTAAAGACTATCCCTTGTAGTGTGTGAAAATGACTGGAAGAACTATTTGTGATGGGGAGCTATCCACACTGATGTCACTTCAAGTTTGCTCAGCATTGAAATTCCTGACAGATGACTACATAGAGGGGCTATTGATATATGGGACTAGAAAGAAGCCACTACTAGTATCTTTAAGGGCCTGTTTACACCTAGGTGTACAGTTTTGGTGCTTTGGTGATTGCTGTGATGTGTTGCCAATTCATTTTCAGCAGACCCATGATGTGTCTACAGATCAGAGAAATGTACCTGTCTCATGTACCTGTCTCATTTTCATTTGTGACCTAAAGGGCAACTCCTGATCTGTGTGAAGACTTTAACCACTTAAGGACCGAGCCGATTTCTGACACTTGTTGTTTACAGGTTAAAATCTTTTTTTTTTTTTTTTTGGTAGAAAATGACTTAGAACCCTCCAACAGTATATATTTTTTTTAGGCAGACACCCTAGAGAATAAAATGGAGATTGTTGCAATACTTTGTCACACCGTATTTGCGCAGCGGTCTTACAAACGCAATTTTTTTTGGTAAAAGTACATTTTTTTGAATTAAAAAAATAAGAAAACAGTAAAGTTGGCCCAATTTTTTTTTCTATGATGTGAACAATCAGACATGAAATATGAACAAAGCATACCTCTCTATAATGTGTACTTGTCTTAATTATGAGCACTTTTGTCTGCTGCTTCATTCATCTGCTATCAGCATGAGTCACTTCTGACAAGTTTTCCTAAGAAAAATGGTGACAGGGGTGGGACTTCCAGCTGATTGACAGCCTTAGTTCTGTTCCCGTGTGGGGGGGTGTCCCTCCCCTCCAATCAGCTGTCTGAGCTCTCCTTACTGAGCTCTGCAGTGTGTAACTTCAGCTCTCCGACCCCGTTTTTTTTTTTCTGAATTCTCAGACAAGCTTTTAAATTCAGCACTTTAAACAGATGTAAAGAGGCTTGAGGTAAACAGGTACAGCTTTATGTAGTAGGATTTGCTTCATCTTTGTGCATCACCTGGGACCTGTCACTTCACTGGGGGGTATATGTAAGGGTTTACAACCACTTAGAAGTAAAAACTAAAGGCCAAACTTTTTTTTTGTATAGTGTGGAGAGCAATAAGAACATGACAGGTGTCATGACCCTCCCTTACTCTATCCAAATTGGGAAAAAAAAAAGTTTAACCTATAGTTCTGCTTTTTGAATGTGCCAATAGCACAACTTTAGGACGCGATAAAATAGACGTGAATATGAAGTATTGCACCACAACGCATTGCTTGTACTTTGTGGTGCTTTGCAGCATAGGTGCATTGCCTGCCAGGGTCCATTCAGACCTGTGTGTTGCAGTAATGTGTGTAAAATTATTATTATTATTATTATTATACAGGATTTATATAGCGCTGACAGTTTACGCGGCGCTTTACAACTTGGGGGTAGACAGTACAACTACAATACACTTTAGAACAGTAGGAATGAGAGAGCCCTACTCATTAAAGCTTACAATCTATATAGACATTTTGCCCTGGGTCAGTGTTTGATATTGCGTGATCCTCAGTGCATAGCAGTGCCATGAAATCGAATGGCATTCCAACCAACAATCAGAGTAGTAGACCATGTACCTGTGCTGCAGCACATTACAGGGGGGAAGCTATGTGTTATGGTGTACTGCAATACTAAAAAATAACTAACAGAAGGGAAATCTTATCGCAGAGACTGATTTTTTTTTTTCTTTGCAAACCTAATTTTTTTTTAGATTGCTGTTATGATCAGGGCCCTCTTGCATTGGATTGGATTGTAAATGTACTGTTGTTTTATTTTGTAAAGGGCTGCACTAACTGTTGGCCCAATTTTAAATTCTGTATTATAATAACTGTAATCTGGTTGCCATGGGTAACACACTTTGTTTTACGCAAGGCCTAAAGTGCGCTAATGGTTAACAGGCCCAAGCGTATGTTTGAATGCCACCACATGTGGTGTTCTATTTCACTGACGGAAAAACAATATAGTTTTATTGAAATTACCATCTGTGTGAAAGAGAAAATGGAAATTTTCATAATAGATTTTCTTTAACCACTGTAAGCCATGTCCTCCGTCATGCTGTCCCTGTTCGGGAACACAAGTGCTTTGTTAATTAACAGGTTAGATTTTTGATTACACAAGAGACACTCTGTACCATTTTCTGTTTAATGGAATAAAGACTTACCTTGCTGGGAATTCATCCAGTGTACATTTGAATCCTTACTCTTAGAGCAGCAAGGACAACTGCCAAAGATGCTATCTGAGTCACCTGCATTTTAAAGATGAGCTGTCAGCATTTTTGTGGAAAAGTAATTTGACTTTTTCAGATCCTGCAACTGCCTTTGGTGTGAAAACATCTGCCCACAGTGCCATGACAATAGAGAAAAATGTCACATGGTGACATACTGAAATCAGGTCAAATGGACCTTGTGCACTAAGACATTGCTGAGCTGTTACATACACGGAGGATGTATTTGGAAACTAGCAGGACTAGTGTCACATCTGGGTCTGTGTTCTATTTGGAGATACCACTACAGTATATATAACATTAAAGTGTCACTAAACCCGGTCACATTATAAAAAAAAATATCAATAAATGGTGTAATACGTGCTGTTCATAGTCACTTTGGGATTTATTTTATGTATTCTGCAAAAAAACTGATTTCTTTCTCCACCTTCTGTTCATGTCCAAATTCAGCTAAGGATTTTGCAGCTGTGGTGGCAACTCTGCACATGCTCAGTTTTTAGTGAGTTTCTATGCTGAGCATTTCCTCACTATCACATCTGAGCAGCTCATGTGACTATAGAGTCACACATGTGGGTGTATACACAGTGGTAAATGACAGCCCTCCCTCCTCCACCATGCCCACTAACCAGCTAAACACAATAGGGGTGGGATATTACATGTAGATTGATGGAGGCTTCTCCTCCATCTTATTCTAAGACCTAGGCAGGAGGGGCGTGACACAGCATGTGACTGGCAGAAATCCGCCCACACATGTTGTTTCCGCAAAATAATAATAGATTTGATTTCAAACACGGTATATTTGTATGACAATTTATAACCGTTTATGGATTTTATTTATTTTTACTCTCAAAATTTATTTTGAACATCTGACCAGTAGCAAAGAAGTGGAAGCCCCTCCTGCTTATGTTTCCCTGCAGACAGGCTGTATATTGATTATGTGACAGCTGTATATCGATTAGAAAAAAGATGTGTGTGTGTGTGTTTCTTTATTTTAATAATAAAAAAAAAAAAATGGTGCCATCATCCACATACAGAAATAGAAGGGACAATCTAAATTAACCAGTTCCCGACAATGTCACGCAAATATACTGCAGCAGAATGGCTCCCCTGGGCAAAATCCTGTAGGGTACATCCTACTCTTTTTCGGCCACCAGAAGACCCGCTGCGCGGCGGGGGACCCCATACACGTGGCCAGCGGGCGCAATCGCCGCCGGTCCAAGCATGATCGAGCGCCAGCGACTTTTTTTGTTTGTGTAAACACACAAATCCCTGTGCTGTCAAAGGAGAGGAGCCATATCGTTTGTTCCTACTAAGTAGGAGGGAACACACAATTAACCCCTCGATCAACCCCTAGTGTTAACCCCTTCCCTGCCAGTGACATTTACACAGTAATCAGTGCATTTTTTATAGCACTGATTGCTGTGTAAATGCCAATGGTCCCAAAAAAAGTGTCAAAAGTCTCCAATCTGTCCGTCGCAATGTTGCAGTACCGCTAAAAATCGCAGATCACCATCATTACTAGTAAAAAAAATAATTTAAAAAATGCCATAAAGCTTTCCCATAGTTTGCAGATGCTATAACTTTTGCTCAAACCAATCAATATATGCTTATTGTGATTTTTTTTTTTTTTTACCAAAAATATGTAGAAGAATATATATTATATAATATAATATAAACTGATGAAGAAATGTGTGGGTTTTTTTTTTTTTTTTTGGGGGGGATATTTATTATAGCAAAAAGAAAATAATATTTTTTTGTTTTTTTTTCTCTCAAAATTGTCTCTCTTCTTTTTTTGTTTAAAGCGCAAAAAATAAAAAACGCAGAGGTGACCAAATACTACTAAAAGAAAGCTCTATTTGTGGGAAAAAAAGACGCAAATTTTGTTTAGGTACAGCGTTGAACGCCTGCGCAATTGTCAGTTAAAGCGACGCAGTGCCAAATTGTAAAAAGTGCTCTGGTCAGGAAGGGGGTAAAATCTTCTGGGGCTGAAGTGGTTAAACAGTGTGTGTTTAGTATCACGTTATTGGCAAGGTTGTCTTTTTTGTAGAGATGACCATCATTTTTGCTTTGTTAAAGCCCAACTCCAGCCAAGATTTTTTTCCTAGGTTTTGGTTAGAGAATCTGAACCGCTGTCAGCTTTTTATTGCTGTCTGGAGACTTGAGGAAAAGCATAGCTTTGCTGTAACTCCTCAGACTCCTAGTTTGTGGTCCTGATCCCAGCTTTACTAAACAGTGAGTCATGGACCCTGGAGCAAGCATAAATCGAGTGAGTTCTGAACTACTCTTCTGTATACTTGTGCCAGGTAAGTGACTCTCTACTGAGACCAGAATCAGGATTACAGCAGTAGAGACAACATGTTTAAAAGAACTAGATTACCAATGGAAGCTCTGTCTTTTCAGGTTGGTTTATAACTCCCTCCAAAAATGGTTGCATGGAAGATTTCTATCTATTGGTCATTCCCTACTTTATTCAATGTATCAATAGTTACTTCAGACCATAAATATGGATATTTGCAGTGCCAAACCCTTAAACCAGAGGTGTCCAACCTGCGGCCCATGGGCCTCATGCAGCCCAAGTTGGTTATGAATGCAGCTCAACAAAAAATCGTAAACCTACTTATAATTGTTGGGTTTTTAATTTCTTGTTTTTTTTTTGCATTTACACTTAGCGAAGGGCTAAATTAGAACCAACAAATATCAGATTAGCACCTTTGAGAATTCATTGAGAATCGCTACTACATCCATCAAACCAGATATTGATGCATTAGTTTATCAAAAACGGTGTCAAACATCGCACTAGTTTTATGTTGCCCTCTTCTTTTTTACTTTTTTTATAATAAAAAAAAAAGTTTTATTACTCAAATAGGTACTTTTTCGATATCAGTGATCGTTAACTTGTGATCTGCCTGCCTTTATTTGCTCATCAGCAATCCTTATTGTTAGTGTATTTTACGTGTTGCCCAAGACCATTCCTTTTCTTCCAAGGTGGCCCAGAAAGGTCAAACGTTTGGACACCCCTGCCATAATACTCTTAGAGACAGTTAAAGGATGATTTGTGTCAGTTGTGAGAGAAAAGTTGAGGAGCTCCACTAGTCCAAGGCCACCTGCTCTACCCATTGCTATCGGCCCCAGAACTATGCAGGCACCATCAGGCAGGAGGTCAATCCACTGCTTATTGTTCAAGTTACCCCTTGCAATCTCTGGGGCAACCCTGGTTGGTAAAGGCCAGTCTATGATATTTAAAAAAGGAGCTGCAGTCTCTAATCATAAGAGAGATAACAAAATCTGACCCCTAACAAGTCACTGCATCTACTTAGGCAACAGTTCTGTGTGTTTTTGCAATATTTACTTGCCGCAAATGAGCAGAAAATTTTCTCATGACTTTCCTGTGGCGGCCATTGTTAGTGTGGTCATGTGAAGCCAGCTCTGATATACTTCCTTGTTCTCATGCAGCTGGCTACCCAGCATGCACCTTCTGTTCTTGAGCCTGAGCAGTGAAGACACTGTGTGCCTTGCATTGTTGATAGCAGGTTACCATAGAAATGGCAGCATCGGCGGAAGTTAGCGCCCTGTTTATGGTAACCTGGTATCAACAGGGAACCCCCGGCAGTTGGGGCCCTTTCACACGTGCTGACCGTTCAGATCCGCCTGTCGGTTTTTTAAGGCGGACCTGAACGGTCGCTCCATACATCTTTATGGAGCAACGGATATCAGCGGTGACTTGTCCGCTAACATCCAATCTGCCCCGAACCGATCCATTCCGCTAAATCCAGACGGATGGAAACCCTATTTTCCATCCATCTGGCGGATCGGATGAAAACGGACAGGCGGTCCGTTTTCATCTGATTTCCCCCCCTTAGAGGAGAGCGGAGATCTGACAGGTCCGTTTCTGCACAGTGTGCAGAGACGGACTTGTCATCCGCTGGCTAAGCCGGGATCAACGGAGCGATCCCTGCTGAGCAATGATGGCTGAATACGGATCCGCACATGTGAAAGGGGCCTTAATCCTTTATTCTATTATGTTGCCTAACTCCACCTGTAATCGCATAATTTCTGCTTTGGCGGAGGATGCCCGTTGACTCCAGGGATGGATAACACAGATATCCTAGGAGTCAACGGAAATCCTGGATGATGTAGATCGCCGCAGCAGAGAGGGCCAGAAGTGGCGGCAATTTTTTTAAAAAAAAGATACTTATTAATAAGTACACTAAAAGGCAATATCCAAACAGTAAATGCAGAGGTATCAGCAATTTAATGGGACAAAGTTGTTCAAGAGGGTGAAGCCCTATTGTATATAAAGGAAGCACAGTACCTTACCGCTTTGTATCTCCTTCACTTGCATGTTCTGCTCTTCCTCCTACAATTTTTATGCCACTGTTACCCACCTTGCTTTTTCGGCAGTTTAGATACGCAGCAAGTGTTCATATTCTAAACTGAAGTGGCTATTATTACATGGCATGACCTATGGAATAAGCCCCCAACACTGGTAAAAAGTTTGCCAAAGTTTACATGCCAGTGGGCCAACTTTTAGTACGGCTGTCAAGGCACCTAGGATTGTATTTGTAAAAAAAATAATTTTTTATTAACTGATCTAGTTATTTGGTTATTTTATTTATAAAAATTGCAACAAAGAACACTTTTGTGTTGCCCATGGCATCCACATTTTCCTTACAATGAAGGAGAGTAGGATCCAGGCCATTATGGACCTAACTTACTTATACAGCATTCCAGCTGTGCTTCTGGAACGCTTGTGAAAGTTCTCTTGGTTTGTTTGCTTTTGATGGCCTCTGTCAAAACCAAACGACTTTTCACTTTTATTTTAGACATGTTAAACTGAAATCTGAACTTGACTCCAGCCACAGACTGAAAGTCATGCAGAAGCGTGTAAAGCAGAATACTTCCTCCGGCAGGCCTGGGGTTAAATATTTCCCAAGCTTTCATTGGAATGTATATCTAGTTGTGTCTGCCTCTCTTGACATCTGATACTAAGCACTTTGCATATCAATCTTCTTACACTAGCACTTGTGTTTATCTACCCCCGCCTTCTGAAATATATCCGTGCCTTTTTCATTATGCCGATTACATAATTCAGATTTGACTAGATAAAATCCACTTGGCACATAGGTCTTGCCTATCTTCCCACATTTTCAGACAAGTTGTAAATATATTGACAGTATTTTATGTACTTTGGAGTAGAATGAAAAGGGGGGGCACAATTGGGGGCCCATCGGCTTGAGACTGTGGCCACCCCACCTTATGTTTGGCTAGGAAATGTTGTTATATGTATAATATGCAGGTTAGTTATTTAGGGTTACTGTCACTTTAAGAATGGGGAAATGAAGATTCCAGGATCCAGTGGGAATCATTGGAATTCTCTGGAAACGGGATAGGCTATTTAACCACTTAAGGACCGAGCATACATTTTTTTTTTATAACACCCTAGAGAATAAAATGGCGGTCGTTGCAATACTTTCTATCACACCGTATTTGCGCAGCGGTCTTACAAGCGCATTTTTTTTGTGGAAAATATACACTTTTTTTGAATTGAAAAATAAGACAACAGTAAAGTTAGCCCAATGTTTTTTAATGTTGTGAAAGATAATGTTATGTTGAGTAAATTGATACCCAACATGTCACGCTTCAAAATTGCGCCCGCTCGTGGAATGGCGACAAACTTTTACCCTTAAAAATCTCCATAGGCGACATTTAAAAAATTCTACAGGTTGCATGTTTTGAGTTACAGAAGAGGTCGAGGGCTAAAATTATTGCTCTCGCTCTACCGATCGCAGCGATACCTCACATGTGTGGTTTGAACACCGTTTTCATAGGCGGGCGCTACTCAGGTATGCATTCGCTTCTGCACACGTGAGCTCGGCGGGAAGGGGCGCGTTTAAAAAATATAATATATATTTTTTTCTTATTTATTTTACTTTTTATTTTGTATTTTTACACTGTTTTTTTTTTTTTTTTAAAATTGTCTCACTTGTATTAATATTACAAGGAATATAAACATCCCTAGTAATAGAAAAAAAGCATGACAGGACCTCTTAAATTTGAGATCTGGGGTCAAAAAGACCTCTGTAGGATTTAAAAAATTCTACAGGTTGTATGTTTTGAGTTACAGAGGAGTTCTAGGGCTAGAATTATTACTCTCGCTCTACCGATCGCAGCGATACCTCACATGGGTGGTTTGAACACCGTTTTCATATGCGGCCGCTACTCACATATGCGTTCGCTTCTGCACGCGCAAGCTCAGTGGGACGGGCGCGTTTAAAAAAATATTTATTTTTTTTCTCATTTATTTTACCTTTTATTTTTTATTTTTACACTGTTTTTAAAAAAAAAAAAATTGTCACTTTCATTCCTATTACAAGGAATGTAAACATCCCTTGTAATAGAAAAAAAGCATGACAGGACCCCTTAAATATGAGATCTGGGGTCAAAAAGACCTCAGATCTCATATTTACACTAAAATGCAATTAAAAAAAAAAAAAATAAATAAAATTATTTGTCATTTAAAAAAAGAATAAAAAAAAAAATGCCCCTTTTAAGAGCTATGGGCGGAAGTGACGTTTTGACACTGCTTCTGCCCTGCAATGTCATGGAGATGGGTGGAGGCCATCTTCCCCTCACTCGTCTCCATGCCCAGCCAGCAGAAGGACCCGATCGCCTCCGCCGATGGCTCCGGTAAGCGGCGGAGGGCACCGGAGCGCGGCGGGAGGGGGGACCGATTAAAAGTGATCTTGCGGCGAATCCGCCGCAGAGACCACTTTTATCTTTGAAGCGGATCGCCGGCGGAACAAGAGGATACCAGGGTTATGGCAGCTAGCTGCTGCCATAACAATGATATCCTCCTTCAAAGTAAGGACGTATATCGGCGTGCGGCGCTCCGGAAGTGGTTAAGGGCTGCTGCTGTGGGGCTTATTCCTTTTCCCCCAGGACCAGAGCAGCAGCACAAGAACTTCCTCCCTCCCACCCCAATTGCAGGCACTATTTATGTGGTCGGGTCACCCTGGATATCTAGGGGGGACATTTTTATATATGGTACAATTTTGATGCCTTGCTGCTCGAGTTC
The DNA here is from genome assembly GCA_037952835.1 of Lithobates septentrionalis. Classification (NCBI taxonomy): domain Eukaryota; kingdom Metazoa; phylum Chordata; class Amphibia; order Anura; family Ranidae; genus Lithobates; species Lithobates septentrionalis. The sequence goes on along the minus strand of JBBDGP010000871.1, from coordinate 1,685,082 downwards.
TGATAACTGGGCAGTTTAATAATATTTGTTTTCATTAAAGTTATGCTGAAAGTTATTATTTACAAAAAAATTGTAATGTTTTGAAATATGTAAACCAATAAAAAGGTGCCACGGCCAAAAGTTTGCCAAAATTCAATCTTGTTTATTTGGTGGTATCTGGGGGAAAAGGTTTATTTGAGTGTTGCCTTCAGTCTCATGCTCTGTGAATCGCATATCTTTGTCAATCACGTTATTTGTTGTGCATTCAGCCTCTTAAAATACTGCATTGCTGACACATTCCTTTTTTTGTAGCCACCAGCCTAAGTGGAAGCTTAGAAAATAATGGGCTTCGCATTCAGACCTCCGTTTTGATGCATTAGGTAGTGTGAATAGGGGTTCACCATTTGTCCAAAGAAATGACAAAATGTAAATGTTTATTATAGTAATATCATACATGCCGAGCCATAAAGTTATGCAATTACTTGGAAGCTATAATGAGCTCTCAGTACGCTCTGTTGTTACAAAGATCCGCTTTCAGTATTTCTTAGCTCTGAGGATATTTATATAGCCCTGAATTAATAGACCATTGATATGAACATGTGATCTTTTTATCCTTCTAATGAATTGTTTTATGTGGCTGGGTTCCTGGAAGATGTGTTAATGTCATACAAATACTACAAAATCCATTAACATAGGTGGTTTGGAAGCTGAATCGAATCTAGTTAATATATGGTTTACTTTACAAGAATGTTCTATAATGCTTTTTAACCGCTTCAATACTGGGCAATTTCACCCCCTTCCCGCCTAGGGCAATATTCAGCTTTCAGCACTGTCACACTTTAACATGTGCGCAGTCATGCAACGCTGTACCCAAATTACATTTTTATCATTTTTTTTCCCCATAAATAGAGTTTTTTTTCTTTTGGTGGCATTTAATCACAGCTGGGGTTTTTAGTTTTTGCTAAAAAAACGAAAAAAATACCTAAGACTTTGAAAAAGTTTTTTCATAGTTTGTCATTAAATTTTGTAAATAAGGAATTTTTCCTCTTTCACTGATGTCCGCTGATGAGGCAGCACTTATGGGCACTGATTAGGTGGCACTGATAAGGAGGCACTAATATTCCACACTGGTGGGCACTGATAGGTGGCACTGGTGGGCACTGATAGGTGGCACAGATAGGTGGCACTGATCAGCAGCCACTGATGGACACTGACAGGCAGCACTGACTGGCATCACTGAAGGGCACTGATTGGTGTCACTGATTGGCACTGCTGGGGCTACATTGATAATCGGGGCACTGATAATCAGTGCCCTGACTACCTGTACAGTCTCTGTTGCGAGGAGATGCCGCTGATCGGTTCTCCTCGCCTTACACTCTGCCAGTGTGAGGCGAGGAGAGCTGAAAAATGACACTTTTGTGTTTACATGTGATCAGCTGTGATTGGACACAACTGATCACATGGCTAAATAGTCATGCCACCGGCTCTTTACTAGAGGTCGACCGATATGGTTTTTTCTCTGGTAGATGCCGATATTTAGAAATCGCGGCGGCCTATGGCTGATATATGATGCCGATATGTTAAGCCGATTTTTTTTTTTTTCTTTTTTCCCTTCATCTCATAAAATCAGTTAGACCCCTTTCACAATGGGGCGTTTTTCAGGCGCTTTTGGGCTAAAAATAGCGCCTGTAAAGTGCCTGCAAAACGGCTCCCCTGCAGTCTCAGTGTGATATCCCGAGTGCTTTCACACTGAGGCGATGCGCTGGCAGGATGTTAAGTCCTGCAAGCAGCATCTTTGGAGCGGTGTATACCGCTGCTCCACCACTCCTGCCCATTGAAATGAATGGGCACTGCTGCCGAAGCGCCTGCAAAGCGATTCGGCAGCGGCGCTTCACGGGCGCATTTAACCCCTTCCTCGGGCGCTAGCTGGGTTATAAGCGCCCCGCTAGCAGCCGAATAGCGCCGCTAAAATGACGGTAAAGCGCCGCTAAAACTAGCAGCGTTTTACCGTCAACACCTGCCGACTCCAGTGTGAAAGCAACCTTAAGTAATACGTGATACAGAAAATTTCTTACATTTAAACATTTATTAAACAAAACAAACCTCCAATCAGTTCACTTGTATGTATAATTTAGATTAAAAAAACCTATATCTTAAATATTAAAAACACAAAAACAGGTAATCAAAACTTTTGGATGAAAATAAATGGGCTAACTTTACTGCTTAGTTTTTTTTTTTTATTCATTAGTGTATTTTTTCCAAAAAAAATTGCGTTTGAAAGACCGCTGCGCAAATACAGTGCGACATAAAATATTGCAACAACCGCTATTTTATTCCCTAGGGTCTCTGCTAAAAAAATATATATATATATCATTTTTGGGGGTTCTAAGGGATTTTCTAGCAGAAAATACAGGATCTTTACTTGTAAGCAACAAATTTTAGAAAAAATTTAGTCTTTAAATGCCTAAACTGAGAACTCCTGCACAGGAGTTCAGTTCATTGATAAGTAGAAACATTGTATCTTTTTAGCTTCTTTTATTAGACTTGGCAGGCTGCCCAGAGAGGAGAGAAGTCGCTCCACCGAAAACATCAGGCAACTTGCATTGACTTCTATTAAAGTCATTTGCAAGTCGCGCTGAAGTTATAATCGGCCTTTTTTATCAGCACAATCGGCCGATGCCGATTAATTTAAAAACGCCAAATATCGGCCGATATATCGGTCGACCTCTACTCTTTACCCAGATCGGGGTTGCTCTGTGTCCTAGGGACCACAGTGACACTGGAGCGATGTTATATGAAGTTGCCCCAGAAAGAGAGGGGATCCCGGATTTTACTATACAGGGGGGCGGGAGGTAGTTAAAGGAATTTCTACAGTATGCGCATTGCATACACTTTCATGTTATAACCTCAGCATTGCAATAACTATCAATACAAACAATAGTTATATTTGTCCATCCAATATAAACTTATTGGAAAAAAATTCCTTTCATGTTGTGAGTTCTGCCTGTCTGCTGAACATCTTTCCAAAACTTTCTGGATTCCCTGCATGCTTTGCAGCTTCTTCTCTGCTATTTACTTTCAATTTCCAGGGACTACATATCCCATTGTAACTTGCTGCCTGAATGCAGTGATTCTCATATAGACTCCACCTCCTGGAACTCCTTCCCTCAGCACCTCTGTAGTTCAGAGGGCAGGCTCTGTGAAATGTATAACAAAGCAGTGACCTATAGAGTATATTGAATAGATGTAACAGAATTCAAAGACTCAAAGGTATTTGGTTCGTCACAAAGTAGGTCTACAAAATTGAAGATTAATGGGATTAGGCTGCAAATATTTAAAATATAATGTAGAAATAAATATACGATTTTAATATAACTTTAACCGCTTGTCGACCAGCAACAGTCATTACACTGCGGCAGGTTGGCACCGCTTGGCGAATCGCTGTAGGTGTACGTCGGCCACTTTAAGAGCGATTGGAGGCGTGCGTGCGCCACTGGAGCCGATGCGCGTGTGTGATGTCTGCCTGCCACCCGCGATCGCTCCACAGAAAGCCAGAACAGGGATCTGTGTATGTAAACAAACAGATCTCCATTCTGACAGGGGAGTAGAGAGAGATCTTTTGTTCCTAGTGATCAGGAACAGTGTTCTCTCTCCTCCTCCAGTCAATACGATCCCCCACACCCTCCCTGGGGAACACTTAACCCCTTGATTGCCCCCTAGTGTTAACCCCTTCCCTGCCAGTGACATTTATACAGTAATCAGTGGCTATTTTTTAGCTCTAATCGCTGTATAAATGTCAATGGTCCCAAAAAAGTGTCAAGTGTCCGATCTGTCTGCTGCATTGTCGCAGTCCCGCTCAAAATCAAAGATCGCTGCCATTTCTAGTAAAAAATAAATAATGGCATAAATCAATTTTTTTGGGATATTTATTAAAGCAAAAAGTACAAAATATATATTTTTTTAATTGTCGCTCTTTTTTTGTTTATAGCACAAAAAATAAAAACCGCAGAGGTGATCAAATACCACTAAACGAAAGCTCTATTTGTGGGAAAAATAAAGGACATAAATTTTGTTTGTGTGAAACGCCGCACAACCGCACATTTGTCAGTTAAAGTGACGCAGTACCGTATCACAAAAAAATGGCCTGGTCATTAAGGGGGCAAATCCTTCCGGTATGTAAGTGGTTAAGTGAAAAGGAAGCTGCACTATTCTGATATGTCCTTATTTTTATATGTAGCCTGTGTCCATATCTGGCTGTATTATATCTGTTGATGGTATTTAGCTGAACATACTGTACTCCTCAGCACTGTCACAGATGATTATCTACTGTCCAAGGTCTACTGATAATGTGGAAGCCATTTATATATATATATATATATAAAAAAAAAAATGAAAAGTGGTGCAGCTGCTTTCATAATTACAGTTGTCTTCCAGCACTGTTGGAAATTGGTAAAGTTTAATTGAGAATCAGAAACCTGTTATTGACATCCCAGTAAGGTCATGGTGGGAACCATACTGTGTCTAATTATAAGATCGTCCGACCAAAGAATTGTGAGCATGCTTATTTTTAGCCACTAGACACATTCAAATAGACATTTTTGGTAAATTAGGTTAGAAGTTGAAACCCATCATCTTAGGGGTCGGAGCGGCTGATTATTAGGGTCGATATTCACAATTTTTAAAATATTCGGATCGGTCAGAAACTTACTGATATTGGTCAGACCTCCCCCTGTCCCCGCGCAGCGCTCTCTGCAGTCTCTGCCAATCTGCTCCTCCGGATATCATTTAAACATGCCCGGACTGGCTATAGGGCACACCGGGTATTTCCCAGGTGTGCCAGGGCCACGGGCAAGGCTAGGGCAAAGTGTGGCCGACTCACATTGATTACAGTCTGCTGTAGACTTGCAGAGTCACAGAGGTGTGCCAAGTGCGCTCCTGCTCCCGTCACTAGCTAGAACATGGGTCACAGGCAGCCGGCGGACAGATCACAGGCAGCCCTGTGTTGCCAGTCCTTCCCTAAGCCTGCTCTGCTCTCCTCCTTCATTGGACAGTGGCCGGTATCTTAGGGCTGCAGCGGGAGCTGCTGTAGGTAACTTTTCAAAATAAACAGTAAGTGATTTGTTGCCGGGCGATCCTATCAAGCAATCTCCAGCCTGGTAACAAGGAAAGTTAACTCCGGTGTCTTGCCAAGAAAGTTCCCCCGGCGGATAACGACCCCCCTGTGCTGTGCTTGCGCAATACGAACGACTACGGAGCCGCCGAAAGTCTCCGAAGTTGAACAGCTGATCGTCAGCTCTACACGGCGCCTGCGCACTACATTCTGCCCTGAGTCCAGGTTCAAGCCCCACCATCCAAGTGGACATAGAGTTAGAATAAAAATATGCCAAAGCGAAGCCTGCGCAGTACAGGGGAGTCCTTATCTGCCGGGGGGAACTTTCTCTGTAAGTAAGGTAGGAGTGTCTACCTACACACTGGTGTGTGTGTGTGTGGGGGAGCGGCAGAGGACACTACAGTGGGGGGGGGTGCAGGGGACAGAGGTCACTGCTATGGGGGGGGGGGGAGTGGGACAGAGGCTACTGCTATGGGGGTACAGGAGAAAGTACAATGGGGGGGGTGGAGGGGGAGATTGAGGTGGGAAGGGTGGACAGAGGACACTGTTTTGGGGGCACCGGACACTTCTATAGGGGGAGGGGCAGAGGACACTACAGTGGGGAAGGGGGGTTATATGATGGGGGTGGCAGAGGACACCTCATGGGGGCAAAGGACACTACAGTTGGGGTGATGTGAAGGGGGCCAGAGGACATTATGCTGTGGTAATATTGGGAGCTTGATGGTTATTTGCCGCAAAATCACTTTTATCGTGTCCTCCTGCCGCGCTGCGGTCGTCTCAGCCGCTTACCGGAGCTGTCGGTAGTGGCGAAGACGATCGTGTCCTCTCCACTGACAGGCCTGGAGCCAAGGGAGGGAAAGATGGCTCCCGCTCGGCTCCATAACATGTCAAACGTCACTTCCCCAATGGTCTTAAAGGGGATTTTTTTTATTGCATTTAACATTCTTTTTATAATAGATGTAAAAATAAAGTAAAATAAAAAAAGAAAAAACATTTTTTAAAGTCGTCCCGCAGAAACGAACGCATACGTAAGTCGCGCCCGCATATGAAAACAGTGTTCAAACCACACGTGAGGTATCACCTCAATCGTTAGAACTAGAGCAATATTTCTAGCACTAGACCTCCTCTGTAACTCAAACCTGATAACCTATAGAAATTTTTAGATGTCACTTATGGAGATTTTTAAGGGTCTGCTACCTTAATCACACAAAACGCAAAGCATGGCTGGCAGGTCCGGACAAAGGGCAGGACTTTTAAAGTGAAAGGCAGAAGATTGATTGCTGGGACCTCCCCGCTGCCTAGTAACCAATTACCCGCTTCTTAACTGAAAAGGTCCCACCCTTTGTCCGGACCTGTCAAATAACCCTGGCGGGCCGTAGTTTGAGGACCCCTGGATTAGGGCATAGAATCAGGGAAAAATAAGTATAGGTGTCTGTGTGCATGTGTGTCTAAAATCACATAATTATTGTTAATATTGCAGGAATACCAAAAGTGGTCACCAAAGGACTGTACTTACCAGCTTCAGGAAATATGTTTGACATGCATATGGCTGACTCAAAGCCTTCAATGCATGAATAAATGTTTTTATGAGATAAGTGCACTTTTAAAAAAGGTTACAGGCTTTGAAATTGTTACAGGTTTTCAGGAGACCCATAATCATAGGCTATTTTATTAAGGCCTGGCCTGTATGTGCTACCATTTCTGGCTTGCTAATTTTGTCTCCTGTTGACTTCTCTGCGTCCACCTGTTGATCTACATGTGGGAGGGAGGAATGTGGGTTTGGCGCTCCTGATGGATGCTATTCACAATGAGTACTCCTTGTATCCCTTTCACTTACTTAATAAGGTTAGGTGATACAGGGACCTAATAATTAAAGAACTAGTATCCCCATCTTTGAATTGGGGACTGGAGTAAGGTCGTCACCAGGAGCCATGTCCAGAGATATAGTAAATGCAGACAGTCCTACTAAAAAATTTTTTTAAATGTGATGCATGATGCAATTTTGTTTAAAAAATCATTGTAACATCTGTAACCTCTTCAGCAGTACACTTATCCTTAAAGAGCATTTCCTGTTAGAAAGTTGGGCTGATTAAAAAAAAAAAAATACATTCTTCCAAAATACCTTCAAAATACTGTCTGGAAGACAAAAATGTATTTGCAGGATTTTATGTAAACTTTAAATTTAAAATGTGTATACCTTACCTAATTGGAATAAGTTTGCCTATCCGGTTCTATTTGTAATGATATATTATTTAGGTAAGCAGACAACAGAGAACATCTGCACATTTCTTTCAGCATAGTAGATGTTCTTGGTCGTCTCTGGAACCTTTGCCCCATTTATTGCTTGGGCTCCTTGCATTCTGTTTCATGCAGCTTACGCAATGTATGTATCTTCACCTTCCCTCCTGCAGTGTTTCACATTTACCAATCCTAGCTCATTGGTCAGCACATTAATGTGGCCGTGCTGACCTATAAGAAATGCATTTAAATCTTAATATTTCGATAAGTTGTTCCAGAATGAAGAAGCGCTTCTCACTAATCAGCGCGGTCACTCAGAGCTTTCCATTTCGATCATTATGATGGATATTCACTCTGGGGCTTTGTATTGTGGTGTATGGTCTGCAACACAGAGCGCACTGCACATAGTGGCACTGATGCCCCATGATGCCATTGCAAGCATTATGACTAACTGCTACAATGGCATCATGGGGCATCAGTGCCACTATGTGCAGTGCGCTCTGAATGGCTGGCCAGGATATTTGGAGTTCGTTCAGCTTTTCATTCTTGTGAAAAGATGAACTTTAAATTGGCAATAAAATTTATGATAAACGATATCTTTACCACTAGGACAAATTATGAAGAAATATTATAGACAAACGTATAAAATACATAGAGCTGGCAGAGGAATTTCACCCTCAAGTAATACCAGAGAACAGTATACAGAACTAGGAGTCCTAGTACTAGGGGTGCAACGGATCGTCATCGACCTGTGATCCGATCCGCGGAGGTTGATCCGTACAGGACACCCGCGATCCGCGGAGCGCTCTGTGGCCTCGGCCATAGGAAAGGCCGCGGCTTTGGCCTAGCTCCGGAGTGGCGGCCATCTTGGTACACCCGGCGGCCGTTTAGCATGTGATCGCTCCGTCGAATGACGGAGCGATCACTTGTAACAAACCGGCGTCATGTCATGACGCCGGTTCCTCTCTCCCCTCTGTGTACTGATCTGTACAGTGGAGGGGAGAGATCGGATGGCAGCAGTGCCAATACTCTGCAATGCCCAGCCAATACTCTGCAATGCCCAGCCAATACTCTGCAATGCCCAGCCAATACTCTGCAATGCCCTGCCAATACTCTGCAATGCCCTGCCAATACTCTGCAATGCCCTGCCAATACTCTGCAATGCCCTGCCAATACTCTGCAATGCCCTGCCAATACGCTGCAATGCCCTGCTGCAATACCCTGCCAATACTCTGCAATACCCTGCTGCAATGCCCTGCCAATACTCTGCAATGCCCTGCAATGCCCTGCCAATACTCTGCAATGCCCTGCCAATACTCTGCCATACCATGCCAATAGTCTGCCATACCCTGCCAATACTCTGCCATACTCTGCCAATATACCCAATACCCTGCCAATATACCTGCCAATACCCTGCCAATATATCCGCCAATACCCTGCCAATACTCTGCCAATACTCTGCCAATAGGGAGATTGTGGATATTACAGTGGGGTAGATTTTTTTTTTGTTGATCCGAACCGTGACTCCTGATCCGAGGAACGATCAGAACCGTGAGTTTTTTGATCCGTTGCACCCCTACCTAGTACAGTATATAAAGTGGGGGAGCAGAAGAGCATATAAAGTTAAATTGGTTGTTAGGGCACAAGGTTTTTTTCCTTCATGCATTTTATGCATGAAGGTAAAAAACCTTCTGTGTGCAGCAGCCCCCAGCCCCACTAACACTTATCTGAGTCCCCTCTCGATCCAGCGATGTCCACGAGAACCTTGGCTCTCTGGGGACTAGCACTCCTGATTGGCTTTTGGCAGCTGTCAATCACAGGCAGTGAGCCAATCAGGAGATGGAGGGGATGGAGCCAAGCCGCGGCTCAGTCTGTGAATGGGCACACAGAGCCGCGGCTTGGGAGCACATCTACTTGGGTGCCCCAGCGCAAGCTGCTTGCTGTGGGGGCACCTGGCAGGAGGGAGGGGCCAGGAGCGCCGACGTAGGACACGGGAAGAGGAGGCTCCGGACTGCTCTGTGCAAAACCACTGCACAAAGCAGGTAAGTAAACCATGTTTGTTATTTTAATGTAAAAAAAAGGGTCTAATAACACTTATAGGAGGGGTGATATCCCACAAATTACATCAGATAATAGTATATAGAGCTGGGGGAGGCGTGACACCCCACCAGTGATGTTGTAGAACAGTACATAGAGGTGGAGGGGAAAGGGTGTCATGCTGCTATTTGCATCACATGGTATTACAGAGTTTGGTAAAGGTGGCATGCTACCGGTGACATCATAGAACAATATAGTTGGGGAAGTGGTATCACACTGACGTCATATGTCGGTGTACAAAACTGGTGAGGCATGTCGTATCTCTAGTGATGTCACAGGCTCATGTATAAAGCTGGGGTTGTGAGTTAGGGGCCATTAGAGTGCCAGGGGTTCCATTCAGCACTCCCTCAGAGCCCTATGTCACTTGGTACAGCTCCCGTTCTACACTAACCCATAACAAAGCCAAATGGTGTCCCTGGGCCTGACCATGGAGTTTGCTACCCAGGGAACCCACCTCTCTTTTCTACCACCTCTGCGTACAGTGAGATCATCCAGCCAGTAGAGAGGAGAGAGCCATGAACAGCCCTGGTATTTGTAGATTTTGAGATTTGGAAATTATCCACTAGAGGCAAGGTAAATGAGTTGCTTCAATGATTCTTCATCTTAATTATCAACTCTTGAGATAAGCTTTCAGCCACACAAGGGGTGCATTGATTTCAGTGAGTCAGCCAACTAGGATTTGTATTGTTAGAAGCAGCAATAAAGAATAACCATCGCAGGGCTCAAAATTTCAAGTCCTGAGCTACTAGCCAGGCCTCAAGGGTTACTTGCCACCATTTGCCCCACCCAACCCCTACCCTACCCGCCCCTTATTCTACCCCTAAATACGCCTTTACAAATTATCTCATGAAATGACACTTAAATGTTTTATGTAGAATTAAGTTACAAAAATAAATATTAACAACAACAACTTTATCAGTTCCCCTCAGCACAGCCTCACCTGTGCCCATCAATGCAGCCTTGTCAGTGCCCATCAATGCAGCGTGACCTGTGTCTATCATTGCAGCCTCACTGTGCCCACCGTTGCAGCCTCACTGTGCCCACCATTTCAGACTCGCCAGGGCAGAGGAAGAGAGGGTGGCCGGATCATGACAGGAGGAAGAGGGGAGCTGCGGGATAGCATGCCGAAACAGCCTACATTACAATTGCCTCCACTCTGCTCGCTGTTACACACAGCCCCGCCTCCTCCTGCCCCCGCGCCTGTGATAGACAGAATGCATCCCAGCATTGGACCCGCGTTCTGTCTATCACAGGCGCGGGGGCAAGAGGAGGCAGGGGTGTGTGTGACAGCAAGCAGAGCGGAGGCAATTGTAATGTAAGCTGTTCCAGCGTGCTATACCGCTCTGTGATCCCGCGGCTCTCCTCTTCCTCCATGCTTTCTTCCCCAGGGCAGTCGCTGGGAGAACGGCTCCCGATCAACCCCGCCCGCCGCCAGTGCTCGCCCCCCGCTCCCAGGCAGCACAGCTCCTCGCCAGTCCTCCTTTTCCACTCGCAAAATGCGAGTAGGCGATTGGAAAATTTGAGGGCTCACCATTGTATAGCACTGCAAAGCAGAAACCAGCACATGTCTACATGCATTGAAAACCTTTACCTACAAACGTTAGCTGGGGCCACGTGCACTGCTCTATGAACTCTACAATTCTCATAATCCCTAGTCTATCTTGAGAATTTTTACATACAGTGGGACCATGGAGAAAAAACGTAGCCGCCCTTTAACAGGAAGCAGGGATTTCCCCTCACTTCCTGTTTTCTCTATCGGACAGGAAGCAAAGTTAAATCTCTGCAATGCGAAACAGATGGCAAAAACGTACCTTACAGGGTTTTCTAACCCTCCTTTACTCCATAAAAGATGAAAGAAAACACAATTTTTCCTATAATTCTAGTTTAAGAATAAATATTTGAATGGATTTATTTTTTTCTAAACCAGGATTTAGTGCCACTTTAAGAATGTTGGATAGAAAATGAAAGTAAGAGACATGAATTTCATGCAGGTATTGCTGCAGCTGAAGAAAAATTTTGCATTGGCATTTCTGCATTTAACAAAATACCAGACAATTGAAGATGAAGCGTGTAACATGTAAATGTCAAATCAAAAATCAAAGGTAAAACGTGCAATAGTAACTGAAAGGATGTACTCTCTGCAAAGACACTATACTTTTCCTATGAAAGTGAAATTGTATAAATGAACCTAAGGCGCATGAGACTATAAATCATTAACAAGCTGTAGACCTAGGTTTTCTGAGGAGGCGGTTAACTCTTTAGCCCCTCATCATTTTATATTGAAAGATATCTATATTGTGGTAGACGCCCGGGGTGTATGAATTTAAATCCTCTAAGATTCTGCCATCATTTCCAGCCTATGTTGGCGTTTTTTTTTTTAATTATTTTTTTTAACACCGTGCTAATCTTTCTTCAATAATGGTGTCATGACTAATGGCATGGTGGGATTATGCTGGTCATACATAAGCTTATACCGCAAAGATTAGAGAGTTGTTTTAGGATGGCTCTCATTTGTATAATTAGCTGGCTATTAAAATGTTGATCTGTAGCATTAATCAAAGAAATCCCAGCATGGTAGAAAATTACTACTCTTATGAGACCCTGTGGTTGCTGAAATCTGTCTCTTGATTATAAAAAAATTATTTAAACTCGTAGTAAATTTTTGCCACCCACCAGTCAAAACACAAAGAAATACACTTTCGCCTTTGAGGAATAAATATGGGGGAGTGTCTAAAACAATGGGCTGTTATACATATGAATCCAGATAAAATTCTGTTTGGTTTTAGTATTGTGAATTTTTGAAACTAGATGTACGAAATTAAATAAAGATTACGTAGAATAATGTTGGTAGGTAAAAGAAATTTGCCAAGATATAGTGACCCTGGCATGACTTCTGACTTTGAAAAAAAATTGGACCTGAAAAATAAGCAAGGAATACTTGCCTTTCCCACTGTCTGAGCTGCCAGAACACCCCTCAACCAGTGAATAGCTGGTTGTTTAGGAGCCAGGACCTGCCACGTCCTTAACAACTAGTGACGAGCAGGGATTCCCATTGACAGCAGAATATAAATAAGAGCCAACAGTACAAAAAAAAAAAAAAATAGGTGGGTCTGGTATAGATTTTAGAGGGGGAACCTCAAGACAAAAATAAAAGTGGAAAAAGGAGTGAGGTCCCCTCCTAAAATCCATACCAGACCCTTATCTGAGCATGTAGCCTGACAGGCCAGGAAAGGTAAGTACGAGTGCGCCCCCCCTGGCAAAGCACCTTGTCCCTATTTCGATGAGAACAAAGTCCTCTTCCCCACAGTTCTGGCCCGGTGGTTGTGAGGGTGCATGGGGAAACTTATTGGAATTTGGAAGCCCCATTTTTACAAGGGGGGGGGCCCAGATTCAGCCCCCCCATGTAAATGAGTATGGAGCACATAGTACCCCTACTTATTCACCAAAAAGAATTACAAGTGTAAGTAAAAACAGCACAGTTTTTGACAAATCCCTTATAAAAAAAAAACCTTAAAAATGTCCCCCCGATGTATATTCATCATCAATTACAATGAATGCCGCCCGCAGTGGTGTCTGAGGCCCCCTTTTTAAAGAGGGCTTCCAGATTCCGAAAAGTCATCCCTCGCACAACCACCACACTAAGGTTGTAGAGATTAGGGCCTTGTGCTTATCAACGTGGGTACATGTTGTGTATGCTCATCTACACCCTTTCCTGGCCTGTTGGATTGCATGCTCTAAGGGTCTGGTTTTGGGGGGGACCTCATGTTTTCACTGTGTTCTCCCAGCAGGGACAGCTCCGCACGCCCAACCCCCCACCCAGAGAACACAATAGCTCCGCGGGAGGGATTGTGTTGATGGGGGAATCTCATCATCTATGGCTGGCCTTCATTGACCCCCAGAGTGCAGCCAGGCAGGTGAGGCACTTATTTCAGCAATACAACTCAGTCACCTTTCTTCCTCTAGCCTGACAACTGCACTGCTGTCCAGTTTCAGGCTTGGGGTGGAGAGTCTCTGCCGATTTAATAAATCGGCATTCACCTACTGTGTGTCTATGAGCAGAGAGTGATCTAGACCAGTGGTTCTCAACCCTGTCCTCAAGTACCCCCAACAGGCCATGTTTGCAGGTTTTCCTTAATCTTGCACAGGTGCTTTAAATCCGAGTCAATGGCTTGGTATTTTGGACAGCTATTTTATTTAAGAGAAATTCCCAAAACATGGCCTGTTGGGGGTACTTGAGGATGGGGTTGAGAACCACTGATCTAGACAAAGTAGAGGGATCTTCTTGGCTGTGCAGTGTGTTAGAGGTGTGTAAACCATAAAACTGGCAGGACACTACGGCAAATCACTTGGCAGGAAAATTACTAACCACGTTTTTCAAATGTATGTTTGTCTGGAGTTCTTTTATGCTGTGGAGGTCATTCATGGAAGTTGCCATATTTAACCAAAATCATAGCAATATCATGGCACTATGGTCAAGGTACCTTGATGCTGGATGCATTATACAGGGAATATTGAGCTAAAACGTGTTAATTGATTTCACCATCAGATGTTTGAAACAAAAAAAAAAAAAAGAGAAAAAAAGCAAGGATCAGAGGTCGGCTCCCCAAAGGGAGATGTGTTAGGACTTTTGAAAGGCGGATGTTAGCGCTGTCACTTCTTGTACCCTTACATGGAGTCACTGAAGCAGAAACTGACACTGTCTGTTGAGGAGACTATAAAAATGATCTGGCTAAAAGCAGGAGGATTTCCCCAGTGACTGAGCAAGGACATTCAATTCTGAGGATGCTACAATTTTAACCTGTTCATTACTGGACATTACTTGAGCCCCTGGTCACTTTAAAGCAGAATTAAACCACAAAGCAAACATTTTATTATATTGCAGCTCATCACTTCTTAGATGTGATGGCTGTATTTGTTTTCTTTATTAGGCTTTCTTCTATTTTTATCTGGTGATCCAGCCAGTAAGTCTGTTTTTCAAAAGAACAAGCGGGGTGCTTCCATAAATATGGAAGCTAATGTAGTGAAAATCAGCACATCTTTCTGAGGGCCCATTTACACTTGTGTCTTTCGGCAATGCACACTAAAACACACATGTAAGCACTTGCTCTATATGCAGCTTGCTGTGGAGCCGTTCAATGTGAATGGCACTCTAATGCACAATACACACGGTCGGAATTTCCAACAACAAATGTTCGATGTGAGCTTGTTGTCGGAAATTCCGACCGTGTGTAGGCTCCATCAGACATTTTGTTGTCGGAATTTCCAAGTGGGTATAAACCTCGCACATGAAATATGAACAAAACACATCCCTCTATCTATAGTGTGTACTTGTCTCAATTAAGAGCACTAAGTGTCATTTTTGTCTGCTGCTTCGTTCCTCTGCTATCAGCATGAATCACTTCTGACAAGTTTTCCTGACACCAAGAGAAAAATGGTGACAGGAAAGGGATCTCCAGCTGATTAACAGCCTCATCTCTGTTCCTGTGAGCTGTGTGAAAAGGTGGGGGGGGGGGGTTTCTTCCCTCCAATCAGCTCTCAGAGCTCTCCTCACTGAGCTCTGCAGTTTAACTTCAGCTCTCTGCCCCTTTTTTTTCTGACAGCTCAGACAAGCTTTATAAATTCTAGACTTTGAATAGCTCTAGGGTAGAGATGGCTGCAGATAAACAGGTACAACTTATGTGGGAGCATTTGTTTCATTTCTTTGTATCACCTGAGACCAGTCACTTCACTGGGTATATGTAAGGGTTTACAACCACTTTAATATGTTTATTCTGCTGTGCTGAAATGTTCATTTCCCAATAACTAACTTCCCAGTGAACATTTTAATAAGAGATGTAATATACTGACAAAACGAGGGCAAACTGCCATTTCTACTGAAATCGATGTCCTTGCCTCTGGCCTGTGTTGCATTTCCAAAAAATCCAGCCCTTTCCCCCCCCCCTCTTAAATGGAAATTTGGCTTTCCTCCATATCTAGACCAACTCATAGCTCTGTTCATAGCCCGATTTTATCCCAAATTCTGACTTATTGCGACATATTGTGGAAATATGTAAGAAGATAGAATCAGGTGGACACAAACCTTTCCAGCTTTGTCTCCTGCCGTGTACAGATGGGAAATGGTGCTGTTTGACAAACTACCTTCTTGGCAAATGATCTCATTGTGCATGCTGGCAATACTCCTGTTCCATCAAGGCTCCAACCTGTTGTATGACACAGCTTGAACCTGGGAAAAGAATTTCAGAGGGTACTGACAGCTGTTCTGCACTGGATGAGTCACAGCACACCCACGGTTTGGCGAAAGCACTGAGATGCTTTTGCCAGGATCATCCAATGCATATTTGTGAAACATGTTCAAAACATCTTTTGATTTACAAAATCATTTTACGTATACACCTTCATATCTTTTGTGTTTCCTTTCACACGGACGTGTCCGTGTACGGGCTCCGCTTTGCCGTCGATCCCCGCTGAGCAGGCAGATGACAGGTCTGTCTCTGCACACTGTGCAGGGACCGACCTGTCAGAGCGCCGCTCTCCTCTATGGGAGATCGGATGAAGACGGACCGTAGAGTCCGTTTTTATCCGATCCGCCAGACGGATGAAAAAATAGGGTTTCCATCAGTCACACTTTAGCGGATCGGAGCGGGTCGGAAGTCAGCGGAAATGTCACTGTTGACATCCGTCGCTCCATAGACCTGTATGGAGCATCCGTTCAGGTCCGCCTAAAAAACTGAACGGTCCGCCCATGTGAAAGGGGCGTATTTTCATTGGTTTTAGTCAAAATGAGTATATTTAAATTTTTAACAGCGGAAGAATGAAATTCCAGATATAGGCTTGATAGGAAACAATGAATGGAACAGGTAAGCTAACCATACATGGCTCAAATTTTAGCCAATTTGTGCAGAATCTGCCAAAAATCCAGCCATGGGTGACAACGTCAGCACCCCCAGGATCAACAAAAAGCATTTTAAAAATTATAGCAATAATCCAGAATGCAGTTGCAATACAAAAGTTATCCCCGCACTAGTTTAGGTCTCACCAGGTGTAAAGCTGATCTTGTTCTCCAGAGATGAGAGGTTCCAGGTGCTGGCTCATGCTAGTAGAGACTGTGTGCAAACGAGAAGATCTGGACAGCCGCACTCCAGGAAGTAATAATCCAAGTTTCTTTATTTTAAAATCAGGAACACATCAGATACAGGACATCATAGACAGAGTGTACAGATCATAGGCTAACGCGTTTCACACTTGTCCAAGTGCTTACTCATAGCTGAGCTGAGTAGAAAAAGAATCGGCTTCAGTCACGATTTAGGTTTCAGAGATCATATG
This sequence comes from Lithobates septentrionalis, assembly GCA_037952835.1. Classification (NCBI taxonomy): domain Eukaryota; kingdom Metazoa; phylum Chordata; class Amphibia; order Anura; family Ranidae; genus Lithobates; species Lithobates septentrionalis. The sequence continues at coordinate 1,668,335 of JBBDGP010000871.1, read as the reverse complement.
TTGTACACAACTATGACTATTGCTTTGCTAAATTGAACTCTAGTGTACAGATCTGCTAAATCCTAGGACAGAGGTCTCCAAACTTTTGAAATAAAAGGCCAGTTTACTGCCCTTCAAACTTGGGCGGGGGGGGGGGGGGGGGGCAGACTGTGGTTAGTTGGAGTAGAAAATGCCCTGGCATTGGTGAGAGTGCGAGTGGGAAGAATAGTGCCCCAGAGTTAGCATCCATTTATTAAATGTAAACCTTCACCTTGTAAAACAACCCATTCAGTTTAAAATATTAATGAAAGGCAAACATTTGTGTATACACATAAGATAACACCCCCCCCCCCCGTTCTCAGCTGCATAGAGAGCTGGGGAAGGAGAAAAAGCTGTGCACTGGGTTTCCCAGTGAAAGGCTGTGCGGGGGGTGTCAGGACAAGTCTGGTCGTTAGAGGAGAGCAGGCTAAGTTCCCTTCACAGCTAGAGAATTGACCACACTGGCACCTTTCAGAGGAGATGGGGTACAGGATACCTGTCCTTGACAGGTATCCTGTTCCTACGCCTGGGAGTCCGGGCTACAGCCCGTGACATCACCGCGGGGGGCCCTCCTCCTCTACATGGTACAGCAGGCACATATCAGGAGTATTAAATGTTAGGTTTACATATTCTTTAAATGCATGCTATTTGAAAATGTCTTTGTGTTAAACATTTTGATTAATTTAGTGAACATGAATATGAAAAGACTATGTGCAAACGAGAAGATCTGGACAGCCGCACTCCAGGAAGTAATAATCCAAGTTTCTTTATTTTAAAATCAGGAACACATCAGATACAGGACATCATAGACAGAGTGTACAGATCATAGGCTAACGCGTTTCACACTTGTCCACGTGCTTACTCATAGCTGAGCTGAGTAGAAAAAGAATCGGCTTCAGTCACGATTTAGGTTTCAAAGATCATATGTTGTACACAACTATGACTATTGCTTTGCTAAATTGAACTCTAGTGTACAGATCTGCTAAATCCTAGGACAGAGGTCTCCAAACTTTTGAAATAAAAGGCCAGTTTACTGCCCTTCAAACTTGGGCGGGGGGGGGGGGGGCAGACTGTGGTTAGTTGGAGTAGAAAATGCCCTGGCATTGGTGAGAGTGTGAGTGGGAAGAATAGTGCCCTATAATTGGTGTCAGTGGGAGAATTGGTTCCCTGTTTCTGATATCAGTGGGAGGAATAGTACCCCGTTGTTAGTGTCAGTGGGAAGAATAGTGTCCTGTCTTTGGAAGGAATAATGCTCCAAGGGCCAGATAAAGGGAAGCAAAGAGCAACAGTTTGAAGACCTCTGTCCTAGGTGTACTGGTGGCCAGTGCCTGCCCAAACGCACAGTAGCCCCCCAAACCTAGAATAGGCAATGTGACAAACGAAAATTGGGAATTTCTTGTTCGTGCTAAACCCTTGACATTCTCCCGACCCATACCTACTACCTGCACTTTCCTATTGGCCAGTCAGGCTGTCACACTATTGATAATAACCAAACATCTGGGAATCGGCCCATGAATGAAAGGTTTAGAAGACTACTGTCGGTTGTGCAAACTCCTCTAGGTTCCTGCACTTCATACCTTTAACAACCCCCACATCCATCACAGTGAGAGTCTTTTAAATATAAATTGGAAAAGGATGCTCCATAAATATGTTATAAGATGAAAATCAGAAAAATGTGAACATATACTATAAAGTAACCCCTTTTGTCAGCCCTAGTATAAAAACTTGGCATGCTTTTTTATAGTTTTGTTTTAATGTTACTGTAAATACATTTACTATAGATGTCCATAAAATGTCCCTGTACCCTGGGGAACTTTAAAATGAGGGGTTCACTTCAAATAACTTGGGTTGAGCTGTATTGGGTATTGGATTGTGCCATGTTTTCCTCCCCTGGATACTCCCATGACACATGAAAGTCATGTTTTGTAATCTGAACAACTAGGTTGATTGCGTAGCAATTTGTCTAGCCAGGGTTGGCAAGAATGTACAAAAGTTAAAAAAAAAAGCCTGTCTCCTGGATGAATGAAGGTATTATAGGTGAGGCTGAGGACACTCAGTAGGTTGATTATCTGTGCGTGTGGTACAATTCTGAATTTGAGGGACCCAGGCATATACAGCAGTAGTTTTATAGCCCACAAATAAGTCCAGGTAGCTAATGGTGTCTCCTATTATGAAATTACCTACGTACTATGTATGTGTCATTGTAGTTGTGTACTATTCCGTCATCAGATGAGTGTAGGCACTGGAAAGGACAGATCCCAGGTTGAGGCTGTTGGAATCACCAGGTCTGGCAACAGCTGACAACAGTGAAACGATTTGCAGAACTGAAAGACAAGATTGTGGTCTAGACATGCATGTTGGCAGGACTGATGGCAAAAATGGATCATCTAAAACCAGGCAGAGGTCTGGGTGGGCAGCTAACAGCAATCCTGGTCAGAGGCAAGCTGAGTCATCTATCAGATACTGGAACAGGAAATCCTGAGTGAGGTCACAGAACAGGAGCCTAGCAAACAGTCTCAGAGGGAGATACTTGGTCAGACAGGAGCTGAGCATTTCCTTTTATAGAACTAGAGGTAAGAATTAACCAATGGGCTTGAGAAACCTAAAACCAATAGATGGCATGGGGTGCCCTCCTGAGGAACACTCAAGGGCAGTTATAATATTCAGCCATTAGGGCACATTGGGAGAACGCTTGAGATTGACACCTGTGAATTCTAGTCGAGGCTGCAGCAGGATTTGAATGAGACAGAACAGGATAGGGCAATAGGCAATGCCTGACAGTTGCCCCATAATCATTGTATTTGAGTGAGAGTAGTGAGATAAGCCACACAACCTTTTGGCTGTGTTGTCGATGCAGGACAATGGAGTCTGCAAAACATGGGTATTGACCGTGACTATATCATTTATATCTAATGTTTGATGCCCCTAGTGCAATTCCATAGACTCATACCCTTTACAGCCTTTTTAGATGCAGAACAAATCTAGTGTGAATTACTGCATGGCAATAATGCTAACGTAGCTTCCTTTCACACAGAGCGTGAAGTGCTAGTTAAAGCTAAATATTAGTGGTGAGCAGGGAGGACGTTACTCAATTACCAGGTCGAGCTTCTCAGTCACCATGGTGACCAGAATTTGTCTGAACTTGTACTACAAATCTAATAAGGTAGTGTTGAAATCAGAGATTGCTGTCAAGGACTACCAGATCAGCGGGAATAGGTGAATACTGTTTTATAATAACTTACTTAATATTGGTTTATTGAGTGGTTCAGTTTACTGAGTGGTAGAGTTAGCATCCATTTATTAAAGTAAATGTAAGCCTTCACCTTGTAAAGCAACCCATTCAGTTTAAAATATTAATGAAAGGCAAACATTTGTGTATACACATAAGATAACACCGCTCCCCCCCCCCCGTTCTCAGCTGCATAGAGAGCTGGGGGAGGAGAAAAAGCTGTGCACTGGGCTCCCCAGTGAAAGGCTGTGCGGGGGGTGTCAGGACAAGTCTGGTCGTTAGAGGAGAGCAGGCTAAGTTCCCTTCACAGCTAGAGAATTGACCACACTGTTCTCTCATGAATAGTGTGGTCAGTTTTTAAAGCGGAGTTCCACCTAAAAGTGGAACATCCGCTCATTTGTCTCCTCTTCCCCTCCGGTGCCACAATTGGCACCTTTCAGGGGGGAGGGGGTACAGGATACCTGTCTTTGACAGGTATCCTGTTCCCACTTCTGGGAGTCTGGGCCGCGGCCCGTGACATCACCGCGGGGCTCCCTCCTCTGCTCCTTGTCGCCGGGCCAGTAGGAGAGAGGAGCGGGGCCTCGCGCATGCACAATAGGGTTCCCGGCGTGAAGCCATAAGGCTACACTGCCGGGTACCCTTACTCGCAATGGTGGCGGCGGCAGCACCGGACAGCTGATGGAAAAATCAGCTGCGGTGCCGACATCGCTGGACTCCAGGAGAGGTAAGTGTCCTATTGTTAAAAGCCAGCAGCTGCAGTATGTGTAGCTGCTGGCTTTTCATTTTTTTTATATTTTTTGGGCGGAACATCACTTTAAAATAGGAAAGCAGAGGGACTGGCAGGAACCAGCGATTTCACACAAAGGAAGCAATACAGAGAAAACGGGATACTTTGCATACAAGTACATGGTACAGCAGGCACATATCAGGAATATTAAATGTTAGGTTTACGTATTCTTTAAATGCATGCTATTTGAAAATGTCTTTGTGTTAAACATTTTGAATAATTTAGTGAACATGAATATGAAAAAGTAAATTAAGATAAATGCTAAGTCCGCCTTTAAAAAATATATGTGCAGATATTTTTGCAGGAAAAAATGTGCATTTCTTTTTTTCACAGAAGTCTTCAAAGCATTGCACCCTTGATCAGTGGATCGCAGATGCAATGTCAGGCTCCTGCTGACTTTTCTTTCTGTTCCCTGTCTGCACCAGGGTACTGATTTTCAGTTGGAAAGCTGGAGGAAGAGTCAATAGACAAATGCCCTGTACACACGATAGGATTTTCCGACAACAAAACCGTGGATTTTTTTCCGAAGGATGTTGGCTCAAACTTGTCTTGCATACACACAAATGTTGTCGGAAATTCCGAACGTCTAGAACGCAGTGACGTACAACACGTATGACGAGCCGAGAAAAATGAAGTTCAATAGCCAATGTGGCTCTTCTGCTTGATTCAGAGCATGCGTGAACTTTTGTGCGTCGGAATTGTGTACACACGCTCGGAAATTTGAGAACCTGCTCTCAAACATTTGTTGTTGGAAATTCCGACAAATGTTCTATGGAGCATACACACGGTCAGACTTTCCGACAACAAGCTCACATCCAACATTTGTTGTCGGAAAATCCTATCGTGTGTACAGGGCATAAGGGTGTGGTGTTCACCTCACTTGTATTCCACTGAGAACAACAAGTCTGTCTGCCATGGTGGATCCAGCATAAGGGTATTTGCACATGGTACTGATGTGTGAACATCAGATATTTCTGGCAGAAAATTCCTGAGTAAAAATGGCAAGATGTGTAGTATGTGTTTGTATACGTGCATACACGCGCGTTCCCACTTGCGATTTTCAAAACGTTATTTACACACATTTCTCACATAAGGCAGCTCATTCACTTCAATGGGCTGCCCTATGTGCGTTTGTTGCCCAAAAGTCCAGCTCTTTTTTGGGTGACCCTTATGCCCCGTATACACGGTCGGATTTTCCGACGGAAAATGTGTGATAGGACCTTGTTGTCGAAAATTCACACATTTTCCATCGGATTTTCTGACACACAAAGTTTGAGAGCAGGCTATAAAATTTTCCGACAACAAAATCCGTTGTCGGAAATTCCGATCGTGTGTACACAAATCCGACGGACAAAGTGCCACGCATGCTCAGAATAAATAAAGAGATGAAAGCTATTGGCCACTGCCCCGTTTATAGTCCCGACGTACGTGTTTTACATCACCGCGTTCAGAATGATCGGATTTTCCGACAACTTTGTGCGACCGTGTGTAGACAAAACAAGTTTGAGCCAACATTCGTCGGAAAAAATCTTAGGATTTTGTTGTCAGAATGTCCGAACAAAGTCCGACCATGTGTACGGGGCATTACACTACGGGATGGCTTAAAGTGACATAAACCACTTGCTGACCGCCTAACTGGAATGTACATCATACCGGGGTTATGACTGTAGCTAGATGCCATAACCCCGGTATCCTTTTTTCTCTTGGGCGGCTGGTTTTCGGATAAAAGTGATCCCAGTGGCGGATTTGTCACGGGATCACTTTTAGAAGCGGCAGTAGAGGTGCCCCGATGGTTCCCGGGCTAACGTTACCAACCACTGAGTCAGTTAATGTCACTGAGCCCGGGAACCATCTGGCGTTGGCAGGGTTTTTGCATAGTGATAAGTGATGGCAAGATGGCCACTGCTCATCAATATGCCATTGGAGGACAGCAGCGACGTCGATGTCACTTCTGGATCTTGAAGCATGTAACATGTTTTTTGCTTTTTTTTTCTAAGAGCCCTTGCACACTGGGGCGGTTTGCAGGCGCTATTGCGCTAATAATAGCGCCTGCAAACCGCCCCGAAAGTGCCGCTGCTTGCATTCCAATGTGAAAGCCCACATTGGCTTGCACACTGGAGCGATGCGCTGGCAGGACGGTAAAAAAAAGTCCTGCCAGCAGCATCTTCGGAGCGGTGAAGGAGCGGTATGTATACCGCTCCTTTACCGCTCCTGCCCATTGAAATCAATGGGACGGCGTGGCTATACTGCCGGCAAAGCGCCTCTGCAGAGGCGCTTTGCGGTGGTATTTAATCCTTTCTCGGCCGCTAGCGGGGGGTAAAACCGCCCCGCTAGCGGCCGCATACCGACGGTAAAACGCCGCTAATAATAGCGGCGTTTTACCGCCGACGCCGCCCCCCGCCCCAGTGTGCAAGGGCTCTTAAAGCAAAGTGTAAATTTATTTATTTTTTGATCTTTTGCTTTTAAGGCCTCATGCACACTGGACGTTATAAAAATCTGAGTGACAGCAATAATTCTAGCACTAGACCTCCTCTGTAACTCTAAACTGGTAACCTGTAGAAATTTTTAAAGCCTTGCCTAGGAGATTTTTAAGTACCGTAGTTTGGCGCCATTCCCTGAGCGCACACAATTTTAAAGCATGACATGTTGGGCAACTATTTACTCGGCATAACATCATCTTTCATATTATACAAACAAAATTAGAGTATATATTATGCTTTGTTTTTTAAAATTCATTAAAGTGTACTTCTTCCAAAAACCGTGAGACATAAAAAATTTCAACGACTGACATTTTATTCTCTAGGGTCTCTGCTAAAAAAAAAAATATATATAATGTTTGGGGGTTCTAAGTAATTGTTTAGCAAAAAATACTGATTTAAACGTAAACAATAAATGTCAGAAAAAGACTGGGTCCTTAAGTGGTTAAAGTGCTTTTTTTTTTTTTTTAATTATAATTAAAAATTTTAAAAATGTTAAAAATAATAAACATGTTATACTTAGCTGCTCTGTGCAGTGGTTTTGCACAGAGCAGCTCAGATCCTTCTCTTCTCGGGTCCCCCGTTGATGCTCCTGGCCCCTCCCTCCTCCCGACTGTCCCCCACAGCAAGCAGCTTGCTATGGGGGTACCGAGCTGCTGCTCTGTGTGTCCATTCAGACACAAAGCCATGGCTCAGCCCCACCCCCTCTATCTCCTCAATGGCTCATAGACTTTGACAGCAACGACGGGAGCCAATAGCACTCACTGCTGTGTCTCAGCCAATCAGGAGGGAGAATCCCGAGCAGCCGAGGCTCTTGTGCAACGTCGCTCAATTGGAGCGGGATCAGGTAAGGGGGGGGGGGGGGGGGCTGCTGCACAAAGAAGGTTTTATGCATTAAGATAAAGAAAAAAAAAAACTGCCGCCTTTTAGAACCACTTTAAATCTGGTACACACAACTCAGCTGACTGAACAGAAAAAAAACAGGCGCTCAGGAGGAGATTGCTGTACTAACTATGGATTGTTAGTACAGTGATCTCACTGCTAAGCTAGCGTGTTCTAACAGGGAGGCTTTAGGAAGAGGTGTTTGGAATTAAGACTAAGGAGTGGATGCACAATGCACTATTTACATTTTATTGTTGCCTGGAGTTCAGCAAAAAAAAACCCCCAAAAACTTTAAACTTATGTTTAAATAAGCATAAAGAAATAGGAAATATATTTATGGAAGGTTTAAATGGTAGGATAAATTGGAGAGTAGCTTACAGCCTATGGATTTTAGAGTTAATAATCATTGTGTTTGACTTGTGAAATCAAGTTTCTTCGAGGTGCTAAGGGATTTACAATGTTCAATCCCTCGAGAGAGCTGCGTCTCACGGTTGCTGACTTTTTTGCGTTTCATTGATGTTGCCTTCACATGCAATTTGGTTGAATTGGTGTACGTGACTGCCTTGTAAGTTGAACTTTGGAGTATTTATTTATTTTTCAATCGGTCAAGTCATGCGTTCTAATTATTTGATTCACACGCAATAAGGGTTCAGCAGGAAATATGATCAAACATTTTAAATATTAGATGATATTGGATGGATAGTGATGTTCTTACTTTTTCCCAGGACTTGATATGTATTTCAGGACAGGGATAATCACAGACCCCACATAGCGATCCAAAGTGCCGGAAGTTTTGCGCTGCAGGTACATTTCGGCGTGAGCAAGACTAGGATTTGAAAGCTAAACCGTATCAATTCAGACTATCCTTGAAGGTAACTTGTTTCTACAGTGCACGACGATTATCAGTGTCCTGATTATCAATGCAGCCTCATCAGTGCCTACCAGTGCCGCCTCATCAGTGCAGCCTCATCAGTGCCCACCAGTGCCGCCTCATCAGTGCAGCCTCATCAGTGCCCATCAGTGTAGCCTCATCAGCACGCATCAAGAGAAGAGAGAAAATTTACCTGTTTGAAAACTTTTATAACAAGCTATGAAAAACGATTCCCCCCCCCCCCCCAAAAAATTTTTAGTCTTTTTTTTTTTAGTTTAGAAAAAAACAAAAACCCAGTGGGGATTAAATACCACTTAAAGAAAGTTCTGAGGATTTGCATAAAAATAGATCAAGATTTCTTTTGGATACGGTGTTGCATGACCGCGCAATTGTCATTCAAAGTGTGATGGCTCTGAAAGCTGAAAATTGGCTTGGGCAGGAAGAGGGTAAAAGTGCCCAGTAGGCAAGTGGTTAATCTACACAAAGCAAAATGCACTGTTCACAATATTCTCATTTAGGGTCGGTTCACACTAGATGCGGCGCAAATTCACAACAAGTTTGCGGCAAATTCGCACCGCATCTAAATCGCAAACCTGTTCATGCATATGTTAAGTTAATGACACCCCACAATCAGTTTGCAAAACACAGCGCCATTTGCAGAATCGGATCGCATGGGTGTGAACACCCATGCGATCCGAATTCTGGTGCGTACCAAAATAAGGGTCCTGCACGAGTTTGGTCCGAATACGATGCAAATTCAGTTACAGTTTGTATGGCTGAAATTTGCATCGCACAGACATCGCACATCTGGAATCGCACTAGTGTGAACCGGCCCTAAGGCCTCATGCATACAGACATACCGGGGCCGTACAGTGTGCAGGACCTGTGTAATTTACCTGGCACCCGCTGCTGCCGCAGACAACCGCTCACTGCGATAAGTTTGAAGTTGTGGCTGCCATGTGGATGTACACTCCAAACCTAGATAGTGGGCTTTTATCCAATCCCCAGTGTATATCTGCATACAGCCGCATCTTCTAAAGGCCCGTACACACGATCCGAAAATCGTACGACAGATCGGAAGACCTTTTTTGCGTAATAGTCGCAAGTAGAAATTGAATAGGTAAATAAAGTCACTAAAATTCTCACACGACCGAAAAAAAATCGTAAGTGATGTAATGTGTTGTAGTGTATTTGTGTTGTATTTTCGGATGACAACTATACTGACTAAACGAAAATCGTGCGATCTGGTATCGTACGAGGAAAATTTTCGTGCTTGTCCGATCGAATAATATCAGATGAACTGTCGTGATTGGCTCTCGAAAGTAGTGTACGCACGATCCAAAAATCATACGATTCTTCCTCAGATGACAGTTTTCGTACGATATTTGGATCGCGTGTACGGGCCATAATTCATCGTCTTGGTGGCAGTATACGGCAGCAGCGGGTCCCAGGAAAATGATTAAGCAGGCTCCGCATGACCCCTGCACGGTCAAAAGCTGGAATGTCAGAGCTTGAAACTTAGTTGGTATTATCTGAAGTGCTGAGATTCCACTATTTTTTTCTGACCTGTTTTAGGATGCGGAAGGTGGAGAAGAATTACAAGTTGGTGCGAATGTGATATGTGGGAGTGCAGAGCACAGCATTATCAGTGCTTAGGACTAATTCTGGAGTCCTGCCAGGGGTGTAGGAGGGTTCATACAGTGCATTTGTTTCCTTTGTGTCAGTGTTTGCTTAGGATTTAGCATAGATATGAAAGATAACAGAAGTTCCTCCTGCACAATGCACCCTTCTTGTTCTTCTAACAGCTTTTTAGCAGCAAGCGAAAGGTGAGATGATCTATGGCTCAACTCACAGAGAATCCCTTTCTTTCCTGTCTCATGAAAAACAGTCCTTCATCAAAATACCTTTGATACTAAAATACCTGTTCACACTGTTCTAGCCTAAACAGCCCCTGGTGTGTGTGTGTGTATAGCTTAGAAAACAAACACTATGAGCCATTTATATTCCCATAAAGTGTAGTTTTGATTGGGCATTTTCCGAAATGTATGTTTGGAGTATTTTTTTTTAATTCTGTTTATATCCATCTTTTATTCTGTTCTTCAGTCCATCATAAATGCTGCTGCCAGACTCCTCCATCTTACCAACCGCTCGGTGTCTGCTACCCCTCTCTGCCAATCCCTCCAATGGCTTCTGCTTATTCAACAAATTCAATTAAAACTACTAACAACAACTTACAAAGCCATCCACAAATCTGCCCCCAACTACATCACCAACCCAAACCAAAATACCAACCAAATTGTTCTCTTCATTCCTCCCAAGACCTCCTGCTCTCTATCTCCCTCATCACCTCCTCTCATGCTCACCTCCAGGACTTTCCAAGCCTGTTCTATGCTGTAGAACTCCCTACCCCAATCTGTCTACTTTTAGACGATCCCTGAAAACCCTTCTCTTCAGAGAAGTCTATCCTGCCCCACCTAATAACTGTACTTTTTGACACCAAACCCACACATATATTTAACAAATGGAGGGAGGACATCCTGGGAGAAGATGAGTGGGAGGACTGTGTATCAACCTATATCCCATCTATGATAGTGGCCAAGGATAGATTTATCCAGTTGAAGTTTATCCACAGGGCGTACTACACCCCGCATAGGATGGCCAGCATATACCCGAATCTAGATCCCTCATGCCCCAGATGCAATACAGAAGTAGGCACGTTCTGGCATATGGTGTGGGCCTGCCCTAAAATCCAAATACACTGGAAACGTTGAGCGAACTGATGGAGACTCAGGTACCAAGGGACCCAATGGTACTCCTGTTGAGCTATTTAGGGGAGGTTGAAGGGGACAGATATGCTAAACTCTGCATTACTTTCTCACTATTCTATGTTAGGAGGGAGAATATGATCCACTGGAAGTCAGCCGAACCCCCTACACTGAGGTCCTGGCAAAATACTGTAGCTGCTGACTTTTAGGCTGGGTTCACACTGAGTAACGGAGTGGCTCACAGCAGGGGTCTGGTGCATCTCCATTCACTGTTTCAGGTCCGATTTCAGCCCAACTTTTTGGTTGAATTTGGACCTGAAACAGACCAGAAGACGCACAGGACTGTGCAATTCACACCGGAGCCGATCTGGAGATGTGTGCACCGGCTCAATGGAGAGCCGGTCACAATCTCCTGACATGCAAATTGGATGCGGGGAAATCTGCATCCAATTCGCACTGGTGTGAACCCAGCCTTAATATTAGGTCTCTTACCTGTCCAAGAATCCAGCGTTGTCCTCACCCGAGCTGATTTTTCAATCGGCTCTCGGGTGCTTCCGCTTCCGTCTTGGCTAAGGGAAACCGGCAGTAAAGCCTTGAGGCTACACAGCCAGCTTCCTACTGCGCATGTGCGAAGCACGCTGCACTTTGTGAATGGCCCCGCTGCTGAGGAAGGAGGTGCCTGCTCCCCCATAAGGTTTCATATGTTGCAGCGGAGGGAGGGGGTCAGATGAGCAGAGCTTCCCCTTTTGGATGGAGCTTCGCTTTAATGCGTTTCCTGCATTAAATTATAACCAAGGGAAAAACTTCTTTTTTTAGTTTTAGATAGAGAGCAATGGATTAGAGCACCTGTTAGTTTGTATTGCTGTGTGTGCTCCTGTTCTGGAGATTCATCTTCTATTTGTCTTGTTTACCATTATCATTGAAAGTAAAAGAAAATCCCATATTTTGGGTTGTTCCCAGTAATAGAGGGGAGACCTTCCAATTGAAATACTAGTTCTGGTCACCTGTGGGCCACGCAGGGGGTTGGCACTATCAATACCTGGAGTATGCTGTCCAGTTCTGGGCACCAGTCCTCAGGAAGGATGTACTGGAAATGGAGCGAGTACAAAGAAGGGCAACAAAGCTAATAAAGGGTCTGGAGGATCTTAGTTATGAGGAAAGGTTGCGAGCACTGAACTTATTCTCTCTGGAGAAGAGACACTTGAGAGGGGATATGATTTCAATATACAAATACCGTACTGGTGACCCCACAATAGGGATAAAACTTTTTCGCAGAAGAGAGTTTAACAAGACACGTGGCCACTCATTAAAATTAGAAGAAAAGAGGTTTAACCTTAAACTACGTAGAGGGTTCTTTACTGTAAGAGCGGCAAGGATGTGGAATTCCCTTCCATAGGCGGTGGTCTCAGCGGGGAGCATTGATAGCTTCAAGAAACTATTAGATAAGCACCTGAATGACCGCAACATACAGGTTTATACAATGTAATACTGACACATAATCACACACATAGGTTGGACTTGATGGACTTGTGTCTTTTTTCAACCTTTTCTAGGCAATTATTCTACAAATAGTGAAATGAGACCTATGGCCCCTTTCACACTACCGCGATTTTGACGGGATTTTGTCGTGAATTCAGGGAGACTTGAGGTCTATGGACCTCAACTCACATCAAAGTCGGACCAAAGTAGTGCAGAGACTACTTTGAAGTCGGCACGACCTGAAGTCGTACTAATATAAATGGTAGTCAGTGGAAATCATGGGAAATGACTTTGCAGTCCCAAATCGTAGGACAAGTCGTACAAGTGTGAAAGGGGCCTGTGATGGAGTTCCTCTAAACTGACATATCCATTTGTTACAATGTAGGGAAGATAGAGAAGGTGCTTGGAAACGATAATGTTTACTTTTTGTGTTTACATGCATTTGCATATATATCGGTTTACATGTGTTGAGGTCTTTCACACAGACTCTTCCCTAGCATCATACGTTTGCATACGTTTACATGTGTTCAGAGTATCTAATAATGGATTCACAGTATTCAATATTTTCTAAATACTATTAAACCGAGTTCACCTGAATACAAGTAAATGCACCGTGTGCATTATATCTTTTAAAATCATTTTATTATTATTATTATTATTATTATTATTATATAAGTTTTATATAGCGCCAACAGTTTACGCAGCACTTTACAATGTAAAAGGGAGACAATACACTTACAATACAACAAAATACAAGAGGGTTAGGCGGGCCCTGCTCAGAAGAGCTTACGGGTCAGGCAAATGGTACAAAAGGTTGTAACTGTGGGAAATTGGCTGATGGATAGGATATTGGTTGGAGGTATGATAGGCTTCCCTGAAGAGATGAGTTTTCAGGGATGCCTGAAGGCTGCCAGAGTAGGAGATAGCCAGACAGATAGAAGTAGAGATTTACAGAGGATGGGAAAGGCCCTAGAGAAGTTCTAGAGACAAGCATGGGAGAAGACCAGGGAGCTTGAGAGCAGGTCTTGAGAAGAACAGAGAGGACGGGTTGGGTGATGGAGATAACATTGGTGATGTAGCTTGGGGCAGAATTGTGAGTGGCCTTGTATGTTCTAGGTAATATTTTTAATTTAATTAGCTGGGGGATGGGAAGCCAGTGGAGGGATTGGCGGAGAGGAGTGGCAGACACTGAGTGGTTGGTAAGGTAAAGGAGTCTGGCAGCAGCATTCATGATGGACTGAAGAGGGGATAGCCTATGGAGAGGTAGACCTATGAGGAGGGAGTTGCAATAACAAGGGTGTGAATGAGTAGCTTGGTCGTTTCATTAGTTAAAACGGTGTGAATTTTAGAGATGTTACGGAGGTGAAGTATACAAGCTTTTAACATTGATTTGGATTTGGGGCTGGAAGGACGGGTCAGAGTCTAGGATTAGACCTAGTACCCTGACATGAGGGGAGGGATCGATGGTTGCTGTATTGACCTTGATGGAAAAGTCATGCAGGGGGGAATATTATCAGCTCGGTTTTAGAGAGATTTAGCTTAAGGAAGTGGTGCGACATCCATGCTGATATGTCAGTTAGTAGGTTAGTAGTTCGAGAGGAGACTGAAGAAGTGAGGTGAGGAGTAGAGAGATAAATTTGGGTGTTATCGGCGTAGAGATGGTATTGGAAGCCATGGGGGGTTATTAAGTGACCAAGGGAGGAGGTGTAGATAGAGAAGCGAAGGTATCCAAGAACAGAGCCTTGGGGTACCTCTACAGAAAGAAGAAATGGAGAGGAGGGAACAGATTTGTAGGTAACACCGAAGGAGCGCTGTGATAGGTAGGAGAAAACCAGGATAGAGCAAAATCTTGGAGGCCAAGGGAACGGAGTTTGAAAAGGAGCGGCTGGTCAGCAGTATCAAAGGCCACAGAGAGGTCAAGTAGTAGGAGTATTAAGTAGTGGCCATTGGTTTTAGCAGTTAGTAAATCGTTAGTGAGTTTTAGTAAGGTAGTTTCTGTGGAGTGCTGCGAGCGAAAGCCAGACTGTGATACCGCGTACACACGGTCGGACTTTCCGGCAGGAAAAGTCAGACGGAATCTTTTCATCGGACATTCCGATCGTGTGTGGGCCTCATCTGACTTTTTTTTCGAAAATTCTGACGGACCTAGAAATAGAACATGTTTTAAATCTTTCCAACGGAATCAGTTCCTATCGGGAAAACCGCTCGTCTGTATGCTGTTCCGACGGACCAAAAAACGACGCATGCTCTGAAGCAAGTACGAGACGGCAGCTATTGGCTACTCGCTATTGAACTTCCTTTTTTCTAGTCCCGTCGTACACGTTGTCACCGCGTTCTAGATGGTCGGACTTTGGTGTGATCGTGTGTAGGCAAGACAGTTTCAGCGGAACTCTGTCGGAAAAACCTTTAGATGGAAAAAACAGTCATGTGTACGTGGCATAAGGAGTCAAGTAGGTTATTTTTAATGGGGTAGGAACTAAGGCGGTTTTAGACTAATGCCCCGTACACACGAGTGGAAATTCCGCCAGCAAAAGTCCGATTAGAGCTTTTGGTCCGAAAATGCGACCGTGTGTATGCTCCATCGGACTTTTGCTGGCGGAATTCCAGCCAGCAAAAGATTGGGAGCATGTTCTCAATTTTTCGGTCGGAAAAAGTTCCGATCTGAAATTCCGATTGTCTGTACCAATTCCGACGCACAAAATTCCTACGCATGCTTTGAAACAATTCGACGCATGCTCAGAAGCATTGAACTTCGTTTTCTCGGCTCGTCGTAGTGTTGCTCGTCACCACGTTCTTGACGGTCGAAAGTTCAGCAAACCTTTGTGTGACCGCGTGTATGCAAGCCAAGCTTGAGCGGAATTCCGTCGGAAAAACCATCCAAGATTTTTCCAACGGAAATTCCGCTCGTGTGTACACGGCATTAGCGTTCTAGAAGTTTAGAGGTGAATGGGAGCAAAGAGATGGGTCTTAAAATATTCAGGTTGGTGGGGTACAGTGAGGACATTTTAAGTATGGGACTGATATGTGCATGCTTTAGAGGAAAGAGGAAGGTGCCAGTAGAGAGGGAGAGATTAAAGATGTGAGTGAGGGAGCATAGGCTAGAATAGAAGGGTATTTTGTAACCTCTGTTTCAAAAAGTGGGGAGTGGGGAAGATGTATGCACAGTGGCAGTGTCCTCACATATTGCATCAATCTTGTCTTTGAAGTGATTGGCAATCTCTTGGGCAGTGAGTGAGTTAATGGGTAGAGGAGGTGGGGGGCAAAGCAGAGTTGAAGGTAGAGAAGAGCTGATGGGGACTGGATGACAAGGTATTAATAAAAGACAAGGTAGGTGTATTTGGCAGCATGGGGGCAGGAATAGCATGCAATTGTACATGCATTTATATGCTTTCAGAAACTTCCTCTGTTTGTAAATGTATATATTCGTGTGTGTGCAAAATTGTGGGAGAAGCTCCGTGCTTAGGATCAAAGGGTTGCAGCCTCCCCTAATAGACTCCCGTAAGGGGCTAGGATCAATAGGTAAACTGAATGGGGTAAACTGCGCTACCCTAGGCTGGAGAGGGCTATCTCAATCCCTCAGTGTTATAACAATGGTGCACCACCCAGAGGCTAGTGTGCTCCTATGGTACTAAGTGTTTAAATCACATATACCACATATACATATACCAACATATGATGTGACATGTAATAACTAATTAGAAGTGCAAACCCCAAACCAAAAAAACCTCTGCTTTTACATTAGTTAAATAATCAGTAATTAATATCCAACATAAATAACTATATTCCATCTGTGAAAAAAAGCACCATAAACAACCTCAAAAGCAATGTGTGTGTAACTATAAATAAAAAAATGTAAGCACAGAGTGATCAAAATGCAATGCTAACACTCAAAAATAGGTAAAAATATGACTAATAGTTTGTTGAAAAATGTATATGTGTATTAACATGAATAGTCCCAAAAAACAGTGATGTGTATTCTTGCTGTAACAAATGCCAGGAATTCCAAAGTGACCAAGTGCTCAGCAGATCAGGTGACTCTTGTGCTCCCCCTTAAGGGTCCTCACTCACCAGCTCCTATTACCCCTACAGGGGTGATTGGCGTGTACGAATAACCGGGCGTGATGTCCCTTGATGGCTTCTCCGAGCTATTCACCAAACCAAGATATCCAAGCGATCTCCTATTCAGCAATTCCCAATGGCAGTTCCAGAGAACACTTCAGTAAGATCCCAGGGATAAATCCTCATAAGGAAGAGATTGGGCTTCCATAGTGTAGTATAAAGGTTATTTATTTAAAAATCAAAGTAAAAAACAAGCTTCCCATCGAGTGGGTACAAAACCTTAAAAAAACCTTAAGAAGCGGCTACAGTCTATGGCAAATACAACTCCGCCTCTGCACTCACGTTACTCCCGGTACTACAGCAGGGAGCCTGAAGCGCACGCTGCACGCCGGCCCCTGAATAAATTGTATTTACCATAGACTGTAGCCACAGTTGTGCATGGCAACCAATCAGTATCTAGCTTTCATTTTCGAAACATAACTGAACAATCTCTGGTTACTATGCACAGCTGCTCCAGATTCTCTGTGCTCTAGTTTTGATGAATGGCCCCCCAATGTGATTTACAGGTTTCTGTAGTCAGATCAGTGGAAGATGAATTCTGATTGGTTGCTATTAGTGTTGGAAGTTTGTATATTGCTCTTTGCTTTCTTGAATTTACAAACCTGTGTGCATAGTCTGTTTTTATACTCAGAAATTAGAAGACTTGGCAGAAGTCCAAAGACAGGGCATATGAGGACTCTAATACCACAAATGTTTCTAAACTACTCAAACCTGTTTGGCGGAACAACTTGGTAAACCTCTGCCTTACTTGTGAAATAACTGAGGCATGTGCAAATGTTATGATCTTTGTAATAATGGTAGAAAATGTCTAAGTTACTGCTGTATGTTATAAAGATAAGAAATAAGTGGTATACATGTCAGGCAAACAGTCTAGTTTCATAGTTAGGTTGAAAAAAGTCCATCCAGTTCAACCATAAAAAAAATAAAAATAAAATAAAAAATATCGTACAATCAAATATACCCAATTCTATACCCACAGTTGATCCAGAGGAAGGCAAAAAACCCCAGCAGAGCATGCTCCAATTTGCTACAACAGGGGAAAAAATTCCTTCCTGATCCCCCAAGAGGCAATCGGATTTTCCCAGGATCGACTTTACCTATAAATGTTAGTACCCAGTTACAATATGTACAGTTACCCTGTTTCCCCGAAAATAAGACCTAGCGTGATTGACGGTGATGGCTGCAATATAAGACCTACCCCCCAAATAAGCCCTAGTTAAAGTCCTTGTAGGTCTTATTTTGAGGGTAGGGCTTATTTTCGGGGAAACAGGGTAGGGCTTATTTGGGGAGTAAGGCTTATATTGCAGCCATCACTGACAGTCACGCTAGGTCTTATTTTCGGGGGAAACAGGGTAGGAAAGTATCCAGGCCTTTCTTAAAGCAATCTACTGAGCTGGCCAGAACCACCTCTGGAGGGAGTCTATTCTACATTTTCACAGCTCTTACTGTGAAGAAACCATTTCGTATTTGGAGATGAAATCTCTTTTCCTCTAGACCTAAAGAGTGCCCCCATGTCCTCTGTGTTGACCGTAAAGAGAATAACTCAACACCAAGTTCACTATATGAACTATATATTTGAACATGTTGATCATATCTCCCCTTATTCTCCTCTTCTCAAGAGTGAATAAATTCAGTTCCTCTCATCTTTCCTCATTAGCTGAGCTCCCCCATGCCTCTTATCAGTTTGGTTGCCCTTCTCTGCACTTTCTCCAGTTCCCCGATATCCTTTGAGAACTGGTGCCCTAAACTGAACTGCATATTCCAGATGAGGTCTTACTAATGATTTGTACAGGGGCAAAATTATATTTCTCTCTCTCCATACCTCTCTTAATACAAGAAAGGACTTTGCTCGCTTTGGAAACCGCAGCTTGGCATTGCATGCTATTATTGAGCTTATGATCTACTAAAAACCCCAGATCCTTCTCCACCATTGATTCCCCCAGTTGTACTCCCCCTAGCATGTATGATGCATGCATATTCTTTGCCCCCAAGTGCATAACTTAACATTTCTCAACATTAAATCTCATCTGCCACATAGTCGCCCAATTAGACAGTGCATTGAGGTCAGCTTGTAAATTGGAGACATCCTGTAAGGATGTTATTCCACTGCATAGCTTGGTGTCATCTGCAAAGACAGAAATGTTACTTTTGATCCCAGACCAAATATCATTTATAAAGATATTAAAAAGAAAGGGTCCCAGCACTGAACCTTGGGGTACACCACTGATACACCTTACACCATTCAGAGTAAGAATCATTAACCACCACTCTCTGAATTCTGTCTTTTTGAGCCAGTTTTCTATCCATTTACAAACTGATATTTCCAAGCCTGTAGACTTTACTTTACACATGAGCCACGTGTGGGGAACTGTATCGAACGCTTTTACAAAATCCAAGTATACCATGTCCACCACCACCCCTCTGTCCAAGGTTTTACTTACCTCTTCATAAAAAGAAATCAGGTTTGTCTGACAACTTCTGTCTTTCATGAATCCATGCTGTCTGTTGCTTAAAATGTATTTTTCCAGCAAGAACTCGTCTATGTGGTCTTTTATTAAACGCTCCAGTATCTTCCCGACTATAGAAGTTAAACTAACAGGTCTACATTTACTTGGTAAAGACTTTGATGCCTTTTTAAATATAGACACCACGTTCGCCCTGCGCCAATCCAGTGGTACTATTCCCGTTATTAATGAGTCCCTAAAAATTAGATACAATGGCTTTGAAATTACAGAGCTCAATTCTTTTAGGATCTGTGGGTGGATGCCATGCCACCTTTATTCTGTCTAAATATTTCTGGACAATATCACTTTTGAGCCATTGTGGATCATTCGGGGCTGTGTCACTACCACCCCCATTATGGACATGAGCTCCCCCATGCTCTTTTGTATACACAGAGCTCAAGAAAGTATTTAATAAATTTGCCTTCTTTGTCCCCAGTCACCCACTCTAGATTATTTTGTTAAGGGCCTACATGCTCAGACCTGACCTTTTTACTATTAATATATTTGAAGAATTTTTTGGGGTTTGTCCTACTATCTTTTGCAATCTGTTTGTTTTGAAATTTGGCATCCTTGATTTCCTTTTTACATAATCTGTTAAATTCTTTGTAACATTTAAACGACACTAGTGTTCCTTCATTTTTATATTTTTTAAAAGCTCTTTTCTTATTGTTTATAGCTTTAGCTTTAACCGTGAGCCACATAGGTCTTATTTTTAGCCTGGGGAATATACTTTGCAGTTAGGACTCAGTCTTTTTGAAGAATTCTGTTCTGTGTTTATCGATGCCAATATTCCCTCCCAGTCTAAATCCTGTAGAGTAGCCCTCATCCTTGGAAAATTTGCTCTCTTGAAGTTAAGTGTTTTTATCTTTCCCGTATGTATTTCTTGTGTACAGCTAACATCAAATGAAATCATGTTATGATTTCACTGCTACCCAGGTGTTCCTTTATCTGGACATTAGTAATAAGCTCTGCATGGTTTTAGATTACCAGGTCCAACAGAGCTTCGTTCCTAGTTGGGGCCTCAATAAACTGGACCATAAAATTTTCTTGTAATAGGTTTATAAATTTTTGCCCTTTAACTTTCCCAACAGTGCCATTACTCCAGTCAATTTCTGGGTAGGTAAAATTCCCAATTATTATCACCGTCCCAGCCCTTTCCATCTGTGCAAGGAGCTGAGCCTCCACCTCCTCGTCTAGTGGGATCTACTTCTGTTATGTCCGATATTCATAATCCAATCCATCAGTTTTTTCAAAAGCACTCTTTTTTTTCCAGAAAATGTAGCTTAAAAATCTTAAAGTGGAACTTTACCCATAAAAACTTGATAAAATTAGAAAGGAATATACATAATAATTATGCTACCAAAATGAGTGCGTGCTGTAAATTGCCTCCAGCATTGTTCCTGTTTCTTCTTGCTTGAGGATGCCATTTTGCTGTAGCCCAGAGCCTCTGAACAGCAGTAATTGTGTTCAGCAGATCGGCCTCTACAAATTTAGCACAGTGCCTAAAAATAGAGAGCAACTGAACATGAGCAGGGTGGGACAGTGTATGACTGGATTTTAAACAGTATAGGCACTTATTTTTAATGATTTACATAGCTATACCTGCAAAACGCGCCAGCCTGAAATGATCTAGGGGTTGTAAACCTTCAAGGTTTTTCACCTCAATGGATTCTATCCATTGAGGTGAAAAACCTCCTTTAATGCTTCAGCCCCCCCAAGCCCCCGTTTTACTTACCTGTACCCACTCTATCTCGTCCCGGGAAACAAGAACAGCAGCAAAAGCTGGTGTCTCGGGTCCTGATTGGATGGATTGATAGCAGCGCAGCCATTGGCTCCCGCTGCTGTCAATCAAATCCAATGACTCGGGCGGGGCCGAGTCATATATTCGGCTTCTATGGACGCCGAATGTATGACTCAGGAGCGCGCCCGCAAGGTAACCCCCCGGGAGAGAGCTTCTCCCAGGGGGTTATCTAATACGGGGAGGAGCCACGAGAGCCGCCGAGGGACCCCAGAAGAGGATGTTCGGGGCCACTCTGTGCAAAACGAGCTGCACAGTGGAGGTAAGTATGACATGTTTGTTATTAAAAAACAAAACAAAAAACAAAGCTTTAGTGTCACTTTAATTTTCTGACTAAAGTTTCACTTTAAGCAGACTTAATTGGTAATGATATACAGATTTTCGAAGCATCCAAATCTGCCCATACACACTTCGAATTTGCTTGTTCAGCCCACGAGAATTCCATCAAATCTCTCCACCATGCTAAGCATGTCAACTGCTGACCAGTGCCAATGTAGGGGTGCTGCTAACAGGGTCAATGTCAGCTTGGATTCAAGATTCAAGCAGCGTATGACCAGCTTTAGCCTTCGTCTTCCTTTTCTAACCACTTCCCATTACTGGTGACATATGCAAAGAATAGTAACTGAATAGACTGTAACTGAAAGGACAGACGTGTCTGATGTAAAGTGCTGTCATTGACAGCTGGACTTTACTTCCTCAGTGCTGTAGAATAGGCAATATGGCCGCGTCCAGTGGAAGATTAACTGGTCTTAGTGGACACACCAAGGTTGGGTTCTCACATATGTGAATTGGATGTGGGTTTTTTCCACATCCAATTCGCATGACAGGAGATTGGGACCGGCTCTCAATGGATCCGGTTCACACATCTCCAGGGCGGCCGTGGAGCGGATTGCACAAAGATCCTGTGCATCTTTGGATCAGTTTCAGGTCCGAATTTAGACAAAAATTTGGGCTTGATTCGTCCCTGAGACGGAGAACGGGGATGCAGCGGACCCCTGCCGCATCCGTATTAAGTGTGAACCCAGCCTTAAGCAAGGTTTTGGCTCACTGATTATTTATTGTGAGTTGTTTAAAAGAGGAGTAGTTTGTATGAGGCCTCTGTTTTTGTGAACAATGACAGCTAAAGACAACTTTCACCTTGAAGTATTTTTAGGTGAATGTTAAAGGAGTTGTAAAGTCTCAAGGTTTTTCACCCTAATGCAATCTATGCATTAAGGTGAAAAACCTTTTGTGGTGCAGCTGCTCCCCCAGAGACCCCCTTTTACTTACCTGAACCCAATCTTTCCAGCGATGCGAACAAGCACAGCAGCTCCAGCCGCTGTCTTGGGTCCTCATTGGATAGATTGATAGCAGCAGGGGCCATTGGCTCCCGCTGCTGTCAATCAAACCCAGTGACACGGGGGCCGAGTCCTGCTGTCTGTCAATGGACGCAGCAGCAGGATTCGGGAGCGCGCCCGCACGAGTGCCTCCATGGAATGTGGCTCTCCGTGGGGGCACTCGATGCGGAGCAGGAGGCAAGAGCGCCACCGGGGGACCCCAGAAGAGGAGGATCGGGCCGCTCTGTGCAAAACCCTTGTACAGAGCAGGTAAGTATAACATGTTTGTTATTAACAAAAACAGAACAAAAAAAACGAACCTTTACAATCACTTTAAGACAGATGAGCATGTGTCTTCTACGTTGGTTGATAATCCTCGATGTACAGGTCCCAGAAGCTGGTACAATGGCACGTTTGAGGTGGCATAACTTAACTTTGCGACAGGTTAGTGCATGCTTGCTTGTTTTGTGATGCCATCCAGGGTATAGCCTGTGTGAGATTGTCATCAGGTAGCATTGTCTATGTTGAACAGGCCAAATTTTGCAGCCACCATGCCTGTTATGCCGCGTACACACGAGCGGACTTTCCGGCATACTTGGTCCGGCGGACCAGAGTCCGCCAAACAATCCGATCGTGTGTAGGCTCCGGCGGACTTTTTTTCCCCGAAAGTCTGCCGTACCTAGATTTGAAACATGTTTCAAATCTTAGTCCGCCGGACTCCGTTCCTGACAGAAAGTCAGTTCATCTCTATGCTGGTCCGACGGACAGGGTATTGCATCTCGCGCTCGCTGCAATAGAAAAAACAAATTTTCCTATTGCGCCAAGCGCGGGGCATCCCAGGCCCTTAGGTCTGGTATGGATTTTAAGGGGAACCCCCTATGCCGAAAAAACGGCGTAGGGTCCCCCCTAAAATCCATACCAGACCCCAATCCGAGCACGCAGCCCAGCCGGTCAGGAAACAGGGTGGGGACGAGCGAGCGCCCCCCTCCTGAGCCGTACCAGGGCGCATGCCCTCAACATGGGGGGTGGGTGTTGTCCCCATGTTGATGAGGACAAGGTCCTCTTCCCGACAACCCTGGCCGTTGGTTGTTGGGGTCTGCGGGCGGGGGCTTATCGGAATCCGGGAGCCCCCTATAATAAGAGGGCCCCCAGATCCCGGCCCCCCACCCCATGTGCATGAGTATGGGGTACATGGTACCGGGTGATGTTGACCACGCCCCCTAAAACGTCACAGTCCCAGCATGCCTAGGGACTGTGACGGCATAAGGGGGCGGGGTCTCCACCTATATAAGTCACATCAGAGCGCTCAGAGAGCAGTCCAGCCGGAGAGACGGTCGTGTCAACATCTGGAGAAGAGAAGAGGGAAGAAGACAAGAAGCCAGAAGTCCAGGCCTCCGCTGGCAAAAGAGCGGCATGAAGACAGCGGAGGAGTCGGCAGAAGAACTGCAACACTGGGAGAAGAGGCCAGAGAGAGCGGAGAAGAACCAACCAGACGCCGGGAGAAGAGGAACCGGATGGACCCCCGAAGCCGGAGGAAGACCCCCGAAGCCGGAGAAAGACCCCCCCGGAGCTGTCTAATAAATTATTTTAAAAACCTGTGTAGTGTGTTGTATTATTGACACTTTTTCCCTAGGTAAATGGGTAAGGGTACCATGTACCCCATATTCATTCACATAGGGTGGGGGGCTGGGATCTGGGGGCCCTCTTATTATAGGGGGCTCCCGGATTCCGATAAGACCCCGACAACCAACGGCCAGGGTTGTCGGGAAGAGCCCTTGCCCTCATCAACATGGGGACAGGGTGCTTTGGGGTGGGCGCTTGCTCGTCCCCACCCCCTTTCCTGACCGGCCGGGCTGCGTGCTCTGATCGGGGTCTGGTATGGATTTTAGGGCGGACCCCACGCCGTTTTTTCGGCGTAGGGGGTTCCCTTTATAATCCATACCAGACTTAAGGGCCTGGTATGCCCCGCGACGGGGCTTGCAAGGTGTCAATCTCGCCGATAAAAGCGGCGAGATTCACTTCCTTTTCTAGTCCCGTCGTACCCGAGTCACGTTAAAAATGAACGGACTTAGCCGTGTGTGGGCAAGTCCGTTCATTCTGAAAGTCCGCCGTAACTCCGGCGAAAGTCCGTCGGAAAGACGGGCGGACCTAGCCTGCCGGAAAGTCCGGTCGTGTGTAGGCAAGTCCGTCCGTTCAGGTAGTCCGCCGGAAAGTCCAGCGGAAAGACCGTCGGACCAAGTCTGCTGGAAAGTCCGATCGTGTGTACGAGGCATTAAAGCGTGTAATTGCCCCAACTAAAAGAAGGGGCACCCTTCTGTTTGGTGGGAGCTGACATTTAGGTTGAGGGTCCTTCTGTCATGGTACGATCAGGGGAGGACATGGTTCTTATTGAAAATGTTCAATAATGTAAATGGGGAATTTGCTGTAAAATCTGAATGTTCAGAAGATGCAATCAAAAATAAATTGATGCCTTTAATGAAGACAATATGCTTTTGTTCAAACTGTACCAAAAAAGCCCGAAAAAACAATTTATATGGCAATACACTGATAATGTTTCCATGTATGTCTGTTAAGGCCAATCGCGCAGTCATATCTCTAGGATCAGTTGCTGCAATTGCATCATTTTGAGATGTTTGTTTTATCCAGTATCCTAACAACAAAGATTTCTTTTTTGATTGCTGATAAATTTTAGCAGCTCTTCTAGATCAGGCAGCTCCACTCTTTTAAAGAATTTCCTGTCTAGTGAAAGATTTGCGCATTGTATGAAGCATATAACAAAATTCATGGGAGAACAAAGCACGCGTTCAATTACATAGTTAGGTTACATTTTCTCCAAAGACGGGCTTTAAAGTAAAAGTTGAGTCAAAATCTAACTAAGGCTAAATGTATAAAAAGCAGAATGAAACTAATTTAAAAAAAAAAAAAAATACTCACTGGCAGGTTTTCATAAAAGAAGAGACCCTATTGGCCTCTACTGGCCTTTCAGCGGTAATGTTTACTGAGCCGTGCATGCGCAGCTCATATTACATTTACAGCACTGCTCTGTGCCGTGATGAAGTGACTTCCTTGGGCATGCACAGGAGCGATGTTATCACAGCCCAGCCATTTAAGCGGGCAAACAGAGCAAACCCAGAAGGAAAACTGGGAGGAGATTGAAACGCCCGAGTGCTGACAGTGTTAGTATGTTGTGCATACTAGTACATTATGGCACAAACCTCCTGAGGGCCTTTAAAAAAAAAAAAAAAATTGAGCGTAGTTTAATTCAGCTTGAACCATGCATATTTTTAGCCCCCAAGTGCATAACTTGGCATTTATCAACATTAAACCTGGTTTGACAATTGACATGTATTTGCCCAGTCAAACAGGCATTGAGGTCAGCTTGTAAGTCTGAGCTATACAGTATTTTAGTATTATAGTATTCCTCTACATAACTTTGTGTCATTTGCAAATACAGAACTTTTAATCTGTTATGCTATATCAAAGCTGGACAATTCCTGGTCACCATGGCAACTGAAAAAAACCCTCTTGGCGTCCAGTTCATTGAGAGCTATTGCCAGTGGGGAGACCGGTGCTGGTATGCAAGGACTAATGTTGGGCAAAGCCGGCACAGCCATTAATATGAAAGTATTGACAGCTGGCTTTGTGCAGGACAGACTGAGATACGTTCACTTTACTTCCATATCGGCAGGACTATCGGCTCAGTCTGTCTTAAACACCAGCTGTCAATGCAGTCACATTAGCTGCTATGTTCACATGCAGGTGCCAGGTTTACCAACGATAGCCCCAGCATTTCAGTGCCACCTCCCTACTGGCCTCCACCTTCTCAAGCCAACATTTGTCCGCTCCATGACTTGTCTGTGTTATCGGAGACAGGCGCAACTACAAGGCAAGCAAACTGTGGGAATATTGGACACTTTCTGTTTATGTGCAGCAATGCTTCCTAAACTTGCAAGGAATTTCCACCATCCTTCACCAACTCCTGCAGACACTCATTGGTGTACTGCTCTTCAGGCCTTCTGAAGACCACTTCTAAAAAAAAGACTTCTCTGGACTGTAGATGAGTCTACCAGAGTCCCACTGGTTTCTGCCAGGTCTGAGATGATGATGCTGGACATCTTCTGATTTCTAAGGGTTGACAGTATGATGTTCCTGTCATCTGCTGCAATAAGTTTCCTTGGCTGACCACTGTGTTTTTGGTTTCATTGTTGCCCATTTCTTTGTGCTTCTACAAAAGACCTGATAATTGCCTGTCTTCCTTGAAATTTCTGCCTGTGAGAGAGATCTTGTTGATGTACTTAAGGATCCGTTCACACTTGTGCGACTATAAATTCGTATGATTTCCATTGCAACTTTGATGCAACTTTGGATGGGTACGACTTTGCCTGTTGACTTTGGATTTGACTGTTGCACAACTGTCACATTGATGACATTAAGGTGTGACTTTTGAGAGATTACATGGCAGTCTATGGCTCTCAAGTCGCATTAAGGCTCGATTCACACCTATGCATGTTGCTTTTGAGCGTTTTTGGAGGTTTTTTTTTCATGCTTGCCACGTTTTTGAGCCGCGTTTTTGCCGCGTTTTTGCCGCGATTTGCGTTTTGCGGTTTTTTTTTTTTTTTACAGTTTTTTTTACAGTCTAAAAAAAAATGTAAAAAAAATTAAAAAAAAAAAAAAAAAAAAAAAAAAGGCAAAAACGCACCAAAAACGCATCAAAAACGCTGCAAAAACGGTGCACTTGCGTTTTTGATGCTTGTCCATTGAAAACCATTACATGCAAAACGCTGCATTTTGCATGAAAAAAAGTCCCCGACCCTTTCCAAAAACGCAAAGAAACAAAAAAGCATTGATGTGAACATGTTCCATAGGAACCCATGTTAAAAAATTCCCGTGCATTTCTGCAAAATGCATCAAAAAACGCGCTAGTGTGAATGGGGCCTAAAGCAGTGCAGGAACCTTTTTAAAACTTCAAATTTAAGTTGAATGTTTTTGAACGGCTTCCATTGAAATACATAGGCTGCAACTTGTCATATGACATTGTGTACAAAGTCATATGACAGGTTGCAAAAGTGTGAATGGAGCCCGAGTCTTTTTGCTGTGCTGAGTCTTGCCCATATGTTCATACATGTATACACTATATTGCCAAAAGTATTGGGATACCTGCCTTTACACGTACATGAACGAAGTAAACCCTCCTATCGTTTTCCGCCAAGGAAGCCGCCATCTTGGCCTCTGTTTAGTCTAGAACTGGCATGATGCTGCACATGTGATCAGTTATGACACCGGCCATTGGATGGTTTGACAGTTTGGTTGAGAGCACAACCAATGGGAGTGTTACTTTTCCGGCATGTGCCGGGAAGGTAACTGTTTTATGGATGGGTTTACTTCCGCTTTAATGGCATACCAGTCTTAGTTGGTAGGGTTCAATATTGAGTTGGCCCACCCTTTGCAGCTATAAGGGCTCATGCACACTGCAGCTCAAAAAAAACCCCTAAAGCCGCTTTGTACAGGCATTCAAGCTTTTATATGCAGAAATAAAAGCTCAAAGAAGCTTGTTCTTTTTTGTGCTCTTTCTTGCGCTTTTTTGTTTGTTGTTTTAGCTCTTTTGAGCTTTTTGGAACATAAGCGTTTTTTTCACAAACCCTCCTAGATAGCATTTTCTTAACCACTGTATAAACAAAACAAAAAGCTGAAACAAACATTTCCGCACGTTTTCACATGTTTTTGAGCTCTTTGGGGCAATAGCTAATTTTTTTGCCTGTAGGAGCATATGCCTGAAAAGGCCCTAGTGTGCATGGATACATTGGTTAACATGGAGGGGAGTTTCCAGGCAGAAAAAATAAGAGCCCAGATCGGCTCAAAAGCCTGTAGGAGCCGCTTTTTTGAGCTCCTTTAACCACTTCAGCCCCGGAAGGATTTACCCCTTTAATGACCAGGCTAGTTTTTGCGATACGGCACTGCGTCGCTTTAACTGACAATTGCACGACAATTGTGAGACATTGTAGGCATTCAAAATTGGCGTCTTTTTTTCCCACAAATAGAGCTTTCTTTTGGGGGTATTTGATCACCTCTGCGGTTTTTATTTTTTGCACTATAAACAAAAAAAGTGTGACAATTTTGAATTAAAAATGATATTTTTTACTTTCTGCTATAATACATATCCAAAAAAAAATATATAAAAAAAAAATTTCATTCATCAGTTTAGGTCAATATATATTCTGCTACATATTTTTGGTAAAAAAAAATCCGCAATAAGCTTATATTGATTGGTTTGCGCAAAAGTTATAGCATTTACAAAATAGGGAAAAGATTTAGGGGCTTTTTATTGTTTTTACTAGAAATGGCGACGATCTGCAATTTTTAGCGGGACTGCGACATTGTGGCGGACAAATCTGACCCTAAGTGACACTTTTTGGTGACCAGTGACACCAATACAGTGATCAGTGCTATAAAAAGGCACTGCTCACTGTATAAATGACACTGGCAGGGAAGGGGTTAACACTAGGGGTGATCAAAGGGTTAAATGTTCCCTAGGGAGGTGTTTCTAACGGTCAAGGGGACGGACTGACTGGGAGAAGAAAGAGATCGCTGTTCCTGATCACTAGGAACAGCTGATCTCTCTCTCTCTCTCTCTCTCTCCTCCCCTGTCAGAGTGGGGACCCGCCTTGTTTACATCGGCAGATCCCCCGTTCTACCACTTTCCCTCGATTGCGTGTGGCCGGCGGGCGCGCCAAGCAAATGCTAGTGCACGGAACGCCGGACATGTACGGCGATTCGCGCAGAGGAGCCAACCTGCTGCAGTATAACTGCGGTGGCTGGTCGGGAAATGCTTAAGCTGCAGTGTGCATGAGCCCTAAAAGCTTCAGCTCTTCTGGGAAGGCTGTCCACAAGGTTTAGGAGTGTGTCTATGGGAGTGTTTGACCATTCTTCCAAAAGGGCATTTGTGAGGTCAGACACTGATATTGGATGAGAAGTCCTGGCTCACAGTTTGTGTTCTAAATCATCCCAAAGGTGTTCTATCGGGTTGAAGTCCGGACTCTGTGCAAGCCAGTCAAGTTCCTATTATTATTATTATTATTATTATTATTATATATGTATATATGTGTTATTGATATTGTTATATATATTTACATAGTTACATAGTTACATAGTAGGTGAGGTTGAAAAAAGACACACGTCCATCAAGTCCAACCTATGTGTGTGATTATGTGTCAGTATTACCTTACATATCCCTGTATGTTGCGGTCATTCAGGTGATTATCTAATAGTTTCTTGAAGCTATCAATGCTCCCCGCTGAGACCACCGCTTGTGGAAGGGAATTCCACATCCTTACCACTCTTACAGTAAAGAACCCTCTACGTAGTTTAAGGTTAAACCTCTTTTCTTCTAATTGTAATGAGTGGCCCCGAGTCTTAATAAACTCTTCTGCGAAAAAGTTTTATCCCTATTGTGGGGTCACCAGTACAGTATTTGTAAATTGAAATCATATCCCCTCTCAAGCATCTCTTCTCCAGAGAGAATAAGTTCAACGCTCGCAACCTTTCCTCATAACTAAGATCCTCCAGACCCTTTATTAGCTTTGTTGCCCTTCTTTGTACTCGCTCCATTTCCAGTACATCCTTCCTGAGGACTGGTGCCCAGAACTGGACAGCATACTCCAGGTGCGGCCGGACCAGAGTCTTGTGGAGCGGGAGAATTATCGTTTTATCTCTGGAGTTGATCCCCCTTTTAATACATGCCAATATTCTGTTTGCCTTATTAGCAGCAGCTTGGCATTGCATGCCATATTTTTTACATTTAACTGTCTTTAGAGAGCTTAAGCCCCTTTCACACTTGTGCGACTTGTCCTGCGACTTGGGACTGCAACGTCATACCCCATGAGTACCATTCATATCTGTGCAACTTCAAGTTGCACCGACTTCAAAGTAGTCCCTGTACTACTTTGGTCCGACTTTGATGCAAGTTTACACAGGCAATCCCTGAAATCGCAGCCAAATTGTGTGACTTTGAAGTCGCGGCAGTGTGAAAGGGGCCTTAATTGTCTCCCCGCACAGCTGATTCTGTTTGATTCATTGCTTTATTATAAGCTCACCTGTAGGAAAAAAAAAATCACAAAGCTGAGTTTACTAGCCTTTTAAGAATACTAAAGCAAAAAATTGAAACTCAGCAGATACACATAATGTAGCTGCTGACTTTTAATATTAGGACACTTACCTGTCTAGGAATCCATCGATGTTGGCACCCCAGCTAATGTTTCCATCGGCTCTCAGGTGCCGCCGCCACCATTTGCGGCGAGATTTCTGGGAGGGGGGGGCCGATACCAGTCAAAAACAGGTACCCGCTCCACCTTCACCCCCAAAAGGGGGGGGGGGGGGCAGATAAGCAGAACTTTCACTTTTGGGTGGAACTCCACTTTAAATATATATGTGTGTGTGTGTGTGTGTGTGTGTGTGTGTGTGTGTGTGTGTGTATATATATATATATATATATATATATATATATATATATATATATATATATATATATATATATAATTTTTATTTTGTTTTTTTTTTATATATCAGTTATATATATATATAATTTTTATTTTGTTTTTTTTATATATTTTATATACATATATTATATTATGGCGTGAGGGTATATAATTATATCCATCTTCCCTTATATAATTATATTATATTATATATATTTTTTATATATCAGTTATATATATATATATATATATAATTTTTATTTTGTTTTTTTTTTTAAAAACAGTTTAATCTCACTTAAAGCTGGCCAGAACCAGAATGCTGTTTGCTTGTAGATTGTGACCATACTGACACCCTAGCGCTCTTCAATCTGCCTTTAGAGACTGAGATTGAAGACTACAAGCACTCTCATGGTTGGCACAGTCATCGGTATGTCCTTGCATTGTGTAATCCAGCACTGACTCTCCCCAGAGCGGAGGATGTAGAAGGTGGCTATGAAGGCACAGCTGTTTGCCTGTGTACATAAGCCCAAGTAAGCTTTATTATATTGACAGAAGAAAATCCAACCCCATTTCACCTGAAAGCAAGTCAAGCAGTGACTAAGACGTCACTGCTGAGCCTTTTCATGGCAGAATGCATCATCGTTTACTGGCAGACAGCTTTAAGTGGATTCTCCTCTGTCTGCGCTCTGTATTTCCAGAAGCTGCTCTGTGATCTTTCTGATTGGGGTTATACCATGAAAGCCTCATATTGTCCCTGCAGGAGAGCAATTTCTAAACATTACAGTGCAGCCAGCCATAGGAAATTTCTATTACAGCAGGATTCAGGCCAGCACTTGCAGGTCATCGGTTTGAAGAAAGTTGTTTCTTTAACCACTTCAGCTCCGGAATAATTGACCCCTTCCTGACCAGGCCATTTTTTGCGATACGCCTTTAACTGACAGTCGTGCGACGCTGTACCCAAACAAAATTTACATCCCTTTTTCCCCACAAATAGAGCTTTCTTTTGGTGGTATTTGATCACCTCTGCGTTTTTTATTTTTTTTTTATTTTTTGTGCTTTAAACAAAAGAAGAGCGACATTTTTGAAGAAAACACAATATCTTTTACTTTTTTGCTATAATAAATATCCTGATTTTTTTTTTTTAAACAAATTTCTTCCTCAGTTTAGGCCGATATGTATTCTTCTACATATTTTTGGTAAAAAAATTGCAATAAGCGTATATTGATTGGTTTGCGCAAAAGTTATAGCGCCTACAAAATAGGGGATAGATTTATGGCATTTTTATAATTATTTTTTTTTTTCTACTAGTAATGGCAGCGATCTGTGGTTTTTAGTGGTACTGCGATATTGCGGCAAACAAATCGGACACTCTTGACACATTTTTGGGACCAGTGACATTTATACCACGATCAGTGCTATAAAAATGGACCGATGACTGTATAAATGTCACTGGCAGGGAAGGGGTTAACACTAGGGGGCAATCAAGGGGTTATCTGTGTTCCCTAGGTGTGTTCTAACTGTGGGGGGATGGGACTGACTAGGGGAGGAGATCGATCGGTGTTCATACTTAGTATGAACACACGATTTGTCTCCTCTACCCTGACAGAACTGGGATTTGTGTGTTGACACACACAGATCCCGGTTCTCGCTCTGTCACCAGCAATCGCAGGTGCCCGGCGGTCATTGCACCCGCCGGGCACTCGCATCGGCTCCGGGGACATCTTAGACTTCATGTACACGGGACATTGTTTAACCTCTCCTGAACTATTTAACTTGACAGCTAGAAACCGGCTTCTAAAAATGTCAGTTTATGTTTACATGCCGCGTTTGCGCTAGAAGCGTTTGTAAAAAAAAAAAAAAAAAATTATTTATTTTTTGTTAAAATGATAAACGTCTGTAAACGAAATGCTGCTAGACGCACATTACCGGGTTTAGCCGCGTTTCAAATGCCTCTGAGCAACCGTCTAAACCCTTTTTTTTTTGCGTTCCAAAAAATGCTTCTAAACTCAACTGCGTAGAAAAGACTATAAACGAACCTGTGTACATGTACTGATAAGATGGCAAAGAGGAGAGTTCAGGGGCAGCCGAAAAAAATGCCCAAATGCTCCCAAACGTCCGTTTACAAGCAGCGGTGTTCATGAGGCCTTAAAGAGCCGACGTACAGCTATGACAGCTCGCCCAGGGGAGCCAACCTGCCGCAGTATAACTGCGGCACCCAGTCGGGAACCGGTTAAAGTGGCTTTTTTGCCAACTCACTTTCAACATTAAACATTAACTGTCAAATTTTGTGTTTAAGAATTTGCCGTCACTCTTATGCTATTAAATAGGCAGGAAGAGGAGGGGACTCCTGATGTGAAAAAATAAAAATTCGGCTGGTTCACACCACTATTTCTGAGTTCCCGATACTATTTTGAATATGTGTTAACACGTTTTTTTCAGTGCTTTCCAGAGTGCTTTTTTTTTTTTTAAATAAAAACAAGTGCAGAGCTAGAAATATCAAATATGCAATGGTAAACATATAAATATGAAACAAACACACATTCAAGTGCAAAAAGTGTAAGAATAAAAATTTAAAAAAAAATCAAATGTCCATATGTGAAATATGAATCAGCAAAATGTGAAAGTCCACATGTGAAGTAATAGTGAAGGGGTATCTCCTCAATTTCAAAACAAAGGTGAACACCAGAAGACATATGGATATTCAATAGGGAAAGATGGGTACCCTTACCGGATAAGTAGGACGCACATACCATATAGCAGTGCGTCAGAAAGGCATAGGGAGGATCTCCCGTGATGTCCAGCTGGACAATATCTTGTAAGCCGCGAGCACCGATGGACACAAGAGGGAAGGTGGTCCCAGACGAAAATTCGACGGCTGTCACTCACAATACCCATTTCTGGAAGGGATGGTCCAGGGATGGTCATCAGCATTCAAACATGGGAAAAAGAAAAAGGGGAACTCCACATGGTGCAGGTCAACCAAATTGGGATTTATTGGAATAAAACACCATACAAAGATAAAAAGTGATCACTGTAAAAATAAAAATGGCAATGTGGGAAGCTAAAAATGCTAGCCCTACGCGTTTCGACTGAAAAGTCTTCAACAGGGGCAAGCGTGTGATACCAAAACTCTACTGCTCCTGGACGCACTGGTTGTAGTCTTTTCTGTCTTTAAATGCCCCTGCTTATAAACTCCTCCAAATGGCTATGGGGGTTATTTACGAAAGGCAAATCCACTTTGCACTGCAAGTGCACTTGGAAGTGCAGTCGCTCTAAATCTAAGGGGTAGATCTGAAATGAGGGGAAGCTCTGCTGATTTTATCATCTAATCATGTGCAAGCTAAAAGGCTGTTTTTTATTTTCCTTGCATGTCCCCCTCGGATCTACAGCGACTTTACTTCCAAGTGCACTTTCAGTGCAAAGTGGATTTTCCTGTAGTAAATAACCCCCTATGTGTTCATTGACACACAGGCTAACATGCAGGGGAGATTAGAAGCAGGAAGAAATGCCAAACACCCCTAGGAGCAGCAGAAAAAATGTCAAGTGTGCATGAGGCCTTACAATTCACTATCAGCTGCAGGGTTGCCAACCCCCCACAGCCATTTTTACTGACAAAACATAGAAAATTTACTGGCAGAGCACATTTTTTTGCTGACAACCTGAGAAATTACAGAACTCCTATTGAAAACTAACACAGTGAATATTTGAACAGTATAAACATGATATGGAAACACTGACAATACCTATAACAAAGTAATTTGCTTGATTTACACTTAAAGTGGAGGTCCGCTGAAAAAAAAAAATATTAAAAGCCAGCAGCTACAAATACTGCAGCTGCTGACTTTTAATATATGGACACTTACCTGTCCAGGGAGCCCGCGATGTCGGCAGCCGAAAGCGATCCGTCTGTTGGCTCTCAGCTGCTGCCACCGCCATCTTCGGTAAGGGAATAAGGAAGTGAAGCCGTGCTGCTTCACCTCCTGGTTCCCTACTGCGCATGCGCAAGTCACGCTACGTGTCCTCTCTGGTCCCTGCTATGTTCTGTGTCTCACAGAATACAGCGGTGGAGGAAAGTGTAGGCGCCGGAAGTGGCGTAGGTCACCGCAAGCGCCGCGGTGATCTATGCCAGGAAGTGGGAGCAAATACCTGTATTAGACAGGTATCTGCTCCCTCCTCCCCGCTGAAAGGTGCCAAATGTGACACTGGAGGGGGGGGAGGAATCCAAAAAGTGGAAGTTCCATTTTTGAGTTGAACTCCACTTTAATTTCATGCTTGTGTTGACAATTTATCAGCCCCTGATATTTACTGGCAGTTGTTAAAAAAAAAACACAGATTTTTAGAAACGGTCAGTATATTTACTGGCGGTTGGCAACCCTGATCAGCTGTAGTTCCAGAGTCTAGGTAGGATTCAGTATGGGGCTGGGCTCTGCAGTAATTCTTTCTTATTCAGATGAAACTGGCTCTATGGAAGTTGTGTGCACCACATAGTAGTACATAACAGCAGCGGCTGGCACCCTCTGAAGTCCAGGGGGTATGCCTACGACAGTCATTAGGTCTTGTAGATCAGTGGTCATCAACTCCTGTCCTCAGGGCCCACTAACAGGCCAGGTTTTATGTATTACCTTGGGGAGATGCAGACTAGAATACTGCAATCACTGAGCAGCAAATGATATCACTTGTGATGTATTTCAGTTATCTTGCAAACCTGGCCTGTTAGTGGGCCCTGAGGACAGGGTTGATGTCAGGACCTTGGTAGGAGACCGAGTTGCTGAGAGGGCTCCCCTTGCGGCCGAGTGCAGCACAACCCTGAATATGGTACAGGGATGTGGTGCTCACAGAAGCACGGGTTGCCTGGAAGTAGGAGCCGGTGTTGGTGGCTTGATAGAGAAAGTCCGTAGAGGCAACGTGCTTAGGATCCAAGGAGGGGACCAGTGGAAGTCCAATAGGAAAATCAGAAGCCAGGCCAGGGGGTCAAACACAGTAAGCAGTCCGAGAATCAAAGCGACAAGTCCAGGTACAGGAGACAGAGGAATGCGGAGTCCGTTTAGCCAAGCCGGGGTCAGATGCAGGAAGCAGGCAGGGAGAGTCAGAAGCAAGCCGGTTGAATAAGCCAGGAGGTCCAGAGAAGTCGATAACAAGCCGGGTCGGTACACAGGAAGTCAGGATAACAGGAAGTCAGGAAAACAGGAAACACAATCACAGGAACACAGGAAGAGCTGACGATAATCCAGCAATGTGGCACCATCAGTGGGACGTTTAAATAGACAAGGTGTAGTATCACGTCGTACGCACACCGTTCCGTTCGTGCGTTCGTAACATCGCGACGTTGCTACGCACGTGCATACGTCCGAATGTGGTGCCAGACGTCCGCCTAGTAGAAACATTGCACACCCGTGTGCGTTGATGCGCGTTAGCGCGGCCTTGCCTGTGCTGGTTTGCTAGCCTATTTCCCTGACAGTTCCCCCCCCCAAGGGGCAGCCTCCGGATGCCTAAACGTGCCCATTTTTCAGGATACCTACTGCGAAATCTCTGAATTAGCCTAGGAGCGTGTACATAACTTGCGGGCTCCCAAGAGTTTTCTTCTGCAGAATACCCCTTCCATTTGACTAGAAATTGAATTGTCCTACCTCTCCGACGACAGTCAAGGATAGATTCAACTTCAAATTCTGCTTCATCTCCAACCTGGACCGGAGGTGGGGGCACTTCTTCTCTCCCTGGAAAAGGACTAGAAACAACATGTTTAAGGAGTGACACATGAAAAACAGGATGGATCTTGAAAGATTCGGGTAAAGTGAGTTCAAAGGCTACAGGGTTGATTTCGCGTTTGATCTCGAAAGGACCCAGGAACTTGGGTCCCAATTTCCGAGATGGGCATGGTAGCTTGAGATTTATAGATGAGAGCCAGACCTTGTCCCCTATCTTAAAGGTAGGGCTCGCTCTTCTCTTCCTATCGTACTGCTTCTTATATTCTTCTTGGGCCTTCTTCATGGTATCCTGGAGTGTCTGATAATTATTATGGATGAAATCCACTCTGTCCTGAACCGCCGGTACTGAAGATTCCGGAATGACGTTGGGTAGGAATGAGGGGTGGAAGCCGTAATTCGCCCAGAAGGGTGATTGGTTGGTAGAAGTGTGTGTTGAGTTATTATACGCAAATTCTGCACAAGGTAATAGTTGAATCCAGTCATCTTGAGAAAAGGAACAGAAGCACCGCAGATACTGTTCCAGCGTTTGGTTGGTCCTTTCGGTCTGACCGTTACTCTGTGGGTGGTAAGCTGTGGACAAACACATTTCTATAGAAAGTAACTTGCAGAGGTTTCTCCAAAACCTAGAAGTAAATTGTACCCCTCTATCTGATAAGATGTTATTTGGTAATCCGTGTAGTCGAACAATTTCCTTAATAAAGATTTTTGCTGTATCTAAGGCAGAGGGGGTACCTTTCATAGGTAAAAAATGCGCCATTTTGGACAGGCGGTCTACTACCACCAAGATGGTAGTAAATCCTTCTGAGGGGGGTAAATCCACGATAAAGTCCATGGAAATCTTCCTCCATGGTTGTTCTGGGACTGGCAATGGTCTTAACAAGCCCCAAGACCTGGCGTTGGATCCTTTGTTCCGTTGGCAGATGATGCAGGAGCCGACATAGGTTTTACAATCAAGTTTCAAAGTGGGCCACCATAGGGACCGCTGAACTAGCTCAGTTGTTTTTCGAACCCCAAAATGACCAGCTAGCTGATGGTCATGAAAGGTCTTCAATACTTGTAATCTGGCTTGCTGGGGAACGAAGATCTTATCTTGGTGCCATAGGAGTCCCTCTTGGCTTCTTAGGGAAGAGACTTCCGCTTCAGTACACTGACTAGAGGCCTGCTCAATAGAGGATCTTAGGTCAGGTTGGATCAGTAGGAAGTTTTGGGGAGACAAAATTGTACTAGGTGCAATTTCTTCAGGGGTGTCCGGAAACATCCGGGATAAGGCGTCTGCCTTCCCATTCTTCGACCCTGGGCGATAGGTTAAGTGAAAATTAAACCGAGAGAAGAATAGTGCCCATCGAGCCTGTCGGGGTCTTAGGCGTTTGGCCGTACGGAGATATTCTAAGTTCTTGTGGTCCGTAAAAATCAGGATGGGATGAGTGGCACCTTCCAGGAGATACCTCCATTCCTCGAGAGCTGTCTTGATTGCCAAAAGTTCCCGATCCCCCACATCGTAATTCCTCTCAGGAGGGCTCATTTTCCGTGAGGAAAAGGCCACGGGATGCAGCAGTGCTTTGGGACCCTGACGCTGAGATAGAATCGCCCCTGTGGCGACTTCTGAGGCGTCGACTTCCAGGACATAGGGTAGAGCAGGGTCAGGGTGTTGCAGAATTGGGGCAGAAGTGAAGAAGGTCTTAAGCTGATCGAAGGCGGACTGTGCTGCTGCTGACCACTTAAACTTGGTATGTAGGCGGGTTGTCTGAGTAATAGGTGCTACAATGGTGGAGAAATTCTTTATAAACCTTCTGTAGAAGTTGGCGAAGCCAATGAATCTCTGTACACCCTTCTTGTCGGAAGGGGCCGGCCAATCAAGGATGGACTTTACTTTTTGAGGATCCATGGCGATTCCACCTGTGGTGATGATAAGACCCAGGAATTGAATTGAAGTTTTTTCGAAATCGCACTTTTCAGATTTGACGAATAACCCATGGGTTCTGAGGATGCTCAGTACCTTCTTCACGTGTATTCTATGGAGTTCCAGAGTGGCAGAAAAAATAAGAATGTCGTCAAGGTAGACAACAACAAAGTGATCTAAATGTTCCCGGAAGATGTCATTTATGAAATGCTGAAAGGTCGCCGGGGCATTGCACAACCCAAACGGCATGACTAGGTACTCAAAATGTCCAAATCTTGTTCTGAAAGCCGTTTTCCACTCGTCCCCCTCTCGGATGCGGACGAGATTATAGGCACCACGGAGGTCGAGTTTGGTAAAGATGTGTGCTGTGCGGAACCTTTGAAAAAGCTCAGGGATTAGCGGGAGTGGGTAGCGATTCTTAAGGGTAATTTTGTTTAACTCCCTGTAGTCCACACATGGTCTCAGTGTCTTGTCCTTCTTCTCAACGAAGAAGATTCCGGCACCAGCAGGGGAAGAAGAAGGACGGATAAAACCTTTTTCAAGATTCTCATCAATATATTGTCTCAAGGTCTCAAGCTCAGTCTCGGAGAGGGGGAATATACGACCAAAAGGAATAGTAGCTCCTGGTAGTAACTCGATGGGGCAGTCGTAAGGACGGTGTGGCGGTAAGGTGTCTGCTTTCTTTTTATCAAAGACATCAAGAAATTCCAGGTAAGCTGCTGGTACATTAGGATCCGGACTCGGTGTGGATTGTACAGTCAGGCAACTGGAAAAGTCTTGGAATTTGGGGGTCAAACAATGTTGTTGGCAATAGGGAGATGTAAGGAGTACCTCCTTCTTGGACCAGTCAATCTGAGGATTGTGTGCTTGTAGCCATGGGATTCCCAGGATGACCGGGAACATAGGGGAACTTAAGACATCAAATCTGAGAAACTCCTGATGACCAGAATTGGTAGTGGTAAGAATAGGTATGGTTTCCTGGGTGACATGACCCGAGCTTGGCAAGGAGCCGTCAGCCAGATGAACTGTTAGCCTCTGTTCCTTATAGTTTAACGGAATAGCTAGATCTTTAGCCAAGGCCAAGTCCAAGAAGCAACTACACGCCCCGGAATCCAGTATTGCTTGGAGGTGGATCTCCCTACCTGCCACTAGCAATGTAACAGGAAGTGAGATATGGGCAGAGGAAGACCTGGATACTTGAAGGTGAGTACGGAGGGTCGATTTTCTTGGTCTTATGGGGCAGTAATCTATGAAATGTCCTGATTCCCCGCAGTAGAAGCAAAGTCTCGCTTGCCGGCGATAAAGTCTCACCCCAGGAGTTAATGCTGGATGGAACATGCCGACTTGTAAGGGAGCTGATGCAGACTGAACTTGGGGCAGGTTCCAAGTGGAGCAAGAGGTCTGGTCACGTTCACCCTGACGTTCCCGTAAACGTCTGTCAAGCTGAATAGTTAACTGGATGAGATCTTCAAGTGTGACCGGACCCGGTAACCTGGCTAACTCATCCTTGAGGCCCTCTGATAACCCCATTCGATATTGGTATTTTAATGCTGCCTCATTCCAACCAGAATCCATGGACCATGTGCGGAACTCCACTGTATAGTCCTCCGCAGGGCGCTGACCCTGACGGAGGGAATGTAGATTTGCTTCGGCAGTGGCTACCCGTAGGGGATCATCATATAACCGAGCCATGACTTCAAAGAACTGATCCATAGTGTTGATGGAGGGGCTGCTTTGTTCCAACAGGCCATGGGCCCAGGTCTGTGGCTCACCACGTAATAGGGAGATAGTGAATCCCACCTTGACTGTTTCACTGAAAAAAGTCTGTGGTTGCAAGTCGAAGTATAAGTAGCAAGAGTTTTTGAAAGACCTAAATTTTCTTCGATCGCCACAGAAACATTCTGGCGTTGGAACACGTGGTTCTGGATGGACCATGATCCTAGCAGCTGCCGCTGGAGGTGGACCTTGAACCGAGGAGAAGGATGACTCAGGTAGGTGCTGCAGACGTTCCTCCAACCGGAAGTATTCCTCCTGAAGCTTCTGAATGACTGGGGTAAAGGCCGTGATTTGCTGGAGAATGGCCTTCATCGGGGAGTCACCTCTGTCGGTCTCTGACATGGCTGGATTATACTGTCAGGACCTTGGTAGGAGACCGAGTTGCTGAGAGGGCTCCCCTTGCGGCCGAGTGCAGCACAACCCTGAATATGGTACAGGGATGTGGTGCTCACAGAAGCACGGGTTGCCTGGAAGTAGGAGCCGGTGTTGGTGGCTTGATAGAGAAAGTCCGTAGAGGCAACGTGCTTAGGATCCAAGGAGGGGACCAGTGGAAGTCCAATAGGAAAATCAGAAGCCAGGCCAGGGGGTCAAACACAGTAAGCAGTCCGAGAATCAAAGCGACAAGTCCAGGTACAGGAGACAGAGGAATGCGGAGTCCGTTTAGCCAAGCCGGGGTCAGATGCAGGAAGCAGGCAGGGAGAGTCAGAAGCAAGCCGGTTGAATAAGCCAGGAGGTCCAGAGAAGTCGATAACAAGCCGGGTCGGTACACAGGAAGTCAGGATAACAGGAAGTCAGGAAAACAGGAAACACAATCACAGGAACACAGGAAGAGCTGACGATAATCCAGCAATGTGGCACCATCAGTGGGACGTTTAAATAGACAAGGTGTAGTATCACGTCGTACGCACACCGTTCCGTTCGTGCGTTCGTAACATCGCGACGTTGCTACGCACGTGCATACGTCCGAATGTGGTGCCAGACGTCCGCCTAGTAGAAACATTGCACACCCGTGTGCGTTGATGCGCGTTAGCGCGGCCTTGCCTGTGCTGGTTTGCTAGCCTATTTCCCTGACAGTTGATAACCACTGTTGTAGAAGACTGGGCATCTGCAGACACGAAGTGTGCCTGCTTCAGCGCACTTCAATAAAAATTCAGAGGCGGTGGGGTGGAGAAATGTGACTGAGCAACACCGTTTTCCACCAAGCACTAGAGAAAGAAATATATAAGGCTGGAGTTCTAAGATAAAGTAGTCATGGCCGCTACAGTTACCATTCATATCACGGATAGATTTTCCTGGTTGTCTGAAGGTGTTTTTTTGGATACCTTTAGACAATAGATGATGTCTGATCCTGTTAATAAGGCTACTGAAGTCTATAGGCACCCTATGACATCTGTAGACTTTCTTGACATGTCTCCTGCCAATAGCTGTTTTTACTAGCTAAAGCTAGGACTAGTGTTATCTGCAGAACACATAGATATGTATGCTCATGTAATGTAAGTATTCATGTCTGTCTGTTTGTCAGCAGGCCAAGACATGGTTCAGTGGTCAGATCATTTCCTAGTGTTTGACCTGTGTCTGACGTGTACAGCCAGAGTTAGACCCAGTACTTTCCCTCCCTCCTAGCTGAAGGATAATAGGTGATGACAGCCTTAGGAATTGTTCCTGTACATTCAGAGGTATAGTACACATTTCCTGCTCTACCACTGTGTACTCCCTTATGGCATGTCCCTTCATATGCCGTACAAAAAAAAAGTGGAGATGCTTTCTAGTCTGTTTTGTTTAGTATTTCATCATGTTTGTTTTCTGAGCCAGCTACCGGTAAGAATCCAGTTCTCATTTTGAGATTCCTTTCTCGATGTTAACTTGAGTTCCAAAGAAGCAATCATCGTAGGCATTGATAGATTCACTTTTATATGGCGATACCCAATATGTACCCTAAAGTAGAACTAAAGGAAAAATGTTATCCTTTTGATAGAGGGAATTATATTCCCTGGTACTTTAGGTCCACCTGTGATACATTGGGGAGATTGCCCTTCACTTCCTGTTGCAGAGCCAAAACAAGAAGCAGGAGCAAATCCCTCCAAAGTGAGGGAATCCCTGGTTGTCACCAGGGTCACCACAACTAGTGTGCCCTTTGGAAGATTTCCCCTCTATTCCTGTTCTGGTGATAACCCAAAATTTGGAGTTTTCTTTCATTTTCACTCTCTAATGGTAAACAGGACAAATAAAGAGGGTAAATCTACCCTCTACCCACAGCCAGCAATAAGGCCTGTTTCACACAGTCTTCATAAGACCCCTTTCACACTGGGGCGGTGGGGGCGTTGGCGGTAAAACGCTAGTTTTAGCTAATTTTCGTTTTTGCGGCGGTATTCGGCCGCTAGCGGTGCGGTTTTAACCCCCGCTGGCGGCCGAAAAAGGGTTAAAACCGCTCGCATAGCGCGGCTATTGCCGCGCTGCCCCATTGATTTCAATGGGCAGGAGCGGTGAATACACCGCTCCTTCACCGCTCCAAAGATGCAGTTTGCAGGAGTTTTTTTTTCTCTCCTGCCAGCGCACCGCTTCAGTGTGAAAGCCCTCAGGCTTTCACACCGAAGAAACAGTAGAGGCAGTTTTAGGTCGGTTTGCAGGCGCTATTTTTAGCGCAATAACGCCTGCAAACCGCCCCAGTGTGAAAGGGCTCTAAGAGCAGTGTGC
Organism: Lithobates septentrionalis; assembly: GCA_037952835.1. NCBI lineage: Eukaryota > Metazoa > Chordata > Amphibia > Anura > Ranidae > Lithobates > Lithobates septentrionalis. The sequence continues at coordinate 1,625,544 of JBBDGP010000871.1, read as the reverse complement.
ATAGGCGTGCGCACAGGATGTGCCAGGTGTGCCTTGGCACACCCGAATTGCCTTGTGTGCTGCATATCCCCCCTGTTTTGACCACTGATATTTCATCCCCCCCAAAAAATGTTACACAAGCCCAAAAATTTGGGGAAAAGAAAATTAACTAAATTACACCGTCCATACTTACCTGGCAGGGGAGATACCATGATCATGAAGGTGGTTCTCCCAGGGCGAGGCTCGGCCATTGCACTCCGGCTGTGCTGACCCCTGCGATTTCCTCAAATGCAGGAAACTCGACTGCATAATTTGTGGTAGTGGGGGACTGCGTTCGCGCTTTCCCCTGATAAATAAAAAAAAAAAAAAAAAATTACACCGTCCACTGTCCTACTGACACCATCAGTACATATACACATGCATATGTATTTAAGCTTTGGGGTGCACACCCTAATGCAAGAGGCTGCGCACACCTATGGCAGTGTGAACAGCAAGCTTTCACAAAGGATTTGAAGAGCTTTCAGCAAGTTTTATTGAAGCGTTTAAAGTAATTTTCAGCTCCAGTTTGTACATGTTGAATGCAGATCCTAATGGAAGTGCTGGCTGTCGCAAGTTGCTAGCAGGCTTTCAACGAGCGCCAGGGGAGTGCTGAAGCCTGCTAGCAGCTTGTTTAAAGTGACAGCCAGCACCTCCATTAGAATCTGTGTTCAGCATTTACAAACTGGAGCTGAATGGTGCAATGAACTGTCCCTTGGTGCCATCATGCCCAAAGCAGGGCTGTGGATCCTTCATTGGTCTTGATAATGTCAGGACCCTAAACCACTGGAGCTTAGAGGAGAAGACACTGCATGGACGGTCTACCAATGCAGAGGGGAGTAGGATCACATAAGTAAATCTACTTGCCAAGTCCCCTGACCTAACCCATGCAATGCAAGCATGTCCCTGTTCAGCCTTGTAAGCTCAGTCTCCCCTCTCCTCTACGTCAGTGTTTCTCAACTCCAGTCCTCAAGGTGCTCCAACAGGTCATGTTTTCAGTATTTCCATTATTTTGCACAGGTGATTTGATCAGTTTCACTGCCTTAGTAATTACCACAGCCGTTTCATCTGAGAGAAATCCTGAGAACATGACCTGTTGGGGCACCTTAAGTATGGAGTTGAGAAACACTGCTCTACGTCCTACACTCAAAAACATACACTGGCCCCGTAGACTTCAGTGTAATTGTACATGCAGTTTTCACCTGAAGAACTTCTCTCTCCTCAGACAGAACTTCTCTCTCCTCCGACAGAACTTCTCTCTCCTCCGACAGAACGTCTCTCTCCTCCGACAGAACGTCTCTCTCCTCCGACAGAACGTCTCTCTCCTCCGACAGAACGTCTCTCTCCTCCGACAGAACGTCTCTCTCCTCCGACAGAACGTCTCTCTCCTCCGACAGAACTTCTCTCTCCTCCGACAGAACGTCTCTCTCCTCCGACAGAACGTCTCTCTCCTCCGACAGAACGTCTCTCTCCTCCGACAGAACGTCTCTCTCCTCAGACAGAACGTCTCTCTCCTCCGACAGAACGTCTCTCTCCTCCGACAGAACGTCTCTCTCCTCCGACAGAACGTCTCTCTCCTCCGACAGAACGTCTCTCTCCTCCGACAGAACGTCTCTCTCCTCCGACAGAACGTCTCTCTTCTCCGACAGAACGTCTCTCTCCTCCGACAGAACGTCTCTCTCCTCCGACAGAACGTCTCTCTCCTCCGACAGAACGTCTCTCTCCTCCGACAGAACGTCTCTCTCCTCCGACAGAACGTCTCTCTCCTCCGACAGAACGTCTCTCTCCTCCGACAGAACTTCTCTCTCCTCCGACAGAACTTCTCTCTCCTCCGACAGAACTTCTCTCTCCTCCGACAGAACTTTTCTCCTTCCCCTGCCCAGACCAGTAAACAAACACCCGAAGCTTGATACACGGGCAAAAAAGCTTGTAAAAATGTAAACGCTTGAAAAATGCTTTAAGATCAGGAACATACTTTGCTTACATTCTGCTCAGGTGTGAATGCAGGCCTACATCTGCCATAGCATTGTAATTTGTGTGTGTGGTGGGCATTTGATGTGATTTAAAGAATAAGTTCACCTTTTGGTACATGTTACACCACCTCCGTGTGCCCGCTGTCACTGTTTGCCCGGCCTGTCATTCATTCACAGTGCTGTGTGAATGGGAAACTGCCTTTGCGGCTGTCGGCCTGTAGTTTCAATGAACTATCATGGCACTATTGAACGCTTTGGTAGTTCATCCTCTCTTCCTGTCAGTGTGTATCCTCCCGCTCGTGCGAGAGTCCTGCATCGCACCTGCGATCTGCTGATTGCGGATGCAATGCTTTACAGGCTCTAAGTAAAAAAATGAAAATAAATGCACTTTTTTTTTTTTACCTGCAAAAAGATGTGCATTCATTATTTATTTCTTAAAAGGTGAACTTCTTCTTTAAAGAAGAACTAAATCCTCCTATCATTTTCAGACTAAGTAGCTGCCATCTTGGCTGTTTCATCTGCAACTGCCATGATGCTGCACATGTGATCAGCATGCCATTTGATGGTTTAAGGGCCAGTTCACACCAGATGCAGTTCCGTGCATTTTTTTTTCACAAAATGCATGCACAGTGTTTTCCATGTATTCAAATGGCTCTAGTTCACACCATGCAATCAGTTTCTGGTCAGTTTCTCCACTGGAAACTGACTGCATGGTTTGAACTAGAGCCATTGGAATACATGGAAAACACTGTGCATGCATTTTTAGTGCAGAAAAAAGCGCACAGAACTGCATCTGGTGTGAACTGGCCCTAAGAGCCCTTGCACACTGGGGCGGTTTGCACGCGCTATTGCGCTAATAATAGCGCAATAGCGATAGCGCCTGCAAACCGCCCCGAAAGTGCCGCTGCTTTCATTCCAGTGTGAAAGCCCCGAGGGCTTGCACACTGGAGCGATGCGCTGGCAGGACGGTAAAAAAAGTCCTGCCAGCAGCATCTTCGGAGCGGTGAAGGAGCGCTGTGTATACCGCTCCTTTACCGCTCCTGCCCATTGAAATCAATGGGACGGCGCGGCTATACCGCCGGCAAAGCGCCTCTGCAGAGGCGCTTTGCGGTGGTATTTAACCCTTTCTCGGCCGCTAGCGGGGGGTAAAACCGCCCCGCTAGCGGCCGCATACCGACGGTAAAACGCCGCTAATAATAGCGGCGTTTTACCGCCGACGCCGCCCCCCGCCCCAGTGTGCAAGGGCTCTAACAGTTTGGTTGAGAGCACAACCAATGTGACAGTTACATTCCCGACACGGGAATGTAACTGTTTTTTGAAACTGTTAAATCGATGCATTTAGTTCTGCTTTACATTTTGAAGATTGGTGGCTATAGCTATTTAGGCCTACAGTTTTTTTCTCTTTGGGTTAGGCCAGTTTTTTACGAACTGTACATTCTAGAAAATGAGTTCTCAATTCAGTTTCCCTCTCGAAAACACTGCCCTGTCTACTAATGTAACAGCTTCTAGATTTTGAATTCCTACTTCTTAGGTCAGCTTCCTCCTTACCCAGCAAAGGTGATAATGTGGATTTATTTGAGGACAGAGGGGTGACCTACGTAGCTGCATTGCTTCATTAGGAACTATGGTGTCACCTTTGTGGCTATGCAATGTGGGATATGTGTGGCTCCTCAGAATTACATATCCTTTGGCAGATAAAACCATAAACCTGTATGCATTTCAATCATGTATTTAGGTGTTTATCGCTTTTATCGTGTTGTCAGCACGCTGTGATTATAGGTGCCAACTAAGCTTTGGCCTTGTGTTGAAATAGGACAATGTTTCTTGAAGCAGTGAAACTGGTTTAATAGGTTTGTATTGTGGATATTACAAGCAGGAAATGGGTCACTTTTAATTATACATAAGTATCATATCACCCCTTTACTTGGTTGGCACAGTGCCGGCTGGATGGTTTTTTATCAGAAATGTACACACGTCGGTTAGTTTTACAATGGCGCTGTCTAGACAAGCTATTGTAAATTGGATTGTCAGGGCAGGAGGAGGTGTAAACCCTGGGAACAAAAATAATTTTTTCCTAAATAGGTCCCTGAAGATTTGAAAAACAGGTGTCTTCAGAGGCCAGTCGATCATTTTATAGGAAGATATAAAAAATGTCAAATGCATCTGGTGTACAGTAATCATGAGGCCTGCGACTTTATGTTTTTAACCCCTTCATGATTGAGGCTAATTTTTGTAGTGTGTGGATGCAACCGCTAATACGTTGTTTTTTAAAACTGATTTGTGTATTGCAAGTATTTAACCTTTTGCTGAAGGTAGGTTTGTATTTCCTTAGGAAGCATGCTCATAAAATGGCATTCTAATAGGAAATATTGAGGAAAAAAAAACCTTTAAAAAAATAATCTTAAGAATTTGTAATGTTTTCTGCTTAGATACAACTTCTAAACACAATCTCCTGTTTGCCTTGAATGTAGGGATGCCAAACATGCTTGTCAGTTACGGTTTATTACTTTGACTTCAGGATAAGGCCTCATGTATTCTGCTGTTGGTAAACGAACGTTTAGGAGCACTTGGGCATTTTTTTTCAGCTGTCCTTGAACTCTCCTCTGTTATCTTCTCAGTACATGTACACAGGGTCGTTTAGCCTAGGTTCACACTGTAACGATGCGGGAACAAGTGCGATTACAGCGCTAGTTCCCGCATCGCATCTCTCCCGCAGGCTAAATAAAATGGTTAGCTTACAGTCCTGTTTACACCTGCTTTTGCTTTGCTTCAGCTTCGCTTCAAAAATTATACCCCATGTAGATTCAGTGGTGCTTCAAAGCGTCTTCAAAGCCTCCATAGAAGTCTATGGCAAAGCTCGCTAGAAAGCCCCACCAAAGCCCCATCGAAGCACCAAGCAAAAGCAAGGTGTAAACAGGACTGTAAGCTAACCAGTTTATTTAGTGACAGGAGCTTTGACTAGCATTCAGAGAGCTTTACCAATGCGTGTCTGAAGCCTTGTTTTGAAGCAAGTGTAAACTAGCCCTTAATGTCCCATGTTCTGCCTGTCTGCTGGCCATTTCTTTCCACAATTTCCTGGATTCCCTGCATGCTTTGCAACTTCTCTTCTGCTGTTTACTTTCCAATTCCAAGGACTACGTATCCCATGGTACCTTGCTGCCTGCAAGCAGTGATCACTGTACTGACTCCTCCTCCTGAAACCCCTCCTCTCTGCCCCTCTGTAGATCCGAAGGCAGGCTCTGTATAATGTGTGACACAGCAGTGCCTATCAACAGGGCATAGTGAATATTTGTCACAGAATACAAATAAGTACATTTTGTGGGGATTGTCACAAAGTTTACAAACTTCAAGATCGTTTAGAATAATAGGAGCAGGCTAGAAACAATACAACATGGAAAAGAATATATGATTTTATATTTTGACCATATATGATGTGCTTTAGGGGCTAAATGCTTATTATTATTATTATTATCAAACAAGTTTCATAACTGATGTCAGACTCCTAGTATATGCCTAGCCAACAAATTTAGTAGGCAAAGGTGAAGGCTAGAACCTCTGTCAGCTTTTTTTGACTGTCTGTGTCCCTGTTGGAGATTTTTCTCTCATCAATAGTATATAGCAGTCTTGTGACTTCTATCAGTGTCTGGTTAAAGCTGCTGATCGGCCCTGTGCTGATCACATGCACGCTCACAAGAAAAAAAAAACCTCTTTAGCAATACGCACTAAACTGAACATGTGCAGCCTGACTCCAAAGGCTCTGTCTTATCCGGACTTGTCCAGGGGGACAGTGCAGGGAGGGGAGGATCTGTGCATACAAGATCAAACATCCTTTTTACACAATGCAGAGGATTACTCCACAGTGAGTATAACAAGCATGCTTTACTGCATATACAGACTGATTTTACTGTTGAGCATAGTAACACTTTAAGGGCAGTTCACAATAGAACAAATTGCTGGAAACCTGCATTCCGTGTGCATTTATCATAGGTTTGCAGGCTGCATGCTCACATGCCACAAAAATACCATTAACCACTTTCGGACCGCCGCACGTCGATATATGTCCTAACTTTTAAGAGGAATATTGTTGTTCTGGCAGCAGCTAGCTGCCATAACCCTGGTATCCTCTTCTTCGGCCGGCGGTCCGGTTTTTAGAAATAAAAGTGACACAATTTTTTTTTTTTAAAAGAACAATGAAAAATATAAATAAAAGGTAAAAAAAAAAAAAAAAAAAAAAAAAAAAGTTTAAACGCACCCCGTCCCGCCAAGCTCGTGTGCAGAAGGGAATGCATACATGAGTAGTGCCCGTATATGAAAACTGTTCAAACCACACACGTGAGGTATCGCCGCGATCGGTAGAGCGAGAGCAATAATTCTAGCCCTATACCTCCTCTGTAACTCAAAACATGCAACCTGTACAATTTTTTAAACGTCGCCTATGGAGATTTTTAAGGGTAAAAGTTTGTCGCCATTCCATGAGCAGGCACAATTTTGAGGTGTGACATGTTGGGTATCAATTTACTCAGCGTAATATTATCTTTCACAGCGTATTCTATTTTAGGCTTGGTCAAAGAACTCAAGCCAGATAACACAACAGTCTTTCAATTACAAGTCCCCTCTTGATTCAAGGGTGACAAACCACATAGCAGTGCATGCGACAAGGGTGGGTGGGTACTCGCTGTCCTGAGGTTGCCAGAAAAGACCCGCTCTCCAGAGAAGGCTGCTTATATAACCTTCCTCCAGCCAGGGGGAACTTTTAGAACAGCATGTAATGGAGGGAACCATTAAGACACCAGTACAGGTAATCTGGCTACAATTAAAGGGGCAATGGCCCCACACACCTGTACCAATTAACCTGCATTTGACTGCGGGTAAAATTTAAATCAGAGCCGCAGCCGCAAGCCCATGATGGTGGGCCCACATTGTGCCCACCTTAACCACTTGCCGACCAGCCGCCATCATTGTACTGCGGCAGGTCAGCTTGTTCCCGCAATTTGCCATCATTGTCCGCTGGCCAGCGGGAGAGCCAATCAGCGGCTGGGGCGGACTTTATATCCGCCAACCACCCGCGATCATTCCCCGCACTGACAGAACGGGCATCTGCCTGTGTAAACACAGGCTGATCTCCATTCTGACAGGGGAGATTACACAAATCTTGTCTTTCTGCTATGCAGGAAGATGGATCTTTGTGTTTCCCCAGGCAGCCCAGCCCCCATACACAGTTAGAAAACACCTTCAGGAAACACATTTAACCCCTTGATCGCTTCTAATGTTAACCCCTTTCCTGCCAGTGTCATTAGTACAATAACAGTGCATATTTTTAGCACCGATTACTGTAATAATGTCACTGGTTCCCAAAAAAGTGTAAAAAAATGTCAGTCAGCTGTCCGATCTGTGCGCCGCAATGTCGCAGTCCCGCTAAAAATCGCAGATCACCGCCATTACTAGTAAAAAAAAGTCATAATTCGTCTTAAAAATTTCATCACCGTATGCTGAGATTATGGCTAGTAAGGATGCTTGAACAGAGAATAAATGCTTACGTATGAAATACATACCGCAATGGCTGGATAATTACCCCCCTCCCCTCTCTCTCTCTCTCTCTTCTTCTACTTACTTTTTTCTAATTTTCCTCTTTTCTTGTTTTAATTTTTATTTGGATTTAAAGGTATGGCATTAAGGAACCATCCATTAGAGGTTTCTGGACCCTAGGGAATGCAGTCTTCATACATACCACCTACGGTTTGTAGGGAAATCCATCACAAGTCAAGCTAATTGAGTGCCATATGATTACTGACTGATTCCCACTTGCACTTTTGAGTCAGTACAGTCGGGATATGTAAGGGACCAGAAGTTCACATAAGAGGGATACTATAGATAATATAATGATGAATAATTTTTGGAGATCTTGGCTTTTTGATGTCTGTATTTTGGTTGCAATTTGCTTTATACCTTTCAATATAAATTTATTGTAAAAAAAAAAAAAAAATCATAAATCTATTCCCTATCTTGTAGATGCTATAACTTTTGGGCAAACCAATCAATATAAGCTTATTGCAATTTATTTATTTATTTTTATTTGCCAAAAATATGTAGAAGAATACATATCGCCCTAAACTGAGGAAGACATTTTGTTTTTTTATATATATTTTGGGGGATATTTATTATAGCAAAAAGTAAAAAATATTGCTTTTTTTTTTTTGTGTGCAAAAAATAAAAACTGCAGAGGTGATCAAATACCACCAAAAGAAAGCTCTATTTGTGTGAAAAAAAGGACATAATTTTTTTTTGGATACAATGTCACGCGACAGCGCAATTGTCAGTTAAAGCGATGCAGTGCTTTATCGCAAAAAATGGCCTGGTCATGAAGGGGGTAAATCCTTTCGGTCCTTAAGTGGTTAATTCAATCTGTGTTTAACTACTTCAATAACAGGCACTTACCCCCTCCCTGCCCAAGCCAATTTTCAGCTTTCTGCGCTGTCGCTGTTTAAATTGCGCGGTCATGCTACACTGTACCCGAACAGAATTTTTTATCATTTTGTTCCCGCAAATAGAGCTTTCTTTTGGTGGTATTTGATCTCCTCCAGCGTATTTTTTTTTTTTTTTTTGCTAATCAAATTAACAAAACCTAAAATTTTGAAAAAAAAATAAAAAGTTTTTCTTTTGTGTCTGTTATAAAATTTTGTAAATAAGTACGTTTTCTCCTTCACTGATGGGCACTGACAGGCGCTGATAAGGCGGCACCGATGAGGTGGCACTAATGGGCACTGATACGTGGCACTGATGGGCACTGGTAGGCAGCACTGATATGCAGCACTGATGGACATTGATAGGCGGCAGCACTGAAAGGCTGCACTGATGGGCACTGATACGTGGCACTGATGGGCACTGATAGATGGCACTGATAGGCATCACTGATGGCACTGGCAGGCATTGGGGATGGGCGCTGATTGACAGCTGCCTGGGCACTGATTGGCATTTCCCTGGTGGTCTAGGGTGGCATACCTGGTGGTCCAGTGTGGTGGCAATCCCTGGTGGTCCTTGGTGGGCATCCGAGTGGGGGCTGAGATGGGTGTAGCAGTGTGTCAGACTGACACACCACACCACCGATCGCCACTATGCGCGCCCCCACGGGCTTGCGAGAGCGGTCGTTCTGGAGGGTTGTCATATGACGTCCACCCAGAACGAGAGCTGCACTGCCCAGCCATCATTTGACGGCCGGCGGACGGGAAGTGGTTAAAACACGATCTGCAGTGGGTGTCAATATTAAGTTAATGATACCCCAAATGCTGTACGTTTGCCCACACCGGATCGCATAGTACAGAATTAAAATGTGTTGCGGTGATGCCTGCGCTACTTTTGGTGCAGTGTGATTTCAGACCATTCAAAATGAATAGGTTTAAAACGCATCACACAGACCTGCATGTGACCTGCTCAGATATGACATAGAATTTACAGTACAGAGCACGACTTATTTTTTTTCTCAGAAAAGGGTGTCATTTTTTATTTCTAATGTTATTTGCCAGATAAGATAAAAATCATGCTTAATTAAGTTCTTCAAGAGAAATTAACCATGGTATAAAAGAGAAACTAGTTTTGAAAAGGAAGTGTTAAACCCATTTCTTATTTTACACTTGAAGGGGAAGTATTAAGAGCTCGCTTCCTCCTTTTTATACAGTTAGCTGGCACCAAAATGTGACAGAACGAGGACTGCCTTGTGAATTGCAGATGTCGCACAACGGAAGTCTCTGCCTGTAATAAAGAGAATCTGCCACTTTGCTGATTCAGACTTTTAAAGAACCCCCCCCCCCCCCCCCACCCACTGATATTCATCAGCACCAATGATCTAAAACTCTGTAGGAACTGTCAAAAATACTTGGTGCTTCTGGGTACCATCCAGGATGCAGTGCCAGTCACCAGGCCCAAACACTGTTGCATATGGGAGGGTTGCAAGTCACCAAATATAGGCTTTGAAACTGATGGAGATGAAGATTACACAGGTTTTGAACCTATGGCTCCAGGAGACAAACCGTCCAGAGTTGGGCAAAACGCATCAAACAGCCAAATGGTTGACCACATAACGCCAGTACAGTAAATCACATGATAGTCTGAGAGGTGGAGTTGGCAATTCCCAGCAAGATTGTCTTGAGTGTGTCATCTTGTGCTAGATAAAGGGGTCAACTCAGTCTAGTGACTTGCTCTGATCACATGGGTGGCGGTGTTGGTTTGAAGAACCATTGTTGTTATATGATATTACTAACAGGGGGAAACAGATCGTTGCTGGATAATGAATGATGATTCTATTTTTTTAAGTATGCGATGCATTATTATTTCTATAGTTGAAGGACAACTCTTCTATGTACTTCACAATAACTGGCAACCTCATTCTCTGGTCTTGGTCTGACTTGGACTCAGCCAGTCACTGTAGTGACAAGCCATGGCATACCTCACCAGCCACTTTATTAGGTACACCTATTCAGTTGCTTGCTTGGTAACACAAATTGCCAATCAGCCAGTCACATGGCAGCAGCTCAGTTGCATTTAGGCATCTAGACGTGGTAAAAACGACTTGCTGAATTTCAAATCGAGCATCAGAATGGGGATGAAAGGGGATTTAAGTGACTTTGACCGTGGCACGGTTGTTGGTGCCAGACGGGCTGGTCTGAGTATTTCAAAAACTGTTGATCTACTGGGATTTTCACACACCACCATCTCTAGGGTTTACAGAGAATGGTCTGAAAAAGAGAAAATATCCAGTGAGCGACAGTTGTGTGGACAAAAAATGCCTTGTTGATGTCAGAGGAGAATGGGCAGACTGGTTCGAGATGATAGAAAGACAACAGTAACTCAATTAACCACTCGTTACAACCAAGGTATGCAGAATACCATCTCAGAACGCACAACACATCGAACCTTGAAGCAGAAGACATCACTGGGTGCCACTCTTGCCAGCTAAGAACAGGAAAGTGGGGCTACAATTTGCACAGACACACCAAAATAGAACAATAGAAGGTTGGAGAAACGTTGCCTGGTCTGATGAGTCTCGAATTCAGCTGCGACATTCAGATGGTAGGGTTAGAATTTGGCGTAAACAACATGAAAACATGGATTCCTCCTGCCTTGTATTAACTGTTCAGGCTGGTGGTGGTATAATGGTGTGGGGGATATTTTCTTGGCACACTTTTTGGGCCCCTTAGTACCAATTGAGCATTGTTTAAACGCCACGGCCTACCTGAGTATTGTTGCTGACCATGTCCATCCCTTTATGACAACAGTGTACCCATCTTCTGATGGCTACTTCCAGCAGGATAATGCACCATGTCACAAAGCTCAAATCATCTCAAACTTGAGTTCACACAGACTTGAGTCGGCTCAATTTTGGAAAAGGGCCCTGCATCACTTTTGGTGTGATTTTGTCTCTTTAGACTTAAATAGAAATGCATCTAAATGGGATTTGGCACGTTGAAATTTTTAATACTTTTTCCCCATCATAGCGGATATGCTTATCATCGGCCAAAAACGCATAGGCATGAATATCGCATCAAAAACACCTCAAAATTGTGTCAAAAATGCAACCAAGTCTCACTGCTTAATCGCACAGAAAATGGGACCAAATCCCAGCTGCATTAGTGTGAATCTAGCCGTCATAACCCTGAAATCTATTTTTTCATTAAATGGTTTTCCTATTATGTTTTTCAGCCTCCTTATAACGTCCTCCGTGAGCTCTTGAGCCTCAGTTTGTTTGGAACGAGGTGCACTGCTCTATGCACACTACAAATCCCATGGTGCATAGGTCATAGGCCATTTCAGGAGTGAGCAAGAGAGGGTGGCTGTGCTCCCACATACTGTAGGAAAGGGTGTCAAACTCGATTTCATCATAGGCCGCATCAGAATTATGGTTGCCATCAAACGGCTGGTTGTATTTGAAAGACTAGCACCCCGACCATCAGAAGACAAGAGTCCCCCATCATTCCTTAAATCACAGTGTAGCCCCTTACCTTGGGCTCCTGACGGGAAGAAGCTAGGGGCAGAGCTGGGAAGCAAAACCTGCAGGATCTGGGGGAGGACCTAAAGCCTGCTGGAGTCAGCTGAATGCAGAGACCAGGGGAGGCAGAGATGAAGGGGTACTGCATGGAGAAGGACAGGATCTGGTGGAGGAGTTCTGTCCTCTCTGCTGCCTACTGCCGAGACAAGGTAGGGGTGGAGGTGAGGGGGATGCCGCAGCTGTAGGAGAGGTGCAAGGGCCCCATAAATAGGCCTGGTGGGCCGGATTCGGCCCGCTGGCCTTGTGTTTGACACATGTGCTGTAGGACCATGGAGAACAAATGTAGCCATCCTCTACAGGAAGTCCGATCACAGCAGCAAAAAAAAAAAAAAAAAAAAAAAAAAAGGAATTTCTAAGAGGCTGAGAGCCATAGAAGAGACTCTTAAAGCAGAGTTCCACCCAAAAATGGAACTCTCGCCTATCCGCCCCCCCCCCCTCCGGTGCTACATTTGGCACCTTTAAGGGGGGAGGGGGGAATGGGGGACCTGTTTTTGACAGGTCCCCTTCCCTACTTCCAGAGACGGGCCGCGCCCCAATCTACCGGAAGTTCAGCCCTCCTCTCTCCTTCCCCCGCTGCCGGGCCAGTTAGAAAGCGCTTCGCACATGCACAGTAGGTAACCCGCTGTGAAGTCGAAAGGCTTCACTACCGGGTACCCTTACCAAGAATGGCGGCAGCAGCACCCGGGAGCCGATCCGAAAATCGGCTGGGGTGCCGACATTGCAGGCTTCCTGGACAGGTAAGTGCCCTAATATTTAAAGGCAGCAGCTACAGTATTTGTAGCTGCTGACTTTTTATTTTTTTTTACCCAGAGTTTAGTATCACTTTAAGCATAACTCCCAAAATTTTGAGATGGGAATAAGGGACACCTACTAGCAAACGTATGTAGGCTTAGGACACGCCCCCTGCCACACCCCCTTAAAGGAGAATTAACCAAACACAAAAGGTTAATTAAATCCACAAGGGCTTTTTTTTTATCACTACTATTCCTTTATATTGGCTTTAAAATTTACAAATGCAGCAATTTAGAAATTGGAGGAAAGGTTTAGCACTGGGAAACACTTTTTGAAAGGAAAAAAAGTGCATTTTATATATAATTATATAGATCAGACCAAAATGAGGGACAAATGAGGGGGGGGGGGAGAGAGGGACAGAGGGACATTGCTCCAAATCAGGGACAGTCCCTCGAAATCAGGGACAGTTGGGAGCTGTACTTTAAGTAGTATATGTACCTGAATTTGCCTTGATCAGCCTCCAGTAATCCCCTGAGCAATAGCTCCCAGGTTAGGTAAATAGGACAAGCACCGAAAGCCAGCTGGGCTCTGCTGCAGTGCACATGTGCTCAGAGTGAATTTGCTGACAAAAGCAAAGAGTGGAATAAGGAAAGGAGAAGACGGATGATTTTGCTGCTCCAGGCTGGGGACATGTTTGACCAGTCTATGCTGCTGTCTGAGCCAAGGGCCTGCTTTTACTTTCCAAATGGGGTGCCTGGATCACAAGACCGACTGCGCAGAATCCCACAAGTGAGCAATTCTAAATCCTGTATTATTATTATAATAATAATAGTGACGATGACGATGAACAAAGCCAAATGTTTGCTGTGTCACTGAACATCCATAGTGTGGTATATAATTCAGTACCACTTAGTAGAAGCATTCTTCAAGGTTGCTTTTCATTTTTGGCACTGTGTTTTTTTTCCTCCTCTCTCTTTTATGGTTTGATACACATTGAAAGAGATGCATTCATGGGTATATAATGCATTAGTAAGAAGAGTTGAAATACATTTTTCTTAGACAATTTGCCTTTTAAAGATTGCTGCTTTTGTAATTTGCGACTGAGAAATGAAATGATTTGGTGGGTGTAGCTGCAACACAGACAGGAGATTACTGCTGACTCATTTCTGGGTGAAATGTCCCCTTCCGTCTGTCTTTGTGAGGAGTAGAAAGGCTCTTTCATGAGTGCAGAGATGTGTGGGGACACTTTTATTGGGCTGACACTCACACAAATTGGGGTAAAGTCCACGTTTCTGTTTCACTTTCATCTAGGAGTGAACATGGTCTCGAAATTTACCATATCACATAGGCGTCCACCTGAAATACTGAGTATTGAACCTGATACCTTGGGTCATTTTAAATAGCAAATCATGTAAGAAGCTAAACTATTATGAATTTAGTCATAGAATTTCATAATAGGAAATTCAGCTCAGGAAGGTTTACCCCCCCCTTCATGACCAGGCCAATTTTTGCGATACGGCACTGCGATACTGTAACTAACAGTTGCACGGTCATGCAATGCTGTGCCCAAATAACATGTATGTCCTTTTCCCCCACAAATAAAGCTTTCTTTTGGTGGTATTTGATCATCTCTGTGGTTTTTGCTTTTTGTGCTATAAACAAAAAATGCTGACAATTTTGAAAAAACAAAACAAAAGTTTGGGTTTCTGCTATAAAACACATCCAATAAAAAAAATTTAAAAATCGAATTTCTTAATCAGTTTAGGCCAATATGTATTCCGCTATATGTTTTTGGTAAAAAATTCCAATTAGTGTATATTGATTGGTTTGCGCAAAAGTTATAGCGTCTACAAACTATGGGTCATATTTTTAAATAATTGTTATTATTTTTTTTTTTTTTACTAGTAATGGCAGTGATCAGCGACCTATAGTGGGACTGCAACATTGTGGCAGACACCTATGTGACACTTTTTGGGGCCAGTGACACTAATACAGTGATCAGTGCTAAAAAATATGCACCGTCACTGTACTAATGACACTGCCAGGAAAGGGGTTAACATCCGTGGCGATCAAAAGGTTAAATGTGTGCCTAGGGAGTGCTTGCTAACTTTGTTGGGGGTGCTTGTACTGCGGAAAGGCAGAGATCCATGTTCCTGCTTAGCAGGAAGACAGGATCACAGCCTTCCCTTGGCACAGAACGGCGATCTGCCTTGTTTACACTGGAAGATTGCCGTTCTGCCTGTCTCCTGAACGATCGGTGGATCCCTGCAGACCTTGCATCCACTGTACCTGCTAATTGGCACCTGCTGTGTCTAATCACAGCGAGAGCAGGTCGCCGGTGGCACACTTGCACGTCCCAGACCCGGCAGTGCAGAAACATGTACAGGTACGTGATTCTGCCCAGAGCAGCTGCCCTGCTGCAGTAAATGTGTGTGTGTGTGTGGTGGTCGGCATCTAGTTAAAGTGGGAGTAAACTTCCTTGTATGAACGGGAGGTTACGGCTGACTCTCCCGATCACTCCATCGCTAGCACTGTTGGGTGTCCCGGATGATGAACAGAGATCTCGCCACACTAAGTTATTGATAGCATATCTCCTTTATTATGCGGAAAAGGAAATTTTAATGAAGTCAGTGGTCGACCCCGTCTCCCCCTGGGATATCCTTCTGTGAGGCTATGGTAGACGCTGCCCTTCCAATGTACAAATTTTACATATATTAACCGGGGATGCCCATGGAAGTTTGATAGAGTATGGATCTCTGGTTAACTGGCCAGCGTAATGAGCAGAAGTGGGGTAGACGGTCTGGGTGTGGGGTTTGGGCTACATGTTATGTTTACACTCTGTTATATAACTGTTCTGTTATGTGTTCAGCTCTATGTGGGGTTTTTTTTTTTTTTTTTTGAGGACTTCCTCTGATGAGGTTATTTCTGTGATGATTTTTGCTAAAGATGTAATGCAATGTATTTTTTTTTTTGCCTATGTTCCTTCTGTACAATGGTAATGTGAAATTTTTTTTTTGCCTATGTTCCTTCTGTACAATGGTAATGTGAAATTTTTATTTTGCCTATGTTCCTTCTGTACAATGGTAATATGAAATTTTTATTTTGCCTATGTTCCTTCTGTACAATGGTAATATGAAATTTTTATTTTGCCTATGTTCCTTCTGTACAATGGTAATATGAAATTTTTATTTTGCCTATGTTCCTTCTGTACAATGGTAATGTGAAATTTTTATTTTGCCTATGTTCCTTCTGTACAATGGTAATGTGAAATTTTTATTTTGCCTATGTTCCTTCTGTACAATGGTAATGCAAAATAAAGCACCCCTGTTTTGTTAAAAAAAAAGCCAAAAAACAAACTCCCTTGTATAATTTTTACCTATAGGTAAGCCTATAATAAGGTGTTTAGATGCATCAAGTGTTTGGATATTGATTGATTCCATTGGCCAGAATATTTTATTTTGCACATTGGAATCAACGCTAAAAACATCAAGTGTTTAAGCACGTTTGCACGAGTTTAGACGCGTTCAGCAGTTTTTTTGCCCAAAAGCTCCTCTCCTGAATGCTCAAGTGATGTTTTTTTGTTTCCAGCCTGTAAACGCTTCTCTTCTAATACTCCTGTAAATGCCTATGTAAGCATGGACACATAGTCTTACCTAGAGACACGTTTACGGGCTGAAAAAACCCCGCCAAACATTTTTTTTTTTAAAGTGGCGTTTCTAAGGCAGGTGTGCATGAGAACTTAGACCTGGCAAAATGCAGCCGTAAAAAAAAACTTGGAGGAAAATGAGAGAATTTGGGTCCCAGGAATCGGCTGGTATACTGTGTATATTCTGTATAGTCTACTGACTCTGT
Organism: Lithobates septentrionalis; assembly: GCA_037952835.1. Classification (NCBI taxonomy): domain Eukaryota; kingdom Metazoa; phylum Chordata; class Amphibia; order Anura; family Ranidae; genus Lithobates; species Lithobates septentrionalis. The sequence continues at coordinate 1,608,933 of JBBDGP010000871.1, read as the reverse complement.
CTCTGTTGTCATAATTTCCTTTGAATTTGATGGAGTTTGGAGTGTTTAAAGAAGTTGTGTTTAAACTGGAAAGTAGTGTCATCCCTCTTCCTGTCTGCTAAGAGAATAAATTTCTTGTTTTCATTCAGACACTGTCATAATGTTCCAGACACTTTTTACAGCCCGGCTAGCCTGCCACTTCAAGTCGCAGTAATTGCTGTCTCTGCATCTTTCAGAGGGGTGTCTTCGTTTTAAACTAGCTAGGCACAGAGGAGTTTGACAAGATGAAAAGTGGGAGATGTTTGTAAATAGGACTGGGTGGCCCGGCTGGTTATTTAGGCAGTGTGACAGTTTGGCAGACTTAATAATGCATGATGTAAGACCTATTTGCTACATGCTCCCTGGAATATTCTGTAAATACTTGCTAATGCTGCTAGTAGAACTATTGACGATGGCCCTTCCTTTCATAAGGTGACCACGCTCTTTATTTTGCAGTGGAATCACTGCAAGAGTGTCACTCTTGCTGCTGTATTTGCCTAGATGTTGGCAACATTGATGGCCACATCAGTAATTGGCCATTCCTAGCTCAACCCATAGCCTTTTATATTGACACTACAGTATTCAATTTGCAGGAGTTTGAATTTCCCTTAGGAATCAATCAAGTATTCTGAATAATGTTAAAAACCCTGCTCAGTCCTTCCCACCCTCTACAACACTAGTTTGTAGGGGAAATCCAGTTTTCCTCTTGCATTTGCAATAAGAAAAAGTAAAAAAAATCTAAAGTAAATTACCGTATTTATTGGTGTAGAACACACAGAGGCGTATAACACGCACCCCAATTTTAGGAGGGAAGTTTAAGGAAAAAAATGTACATTTTAAATAAAGAACTTTGAAGCAAAATTTAGAGTCACAGCTCATCAATGCACCCTGCTCAGTGCCCATCTGCAGCCTCTAAATTGCCCATCAATGTACCCCACTCAGTGCCCATCTGCAGCCTATAAATTGACCAACAATGCAGCCTGTTCAGTGCCCATCTGCAGCCTCACCTTTCCCTTCCCTTCATTGCAGCCTCGCCAGTGTTGGATTATCCCTGCTGTCTCCAAGGGAAGAGGAGGAGCGAGCGTTGCTGATCTACACAGAGCTGCGATCTCCTGTGTACCCGGCGCTCCGTCACTCACAGCCACGCCTCCTGGCCCTGCTCATATGATAGACAGAACAGTGGCTCAATGCAGGGCCAGGAGGTGTGGCTGTGAGTGACGGAGTTCCGGTTACACAGGAGATCGCGGCTCTATGTAATTCAGCGGCGCTCGCTCTTCTTCCCTCAGAGACAGCAGGGATCAGTGTATAACATGCACCCGTGATTTTCACCTGATATTAAGGGGAAAAAAAAGTGCGTGTTATACACCGATAAATACGGTACTTTTAATTGCTTTCAGCAAATCAGCTTGATTAATGTTTTCAGCTCTTTGATGTGTCTAGTACTTCCAAAGTCTAAAGAGGTTAAAAAAAGCTCCTCCTAGAAGCCCAGGACCAGGATGGCGAGCAGAAGTAGCTCATTGATCTCCTCTACCTACTGTTAACCCAGAAGCACTCAGATCTGAGCATTTGTGGGTTCAGAGCCATCAAAATTCTGGCTAAAAACCTGAGTGTACAGCGGACCAAGCATAGTCTGTACTTGATCAGCTGGAGCAAAGGGCAGAGAAGACATTAGGGGTCTAATAGACCTCTGATATCTCCACAAAGAGTACCTGTCACCTGCCGAAGGCTAAACATAGGGGGTTTATTAGAATCCTTGTGAAAGCAAAAAAAGTTAAATGTTACAAAAAGTGTTAACAATTTTTTATATATAATAAAATAAACTGACAAAAATAAAATAAAAACACCACTATTGCCCGCACACAAGCACACACACACACAGGAGTGCACACGTAGAGTGCACACATGTTGTCTTCTCACCCAGCATGCTAGATTTAGAGCAGTACTTCTATGTCCCTCAATTACGGTTAACGCTAAATGAATGAGCTGTAAAGGTATTTAAAGAGTCACCTATTCCTAATTTTGGGTAACGTAATTTTTTGCCATTGCATAGATTTATTTGGTATCTATTTACTCTACACTACCTCTACTATCATTCCTTTTGTTGGGTATTAAATTGTGTTTGTGTGCTCTCAAATTTTTATTTTCTGAAAATATAAATTTGATATACAGATGCTCAAATGTCATGCAACTACCATCTTTTTATTCTACAGTGCCTTTGCTTTCAGAAGGTAGATAATGTTCCAGGGGACTTTAAAGTGTTACTAAACCCAGGGCCCTGCAATCATTACATCTGGTCTCCCACAGTACACGGAACATGGAAATTCAATTATTGTAACTTCTATCAGTGTCTGGTTAAAGCTTGTAAAAAGAGTTTTCATTCTCCTCAGACTGTGCCTATGAGGCTGCAGGACCCCTAACCCTCTGTCTGGACAGTGCTGAATGGCCCTGTGCTGATCACATGCACCCTCCCAAGAAAAAACAAACAAAAACTCTCTAGCAATACTCATCAAACTGAGCATGTGCAGAGTGACTCCAAAGGCTCTGTCTTATCAGGAGATGGGTTGGGGACAGTGGAAGGGGAGGATCAGAGAAGACAGGATCAAACAGCCTTTTTTTTTACATTGCAGAGGAATAACCCCTTAAGTACACAGTGAGTATAACAACAAGCATGCTTTACTGCATATATAGACTGATTTTACTGCACACTTTAGGTAATTTTTACATGTGTGTGTGTGTGTAAAATTAAAAAAAAAATGCTCCAGAGGGCAATTGGTTAAAAATGTCTGTTTATCACTCTGAAAAGTAAAAGAAAAAAAGGTCTTTAGTTATTAAACTGATGCTCCTTGCTTATGGAGAATTTTGCTCATACTGTGAATATGTAGGCAGGACCTAATGTAACTAAAGTAGTAATCATGTGAAAAAAAACCACAGAGAATATCGTGGTTGTACAGTCATAATTACTGTAGAGTACTCAATATAATGTTTTGCTGAGTGCTGTACATTAGCAGTCCTAGTCTAGGTTGCACCTTCATAAGTAAGTCATCCAATATTCTATGATGGGACACAGCAACCAATTCTAGACGATTTATCAGATTTTTTCTCTGACTTGTCTGAAATATTCCTCAGTATTCTTGCTAAAAAGCAGTCAAGTTTTTTTCTCTGTGTATGGGCATGCATTTTGATGTTTTTTTTTATAACAAAGTTTCCCCAAAAAGATCAGCTTCAGAACTAATTGTGTATATTTGTAGCTACTAGAAGCATCCTGGCTACCACAGACTGATAAAATAAGTTGGATCTACCATGCAGAACCATTACATAGTGTGTACTTGTCTCAATTAAAGTGGTTGTAACGCCTTAAGGGTTTTCACCTCATTCTATGCATTAAGGTGAAAAACTTTCTGTGCTGCAGCTCCCCCCCAGACAACTCCCCCTTTTTTCTTACCTGAGCCCGATCTGATCCAGCGATGTGCATGAGAGCCACTGTCTCTCTCCTAATTGGACAGATTGATGTCAATTAAATCCAGTGACGTGGGGGGTGGGGCCAAGTCCCGCTGTCTGTGTCAATTGATGGGTTTTCTGTGGGGGCACCCAATGAGGAGACGAGGCCTGGAGACAAGGCAGGGGACTCCAGAAGGAGAGTATCGGGGCTGCTCTGTGCAAAACGATTGCACAGAGCAGGTAAGTATAGATATGTTTTTTGTTCTTTTTATTAAAAAAAAAGAAGGTTTTATAACCCCTTTTAAGAGCACTGTTTCCTTGGCTTTCTGATTTCTGATGGTCCCGCCGGCTGGTCACGCAGGCAATCAAAGAGTAGATCTGCTAACACGCACCCCAAGTTTAGGAGGGAAGTTTAAGGAAAAAAACTTACATTTTAAATGCCCATCAATGCAGCCTTATCAGTGTCCATCTGCAGCCTTGCCCAGTGTCCATCTGCAGCTTTGCCCAGTGTCCATCTGCAGCTTTGCCCAGTGTCCATCTGCAGCCTTGCCCAGTGTCCATCTGCAGCCTTGCCCAGTGTCCATCTGCAGCCTTTCCCAGTGTCCATCTGCAGCCTTTCCCAGTGTCCATCTGCAGCTTTGCCCAGTGTCTATCTGCAGCCTTGCCCAGTGTCTATCTGCAGCCTTGCCCAGTGTCCATCTGCAGCTTTGCCCAGTGTCCATCTGCAGCCTTGCCCAGCGTCCATCTGCAGCTTTGCTCAGTGTCCATCTGCAGCTTTGCCCAGTGTCCATCTGCAGCCTTGCCCAGTGTCCATCTGCAGCCTTTCCCAGTGTCCATCTGCAGCTTTGCCCAGTGTCCATCTGCAGCCTTGCCCAGTGTCCATCTGCAGCCTTGCCCAGTGTCCATCTGCAGCCTTGCCCAGTGTCCATCTGCAGCTTTTCCCAGTATCCATCTGCAGCCTTGCCCAGTGTCCATCTGCAGCTTTGCCCAGTGTCCATCTGCAGCCTTGCCCAGTGTCCATCTGCAGCCTTTCCCAGTGTCCATCTGCAGCCTTTCCCAGTGTCCATCTGCAGCTTTGCCCAGTGTCCATCTGCAGCCTTGCCCAGCGTCCATCTGCAGCTTTGCTCAGTGTCCATCTGCAGCTTTGCCCAGTGTCCATCTGCAGCCTTGCCCAGTGTCCATCTGCAGCCTTGCCCAGTGTCCATCTGCAGCCTTGCCCAGTGTCCATCTGCAGCTTTTCCCAGTATCCATCTGCAGCTTTTCCCAGTATCCATCTGCAGCCTTGCCCAGTGTCCATCTGCAGCCTTTCCCAGTGTCCATCTGCAGCCTTGCCCAGTGTCCATCTGCAGCCTTGCCCAGTGTCCATCTGCAGCCTTTCCCAGTGTCCATCTGCAGCTTTGCCCAGTGTCCATCTGCAGCCTTGCCCAGTGTCCATCTGCAGCTTTGCCCAGTGTCCATCTGCAGCCTTGCCCAGTGTCCATCTGCAGCCTTGCCCAGTGTCCATCTGCAGCCTTTCCCAGTGTCCATCTGCAGCCTTTCCCAGTGTCCATCTGCAGCTTTGCCCAGTGTCCATCTGCAGCCTTGCCCAGCGTCCATCTGCAGCTTTGCTCAGTGTCCATCTGCAGCTTTGCCCAGTGTCCATCTGCAGCCTTGCCCAGTGTCCATCTGCAGCCTTGCCCAGTGTCCATCTGCAGCCTTGCCCAGTGTCCATCTGCAGCTTTTCCCAGTATCCATCTGCAGCTTTTCCCAGTATCCATCTGCAGCCTTGCCCAGTGTCCATCTGCAGCCTTTCCCAGTGTCCATCTGCAGCCTTGCCCAGTGTCCATCTGCAGCCTTGCCCAGTGTCCATCTGCAGCCTTTCCCAGTGTCCATCTGCAGCTTTGCCCAGTGTCCATCTGCAGCCTTGCCCAGTGTCCATCTGCAGCTTTGCCCAGTGTCCATCTGCAGCCTTGCCCAGTGTCCATCTGCAGCCTTGCCCAGTGTCCATCTGCAGCCTTGCCCAGTGTCCATCTGCAGCTTTGCTCAGTGTCCATCTGCAGCCTTGCCCAGTGTCCATCTGCAGCTTTGCTCAGTGTCCATCTGCAGCTTTGTCCAGTGTCCATCTGCAGCCTTGCCCAGTGTCCATCTGCAACCTTGCCCAGTGTCCATCTGCAGCCTTGCCCAGTGTCCATCTGCAGCCTTGCCCAAAATTGCAGCATGTTAGGTTTTTAACCACTTGAGCCCCGGACCATTATGCTGCCTAAGGACCAGAGGTCTTTTTCCAATTTGGCACTGCGTCGCTTTAACTGCTAATTGCGCAGTCATGCAATGCTGTACCCAAACGAAATTTGCGTCCTTTTCTTCCCACAAATAGAGCTTTCTTTTGATGGTATTTGATCACCTCTGCGGTTTTTATTTTTTGCGCTATAAATGGAAAAAGACCGAAAATTTTGAAAAAAAATGATATTTTCTACTTTTTGTTATAAAAAAAATCCAATAAACTCAATTTTAGTCATACATTTAGGCCAAAATGTATTCGGCCACATGTTTTTGGTAAAAAAAATGTCAATAAGCGTATATTTATTGGTTTGCGCAAAAGTTATAGCGTCTACAAACTAGGGTACATTTTCTGTAATTTACACAGCTTTTAGTTTATGACTGCCTATGTCATTTCTTGAGGTGCTAAAATGGCAGGGCAGTACAAAACCCCCCCAAATGACCCCATTGTGGAAAGTAGACACCCCAAGGAAATTGCTGAGAGGCATGTTGAACCCATTGAATATTTATTTTTTTTGTCCCAAGTGATTGAATAATGACAAAAAAAAAAAAATATTTACAAAAAGTTGTCACTAAATGATATATTGCTCACACAGGCCATGGGCCTATGTGGAATTGCACCCCAAAATACATTCTGCTGCTTCTCCTGAATATGGGGATACCACATGTGTGGGACTTTTTGGGAGCCTAGCCGCGTACGGGGCCCCGAAATCCAATCACCGCCTTCAGGATTTCTAAGGGCGTAAATTTATGATTTCACTCTTTACTGCCTATCACAGTTTCGGAGGCCATGGAATGCCCAGGTGGCACAAAACCCCCCCAAATGACCCCATTTTGGAAAGTAGACACCCCAAGCTATTTCCAGAGAGGCATATTGAGTCCATGGAATATTTTATATTTTGACACAAGTTGCGGGAAAGTGACACATTTTTTTTTTTTTTTTTTTTTTGCACAAAGTTGTCACTAAATGATATATTGCTCACACAGGCCATGGGCATATGTGGAATTGCACCCCAAAATACATTTAGCTACTTCTCCTGAGTACGGGGATACCACATGTGTGGGGCTTTTTGGGAGCCTAGCCGTGTACGGGACCCCGAAAACCAATCACCGCCTTCAGGATTTCTAAGGGTGAAAATTTTTGATTTCACTCTTCACTGCCTATCACAGTTTCGGAGGCCATGGAATGCCCAGGTGGCACAAAACCCCCCCCAAATGACCCCATTTTGGAAAGTAGACACCCCAAGCTATTTGCTGAGAGGCATGGTGAGTATTTTGCAGCTCTCATTTGTTTTTGAAAATGAAGAAAGACAAGAAAAAACTTTTTTTTTTTTCTTTTTTCAATTTTCAAAACTTTGTGACAAAAAGTGAGGTCTGCAAAATACTCACTATACCTCTCATCAAATAGCTTGGGGTGTCTACTTTCCAAAATGGGGTCATTTGGGGGGGTTTTGTGCCACCTGGGCATTCCATGGTCTCCGAAACTGTGATAAGCAGTCAAGAGAGAAATCAAAAATTCACGCCCTTAGAAAGCCTGAAGGCGGTGCTTGGTTTTCGGGGTTCCGTACGCGGCTAGGCTCCCAAAAAGTCTCACACATGTGGTATCCCCGTACTCAGGAGAAGCAGCAGAATGTATTTTGGGGTATAATTTCACATATTCCCATAGCATGTTTGAGCAATATATCATTTAGTGACAATTTTGTGCAAAAAAAAAAAAAAATTGTCTCTTTCCCGCAACTTGTGTCGCAATATAAAATATTCCATGGACTCGACATGCCTCTCAGCAAATAGCTTGGGGTGTCTACTTTCCAAAATGGGGTCATTTGGGGGGGTTTTGAACTGTCCTGGCATTTTATGCACAACATTTAGAAGCTTATGTCACACATCACCCACTCTTCTAACCACTTGAAGACAAAGCCCTTTCTGACACTTATTGTTTACATGAAAAAGTTTTTTTTTTTTTGCAAGAAAATTACTTTGAACCCCCAAACATTATATATTTTTTTAAAGCAAATGCCCTACAGATTAAAATGGTGGGTGTTTCATTTTTTTTTTTCACACAGTATTTGCGCAGCGATTTTTCAAACGCATTTTTTGGGGAAAAAACACACTTTTTTAAATTTTAATGCACTAAAACACACTATATTGCCCAAATGTTTGATGAAATAAAAAAGATGATCTTAGGCCGAGTACATGGATACCAAACATGACATGCTTTACAATTGCGCACAAACGTGCAGTGGCAACAAAATAAATACATTTTTAAAAGCCTTTAAAAGCCTTTACAGGTTACCACTTTAGATTTACAGAGGAGGTCTACTGCAAAAATTACTGCCCTCGATCTAACCTTCGCGGTGATACCTCACATGCATGGTGCAATTGCTGTTTACGTTTGACGACAGACCGCCGCTTGCGTTCGCCTTAGTGCGAGAGCAGGGGGCGACAGGGGTGCTTTTTTTTTTTTTTTTTTTTTTTTTCTTTATTATTTTTTTGCTTTTTTATCTTATTTTTAAACTGTTCCTTTCATTTTTATTTTTTTTTTATCATTTTTATTGTTATCTCGGGGAATGTAAATATCCCCTATGATAGCAATAGGTAGTGACAGGTACTCTTTTTTGAAAAAATTGGGGTCTATTAGACCCTAGATCTCTCCTCTGCCCTCAAAGCATCTGACCACACCAAGATCGGTGTGATAAAATGCTTCCCCAATTTCCCAATGGCGCTATTTACATCCAGCGAAATCTAAGTCATAAAATGCTCGTAGCTTCCGGTTTCTTAGGCCATAGAGATGTTTGGAGCCACTCTGGTCTCTGATCAGCTCTATGGTCAGCTGGCTGAATCACCGGCTGCATTTTCAGGTTCCCTGTTGAGACAGGAGAGCCAGAGAAAAACACGGAAGACGGTGGGGGAGGGGCATTCCCTCCCACGGCTTGTAAAAGCAGTCTAGAGGCTAATTAGCCGCTAGGATTGCTTTTACATGAAAGCCGACCGCTGGCTGAAAAGAATGATACCAAGATGATACCTAAACCTGCAGGCATCATTCTGGTATAACCACTCAAAGTTGTGAATGGCGTACCTGAAGACAAAAAAATGGTTAACAATAAAGCACAGTAAACGGTAAAGTATAAAAAATTGCATACCTGAAAAGCAAACATGATAAAGCATAATAACAATAAAACATTGCAGAATAGAATACAGTAAAAAAGAGCAGAACAATAGAGAGAATAGAGAGAGAGAGAACAATAAAACGACAACTATTTTTTTTTATTTTATATATATATATATATTTTTTTTTTTTTTTTTTACACTTTTTTTGTAACTAACTTTTATAACTGTAACCGGTTCCAGGTTCGGGTCTCTCAAAATGCGATGGCATCTTGGGAGACCCTGTGAAAGTGTGCCTAGTCTGTGCAATGCTATACCCTACGCTAATACTCAACTAGTGTATGGTAGCGTTCAAAACATTCACCAATGCAAAGACCAGGATTGTCAGGACAGGAGGGACAATAATAGCGGGTGTCACGCCTATATCCGCGCTAGCTGCAGACACAATATCTTTTTTGGGGGCGTTCGCTGGGTAGGGGTACTCGGGAGGACATAAAGAAAATGCCTCTCATGCAGCCGACTGCATTTGGTTGGGGATGTGAATGGGGGAAGTACGGGCGCTGCAGAAGCGGTGGGTTCCCAATTAGGATTGGCGAATGCAGTAGGAAGGGCGCTATGGGCACGACGGGCCTGTGTTTGTCTTTTTGGTGGCAGCGGGACACTACTTGTGCTTGCCACCTCACCAGCTTGAACTGCACTTATGGGACTCGCCACGTCACCAAGTGTTACTGCAGTGCTGGTTTGACTACGACCGGGGTGTACTAGGCCGCTGGCGCTTGCCAGTTCACCAAAACGCTACCAAAAAATCTGTTAGCGATCGCAGGGATCAGGCCTGACTCTGCGAACGCTGCAGTTATGCGTTTTAGTCTTTTGTAAGTGACAGTGATCGATCGATACTGCACTTGGGTGGGCTGGGCTGGGCCGGGCGGAGGGGCAAAACGCAGGTGCTAGCAGGTATCTGGGCTGATCCCACTAACACTGCGTTTGTGAGAACCCTAAACTGCTGGGGATGCTAGTATAGATCTGATCGGATCAGATATTGATCCGTTCAGATACTATACCACTAAGGGTGGTGTACAGTGCGTGCGTGGGTGTTAGCGGTACTGGCGCTAACCTGACGCTGCCTGGGGCTGGTGCTTGCCAGTTCACCAAAATACTACCAAAAAAACTGTTAGCGATCGCAGGGATCAGGCCTGACTCTGTGAACGCTGCAGTTATGCATTTAGTGTTTTGTAAGTGTCAGTGATCGATCGATACTGCACTTGGGTGGGCTGGGCCGGGCGGAGGGGCAAAACGCAGGTGCTAGCAGGTATCTGGGCTGATTCCGCTAACACTGCGTTTTTGGGAACCCTAAACTGCTGGGGACACTAGTATAGATCTGATCGGATCAGATATTGATCCGTTCAGATACTATACCACTAAGGGAGGCGTATGCTGCGTGCGTGGGTGTTAGCGGTACTGACGCTAACCTGACCCTGCCTGGGGCTGGTGCTTGCCAGTTCACCAAAATACTACCAAAAAAACTGTTAGCGATCGCAGGGATCAGGCCTGACTCTGCGAACGCTGCAGTTATGCGTTTAGTCTTTTGTAAGTGACAGTGATCGATCGATACTGCACTTGGGTGGGCTGGGCTGGGCCGGGCGGAGGGGCAAAACGCAGGTGCTAGCAGGTATCTGGGCTGATCCCGCTAACACTGCGTTTTTGGGAACCCTAAACTGCTGGGGACGCTAGTATAGATCTGATCGGATCAGATATTGATGCGTTCAGATACTATACCACTAAGAGAGGCGTATGCTGCGTGCGTGGGTGTTAGCGGTACTGGCGCTAATCTGACGCTGCCTGGGGCGACGCATATCACCGCCGGGCGATCAGGGGGCTAAACCTTTATTCGGTAATAAACGGCGGGTGCCCTGACACTATAAAAAATAAACAAACTAACCAGCGTCAACCGTAACGGTTATACGGTGATCAGTGGTGAAAGGGTTAACTAGGGGGCAATCAAGGGGTTAAAACATTTATTCGGTAGTATATGGGGGTCCCTGACGCTATAAAACGCTGACGGCGAACCTAAATATTTATGTCCCTAACTAGCGTCACCAGCGACACTAATACAGCGATCAGAAAAATGATCGCTTAGTGACACTGGTGACAGGGGGTGATCAAGGGGTTAAAACTTTATTAGGGGGGGTTAGGGGGGTACCCTAGACCTAAAGGGGGGTAATACTCACTGTCCCAACACTAACTGTCACAAACTGACACCAATGCAGTAATCAGAAAAAAAAAAAAAAAAAAAAACTGCTGGTGTCAGTTTGTGACAGGGGGGGGGGGGGGGTGATTGGGGGGGATCGGGGGGCGATCGGGGGGGGGGGGATCGGGGTGTTTTGTGTGCCTGGCATGTTCTACTGTGTGTGTGTGTGTTGGTGCACTCACATTGATGTCTTCTCTCCTCGGGCCGGAACGGAAAATACCGAGCCGAGGAGAGATGACATCATTTCCTTTGCTGCTGTTTAGCATACAGCAGCAAAGGAATGATTCGATTGGCCGGCGGCGATCGCGAGGGGGGGGCCACGAACGGATGGTCTCCCCCTCACCACCGATCGCCGGGGCACAAAGGACGACCGCCTCGGGCACCGGGGGGGGGGGTCCGATCGGACCCCCCACCCGCGGAAGGCAAATCACGTACACTGTACGTGATTTTGCCTGTCCGTGCCACTTTGCCGACGTACATCGGCGTGAGGCGGTCGTCAAGTGGTTAAATTTTAGCCCCGCCAAGATGCACAGAGCCGAATGTCCTATGTATTCGGCTCGTCTCGCAGTCCCGTCCAGCCCTGCCCCGTCCCACCCCTTGGCCCGGCTCCTATGATGGACACAACACTGGTCCAATGGCGGGGTGTAAAGGCTGGGAGGCGGGACTGGGTGTGACTCCGAGCGGAGCCGAGGCTAGCTGAGTACACATTACACTCGGCTCGGTCTATTTCGGCGGCGCTCGCTCCTCTTCCCCTCAGAAACAGCGGGGATCGTCGTATAACAGGAAAAAAAAGTGTGTGTTATACGCCGATAAATACGGTAATAAGAAAATTAACTTGGTGCACCCCCCACTCTGTGCTTGCATGCAAAAGCAAACGCATACGTAAGTTGCACAGACATATGTAAACAGTGTTCGCACTGCAAGAGCAGTAGTTCTAGTGCTAGTGCTCTGTAACTCTAAACAGGTAACCTGTAAGGGTGTTTAAAATATTGCCTATGGAGAATTTTAAGTACTGTAGTTTGTCGCCATTCCACAAGCGTGCACAATTTTAAAGCGTGACATGTTAGATATCCATTTACTCGACGTAACATCATCTTTCATATTATACAAAAAAAATGGGGGTTTATATTGTGTTTTTTTTTCCTTTTTAATTCATTAAAATGTATTTTTTCCCCAAAAATTGTGTTAAAATCGCTGCGCAAATACCGTGTGACATAAAAAGACATTTAGCGCTTGATAAATGAATACGTAAATATTCTGGCCAATGGAATGAACACCTGAATGCTTAGTATTGCCTAAACAAGTGTGCACAACGCGTCATTAGGTGAGGGTTTTTTTTTTTTTTTCCAGCTGCTTTTTTCGTGCCAGGAGCAAAGGTGTTCAGAGGAGCTGGGCACACACCCAATGTGCACAAGGCCTAAATGAGCAAAAGGAACATATCTGGGGATTTGTGGGAAGAAGGCAACCACAATCTACTGAGTCGCCAGGTTATTCTACTGTGGAGACCGAGGGCTAGCATGAATTTCTTCCATAATAAATAAATATATAATATACTGTATATTTCACGTTTACTCCCTTGTGGGTGAGCAGTGCTGTTTGTAGCTGCGAATTGCAGTGGCTGGCGGATGTGGTCCCACACAGGGGAATACTACCTGCATTGTGGTGTCTGTGTTTTTTTGGGTTGTGTTTCCTGAGAAGTTTTTTTTTTCTCTTGTCTGATTTTACAACACATTGCAATTTTCATCACCATGTTTAAAGTAAGCTTGTTATAATGTCTGCATGAAAACTGCTGGTTCACTGAAGACACATACTTTCTGTTTTATATTCTTATCACAAGATGTTTTTTTTTATAGTCGGGCTGTTCTTTTCATTAAAATAAGCTTCTGCTGGGCAATGTGAGGTCCAAAAGATTGGATGCTGCCTGTGTAGTGTCAGTGCTGATGTATTTAAGGGTCCATTTACACTTGTGCGTTGCTGCAACGCATGCATTCATTTGAGTCTGCACAATGCATGGCAATGCACCTGCTCTATGTGTGATGTATTGTGCTTCAATTTATTGTGAATGATACCCCAGCCCATTGTACAGTAGTGCCAAACACACCACAGCCCATCACAAGTCAATAACCGTGCATTACTTTTTTTTTTTAACAATGCATGCAGCTGCATGGTTTATTATTATTATACAGGATTTATATAGCGCCGACAGTTTACACAGCGCTTTACAACATTAGGGCAGATAGTACAATTACAATACAATTCAATACAGGGGGGAACTAATGCATGGTTATTACATCTGTTGTGGTATGTTGGGAGCCCAATCATTATTCAGGGCATTAACAAGTGCCATAACACTAGTTAAAGCATGCAAAGCATTAATGCACTGCAACAGAATGCTTAAAGTGATTGTAAAGGCCGAAGGTTTTTAATCTTAATTCATTAAGATAAAAAGCCTTCTGTGTATAGCAGCCCCCCTCAGCCCTTCTAATACTTACCTGACCTCCATCTCAATCCAGCGATGTTGTAGGAATGTCTCAGCTGCCCGGGACTCCCCTTCTCATTGGTTGACACAGCAGCGCGGTGCCATTGGCTCCTGCTGCTGTCAATCTAAGTCAGGCAGCCAATAAGGAGAAAATGGGGGTGGGGCTGGGCTGTGGTTCTGTGTCTAAATGGAAACAGGGAGCTGTGGCTCAGCTCAGGTGCCCCCACAGCAAGCTGCTTGCTGTGGGGGCACTCAACAGGAGGGGAGGGGCCAGGAGCACCGAAGAGGGACCCGAGAACAGGGGGATCTGGGCTGCTCTGTGCAAATCCACTGCACAGAGCAGGTACTGTACATGTTTGTTATTTTTCTCCCCATCTGCCCACAGCCTATAAATGGCAGACGGGAAGCAGCGCCAATGTGGGTTAATGTACCAGTACATCAGCCCGCATCGGCTCACAGAGCGTGCACCCAGGAGCCCTGCAATCAGTGTGTGTCCCGGACACAGCAGATCACATTACCGCTGTGTCCAGGTAATCACATGATCTTGTACCATGTGATTGCTGTGTCCAGTCACAGCAATCACATAGTACTCAATGGAAACCAAATGTAAACATTGGTTCTCTCTGCTCACCTGTGAGAGCAGAGAGCACTGTTGCTGCAGCCATAGTACAGCAGCCTGTTGCAGTGCATGTACACTCAGACTAGTGTGTCAGCCTGCCCCAGTGATCACTGCCCCCAGCATAATACAAATAAAGAGTGCAGCCAGCCCCTGTCACCTGTCCCAGCGTCACCAGTGCTCATAGTAACACTGTCATACACCATACCAACGTCCTGACCACTGCCATATGCTATATCGGCGTCTGATCACCGCCATACACTATACCAGCGTCCTAATCACCACCACGCCACACCAGCGTCCTGATCACTGCCATACCAGCATCCTGATCACCGCCATACGCCATACCAGCGTCCTGATCACCGCCATATGCCACATCAGCTCCCTGATCGATGCCAAACACCATGCCAGCTACCTGATCCCCGCCATACCTCATACCAGTGTCCTGATCTTCGCCATATGCCATACCAGTGACCTGATCACTGCCATAACCCATACCGGCGTTCTGATCACCGCCATATCATGGTTTGTAGACTCTATACCTTTCACACAGACTAAATAATATACACTGTTTTGGGTTATTTTTACAAAAAAAAAATTGTAAAACAAAAACTAAGAAAAAGTGTTTCAGTATTTTTTTTATATAGCAAAAATAAAAAAACCAATGGTGAATAAATACCACCAAAAGAAAGCTCTATCGGTCTCAGAAAAAAAGGATAAAGATTTCATGTGGGTACAGTGTTGCATGCCTGTGTAATTGTCACTCAGGCTTGGTTCACTTTGGTGCGATGTGGGAAGCCCTGCGAATCCACCGCGGGTCCCCACATCGCAACCGACTCGCAGGCAGTTCACACTGCTATATGCAAACTGCTGGGAGTGTCAATTCAAAGTTAATGACACACCCAGATTGGTTCGCATATCTCAGTGCAAACTGTCAATTCGGACATGAATCGGATCGCATGGTTGGTGTGGACCAAAAAAAATCATGCAAAAATAGGATCAAAGTCATGCAGGACTTTGGTCCGAATGCTTTGCGAATTCAGCCACACAGCAGTGCGAATCACATGCGATGTCACACAGCTAAAAGTGTGAGAGAGAAAATTGGCCTGGGCAGGAAGGGGATAGAAGTGGTTAATGTCTGAGTACCCGTACCCCTTCCATATTAGATTAGGTGTTATGTGACAACCTCCACTGCGTGAGGAAGATGGAAGGTTTTGAAGATATTCTAGATGTGTGAGAATGATTTGTAGCTGCTTTGTCGCATAGCGTGATAGCAGTTTGTCAGAGAAGCCAATTGTTCAGTGTTGACTGCATTGTTTTGAATTATGCTCAGCTGTCACAATCCATTTCCATAGAGGTGTTCACAAAGTTCTCTACAAAACACAGATGTATAGATTTGCAATTTTGCCCCTAAGATGCCTCAGAGATTTCTTCTTCAGTAGATATAGAAGGCCAGTTACTGTTATATGTGTTAGGCGCTTGTCAAATCAAATAGATGAATGTCAGTTTGCAAGGAGAGTTTTTATTGTATTTGAAAGTCAGTGAGTGAGAACTTCGCACCATGATTTGATCTCTTTCTTGTGGTCTCACCATTTGTTCCACATGATAATGTTTTGATGAATTGCAGTCTCCCCATGGTTAATAAATGGATTCATATTGTGGTATGTTACTTGTATTACATCAACAGGCATACGTCTGTGTCTGAAATGAAATCACACTATGATATCCAGAACAGCTTGTCAACTTTTCTTTTATTGAACGTCACATAACAGGATAAAAGAGACAAAGGCTAATGAACTTTTCCTAAATTTCCTTAAACCTAGGTTCACATTGGAGCAATTTGCCATGCGATTTGAGAGATTAAATTGCATGACAAGCCGCAGCCTATTGGAGGCAATTGGCACTGCCTATTGGAGGCAATTGGTGCGACACTGATTTTGCGGTTCCTGCACTACTTTTTCTGATTTCAGGTGCAACTTCAATAGACATCTGTGCATGAAGCCACACAGATATCTATCAAGTAGCACCTGAAATCGTGCTGACCTTGCTACTTTGAAATCGTGCTACTTCAAGTAAAGTAGGGCGATTTCAAAGTAGCAGCAGTGTGAACCAGGGCTTGGACGCCTTTCACACTGAGCGCCTGTGCTGTTTAGTGGCACTTTTGCGCTGCTTTTCGGCCGCTAGCGGGGCGATTTTAACCCCAAAAAAGGGTTAAAAACTCTCATTTTGCGACACTTTCAAACACTTTGAAAGCGCTGCCTATTCATTCCAATGGACAGGGTGTTTTGAGAGCGCTAAATACAGCACTTCCAACCCACCCCAAAGATGCTGCTTGCAGGACTTTTTGGAACGTCCCAGAAGCGCACCGCCAAGTGTGAAAAGTCACACTTCAATGAATGGGAGGCGGTTTTCAGGCGCATAACAGAGGCTATTTCCAGCGCTAAAGTGCCCGAAAACTGCCCCAGTGTATAAGGGGTCTAACCGTTGCTTCACACTTCTGTGTACATTAACGCATGTGATTTTTAATACGTGGAAGCTTGTGTTAAGGCAGGCCATTTATTTTGAATGAGCTTGTAGTGTACTGCAATGTCCAAAACTGCACCTGCAGCATTTTTATAGAATGTATTGTATGATGCACTGTAGCGCAGGTGCGTTTGCAGCCGCTATATGACAGGGGGCCATTCTAAACATGCATTGCCATAAAACACACAATCTTTAAGCCAGCCAAAAGTAGAACTAAAGTCAAAACTGTTTTTTTTCTTCCCATTGGGAAGATTTACCTTCACTTTCTATCCCACAGCCTGTTTTGGAAATTTTAGAGAAGGGCAATTCCTCTCCTCATATTGATGAGTGGTTCCAAATTATTATTTAACTACTGCAGTAGGGAACAGACACCAAACGATACACTCAGCATCTTTCCAAAATAACTGTTCTGTTTATTCAACGCAATTGAAGTTTTTTTATACACATGATTACGTAGGTATCGCATTAATATTACAATTGTATTTTTATGGTAACAAGGGGCGTAACATAGACAGGCTAAATTCTAATCAGGACTTGAAAGAATGACAACATTTTTAGTGCCGTGTGCACAATGAGTGCAGTGTGCAATACAAGGCAAAGCTTACAAAATAGAATACATTTTATACAGAATTTACAAATTTCCTTTACAAGCCAAAACAGGAAGTGAGCTGAAATCCCTGCAAATCAAGGAAATCCTTTGGGGTCACCAGAACTTGTGTTCCCATTAGATGATCTCCCCTCTATCACTTTTCTGGGGACAACCCAAAATTTGGGATTTGCTTTTACTTTCAACTTCAATGATAATGGTAAACCGGACAAATAGGGTGAATCTCCTTAATGAGAACGCAAACAGCAATAAAAACAGGTGTTCTAATTCCTCTCACCTCTATCCAAAACAAAAAGTTTTGACTTTAGTTATACTTTAAAGCAGAACTAAACCCTCCCATCATTTAGAGCCAAGAAAGCTGCCATCTTGGCTTCTGTTTGATCTGTAGTTGCCATGTGATCAGATATGAAACCATGCATTTGATGGCTTGACAGTTCAGTTCAAAGCACACGCAACTGTGACAGTTACTACTTACCTGTATTGCTGTAGAACTCTTCACCCCTACAGCAAATATAGTGTTGTCTCACTAAGTTCCACTGTTTGGGTGCTATACAGTGGATCGTGCACCACCATCTTTGTCCTCTTCAGCTGGTTGCCTCTTTCAGAGCCTGCGCCTGGCCGATCTGTGTGCGGATCCTGGGAAATATGGTGTAAGTATCCCAGGAGGCTGCAGGCTCTGGCACGCATCATTCTGGCCTAGGCCGGAATGGTAAATGGGGGGGGGGGGGGCTAAACTTTACAAAACTTTTTAAAAACAAAACAAAATTTCCCCAATCCTGCTTGGGGGAGAAGGTGAGTGTTAAAGCGGAACTAACTCCCTTTTAAGAGTTAAAGTGTCGTTAAACCCACACCAGAAAAACTATCAATAATGCTGTATTCCATGCTGTTCACACTCAGACACTATTGAATTCGTTTTCTGTATTTTGCAAAAAAACTGGTTGATCCTGCTGCTCTCTATCGCCACCTTCTCTCCAAGTCCCCAATTCAGTTAGGGATTTTGAGGCTGTGGTGGCAATTCTGCACATGCTCTGTTTTCAGTGAGCTTCTATGCCGAGGATTTCTTCCCTATCACATCTGAGCAGCTCATGTGACTATAGAGTCACACATGTGGGTGTATACACAGTAGTAAATAACAGCCCACTCCCTCCCTCCTCCTCCACGCTCACTAACCAGCTAAACACAATGGGGGTGGAATATTACATATAGATTAATAGAGGTTTCACCTCCCTCTTATTTTAAGACAAAGGCTGGAGGAGCTTGACTGGCAGAAATCCGCCCACACCATATTATTTCCAAAAAAATACTAAAGATTTGATTTCAAATATATATTTTTGTGACAATTTAAAACAGTTTATTGATCTTAATTATTTTTACTCTGTATTTCAAAGACTTTTTTTTTATTTATTTTTTAAACAAGTGACCAACAGCAGAGGACTAGGAGCTCCTCCTGTTTGTTTCCCTGCAGACTGGGAAAGAGCTTGGTCATGTGACAGCTGATATCCATTAGAAAATAGAAGGGAGAATGTACAATAAGCCGTGTGTTTAGTATCACTATATGTTCGACTTTAAAGTGGAGCTCCAACCCCCACCAACCAAAAAATTAAAAGTCAGCAGCTACAAATACTGTAGCTGCTGACTTTTACTGTTAGGGCACTTACCTGTCCAGGGATCCCACAGTGTCCTCACCCAAGCTGATTCTTGAATCGGCTCTCGGTAGCAGACGCCGCCATCTTTGCTAAGGGAAACCGGCAGTGAAGCCTTGCAGCTTCACAGCCAGTTTCCTACAGCGCATCCGCGGATCGAGCTGTGCTTTCTCAGTGGGCCAGTTGCGGCAAGGGCTGATCTTCCGGCAGAGTTCGCCATGGCAAGCTCAGGTGCCAAATGTGAAAATGTGGCAGCGAAGAGGGGGAGGAGGCAGACAAGCGGAGCTTCCCCTTTTGAGTGGAGCTCTGCTTTAACTGCAGTAGGCCATAGCAACCAGTCTGAATTCAGCCCAGTAGAAGATGGATTCTGCATGTTTGAGTTACCACCCTTACAAAAGCTTTATTAAAAAAGAATTTAGTCCTAGACAATTACTTTTTCATTGCATTGTGGCTTATATTATCTCATGTTAAATTTATGGCAACATTCTACAGTGATGTAAGTAGGAAGTGATCCAGCCATTCATGTTGGTGATAAATGAAGCCTGACAGATGCGATAATCAGTCTGCAAACTGTGGCCAGAGAAGACATCAGTGACTTTCCCGTCAAGGTAGCGCAGTCCTTCTCCGGGAGCATCTTGATTCTGCGTTTATGCAATCAAACAGTCAGTCCAGGCAGCGCATGTAGAGAAAGTAGGTTACACATAGGAGAACTCATAATTAGAGGTGATTGGGGAGACAGAGCTATTAAAAGTCCTAAGTAGTTTTTCAACTCCTAGAGGCATCTGGAAAGCTGCCACTGTTGCCATGGAAACAAAGGAATAATTAGTTGCTGCCAAGGTTGGGGAAAAAACACTCATATACTTCTGGCTACAGTACAGTCTTATGTAATGTGCAGTGTATGTGGCTCAGACAGTCAGGAAGCTCTCTGATATAATTACACACCCCTTGCTTCAATAACTAAATAACCCTTTCAAAGCTGCTCAGAAACAGATGAGACTTTATTACTTTGGGTATTGCAGAAAAGAAGAAAGATTGCTGTACCTGGGCATTTTATAGATATCACTAAACCTTTTTTATTTATTTATTTTTTTCATTTTATTGAATTAAATACAGCTTACGTCAGTATCAGAATTAAATGTACAATGCTTAGTACAGTGTACTGTAACTAAACAATACAAAAATAAACACAGTGGAATCACGTGTTTTCCCTGCCAAAAAATGTGTGAGATATTTTATATATATATATATATATATATATATATATATATATATATATATATATATATATATATATATATATATATATATATATATAAAATATATTTTTTAGACAATTTTTACGTCAGGCAGGCACCCCTGACAGACACTGTATCCAGGTCTTCAGCATTCATTTTATTAACTGCTGTCAAAGCAGTACAGCTTGGTGAATTAGACACTGATCATGCAATGTTTAAGATTTGCAGCACAATAAAGCTTGACTGGCATATAGTTCTGCTCCTTTCTCTCTTTTGGCTTACTATGGATGTTCAGGTTACAGGAGGCTAGTGCAAAGACTGGATGAAATGTTTTAAATGTTTTTTTCCCCCAAATGTTTTTAATGAATATAAACAGATTATATATTTGCCTAAACGTAAACTTTAAGGCTAATGTAATTCGGACAGGAATCGCACCGCATTACTGTTCAAATCGCATGCAATTCTTTGCTGTGAGATTTGACCCCATTCATTTTGTACGGGCTCAAATCGCACCGCAAAGGTATTGCTTTCAGGTATCAGAGCATTTGTACTCATGCGAATGCTTAGTATCGGTATCAGTGCAACCCTATTGGCCAGTTCACCAGGGACCGGCCAAGACTTGAACCATGTATGGGTAGGCTGATTGTACCCAAGTTGATCGATCATTCAACTTGGGTACAACCAGCATGTCGGATTTTTCATGCGATTACTGCCATCCCGCTAGGAACAATCACTCTGTGTTCTACTGGCAGGGATGTCTCCCCTCGCCCCACTATCTATAGCTGGCTTAACTGGTCTTTCAGTACCTCTAACATATTGGAGATGGCATTCCAAACATGAAATCAAATAAATCATGTTCGTGGTATCGCAATTCAGAAACTCACAGATAGGGAAGGTAATGGGTAACAACTAATTGAATCATTTATGTTTTTGGTTGCCTTACAATAAGACCTGTATTTACACCGCATCTGAATGGACCTTTTCAGATGCAACCAATTTCCTGATTTCGTCGGAATACTAAAAATACTTGGAGAGAGAAGTGAACCTAATGTTAGGGGCTTTCCTACTAGAAAACCTATACTTACTATTGCCTCATGAAGATACCGTATATACTCAAGTATAAGCCGAGTTTTTCAGTCCATTTTTTTTGGCTGAAAAAAACAGCCTCGGTTTTTTCTCGAGTGAGTTAAAAAAAAAGTCAGAATGGAGGAGAAAAAGGGGCAGGGCCGTGCCGCTGGGTGATGCTCGTGAATCGGGCCAGCGCCCCTCCCTCCCATGCTGTTTCAGATCACCGCGCAGCCAGCCGCATAACGATGTCCCACCTCCTCTTGTGACAGACGGCACAGGGATCCAATGCTAGGAATCATTGTGCCGTGTGTCATAGAAGGCAGGACATCGTTACTGCGGCTGCATGGCGATTCAGATCCAGCTCTCCTCTCCATGCAATCAGCGCAGCCCGCTCTCTCCTAGCTGAGCCAGGACGCATCCCTGAGTGCCAGAACGGAGCCCCCACTGTCTTCACTGGGAACCCCGATCTTCAACAACCCTGCAAAGGCAAAAATGCGCCTGGATACCTCTACAGGCAGCTATGAGGTGAGTCTCAATACTGCATTAACCTCTTCCCTGCCGATACAAAACCCTCAGCCTGACTCCATAGCTGCCTTCCCCACTGTGGGACAACCAGCGTGACATCTTATTACCAGGCACTGGTAGGCTGTACCTGATGGGCACTGGCAGGCTGTATGTCATGGGCACTGATAGGCTGTACCTGATGGGCACTGGCAGGCTGCATGTCATGGGCACTGATTGTACATGATGGGCGCTGGCAGGCTGCATGTCATGGGCACTGATTGTACATGATGGGCGCTGGCAGGCTGCATGTCATGGGCACTGATTGAACATGATGGGCGCTGGCAGGCTGCATGTCATGGGCACTGATTGAACATGATGGGCGCTGGCAGGCTGCATGTCATGGGCACCGATAGGCTGTACATGATGGGTACTGGCAGGCTACATTTCATTTGCACTGATAGGATGTACATGGGCACTTTTGAAATTTACCAGTAGCTGCTGCATTTCCCACCCTAGGCTTATACACGAGTCAATACGTTTTCCCAGTTTTTTGTGGTAAAATTAGGTGCCTCGGCTTATTTATGGTTCAGCCTACACTCGAGTATATACGGTACCAGTTGTAAATATATTTACATCAGTCACCATGTAAACTTGGCAAATTCTTTTCACAATTCATTCCACATCTTTATATTCCACAAAGAAAGTAGGTTTATTGGTCTTATCCACATATTTCAGTCTATCTTCTCTCAATTGATTTTTCCTACTTTTAAGGCCAACAATTTCCTTAGCTCTATCTATAGTCCACGCTGGATATAGTCTCTGAATTGCTTGTTTACGTAGTACTTCTTCCGCTATCTCATATTTATTCACGTCAGAACAGTCTCTCTTTAGATCAAGTGAGTTCACCCGCTGGTACTGACTTAAAGTGATAGTAAACTCCTATAGGTAAAATTAACCGTGCACCGTTTAGAAGATATTCCAGTGAGCAGCAGCTGGTGATTTCACCAGTTCATGTGCTCTGAAGGATCCGCATACCTGTGCCGTTCCTTCAGAGCTGTGAGCCGTGGCCGAGACTCCTGCGCAAGCGGCCGGAGCCTGTGAACCTGGAAGGAAGACCGAGTGAAGATGGAAGCCTCTGCAGCAGTGACCGTGCGCCACTGGAAGGTTTTGTTTTAAGGTAAGTCTTTCATAGTGTGCTAGTATGCGATGCATACTAGCACATTATGTTTACTACCTCTTTAATGGTGTATAGTGGATATAAACTAGCAAATAACAAAGTGGAGTTACAGCTAAACTCTATATGGTAGGTTAACATCACGACTTGACTAGTTTTGGAGTTCCCACAGTGTCAAATCCAAGAAATCAATAGACACCTCCTTCCAGTTTTTCGTGAATGTCAAGTTCAATTGAACAGCATTCAAAAAAAAAATTCTCTAAATCCTGTTTGGTCACCAGCCAAATCAAAAGTAGGTTGTTAAAATACCAACAATGCCATATACTCAGGTTGTCAAAAGCTTCTCCCACTAACCTATACACAGATTGACAAGTGAGGTTTAAAATGTTGTCCCAATAGAAGTTTTGCATTTCTGCATGTAGAAAACCCTGTCAAACAAAATTCTGTGACAACAAAAATCCCACTGCTGTCAACAGAAAAGATCTCAACTCCACTGGATAGAAACGACATACTCGTGTGTGATGTTCCAAGTCTACTAGCGCTGATCATGAGGGACAGAATTGCTTTAAGGTCCAAGGAGGCCCAAAAGAAGTTCTGTCCCCACCTTAAATAGGATCTCAAGTCATATTTAAAAAAAAAAGCTGCAAATACTATATATAGCTGCTGACTTTTAATAGAGACACTTACCCATCCAGGGAGCCAGCGCTGTTCTCATGCGGGGCAGTTATGCTCCGGTCTTGGGGTTCCTGACGCCACCATGTTGACTGTGGGAAGCTGGCTGAGACTCCTTGTGCCTTCACATTAGAGCTGCACAATTAATCGTCAAGAATCGTTATCGTGATTAATTGTCAAGAATCGTTATTGCGATCTTGACTAAAGTGTTTCCCGATTCTTTCTATGCAAAGAATTCTCTCTGCTCTTCTGAAGCCACAGCCCTCAAAAGAAAGGAAGAGAAAAACCGGGCAGTCTGCCAAGAAACAAAACATTCTTTATCAGTTGAACTTAAGTATAAACATTGTAACAATTTGTCAATGGAATAGACTTCCTGTGTAAGTGAAAAAAGTTTAACCACTTAAACACTAAGGGTCGGTTCACACTGGGGCAACACAACTTCAGCGCGACTTTGTACCGCGACTTCAACGCGGCTTCAGCGCGACTTCAGCGCGACTTCAGCAAATTACAAGGCGACAGGCGACTTCGCCTGTGGCCAATCACAGGGCAATCAGCTCTCTGGAAGGGAGGGGGGGAGGGAGGGGTTTTCCCTGCAAAGTCGCTTGACTTTACAGAGAGATCCGACTTGGAGGCGACTTCCATTGATTTCTATGGTACAGGTCGCCTACCAAGTCGGATCAAAGTAGTACAGGGAGTACGCTCTGAAGTCGGAGCGACTTCAGTAGCGTCTATTAAGACGCTAGCGTTCACTCCCATCGAAACTATTTCTGGGGCGACTTGGGGCGACTTGAGGGCGTACAAGTCGGATCCCAAGTCTCCCCAGTGTGAACCGAGCCTAAACCTTTTTCTGACATTTGTTGGTTTCAAGTTAAAATCATTTTTTTTTGCTAGAAAATTATTTGGAACCCCCAAACATATATATTTTTTTTAGTAGACACCCTAGAGAATAAAATGGTGGTTGTTGCAATATTTTATGTCACACTGCATTTGCGCAGCGGTCTTTCAAATGCAATTTTTTTGGAAAAAAAATACTTTAATCAAAAAAAAAAAATCTAACCAGAAAAGTTAGCCATTTTTTTTTGTGGATAATGTGAAAGATTTTACGTCGCAAGAATCGTGAGAGAATCGTGATCTTTTTATTCTAAGCAAAAAAATCGTGATTCTCATTTTGGCCAGAATCGTGCAGCTCTACTTCACATCTGGCTCTTAAATGCACATGCGCGAGCCGTGCTACACTCTGTGAATGGTCTGGCAGCCTCCTGGAACTTGTGATGTGTCCCAGGATCCCAGGAGGTTGCAAGTGGGGAGGGGGTTGTCGGGGAAGGGGGGAACTTTGGGTGGGATTGCCTAAGCTATTCCAGCGGAAGTGGGTGGGGGGTACCTGGAAAACTGGGTACCCATCCCCCCCCCAACAAAAAAAAGTTCCAGTAGTGGAAGAGAGGATGATGAGGATCAGTGAAGCCTGCCTTTTAGAGGTGAGGTTCCTATTTTGTTCCTGCAAAATTTTAATATCAGGAATGTATCCTTAAAGCCACCGTACTAGTGATTGCAGGTTAGTCAACCCAATCCCCCAGTCTCTCTAAAGGGGACCCAATGCTTGCCACATGTCCCTGCAGGGGTCCATACAGACTTGTGTATTTTGGGTAAATGATGGACACACAGTGTTCCATCATAGCCAACCAGCCCCGATTTAATTTTCCTTTTGTAATGACTTTGTCAATGGAATATAAATAAGTGGTACATATTGTAAAAATAATTTGCCAATATTACATGGTGACTGCCAGCTTCATTGGGGTCACTAGGTGGCTGTGGATTTTCTAATACAAAGGTTCACTTCCCTCTCCAAGTCTTTTTTTCAAAGACACCTTTGGTGTCTTTGAAAGGTCATTTAAATGTGTAAATGCAGGCCATTGTTGCAAGGTATACCAAAACATTTATAAAACTAAATCCGTTCCTAAAGAAAACCATCCCTATACGTCCGTTTCCTAATTGAAATACAATGAACGAGACATATTTGATCAGACACAGGTTTGGATTGTCAACTTCAATATGCTGGATGCTCTTGGAGACCACATTAGGTAAGCATACTGTACAAATATAGCCTATTTGTGGATTTATTTAGTGTCGACCAGTTTGGGTTATATGGAAGAAGAAGAGGATGGAAGAAATGGGACCGAATACTCAGAAGTATCTGCATGGGCTGTACAGCCCATCTTCACATTTTTTCTGGCTGGAATATCTGATGTTCATAACTTCGTACTGTGTTCAAATACCCTAAAAAAAAAAAAAAATCTAGATTATTATGTGTGTGTATGCAAGTTCAAAAACGCACATGGCCTTTACAGCCCATTCTCGCTTTTTTTTATGCCAGGAATGTCTGATGTTCACATATAAGTACCATTTGCATGTACTCTTCTACTACTATCCAGGGCCCATTCCAGAGATTTCCCCTCATTTGCTTTCTTGATCTATCTGAAAACAAAGATGCACGCAGCAATAAAAGCTGACAGGGGTTCTACCCTTTCTGTACTCATAGAAAAGAAAAAAACATTTTTATTTCTGTCTGTGTTGCAGTTAGAGATTTTCAAACTTCCTGTCTGATTAAACCTTTTTCACCATGACAGCAAGTGAGGGAGCCCATGATTGCAGGAAAACCCAACAGGGGTTCTAGCCTTCCCGTACATGTAGAGAAGAGAACCTGAATAAGTAGTTAAATTCTGTAACACAAGTGTTATGGACCTGTTTCGTTTCAAATAGCAACTAGTCACATGAGTAGAAAAGGTGTGTTTTGCCTCTGGCTAAACACCTAGCTAAAGCATTTCATTTGAAACCTACACATCAAACAATGGAAGTTATATTTCACTTCTTTGGTTCAGTTTTGTTAGGCAACTTTGTCCTTGTAGTCTAAATTTTTGGAGGACTGATGTGTAGAAATTCGAGGAAAGGAAAAGTGCGATGCTGGTTGGAGCAGCCAATCGAATATCTGTATACTATAATATGGTTTCTGTTATATTCACTAGGCCAAATCAGCTTTGTGAAGCTCATTGTTTGGAAGGGTTCATCACTGAATTTTTCATGGATATACAGAATCATGGAAATGTTGCAAATGTGGTATTCAAAGCTAACATTGCATTTCCCAAAAATTTTATTCAAACCAATGGGTGGATCAAGCCTGTCTTTTAGTTACACTAAGCCACTGGTTTTCATTGTACACTATTACAACCCTCCAGCCACCTGTGTCCTAATGACCACCACTGATGTCATCAGTTGATAAGTAGTGCTAGCACAGCATCCTTGTTTGACCCCATCACCCCTCTCCTTCAACACTGGGTCACATTAGCTGAGTGAGGGAGAAGAGAAACATTAGAAAACTAGTCAGTACCAGTGTGCAAAGATGTGTTTGCTTTGAAAGAAAAAAAATCCCCTCTAGTGTTGAGTGTCCTATGTGTGTGGATGTTGCTGCGTTATGTAAAACTATTAGTTCCATTTTTTTAGATTTAAAAATGGGGTGCCCGGAGATTGAGCAGAATTTTAAAGGGTGCCTTGACTGAAAAAAGGTTGAGAAACACTGCTATAGAGCAAGGGAGGGTTTTAACTTCTGTCGTTATCTGTGTCCTTGGAAAGTGAACTGTCTATCTCTATTGATCCTGCGTTTTTAGAAATTAACCATCATTTTGCATTTAGTAAAAAGTACTCATTTATAAATCATGGGACTTCTGTTTTAAATGGTCCTCCACTACTTAGCCCTCTGAGTAGTGACCTAGAGCTGTCTAATTGAATGTCAGTTGAGTCAATGCTTTGTGCATGGAGAACCACCATCATTTCCAATGGGATCTTGTTGTTCTGATTGATTTTTGTCATTGATCCATTCAGTATTCAGCCTATGTTTTCTGTGGGCAGACCTACATTTTTGAAAAAGAAAACTACTGGTTTGCTTTTGATTCATTCTCTTATTTTACATTAATACTTTCCTGGAAAACAATATTTTTATTTTTTATTAATTACTATACACCTCTTTATAAGGGATTGCCCTTGGGTTTTTTTTGTTAATAGAAATCTAGTCAGCCCAGGCAGAGTAGGTGAATGAAAAATGTTTTTTGAATAACGTACACAACTAACATGTCCTGCTTCTCCTTCACAAATATGACCTAGGAACTATTACATATTTATTCCAATACATTTTTATTGTAGACAACATTTGGTTTCCACCCATCTTCCACTTTAATTTTCGTGTGTTTTACATATGTTTTCATGCATTGTACATTTTTGTTGACCGGTTCAGATTGCTTTTCCTATAGTGATATCACAAGGGATTGTGTTTTCTGTGTATGGCGTTGAGGAAGCATGGCTGCAGTCTTAGGCCCTTTTCACATGGGTGGACAGATAGGGTCCACCTGAGAAACTGGCAGGCAGACCCGATCGGACCCTCCAATATCCTCCATGGAGTGGTGGATGTAAAAGTCTGTTTACATCCAATCCTATCTGATCTGCTAAAAACAGGGATCCATTTCCGATCTGTCTATCGGATTGGATGGCAGTCAGATGTAAATGGACAGGTGGTGCCCGTAGAGGATAGCAGGCTGTGTCTGTATCCACTCTGCATAAGTGGAGTGGACACAGACCAGCTATCCGCCTCCTCAGGAGGGATTAGTGGACAGATTCCCCGCTGAGCAGGCGGACTCTTGGAGTGTGGAAGGTGCCTTAAGCTGGCCATAGATCGTTTTTCTTGATCAGCCAGCCGGCAGATCAAAATTTAAAAAATCAACCGATTCCCCAATCCACCCCCCTATTGTATTCTGGCAGTGGGACTCCTACACTGCCAGAATACACTAATCAGCTCTGCAGCCCATTGGCTGAAAATATACCAGAAGTCCTGTTCAGGGGGGCTTGATCACTAAATCAACTCCTCCCAAACGGGAATGACCAAAGATGGATTGAAATTCTGCCTGTTCCTGTTGAATCAGCCGAATTTAAATAGATGTACGGCCACCTGTGGATGTAAACCCGATTCATGAAATTTGAGCTGGGCAGTGTTTTCTTATATCTACCCAAAGCCCTAAGTCCCGTGGCTTTCTCCTGCTCCATTCTTCTGTTATCAGCATGATAACTTCTGACAAGTTTTTTGACACCTGATAAAACTATGCTGAAATTTGTGTCAGGGTAGGTTCTATAAATAGCAGACAGCTGGACAATTCACAGCACAGCTCTGCAAGTCTCTGCCTATGTGGAGGGGGGGGGGGTGTGCCTTTCCTCCAATTAGCTGTCTCCCAGTGTATGGCAAGACTCTCCTCCCCCTGCTGGAACAGGAAGAGAAAATTCTAACACAAAGTGCACTTTCTAAACAGTATATAAAGCTGAAGACAGCAGATATGGATGTAATACTTATGTAGGGAGATTTGTTTCATCTCTGTGTATCATCTGAGGCTGTTCACTTCACTGGGTATATGTGAGGGTTTACATCCACTTTAAATGTGGCTGAGAACATGGCAGGTATCAGGTGAATTTTAGCTGCACACATGGCAGGCATTGAAGAAAGGTTCTTGTAACCATGGAATGGCAAGGTGCCATGTGCTCACCTACAAGTTGAAAATGCATGAAAGAATGCACAAACTGTACATTTTCAAGTGCTTCCATAGACTTCAATGAGCCAAAAAATGCATATAAATACAAGTAAAATAATTTTTAACAATGTAGTGTGCAAATGTAAACAGCCTCATTGGACTGTATTTTTTGTGATACTGTCTTTTTATGCATTTAATGCACATAATTCAAAGGTGTGAGCCAGGCCTAATGGGAGAATTAAAAAGACCATTTTGGATCATAACCACAACGATCACATATAGTTGTTGTGTGTCAGAGTGCCATAGCCAAGAACCACTTCTGTTCGAAGAATTCCTCCTGTAGGATAGAATTGAATATTTGAGCCTAAAATTATTTACATATGTCGGAATGCAGCCTGTTGCTGCTGTAGGTAAAGCCCGGGGTTGTGAAGGGGAAAAAAAAAAAAAGGTATAGCATAAATATTATTCTGTTTTTATCACATTTCTCTGTAGCAAATCATAGTACTTCAGGCTTAACTTTTATTTAGCTTTGAAAGCACATATGACTTTGTAGTTATCATGCAAGTGTCTGACACGCTGCTATAAATATACATTCTTTTCTGGATAGCTGTTTTTTTTTTTTATTCTTCTCCTTCGGGGAAAACGGGTAATTGGATGGCCATATGGAAGAGATGCTTCTAATGGAAAGCTTACTTCACCAGGGAAAGTACAGTATCTCTGCTTAGAGTCGGGGAAAAAATAAAATAAAAAGCAATCAATAGCTGTAAAATGCCTTGGATGGAAAGCACTTCAGCATACAGCCGTAGACAGGCAAGATCTCACATTGTGCGGACACATTAACATAGAACTCTTGGGTGCTCGGTATTTTTAGACCAGAGAAATGTTAACATGGGGAGTCTAAAGAATTCACAAAAAGTTCTTTGATAAGTGTTCTTGCAAATGCTTTACTGGCTTTAGCGCAGTCTGCCAGTTTAAAGCACCGTGATCGTTTGCTTTCATCAGTCTGTTCCTGCGCTTTGCTCTTGATTTAGTTAATGTGTAACAATTACAGTCACAATTATATTTGCACATTTTTTTCCTCGTGTGTATAATTTGCAATATAGTTACTGTAAACTGATAATATCTTGCACAGGCAATCCATCTGTGTTAATCTCTTTTATATCTGCATGGCGTTCAGCTTTAAAAGTAAGAGCCAGCTACAAAAATAGTAAAAGATATAAATATATTTGCCAGCAGTGTACGCTCCTGAATTTTACTTGGTATCACAGCCTCTTGCGGCCCCTGTAAAGCAGACCGGGAGGGGGGGGGGGGGGGGGGAGTCGCACAAGCAACCAGTCAGTTGTACTGTAGTGTAATAGAGAGGTGAGCTGCTTCTCTTTTCACTGTCCAGTCACAGGCAGGGGAAGTGGCAAGGCCTGTGATAATGAATGGTGGCAGAGAAAAATGTGGTCTCTTGCCAGACAGGGCTGTTATGTGCGACATAGCTATGCAAATCTCAGGACTGGTTGGAAAGATATAACTTGGCATTATATGTGTATTTAGCTGTTTACTTGGAGTAAGGGATGGGTCACACCAGATGCAGTTCAAGGCATTTTTAATCTGCATCAAAAATGCATGCACAGTATTTTACATGTATTCCAAAGGCCCTATTCACACCCATTCAGTGCTTTTCAGATGAAAAAGGGATTGAGGCAAGATAATGGTATCCCTTCTGTTTAAATGTATATACAGTTGGTGGTAGGTTGCCTTGGTCCTTCATGTGAATGAAAACTGACTAAGGCTGGGTTCACACAATTGCAAATTGGATGCAGGTTCTCCGCATCCAATTCGTAATAGGAGATTTTGACTGGCTCTCTATGGAGCCGGTTCACATATCTCTGCAGCAGGTCCGGTGCCTTTTGCACAAAAATGCTGTGCGTCTTTTGGTCCGTTATCCGGCCCAAAATTCGTGCTGAAATCGGACCTGAAAAAGTGAACCAGCACGCACCGGACCCCTGCTGTGAGCCGCATGCGGCTCATATGTGAACCGTGCCTTAAAGTGAATGAAATAGAAACTGTCCAATGTATGGTAGGCATTAGCCCTTGTACTCCTGTTGAAATATTTATGAAATGTAACCCTCTCTTGACATGCCGCATAATCAAGATCAGTGTTCTTTAATTGGGGATTTGGCAACATGTAAAGCACGTGCTCACAAGCAATTAAAATTCAAGTGAAGTTAAATTCTTAATTATCATTGTGTCAGAGGAACGATAGGACAACTGCAGCATTGCAAATGAAACAGTGAAACAGTAAAACGTGGGAGGTGGGTACTTTTATTAAAGTAGAAGTACATTTCCATTTAAAATCCATTACTTTTTTTGAGAAAGAGTTTAAAACTTTTTTTGTCGTAAGCGATTACTGGATCCACAATGATCCTTAGCAGACCTCTTACAGTGCCCATAAATAACCTCATAAAAGTGAATAATGCACATATACAGATTGATTCTTCTGTTGTGGGTTTAGTAACACTTTAAGGATGGGCAGATCATGCCTGTTCATTGTTTCTAAGGAATATATCCATCTGTGTAATGATCCCCCCTTACCCCAGGGGCTTTAGTGACTATCAAGAAACTATTGGGGGCTGATTTACTAAAACTGGAGAGGGCAAAAAAGCAGCTTGCTATAGGGGCACCCAAGCAGGCTCACTCCCGAGCTGCTGCTCTGTGTGTCTATTCACACACTGAGCACAGCTCGGCCCAGCCCCCACTCTCTCCTCTTTGGCTCACTGGCGGTGATTGACCGAGGCCAATGGCTCCCACTGCTGTCTCAGCCAATGAGGAGGACGAGACCCCGGTGAGCCGCTGCTCTCATGCATATTGAGAGGGGGCTCAGGTAAGTATTAGGGGGGCTGCTGCACACACAAGGTTTTTTACCTTCATGCATACAGTGCATGAAGGTAAAAAACCTTGAGCCTTTACAACCACTTTAAAGTAGAACTATGAGCTCCAGCACCACTCCCCTCTCTTCTTGCGTTGGCAGTGGAAACTGAGGACAGTGGAGCCATAGGGTCCTGCCTCTGTCAAGCTCCTGTGAAGAGGATGCTTTTGGGCTAATTTTCTAACAGGGGAGAGTGCAAAATATGGTGCAGCTGTGCATTGTAGCCAGTCGGCTTCTAACTTTAATTTTTTCTGGTCTTGTGCCAGCTGCACCAGAGTTTGCACTCTCCAGTTTTAGTAAATCAGCCCTTGTGTGTATCTATGCAGGGTTGCCTCCTTAGCACTTGGCTTGCTAAGGAGACACCCGGAGGAGAGAGGAGTGGACAGTGTGGGTGAGGGGACTGTCCAAAGAGGCGGTAAGGGACTTTTCTGTGCAATATCTCTGCACAGAGTAGGTAAGTATTTTAACTAGTCGCCGACCAGCCATCATTATACAGTGATAGATTGGCGAATCGCTGTAGCTGTACGCAAACTCGCGCAGGCGGGAGCGTGCCCGCGGGTTGGGCGGACTCAATGTCTGGCGACTCGCAATCACCTAGTACAGAGGCAGAATGGGGATCTGCCTTTGTAAACAAGGCGGATTCCCATTCTGACAGGGGACATTGCAGAGATCTACTGTTCCCATTCATCGGGAACAGTGATCTCTGTCATGTCCCTGGCAGCCCATCCCCCCTACATTTAGAACACGCTGAGGGAACACAGTTAACCCCTTGATAGCCCCCTCGTGTTAACCCCATTCCCTACCAGAGTATTTTTTACATTAATTAGTGCATTTTTATAACACTGATCAATGTAATGTCACTGGTCCCCAAAAATTGTCATTTGGGGTCAGATTTGTCCGCTGCAATCCCGCTAAAAAATCGCAGATTGCCGCCATTACCAGTAAAAACAATAAAAAATAAATAAGAGTCCCTAAATCTAACCCATAGTTTGTAGACGCAATAACTTTTATGCAAACCAATCAGTATGCCTATTGCGTTTTTTTTTTTTTTTTACCAAAAATATGTAGAAGAATATATATTGGCCTAAACAAATCATTTTTATATATATATATATTTTTTGGATATGTGTTCTAGCAAAAAGTAAAAAAAAAATGTTTTTTTTTTCCAAAATTGTCGCTCTTTGTATTATAGCGCAAAAAATAAAAACCACAGAGGTGATCAAATACCACCAAAAGAAAGCTCTATTCAGGGAAAAAAAAGGACATCAATTTTGTTTGGGTACAGCGTTGCACAACCGCGCATTTGTCAGTTAAAGCGACGCAGTGCCGTATCGCAAAAAATGGCCTGGTCATTAAGGGGGCAAATTCTTACGGTCCTTAAGTGGTTGAACAATAAAAAAAAACCTTTTAGTATCAGTTTAGGTAAGCAAAAAAAAATTAAAGACCAACTCCAGCTAACCGTTGCAACCACAGTACTTTTGGGAAAAAAGGTTTGAAGCAAATGAATAAAAATTGTATTCTTCTACACACACGTAGCCTCCCTGGCGGTTGTCCCGAGTGTGGCTCGGGGTTAAAATTCAGGACCATTAGCGGTAACCCCAAGCCACACTCGGGATTACATTGCAGAATCCTGGTGTGGCTTTACTTACCTTGTCCCCGGGATCCTGCGATGTCCCCCGCAGTGTCCGTGGGCTCCGTCCTCCTCCGAAGCCTCTCCTTGCCAGGCTCCGTTCCCTGCGAGCGTCGCGACGCACGGGGGCGGAGCCTGGTGGCAAATTCAAAAAATTGTAAAAATCATAACATACAGTACTGTAATCTTACAGATTACAGTACTGTATGAAATGATTTCACATCCCTTTTGTCCCCAGTGCTTTGGCCCATGCCCTGCATGCAGTTTTATGTTATATATACTGTTCTTTCTGCCTGGAAACTTGAGATTGTCCATAGCAACCAAAAAGTGTCCCTTTACGTCAAAAGTGGCTTTAGACCAGCTAGAAAACAGCGATAGTAAATTAGAACACTTGCAGAATTGAGCGATAGTGAATTGTGGGGAAATTTATTTTATTATTAGTATTATTTTTTTTTTTTAATTATTTTTTTTTATTTATTATATTATAATTTATGTTTTTGTGTTTCAAACTTTATCATACCCGGGATATCTACTAGACTCTTGTTTGGACAGATTTAAGTGTGTTATTGTTAAGAATTACAGACCTACAATATAAAACGCCAAATTTCCATGCAAAATAATTGTACCGCTTTCAGCACCTAAAATCAGAAAGAATCATACCGCCAGGGAGGTTAATAGTGTCCCCTGACTGTCACTTTTGCTGGATAGCTTGGCTTGCATGTGGGAAAACATCTAAAAAAAGGCAGGCAAAATAAATACTATGATTTCACATGTTGAAAACTGTCATTACAGCTATTAACTTCATGCAGTTACAGTATAGTGGACCTTTAACTGTGTTCTTTTGCAGGAATTTCTTTTAAAACGAGAGGGTTGCTTCACAGCTTACAATTGGAGCTACAACTTGTTGCAAAAGCACAGATCATGTGACTTTTATAGCGAGATCAGTGAGTAATTACGATATGTATGTACAAGGGTCATTTGGCAACAGAAGTCTAGCAGGAAACATTTGTTTCAGCAGTCACTGAAGTTGGCTGTTACTCTCTGCTAACCGAAGAAAATGTTCATTCAATAAAGCAGTGATCAGTGATGTGTAAAGTGGGGCAACCCAGTCCGTTGGTTCTCTGTTTACTCCATTCGGAGCAGTCAAGGCTAATTCCTCAGTGGTTGCTACAAGTTCCAGCACATTACTTTTTGTCTAAGTGCATAAGCTTGTATACAGATTGACTTAAACTTGGAAACTCCTGGTACTGTCATTTAAAGTGGTAGTAAAACCTAAAAATTGAAAAAAACCCCACATCCCAGATCCCACCCCCCTTTCACTGATGTCTGGGGTAAAAAAAAAAAAAAACTTTTAAATACCTATTTTCACTTACCTAAAGCGGCGGTCACATGAACACTTGGTCCTCCTCCTCTGTTTACTTCCTGCTTGGGCCCTTCTTATGGGTGGTCATGTCATGTGTAAGGTGGACAATTCACATTGGCTGACCACTGGAGGGGTCCTTTTTTGGATCTAGAAGTCTACTAATGTTGGCCCAAGGGAAGTCTAAAGTACCAGGCAGCGAGGACTGGATGTTGCACCACTTCCTCAAACACTAAAATCGAGATCATAATATTTCCTCCCCTATGTGCCCCTTCTGCTGACTTCTCTGTCAAGATCAGTGGCACAACTATCAGTCAATCCCCACATGCCAGGGTGCCAGCCCTGGACTCTGAATTGTCCTTTCAGGCCCACATCCAATCCCTGTCCAAATCCTGCCACCTTAACCGCCAACATCTCCAGAATAAGCCCCTTTTTGACCAATGACACCACAAAGCTTCTAATTTTACTCCCTCGTTATCTCTCACCTTGACTACTGCAACTATCTCCTCATTGGATTACCTTTACATAAGCTATCCCCCCTTCAGTCCATCATGAATGCTGCTGCAAGACTCAGTGACCTTACCAACCGTTTAGTGTCCTCCGCCCCTCTCTGCCAATCCCTCCACTGGCTTCTACTCACCCAACTAATAAAATTCAAAGTACTAACAATAACTTACAAAGCCATTCACAATCCTCCCCCCAGCTACATCACTAGCCTGATCTCAAAAAATCAACCGAGCCACACTCTTTGGTCCTCCCAAGACCTCCTGCTCTCTAGTTCCCTTGTCACCTCCTCCCATGCTAGCCTGCAGGATTTCTCCATAGATTCTCCCATCCTCTGGAACTCCCTACCCCAATCTGTCTGTCTCCTAATCTATCCATCTTTGGACGATCCCTGAAAACCTATCTCTTTAAAGAAGCCTATCCTGCTTCTAACTAATACACTGTTTTACTCTCTCCATCAGCTCATCCCCCACAACTATTACCTTTTTGTATCGATTGACCCTCCCTCTTAGATTGTAAGCTCTAATGAGCAGGGCCCTCTGATTCCTCTTGTACCAAATTGTATTGTAACAGTAATGTCTGCCTTCATTTTGTAGTGTGTGTGTATATATATATATCTCCTTTATCATAATGTGCGATTAAAAAAATCTGCTGAATTTATACATAGGAGAGTAGTTGGACAACCAGCTGCCCACTAGTGTTATTGGTCACTCTAAAGTTGAACTCCAGTTATCCTTAAAAATTACCTTGCAGAGGGACTCCCCCACACTGCACAGGTTACATGCTTATTTCGATTGGATGGTGATAAATAAGTAAATAAGGTGATATACTTACCGAATTCCACACCCCCCTGCCAGCTGGTGCTCTCCAACGGGAATGTGTATGAACCTTTGACGTCCTCGTGTACAATGCTGGATCACTAGTCCTACGTTGTACGTGATGACGTTGGAGAGGGCCAGCCACTTGATCGTGGGAGAAGTCCTACAGTGGGCATAAAACATAATATAGGGGTAAGACATAAGGTAATCAATTTGCTTATTTCATAACCCCCTAGACTAAACAAGCAGTTCACCCTGATCTAAATGTTTGAGACTCTGAAATACTTCACATTGGCATAAACACCACCTACAAATGTCTTAAAATCTCCACAAAACAGCGTAATGTATCTTTTTTTTTTTTCTTTACCTTAAAATCAAATCTCAGAACCTCCACTTCAGTTTCTTGTGCTGTTTACCTTTGCTTCCGTTTATGGCATAAAAAAAAAAAATCGAACTTAGAGTCTTTAGATTTTAATTGTGTGTAAAGTGTCAAATAGAATGCTGATGGCTGTGTGATGTTAATTATTATTGATTAATATAAAATAAATGTTACAGCTAGCAGGACAATTAACGAGTACAATAATGCTTCAGGGTTACTATTGATCAACTTTTTCAGCACATCATAATTGGACTTTTTGTCTACTTCAGGACTCTAAACTATAATAAGCAAACCTTGTTTGTATTTTTCGGTCAAATACCTTTTTCTTTAACATTTTAAAGTATAGGTTACAAATGTTAAATATGTGGCATCAAGGTATATAGTAAAACAGGTAGATAGAACAAACTTTGATCACTTATGCCCCGTACACACGATAGGATTTTCCGATGGAAAATGTTCTGTGAGCTTGTTGTCAGAGCTTGTTGTCAGAAATTCCGACCGTGTGTAGGCTCCATCGTACATTTTCCATCGGAATTTCCGACACACAAAATTTGAGATCCGGATCTCAAATTTTCCGACAACAAAATCCGTTCTCGTAAATGCCGATCGTGTGTACACAATTCCGATGCACAAAGTTCCACGCATGCTCGGAATCAAGCAGAAGAGCCGCACTATACTAACCGGCTATTGAACTTCATTTTTCTCGGCTCGTCGTATGTGTTGTAGGTCACTGCGTTCTTGACGTTCGGAATTTCCCACAAGATTTGTGTGACCGTGTGTATGCAAGACAATTTGAGCCAATATCCGTCGGGAAAAAAAAACATGGATTTTGTTGTCAGAAAATCCTATCGTGTGTACAGGGCAATGGAGGATGCTCCAAAAGGGAATGTAAAGCCGGATACAAAAACTTATAACATTTATACAGGTTAGTGGTGGGTTTCTAGAGCTCGTAAAGACGCCTTGGAAAATTAACCACTTGCCTACAGGGCACTTTCACCCCCTTCCTGCCCAGACCAATTTTCAGCTTTCAACGCTCTCACACTTTGAATGACAATTACTCAGTCATGCAACACTGTACCCAAATGAAATTTTTCACACAAATAGAGCTTTCTTTTGGTGGTATTTAATCACTAGTGTTTTTTTGCGCTATAAATAAAAAAAAGACTGCAAATTTGGTGAAAAATGCCTTTTTCTTTGTTTCTGTAATAAAATTTTGCAAATTAGTAATATTTCTTCATACATTTTGCCCAAAATTTATACGGCTACAAATCTTTGGTAAAAATAACCCTAATTAGTGTATATTATTTGGTCTTTGTGAAAGTTAGAGTCTACAAGCTATGGTGCCAATCATTGAAAATTGATCACACCTGATATACTGAAGACCTATCTCATTTCTTGAGACACTAACAAGCCAGGAAAGTACAAATACCCACAAAATGACCACATTTTGGAAAGCAGATACCCCAACGTATAATCTATGAGGCATAATGAGTCTTTTGAACTGTTCATTTTTTTCCAGGAGTTTTTGTAAAATGTGGAAAAAAAATGAAAATGCATTTTTTTTCCACAAAGTTCATTTTTAAGATATTTCCAACACATAGCATGTACATAGCAAAAATTATACCCCAAAATACATTCTGCTACTCCTCCTGAGTATGGCGATACCACGTGTGAGACTTTTACACAGCCTGGCCACATACAGAGGCCCACCAGTGAAGTAGCACCTTCAGGCGTTCTACAAGCATAAATTATACATCTCATTTCTCAACCACCTATTACACTTTTGAAGGCCCTGCAGCACCAGGACAATGGAAACGCCCACAGAATTACCCCATTTTGGAAAGCAGACACCCCAACGTATAATCTATGAGGCATAATGAGTCTTTTGAACCGTTCATTTTTTTCCAGAAGTTTTTGGAAAATGTGGAAAAAAAAGAACGCATTTTTTCCCACAAAGTTGTCCATTTTTAAGATATTTCCAACACAAAGCATGTACATAGCAAAAATGACACTCCAAAATACATTCTGCTACTCCTCCTGAGTATGGCGATACCACATGTGTGAGACTTTTACACAGCCTGACCACATACAGAGGCCCACCATTGAAGTAGCACCTTCAGGCGTTCCTACAAGCATAAATTACACTTCTAATTTCCTGACAACCTACTATTTTTGAAGGCCCTTATATTTCTAACACATAGCATTTACATACCAAAAATTACACTCCAAAATAAATTCTATTGAGGAAAGGGTAAAAAAAAAGTAATACCTGTGGTTTTAGTAGTGTCCACAGAGGAGAGAATTGGTGCAGGCAGCAGACAGGGATGTGCTTAGCAAAAATAGTAATTATCCAATTATCCAATATTGTCTATAGTCAGCACAAGGATATCGTCAGCACAGCCAAAGCATTTGTCCATAGAAATTGTCCAGGCAGAGACAGCCAGCACAGCCATATTGGTCCTGGTACATCTTTACCTGCATGCACTCATTGTACTGCTCCCCAGCCCTTCATAAACATACTGCCTCTTGCTACAGCTAATTATTTCCATAGTCCAGGTAGCAGGCAGAGGTGTGGTCAGTTTATGTTGCAGGCAGGGGGATGGAGGCAGTAAGTCAGCAGCAGGCTGAGGGCCGCAATCAAGTAAGACCTGTGCACAGGGGTAGAGGCTTCGACCCACCCAAATCTCTATGAAGCCTCCGGACTCCAGACCCTAATCCGGAAATTACGAAACCCAGAGACAACAAAAAAATTGTTTTCTCCATCCGGAAAAACATTTCTGGAGTCCCTCACATGTGAGACCCCTGTGTACTACAGTAGCAGGGCAACAGATCAGTCCAAGCAGTAGGCAAAAGCATAGTCCATAAAACAGGCCAGGGTCAGTTCACCTGCAAGCAGTCCAAGCGGTAGGCAGAGGCGTAGTTGATAAAACAGGCCAGGGTCAGTTCACATGGAAGCAGTCAAAGCAGTAGGCAGAAGCGTAGTTGATAAAACAGGCCAGGGTTAGTTCACGTGGAAGCCGTCCAAACGGTTGGCAGAGGCATAGTCAAAAAACAGGCCAGGATCAGTTCACGTGGAAGGCAGTAGCATGGTTATTTGAGGAAGCATGGGAAATGGTCAGCACAGATGATGAAAATGGGGAAATGGTTAAGAATATGGGCTGATATTTTAGGGATGTGTGATATAGTCTGAAGCATTCACCAATGCAAAGGCCGGGTTCAGAGGGACACTGGGGACAATGGTAGCTGGTATCTCTTCGAAATCCATTTTTGCTGCATACTCGACATCTTTTTTGGCGTCTTCGGCCTGCTTCAGATGGTGGAATGTTGTCCGGGAAGTGGCGTTCATGAAGTCGGCTAACAGCATCAGAGCGAAGGTTTTCTGGGGGGGGGGGTCTTTGATGGTAGCTGAGGAATGTGACAACTTCTATGAATTTTAGGAAGTGGGCAGGGCTTTCTGTGGATTCGGTGTGAATTATGTAGGCATTATAAATGGCCACATGAATTAAATAGAGTGCTACTTTCTTGTACCAGAAACAGGACCTCCTTATTGATAAATAGGGCTGAAGCATTTGGTCGTTGAAATCCACCCTCCCCCATGTACAGATTGTAATCTTGTACACATGTTGGCTTTACAATGGGACGTTGTCTTCTCTGAACTTCAACTGTAGTGTCATCATGGATGGTGGTCATCATGTACACATTTCTGGTATCCTTCCTCCTCAAGGCCAGCACTTTGTTGCATCTCAAAGTTGCTCTTTCTCCCCTTTGCAATTTCTTATTCACTATGGCTTGTGGGAAGCCCTTCCTATTCTTTCTGGAGGTTCCACAGGCCAGGGTTTCTGCGAGGTATAGGCATTTGAAAAGGGGCAGGCTGGTGTAGAAGTTATCCAGGTATATGTGGTAACTTTTCTTCAGCAGTGGGTATGCCAGGTCCCATACAATTTTTTACCAGTTGTGCCCATGTAGGCCGGGCACTCAGGAGGCTGGAGCTGGGAATCTCTTCCTCCTCTACTCTCTCACAAAGCTTATAAAATTTCACTCAGTATTTGGCCCTTTTGCTAGGAATGTATTGTTTTATTCCTAGCCGGCCTGAAAAAGGTACCAGGGACCCATCTACACATATATGCTTATCGGGGACATAGAGTTCCGCAAATCGTTGGGAAAAGAAATTAATGAGTGGGCAAATTTTATATAATTTATCGTAATTTGGATGATTGCGGGGAGGGACCTGGACATTACGGAAGAATAAATTGGCATGTGGTGGATGGGGTTGGTGGACCAATAGGCATGTCCTTCATTTTTTTTGTAAGCCCCATGTTTATGGCGAGGCCCATAAACAATTTGAACTCCTCCAGAGTCAAATCCTTCCACTCAAATGGACGGGAATTTGATGATTGGGGATTGTTGGCAATATGCTGCTGGGCATATAAATTGGTCTGGTCCACGATGAGTAGCAGCAAAGTGTCGGGCAAAAATAAATAAAAACAATTGCAGATCTGCAGATCAATCTGATGAGAACTCCCCACTGCTCTCATCAGTCATGGAGAGGATCTGGAATGCCTCACTTGTATATAATCTTTTGGAGATTTTTTTGATGGGCTGTGCAACGGGTCACTGATAGGTGACGGTCACTGGTGGGTGACAGGTGACGTGTGATGGTCACTGGTGGGTGACAGGTGACGTGTGATGGTCACTGGTGGGTGACAGGTGACGTGTGACGGTCACTGGTGGGTGACGTGTGACGGTCACTGGTGGGTGACAGGTGACGTGTGACGGTCACTGGTGGGTGACAGGTGACGTGTGACTGTCACTGGTGGGTGACAGGTGACGTGTGACTGTCACTGGTGGCAGTCTCTGAGGGTGACTGGTGCACTTTATGGGACTTTGTATGGATTTTGTATGCTCATTTTTCCTCCCCCATCTGGAGGGTTAGTCGTCGCCCCCCAGTTCTTCTCTGTTTTTACTCTACCTCTTTCCTATTGACACCCTAGGCTCCTTTTTTGATGTTCTTTTGGAAATCTTACTTGATTTTAGGGTCTTGGTGCGCCCAGACGCGCTCCTGACGCAATACAAATCAAGTCAAAAATCAGAAAAGAAACCAGGTTCTACTGTCCTGACTGA
This sequence comes from Lithobates septentrionalis, assembly GCA_037952835.1. Classification (NCBI taxonomy): domain Eukaryota; kingdom Metazoa; phylum Chordata; class Amphibia; order Anura; family Ranidae; genus Lithobates; species Lithobates septentrionalis. Next base: position 1,567,057 of record JBBDGP010000871.1, on the reverse strand, counting down.
CATCGGACTTTGTGCTGTACCATGTTTTAAAATTTTCCATACCCGGCACGTTTACTGAAGAAATATGACTCCTAATATTGCACCCTTGTTTGGTCAAAAAAAATGTCAGTGTTTTTGATTATATTATTTACTAAAATTTATTGCACAAAAAGTATTATTATTATTTCTTATTATTTATAGTTATTATATTATAATTTATGATTTTGTGTTTCAAACTTTATCATACCCGAGATGTCTACTAGACTCTGGTTTGGACAGATTTAAGTTATTCCCAAGAATTACAGGCCTACAATATAAAACGCCAAGTTTCCATACAAAATAATGGTATCGCTTTCGGCACATAAAATCTTAAATAATCATACCGCCATAGAGGTTAAAGGAGTGCAGTGTTTACAATGTCAATTTTATGCTTACCATGCAAATATGTATGTATATATACTAAAGCTGCACATTTAATCGTCAAGAATCGTTATCACGATCTTTACTAAGAGCCGGTTCACACGGGGGCGACTTGTCAGGCGACCTAGCCGCCTGACAAGTCGCCTCCCGTTCTGTACAATGGAACCGTTCTAATCGGAGCGACGCAAGTCGCCCTGACTTAGAAGAAAGGTTCCTGTACTACTTTGGGGGCGACTTGCATAGACTTCTATACAGAAGTCGTCTTGCAAGTCGCCGCGGCAGTCGTGTGCAGGTCGCCTCGGTGAGGCGACCTGCAAGTCGTGCCGCTTCTAATGTGAACCGGCTCTTAAGTGTTTCACAATTCTTTCTATGCAAAGAATTCTCTCTGCTGAGAGAATTCTTTTGATGGCTGAAGCCACAGCCATCAAAAGAAAGGAAGAGTGTGGATCTGGGTAGTCTGCCAAGAATCACAACATTCTTTATCAGTTGAACTTAAGTATAAACATTGTAACAATTTGTCAATGGAATAGACTGTGTGTTAAGTGAAAAAAGTTTAAACACTAAACCTTTTTCTGACATTTGTTGGTTTCAAGTTAAAATAATTTTTTTTGCTAGAAAATTACTTAGAACCCCCAAACATTATAATATATATATATATATATATATATATATATAGTGGGGACGGAAAGTATTCAGACCCCCTTAAATTTTTCACTCTTTGTTATATTGCTAAAATCATTTAAGTTCATTTTTTTTCCTCATTAATGTACACACAGCACCCCATATTGACAGAAAAACACAGAATTGTTGACATTTTTGCAGATTTATTAAAAAAGAGATACTGAAATATCACACGGTCGTAAGTATTCAGACCCTTTGCTCAGTATTTAGTAGAAGCACCCTTTTGATCTAATACAGCTATGAGTCATTTTGCAAAGATGCAACAAGTTTTTCACACCTGGATTTGGGGATCCTCTGCCATTCCTCCTTGCAGATCCTCTCCAGTTCTGTCAGGTTGGATGGTAAATGTTGGTGGACAGCCATTTTTAGGTCTCTCCAGAGATTCTCAATTGGGTTTAAGTAAGGGTTCTGGGTGGGCCATTTAAGAACCGTCACGGAGTTGTTGTGAAGCCACTCCTTCGTTATTTTATCTGTGTGCTTAGGGTCATTGTCTTGTTGGAAGGTAAACCTTCGGCCCAGTCTGAGGTCCTGAGCACTCTGGAGAAGGTTTTCGTCCAGAATATCCTTGTACTTGGCCGCATTCATCTTTCCCTCGATTGCAACCAGTCGTCCTGTCCCTGCAGCTGAAAAACACCCCCACAGCATGATGCTGCCACCACCATGCTTCACTGTTGGGACTGTATTGGACAGGTGATGAGCAGTGCCTGGTTTTCTCCACACATACCACTTAGAATTAAGGCCAAAAAGTTCTATCTTGGTCTCATCAGACCAGAGAATCTTATTTCTCACCGTCTTGGAGTCCTTCAGGTGTTTTTTTAGCAAACTCCATGCGGGCTTTCATGTGTCTTGCACTGAGGAGAGGCTTCCGTTGGGCCACTCTGCCATAAAGCCCCGACTGGTGAAGGGCTGCAGTGATGGTTGACTTTCTACAACTTTCTCCCATCTCCCCACTGCACCTCTGGAGCTCAGCCACAGTGATCTTTGGGTTCTTTACTTCTCTCACCAAGGCTCTTCTCCCCCCAATAGCTCAGTTTGGCCGGACGGCCAGCTCTAGGAAGGGTTCTGGTCGTCCCAAACGTCTTCCATTTAAGGATTATGGAAGCCACTGTGCTCTTAGGAACCTTAAGTGCAGCAGAAATTTTTTTTGTAACCTTGGCCAGATCTGTGCCTTGCCACAATTCTGTCTGAGCTCTTCAGGCAGTTCCTTTGACCTCATGATTCTCATTTGCTCTGACATGCACTGTGAGCTGTAAGGTCTTATATAGACAGGTGTGTGGCTTTCCTAATCAAGTCCAATCAGTATAATCAAACACAGCTGGACTCAAATGAAGGTGTAGAACCATCTCAAGGATGATCAGAAGAAATGGACAGCACCTGAGTTAAATATACGAGTGTCACTGCAAAGGGTCTGAATACTTAGGACCATGTGATATTTCCGTTTTTCTTTTTTAATAAATCTGCAAAAATGTCAACAATTCTGTGTTTTTCTGTCAATATGGGGTACTGTGTGTACATTAATGAGGAAAAAAATGAACTTAAGTCTGAATACTTTCCGTCCCCACTGTGTGTGTGTATATATATATATATATATATATATATATATATATATATATATATATATATATATATATATAATATATTTATTTATTTAAGTAGACACCCTAGAGAAATAAAAGGGTGGTTGTTGCAATATTTTATGTCACACTGTATTCGCGTAGCGGTCTTTCAAATGCAATTTTTTTGGAAAAAATTACTTAAATGAATTTAAAAATTAAAAAAAAAAACTAACCAGTAAAGTTAGCCCTTTTTTTGCATAATGTGAAAGATTTTACGTTGCGAGACTCGTGAGAGAATCGTGATCTTTTTATTCTAAGCAAAAAAATTGTGATTCTCATTTTGGCCAGAATCGTGCAGCTCTATACCCTTATGTACCAGTGCAAGATAAATTAATTAATTTCATCCATGGGTTTTCCATATGTCAGCTCTCAATCTGTTTTATCTCTTTTAAAAATATGCTATGTTTATTATGATCATGAAATGTCTAACTCTGATTGTTTAATAAATATCATTTTTACTACTTACTATTTATGTATTACTATTTATGTATACTTTTCCTGACACGCCTCATATAAAGTCTTTTTTGTATGTATACAATAGGGATGGAGGTTTGTCACAGTGGTTGTGCCAGGTCTCATTTTTCTGTTCTATCGCAGAAAATGGCCTGGTCATGAAGGGGGGTAAATCTACCGGAGGTCAAGTGGTTAAAGAGGACCTTGTACTTCCTTCTAACATGTTAATACCTATGTCTGTGTTGTGTCACCCATCATGTGTTGAGTAGATAGCTTGCTGTCCTAGTACTTTTTTAGCCATCTTACCAATGTGGGACTATGCCACAGTGTAGACACAGCTAATGAGAACAACCCAGGATTTTAATACATTATAGCACTTTTTATTGTGGAAAACAATATAGGGGCAGTTTGTATCATAACCATCAGGTGGTCCTGGTTTCTGATGTATGTACTGTGGGTACCATACATACCAGAGAACCCAGATGGAGGAGACCAGAGTGGATTTCTGGTTTTGGTCCAGCGACATTGTGCTAGCCTTTCTTTTATAGTGTTTTCCCCCAAGACAGAGAACTGGTTTTGTGTTCGCATTGGTGAACTGAATCCTGCTCCCCTACTTTTGTCTTATCCTTTTCCCTTAGCCATGCTCCTTAAAGTGTGATTCTAGGCACTTAATAGTTTGTCTGTAAGCATAAATGTAGGATCAATGTACCAAATGTGGATTTGTTCCATTGCTTAGTTGTACTTGAAAATCCGGTTTGCCTAGATTTAGACTAAAAGTGAAATTGTGTTTATACGCAATAACATATTGCGCTGGTAAACAAACTTTTTAATGGTAATATCTCATGGGTAGAAATGATATATTTTTTTTTACATTTTAATAAAAGTGAAATGTTTTAGAGTTGAGAAACAGACCATGACTATATTTCTTATTTGGTCTTTTGTCTGCTTCTGCTTTGAAATTTTTGGTGTTTTTGAAAAAGAAAGTACATACAGTATATTCTATGAACATTATTTTATGACAGGTCTTTCTTGGGAAAATGACTGTTTGCTAATTTGCATTCAGGGCAAATAAACAGTTTTGCCTAATCCTATCCCCTGAAATCCCCAGCAGCATATGGTTACGTTTCCTATCCACCCCTGCCATGTTATTAAGTGCTGAGAACCAAAGGAAGTACTTTTTCCTGGGTATGTGATGGTACTAGGCTAGTCACTGGGGTAGTCCACAACTCTATGTAAGCTAAATCTTCAGTGTCCTAACTCATGCAGGACTTTCATTGCTTCTGGTGAAGTGGTGGTGGGACAAATAGGTAATTGTGGTGGGAAGGACTGCATTGAATTAAACCTGGAAACTAAGTAACGTGCTTCATTCTACCATCTACCGTCATCTCTGGCCTGGGGAGATAAAAGGAGGCAGAAATCTATCGGGCTGTAATAGGCAGGCACAACTTGGACAGAGGGGACTTGCGACACTGGATGTAAACAATTCCCGGAGGCCTCAGCCATTGGATCTCAGTAAGTATGTTTCTGTGGAAGGGGTGGGTGGGATTGGTCAGGTGCAAAAAGGATAACTACACTTTATTTTAAAGTGTGCTTATTCTTTAACTATAAATCTCAGTCTGTAACCACCACTTCAATTTCAATCTTATGTTTTATATCTTCCTATATGAAAACTGGAAGAGTTGCAGGTGTGGTGAGATTTCCTTTTTTATGGGGTGATTGTAGGTCTGCAGGTGCTCAGACTTTGAGTGACAAGGCACCTCTTCCACAGTTATGCCCCGTACACACGGTCGGACTTTGTTCGGACATTCCGACAACAAAATCCTAGGATTTTTTCCCACGGATGTTGGCTCAAACTTGTCTTGCATACACACGGTCACACAAAGTTGTCGGAAAATCCGATCGTTCTGAACGCAGTGACGTAAAACACGTACGTCGGGACTATAAACTGGACAGTGGCCAATAGCTTTCATCTCTTTATTTATTCTGAGCATGCGTGGCACTTTGTCCGTCGGATTTGTGTACACATGATCGGAATTTCCGACAACTGATTTTGTTGTCGGAAAATTTTATATCCTGCTCTCAAACTTTGTGTGTCGGAAAATCCGATGGAAAATGTGTGATGGAGCCCACACACGGTCGGAATTTCCGACAGCAAGGTCCTATCACACATTTTCCGTCGGAAAATCCGACCGTGTGTACGGGGCATTACTGTCCTAAGACTACTGAGTAGACAATGGTATACATACCTCCCTAATTTTCTTTAATTAATTTAACACATAAAGGTCCAAGTTTGGGACATTTCAGCAAAACTATTGTTGGGGAAAAAAATACCCATTGCTCCAACAGCATTGCTTATAGCAGGTTACGGTGTAACTAATGAATTGCCATCTTGAATGGTTACATTTTTGTGTGTTTTTTTATTGCCTTTACAGAGCTTAGCAACATAAAAAAAAAAAACATGAGATGAATGGAGTTACATTTTTTAAAGAAGTTTATTCCTGCTCTGCTAGTGTTCCTCCTGCTCCTCTGCTAGTGTTTTTTTACAGAACGTAGTTGTGTAATATAGAAACCAGGCCAAGGATCGATCTTTATGCTGATTTTCAGTTGAGGTTAGTGTAATCCTTTTTACAGTGGTGAAGCCACAAGAAGTGAAAAACCTCTGGAGATATAAGCTAAAAAAATAGTCTCATCCCATCTACTACAGAGGGTTTGTCTCCTGCTGTAAGTTTTAGAACTGTTTGGGAATTTCGAGAGTTACACTCATGTTTGTACAGAGCAAGAATATTCCTTTGGACTTTTCCTAGTGAGACCACAGAAATCGGCAGGTATTGTAGCCAGTCTTCTGTTTTTCAGTTATTCAGTGTTTTATTGCAGCCGTTAATGGGTTTAAAGAGGGCCAGTCGTTACCAAACTAGCAAGAAATTACACGCTCCTCTTCCCAGTCCATTTTTACGTTTTCAGTGCTGCGATAGTTTGACAAATACTTGGTCATGCAATGGTGTACCCAAAGGAATTTTATATACATTTTTAAGGCAGAGCTTTCCTTTGATGGTTTTTAATAGCCACTGGATTTGTTTTTATTTTTTACAATTTAAAAAGTCAAACTGTTTAAAAAAAAAAATCTGCTTTCTATATTTTCTGCTATAAAAATTTAATGTAAAAATTTAGGACAATACAGACACCCTCAAAGTGTCCCCTTTTTGGAAAGTAGACAGCTCAATCTAATTTTTGTATGCCACTATTGAGGTGGCATGCATTAAGGTGGCATGCATTTATTAAGGAAACTTAGAAGGCCCCTTCGAACAAGTGATTAGCAACTTATAGTGGGACTGCAATAGAGTGGCGGGCAATCTGGCACCAGCTGACGTTGGCTGGGGGGGGGGGTACACTAGCTGACACTGACATCAATAGTGACACTAATACAGTGATCAATACTAATAGTATACACTGTCACTGTACTAATGACACTGACTGGGAAGGGGTTAACATCTGGAGGGGGATCAAAGGGTTAAATATGTGCCTAACAGTGTTTACTGTCTGTATGATGTGGTTCTTTTATTAAGCAGTCTTGCTCTTTTTTTTTCTCCTGCTTTGCAGGAAATAAAAAACAGCAAGATTGCCTGTTAGTGTTCAGAGCTTTCTATTGTTTACAATACAGAGCTCCCTTCCCTGAATGACAGAGCCGATCAGCGGGTGTCGGCGATCAATCATTGGTCGGCATCCTCTGATCGGCTTGTGCTGTAACAAATCACAGCACTTACTCAGAGCGCTGATCACGTATCTGATACAGCGCAGAGCGGCTGTCCTGCCGCAGTATATCTACGTGGGGTGGTCAGCAAATGGTTAAATACGAAGTCATTCATTTTTTTACTACTGTGAGTGCTATGGTTGGTTCACAGTGACAATATGCACATAGTTTCTCTGATTGGCTCTGTGCATTTTGTCTGTGATCTGCAGTTGTCTAATGACAGCTCGATCACAGGCGCCCAAGTTTGCTCTGTAAACAAAGACATTTAAGAACATCCTGTTAAAAAAAAAAAAGGCACCCAGGCTGTCCATTTACAGCTGAACCACTAAAATATAATTAAATAATATTATGGAATATTGAATAAATCTTTAGTTAAATTTAGGAGTAGAGGAATCTTTACCATATTCCTTGCTTTGACAGGCATTCCCCATGCCGTGTGTCAGTTCCCCTAAAGCCTCTTCTGCAAGGTGCTCTGGCCTGGGGTAGCATGTTGATGTACGCGATAGCATTGTACGGGAGGACAGCGAGGGCGCGCCCACAACCTGGAGTGTCAAAGAGAAGAGGTGAGTACATGAAGCCTGCTAAAAAAAGAAATAAAGGTATTAAAGAGTACCTCTGGCCTTATGACCTTATGACCCCGCTTACCTGAAGGTGGTATCTGCACATTTCAGATACTTACCCATCCAGTGGATCCAGCATTGCCCCACTGAGATCCTCTCACGCCCGGCCACAGCTCTGTCCTGCACTACCCTGTTCTCTCTGATGGCATTGAGAGGCCCGCCGACTCTTTTGGGTTCAGTGGGCAGCCCTCTTGATGACACGCAGATAGGCCTGCCCCTCCACCTTTCCTTGAAAGAAAGGCTAAGCCTCCTGGTATATGTGACGTGTATATCCCAGTAGGCACAGTGGGCAGTGCGCAAGTCCTAATGACGCACATGGGGAGGCGGGCCAGACTTAAAAAAAAAAAAAAAGAATAAAAGCCCAATACTTCTGCAGGATGGGAGGAGGTGTGGAATGGAAGGAACGTGAGGAAGAGGGTGAAGGCCCACTTTAAGCTTATTCCTCTACTCATAGGCCTAACAGTCTTTTAACCACACTTCTAGGTTGCAACCACACGTGCACTGCAAGGGTGTTTTATACATAATGTGTGATGCGTAATGTGTTTAACGCAGGATCTTGTAGCAAGCTTCTACTAGAAAGATTCTGTGTAGATATAAGTAAGTGAATTACAACCAGGCATGAGCCCTGTGAGGCCACTTCACCACAATTGTAGTGTTATCGCAGCAGTGGCGGAATTATAGGGGTCGCTGAGGTTGCCATGGCGACCGGGCCCCTTGCTGCAGGGGGCCCTGTATACACTACTTTGATAGGGGGAGCGGAGACAAGCTGCCCGATCCTAAGCCGAACTGTATTCGGCACTGTGCAGGGAGCTGCTCACATTGATTACAAAGTGAAAGCACAGTGCTGTGCTCTTTGTCTCCCCCTACAGTGCAGTACCCGACAGGAAGAGCTAAGGTAAAGTTCTGCCGTTTTTTTATCTACTGTATATGTGTATGTGCATGTATGTGCATGTATGTGCATGTGTGTGTGTGTGTGCATGTATGTGTATGTGTGTGTGTATGTGCATGTGTGTGTGTATGTGCATGTATGTGCATGTATGTGTGTGTGTGTGTGTGTATGGATGTGCATGTATGTGTGTGTGTGTGCGTGTATGTGCATGTATGTGCATGTGTGTGTGTGTGTGTGTATGTGCATGTATGTATGTGTGTATGTGCGTGTATGTGCATGTATGTGTGTATGTGCATGTATGTGCATGTGTGTGTGTGTATGTGCATGTGTGTGTGCATGTATGTATGTGTGTGTGTGTGCGTGTATGTGCATGTGCGTGTGCATGTATGTATGTGTGTGAGTGTGTGTGCATCTATGTATATATGCATGTGTGTGTATGTATGTAGTAGCGGTGCATCCATAGGGGCCCATGGGCGCCGCCCCCTCTCTCCAGGCACCCCTCTATCACAAATAGATAGATTCATGCATAGTGTGAATCTATCTATGGCCGCCATTGCCCCCCCTATTCAGACGCCTGGCCCCTTTTTGGACGCCGGGCGCCTCAATTACATCGACAGGGGTGTTTTAAAGCTTCAAAATAGGTGAACTGCGAGTGCCATGCTTGGCGCTCACAGTCCACCCAGGTGTGTAAGAAAAGCGAATAAATATTCGCTTTCCTAACACTGAACCGCCTCTCCACCAATCAGGTGCTCGGGTCTGTTACACGTCACCTGATTAGCTGAAACGACAGGCGCCGCTATTGGATGCCTATCAGGAGGAGAGGATGGGAGGAGACGCATGGAGGACCCCGCTCGTCGACGTCACCCGCTGCCCCACCAAGACAGGGTAAGTGCCGGGCAGACTGCGAGCGGGCAGGGGGGTCACAGTGGCAGCATTTGATGGCACAGTGGCTGCGTTTCATAGGCACAGTGGTGGCAATTGATAGGCACAGTGGCTGCGTTTGATGGGCACAGAGACTGCGTTTGATGGGCACAGTGGCTGCGTTTGATGGGCACAGTGACGGCAATTGATGGGCACAGTGGCTGCGTTTCATAGGCACAGTGGTGGCAATTGATAGGCACAGTGGCTGCGTTTGATGGGCACAGAGACTGCGTTTGATGGGCACAGTGGCTGCGTTTGATGGGCACAGTGACGGCAATTGATAGGCACAGTGGCTGCGTTTGATGGGCACAGAGACTGCGTTTGATGGGCACAGTGGCTGCGTTTGATGGGCACAGTGGCTGCGTTTGATGGGCACAGTGGCTGCGTTTGATGGGCACAGTGGCGGCAATTGATGGGCACAGTGGCTGCGTTTGATGGGCACAGTGGCTGCATTTGATGGGCACAGTGGCGGCAATTGATGGGCACAGTGGCTGCGTTTGATGGGCACAGTGGCTGCGTTTGATGGGCACAGTGGCTGCGTTTGATGGGCACAGTGGTGGCAATTGATGGGCACAGTGGCTGCGTTTGATGGGCACAGTGGCTGCGTTTGATGGGCACAGTGGCTGCGTTTGATGGGCACAGTGGCTGCGTTTGATGGGCACAGTGGCGGCAATTGATGGGCACAGTGGCTGCGTTTGATGGGCACAGTGGCTGCGTTTGATGGGCACAGTGGCGGCAATTGATGGGCACAGTGGCTGCGTTTGATGGGCACAGTGGCTGCGTTTGATGGGCACAGTGGCTGCGTTTGATGGGCACAGTGGCTGCGTTTGATGGGCACAGTGGTGGCAATTCATGTGCACAGTGAGGCTGCAATTGATGCGTTTTTTAAAGAATTTTTCAGTTTGCTTGCGCCCCCCAAAAAATTTTGAGCACCATCTGCCACTGGTTTATATGTGTGTGTATTTATGTATGTATGTGTATGTGTGTGTATGTATGTGTGTTTACATGTATATATGCACATTTTATGTATGCGCGTTTAATCCTGACCCCCTATATGTGTCCCATTAGAACCAATTTTTTTTTTTTTTTTTGCTTGTTCATAGTACCAGCAAAAAAAAATGTTGTTCCTCTGAAAAGTGATCCATGCTCAGATCGCTTTTCAGAGGCATTTGACAGCCGGTAAAGAGGCAATATGTTGCCTCCTGACCGCCTGTTTTAACCCCTTAAATGCATCATCACTATGCTGCAACTGCATGCAATGCACACAGTTGCAGGGTGGTTGCAGTGCAGCCACTTCAAGGGTGCCCTGACTGGAAAAAGATTGAGAAACACCGACATAGAGGAACCCATCTCTCCATTTTCCTCCTGCAGCCGCTGAATGTATGTGGGAGGGAGAGGAGGAGAAGCGGGGGGGAGGGGAGAAATCCATTCCTTTACATGCAGCCACCCACTTGCGACCGGACCCTGGTGTTCCGCCATCGGGCTCGGAGAAAAGAGCCCTATCCGGGGGTCAGGGGGGGCCCTTAATGGTTTCTTGCATCGGGGCCCTGAAGATTCTAGTTACGCCTCTGTATCGCAGCATGATAAATTAGGGCCAAGGTATTACCTGGTTATGTTTAGGGATTTCAACAGCTCCTGTTTTTAAATAATATCTCGCTTTTCCATTAGTTCTTTAAAACCAGGTACTCATTAGCTGCCACTTCATATACATGCTGTTTGAACGGTTTATAATACAGGGTTTCCAAAACGAAATTCTGTATTTCTGCCGTTTAGTTGCAGTGGATTTATTCTGAATCTACTTGGTTTGTCCATTTCTCTATCTTGAGGTTTGCAGTTGTGAAGTGATTTGAAAAGAGGAAGGAGGTGAAGTTGATAAAGGTTAAGAATAGCTTGGCTAGCTAGTCCTTCTTGGGCACAGAGCCCCAGCAGAAAGCCGGTGTCCAAGGAAAACATAAAGGGAAGTTGTGGACACATCCACCGCAAAGCTGCTAACATTTCATAAACTACAGACAAGAACGTGCAATATAGGGTGAAGAACCTGATGCTTAAAGCCTAGCCCCGGCCCACATGGTTATCTTAATAGAGTGGGGAAAAGTTCAAACTTCTATTTCTATGTGACTCCGTTTAATGTTATGACATTATTATTGCTATTTTTATAGTTATGACATACTCTAACATTATTAATGTACCAACACTTGACCTGAATTGTGGTTGTGTTGTCCATTTTAGGATTCTCTTGCTTACATAACTTCCTTCTTAGGTACATTATGTCCTCTAACAAAGCCATCTCCTTCACTCTCCTGCCTGACATAAATTAAAGGAAACCTGTACTGAAATAATATGGAGACTGTCATATCTAGCATTCTGAAGTCACTGGATGTCTGGCGGATTCGCTGATACAGTAATGCTAATACTTTGAGATGCAGATGGAGCTCAGAATGTGGGGGTCCTTCCTTCTCCTTGATGGCTTCTGTCAAATTTGAATTTGGCACAGCAGTGTGTGGCTGTGCTCGCACCACCACCATCATTCATTTTACAGAATGTTGTAGATGAAAAAAAACGACTTAAGTCCCATCTGCCACCAGCTACAGAAGGAATGTAGTTCTCAAAGGAAAAGAAGTGCAGTGATGTCACCACACTTGTAGTCCTTTGATACTGTTCGGCTCTGTAGCTGAAGGTCCTCCTAAGAACCCTAGTAAAGAATCTACAGAAGGCACAGCACTGCACCCATTATTCACTGATCATGGTTGCAATGCTTTGCAGACTCAAATGTAAAAAAAAAAAAAAAAAGGTGCTCATTTTTGCGTTTTGCAATATGGGTGCATTTTATTATTTTTTATTTTTTGCAAAAGGTGGAATTTCCTTTAAATCCATTCGCCAGGGAACTAGTATTTTAAAATAAGGTCAAGGGTGACAGCCCCATATATATTTTAGTACACATTTCCTTTCATTTAGGATACCAGTTTTAGCAGGAATACTGTATGATGGTTTTATTATGAGGAAGGAGGGATGTTAGATTTAGGACATAGGTACAGTGAGGGAAAAAAGTATTTGATCCCCTGCTGATTTTGTCCATTTGCCCACTGACCAAAAAATTATCAGTCTATCATTTTAATGGTAGGTTTATTTTAACAGTGAAAGACAGAATAACTAACAAAAAATCCAGAAAAATGCATTTCAAAAAAGTTATACGTTGATTTGCATTTTGATGAGTGAAATAAGTATTTGACCCCTTCACGAAACATGACTTGGTGGCAAAACCCTTGTTGGCAATCACAGAAGTCAGACGTTTCTTGTAGTTGGCCACCAGGTTTTAACACATCTCAGGATGGATGGATCATTTCCTTGTCAGTGGGCATACATACAAAATCAGCAGGGGATCAAGGGGAAGAATGTTTTAGTCCAAAGGCCTTATAGCTGAGAATCAGTTACTGGTTTCACTGGGAAAAATGGTTTCTTTAACCACTTCAAAACTGGCCAGTTCTGACATTTTTTGCATGCATGTAAACATCTGCATTGTTATGCTGCAAAATTACTTAGAAGTTAGAACTCCCTAACAGTATATAGTTACTAAAAGCAAAGTCCCTGGAGAATAAAATGGTGGGTGTTGCATTTTTTTTATGCCAGACAGCGATTTATCAAATGCAGATTTTAAGGAGAATATACACTTTAGTGATTTTTAGTGCACACAATAGCCATTTTTTTGGTAAAATATAAAAGATGATGTTATGCCAAGTAAATACTTAACATGTTTCGTTTTAAAATTGCATACGCCTGTGGAACAGCAGCAAAATACTGTCAAAATCTCCATAGGCAACACTTTAAAAGCCTTTTGCAGGCTACGCGTTTAGAATAACACATGAGGTCTGCTGCTAGAATTATTTCTCTCACTCTGACATTCGCAACGATACCTCACGTGTGGTGTGGTCACCATTTACATATGTATATACTGTGCATGGGTTAACGGGGAGTGCTTTTATTTTAATTTTATTTTATAATTTAATTTATCTAAATAAACATTTTTTTTACACTGTACCTTTATTTTTATTGAACTTTATTGCTATCACAGCGGACGAACAGCATGCCTTATGATCGCATGGGCTGGGACAGGTCCTCTTTTTGGAGAGATCTGAGGTCTCTTAAATCCCAGATCTTCCCTCTGCCCTCCAAACTATCTGCTCAAACCAAAATCAGTTTGATCAGATGCTTGACAAGCCACTAACAACTTGGGAAACAGACAAAACGAAAATGGAACTCCTGAAGTCCTTGTTCCTTATGGGTTTTATCACATAGGTAGAGGAACAACAAATTCTTTTCACTCTGTCTAGTCACATCGTTACTGGTCTCTCTGGGAAACAGGAGAGCCCGGTAAAGGCAGCAGAAGGTAGGTGGTTGTATAGCTGCTCCGATCACTTTTACTGTGTAGGGAATTTCTGGCTCCACATAATGATACCTGGATCATGGCTACAGCTGTATCCATAATCCAAATATCATTGGTCAGGAAGTGTTTAAAGTGGTTGTATACCCCTTTTTGACATTTTTACCTACAGGTAAGCCTATAATAAGGCTTACCTGTAGGTAAAATGAATATCCCCTAAACCTTCACTGTTTAGGAGATATCCACCCTGCATGCAGCCGCTGGCGCCAGCGGCGCATGCGCAGTGAAGTTCCGGCGTATTGTGCCGTATCTTGCTGGAACTGAGGACTCCGGCACGCATGGCGCGAACCCGGAAGAAACACAGAGGGGAAAATGTCAGCTCCCCCGGCGTTGACAGGGATGTGATGCTGGGACCTCACTCTAAGGTATTTCATAACGAGCTAGTATGCGGTGCACACTAGCTCATTATGTCTTTGCCTTACAGGTTTTTGTTTTTTTTGCGGGTATACAAATGCATTAAAGTGTATCTAAACCAAAGAGCAAAAATGTAGTATATTGCAGCTTTACAGTCTTGCTGCATCAGTTTTCCTTTTTCAGGCCTTATTTACTTTACCTGAATCATGAATGAACAGCGTTGTCACCCTAGAACTGGACTGAAGAACACTCCCTTCTTTTCATCTCCATACTCTATTGCTGGAAGCAAACTACTAAGACTTCAGCACATGATGTTATTAACTGACAAGAGTTCTGGCAGGATTAACATTTTTTGGTTTCAAACAGATGGAACAACAATTTCAATGGTATATGTAACAGGCCATAAGGCAGGAAATGAGAAGTTAAAGTGTTACTAAACCCAGAACCTGCATTCACTATATCTGATCTCCCACAGTACACAGAACATGGGAATGCAATTATTTTAGTAAATATAAACTGCTAAATACCTTCTCTCATCAGCAGTATATAGCAGTCTTGTGATTTCTCTCAGTTCCTGGTGAAGCTTGTAGGAGGAGTTTTCAGACTGCACTAAGCTGTCCAATGAGGCTGCAGGGCTCCTGACCCTCTGTCCGGACAGTGTTGATTGGCCCTGTGCTGATCACAGCACTATTCCAAGAAAAAAAAAAACCTCTCTAGCAATACACACCAAACTGAGCATGTGCAGCCTGACTCAAAAAGGCTTTCTTATCCGGATATGTTTTGGAGTCAGTGGAAAAAGAAAGGAGGATCTGTGCATACATGATCAAGCAGCCTTTACACAATGCACAGGATTAACCCCTTAGGTTCCACAGTGAGTATAAAAAGCATGCATATATACGTTATACTGCATATACTGACTGTTGTGGGTTTAGTAACACTTTAATTGTTTAGCTTCGTACACACGATCGGATTGTTAGCCAACAAAACCTTTGACTTTTGTCCGAAGGACTTTGGCCCAAACTCAGCTCTTTAGTGCCACCCTTTGGACTCCTAATTTCGGGTTAGTAGAAGTTTGGTGAGTGTTGATTCGCGCTTTTCATTTAGCGCTTTTCAGTTCATTTCTGAACGGCCGTTCGTCAACCAGACATGTTGTGGAATCGGAGGAGATAACGTGTTATTTATTATTGGCCTTGGAGTTATTGCTTTGACATTTTTTTTGGTTGATTAATGATTTGATTTGGTATATTTTCTATATTTTTGGGTGCATAGAAACAAAAAGTGCAATTGGCAGATAGTATGTCTAATTTTATTTGTTTTCTTTTTTTAATGCACAAAAAGAAAATTGTGTAAAATAATACTTGGCTATGTGTTTTACTTCAAATGACAGTTGGAGAGTAGGCAGTTTTAAAAAAAAAATACAAAGTAAAATTAACAAGGGACACCAACATAGTTGTATCTTTGATCTTAAAAACTACGGGATAATGATGTTGTGGTAACTTGCCCAAATAGAAAAAAAAAAAAAAGCATAATAATATTATTCTTGATATCACTAGAAAAAAAAAAGGCTTTGAAAATTCGTTTGCAATAACTCCATCAGTATCACCAGCAAAGCAGCTTCATTATTATCCCATTAAAGAAGAAGAGAATGTGCTCTGCATTTCGAGATATCAGAATTTGCCACGTTACAAATGTTAATTCTCCATTACAAACGCTAGTTTACAAGACCGACCGCTTCTGGCTGGTCCTTGCTTCCGAGCATGCGTGTTTTACTTTGGACTTTTGTCCGACAGACTTGTGTACACACGCTCAGAAAATCCAGACATTTGTCCGCTGAAAATTGTAAAACCTGCTATCCAACATTTGTCGTAGAAAATCCAACAATTGTCCGATGGAGCATACACACGGTTGGATTTTCCGCCAACAGCCTGCCATCGCACATTTCCCATCGGAAAATCCGATCGTGTGTACGAGGCTTTAGAGTTTACATGAAACTGAGATGAAATATGTTAGCTGCCATAAATGTGAATGAGATGAGTAAAAGATGCCTTCATCTCCTGTTCTCTACCTGTAGAGAACTCCTCAAATGCGTTTGCCCTTTTCAGGGCTTAATCGTAGAGGCCTCTCCCAGTAACCGCAGGAGAGTCTGGGAACCGCGGGTGGAGAGGGCACTGGGCCGCCGGGTCTGTGAAAGTGATTGTCTGCACCACTTTTACTTTCAAGCCTGGAGGTGGCTGAAGAAAACCTGCACAAGCTAATGGATATTACTGTAGTCATCAGCTTGTGATTAAAGGTTCACTTTTTGGACCTACTACCTATGAGATGGGTATACATGTTGAGTTTTCTTTCATTCAACTAGCGGATTGAACAGAAAAAAAACCTCACAAATCAACATAAGCGATGTCGATGCAGGTATTTCTCCCGCTGTTGTCGCCCCCCCCCCACCGCGTCAGAATACACTGATCAGCGCTGCAGCCATTGGCTGAAAGTGCTGATTGAATGCTTGTTTTCCAGCCAGACCGTTCAACAGAGGCTGGTCGTTGGTGATACACACAGACTAAGGCAGGGTTCGACAAACCCCGGGCGCCAGGTCGCATTTGCGACTAGAATTAGCGACCTGGCACCTGGGGCGGCACAGCTGGGGTATCCTGTGTCCGTTCGACACCCCCCCCCTGCCGGCGCGATCGCGATGGGCCGCGCCGTTAATTGAGGCCCCGGCTTTGCGGCCTACTGCAGTCCTATGATTCCTTCTGCAATCAGGCGCCCTCTGGTGGTGGCCGTTGGTATGACAAGACATCCATCAATGCTAATGGAGCTTTCCCTACCTGTTTTCACTGCCTGCTCATCTCCTTCCCTTTACTTAGAACCCCCAAACATTATATATATTTTTTATTCTAACACCCTAGAGAATAAAATGGTGGTCATTGCAATACTTTCTGTCACACCGTATTTGCGCAGCGGACTTACAAGCGCACTTTTTTGGGAAAAAATACTTTTTTTAAATAAAAAAAATAAGAAAACAGTAAAGTTAGCCCAATTTTTTTTATATTGTGAAAGATAATATTACGCCGAGTAAATTGATTCCCAACATGTCACGCTTCAAAATTTCGTCCGCTTGTGGAATGGCGACAAACTTTTACCCTTTAAAATCTCCATAGGCGACGTTTAAAAAATTCTACAGGTTGCATGTTTTGAGTTACAGAGGAGGTCTAAGACTAGAATTATTGCTCTCGCTTTAACGATCGTGGCGATACCTCACGTGTGGTTTGAACACCGCTTTCATATGCGGGCGCTACTCACATATGCGTTCACTTCTGCAAGCGAGCTCGGCGGGACGGGGCGCGTTTAAAAAAATTATTTTTTTTCTTATATATTTTACTTTTTATTTTTTATTTTTACACTGTTTTTAAAAAAAAAAAAAAAACAAGGGATGGGGCACATTTAAAAAAAAATTTTTTTTTCTTATTTATTTTAACTTTTATTTTTTCACTGTTCTTTTTAAAAAAAAAAATGGCACTTTTATTCCTATTACAAGGAATGTAAAAATCCCTTGTAATAGGAAAAAAGCATGACAGGACCTCTTAAATATGAGATCTGGGGTCAAAAAGACCTCGGATCTCATATTTACACTAAAATGCATTAAAAAAAAAAAAAAAAAATTGTCATTTGAAAAAAAATAATAATAAAATGTCCCTTTAAGAGCTATGGGTGGAAGTGACGATTTTGACGTCGCTTCCGCCCTACAATGACTCGGAGATGGGCGGGGGGGGGCCATCTTCCTCTCACTCGTCTCCATGTCAGGCCAGGGACAGATCCGGATCGCCTCCGCCGTTACCGACTGCCACGGTAAACGGTGAAGGGCACCGGAGCGCGGCGGTAGGGTGGGGCCCTCTCCTGCCACCGATAAAAGTGATCTCGCTGCGAATCTGCTGCAGAGACCACTTTTATCTGAAAGAGAACCGCCGGCTCTTGAAGAAGATACCGGGGTTATGGTAGCTAGCTGCTACCATAACAACGGTATTTCTCTTCAAAGACAGGACGTATATAGTCGTCCTGCGGGAAGAAAGTGGTTAATTAAAATGAATTTATTATTTGTCATCTCCCTGCTTGGCCCCTTTCACACGGGCTGTCTGATCAGGTTCGCCTGTCAGTTTTTCAGGCGGACCTGATTGGATCCTTAGCGGGAATATGGTGGTCTTGTGTCCCTGCATGGCAGGAAATAAAAGCAGTCACATTCGTTCTAGTCGTCTCTGTGTAAATTTAAGATTGGTTCATTTTTATATTGAAAATAAAGCTGTCGGTTGTTTAAAAAAAAAAAAACCTGGCTCCTAACTTTTTTAGCTGGCTCCTAGATTCCAAGCAAATTTGTCAAGCCCTGGACTAAGGTATGGTATGTGTTTATCCTGCTTTACACAGACTTGAATTAATGAGCTTTAATTACCGAGTTCATTAGGTCTAACTAATATGGCTGCAGAGTCCTATTTAGACATGAAAATTGAGCTTAGATTCTCTAAACATCTGTCTGATCGCTTATTCATTTCTGTGGCTTCTATTGTTCTTTATTAGATAAGCATAACAACCATTCAACAATCATTTTCAGAAAGGGAGGTCTTTAAAAGAGAAATATCGGATTTTTTCCCCCCATAATCATACTTACCAAGGTGGATGCAGCATTGGTCCCCCTGGGCCTCTGCACTGAGAACCGAGTGATCGAATATCGCTGATGGCTCGGTTCTCTCAGCTCCCAGAGCAGAGAGCCGCTGACTGTCAGTCAGCAGCTCTCCACTCTGCCCCCCCCGTGCTCACTGGAACGCTGAGCTGTGGAGGGGTGGGGAGGGGCCGTCTCAGTCTCTCAGCGGCTCGCTGGGAGACTAAGACGGGCATCAGTCCAGGCACCTGGCGGATTCAGACTTTATTGTGGTGATGACGCGGTGCCTGGACTGATTCCAGTGACAATTGTTCTTTAAAGTAAATCTGTGCCGAGTAAGCTGCAATAAAGGAAAAGTCCAGCCTGAGCTCATTTGGCTGGGCTTCTCCTATGGGTCCCAGGAGTGCAATACGGTCTGAAGTCCGCTCTCTGCTGAAAATGGGTCAACAGATTAAGATTATAAAAAAAAAAAATTCTCAGCTTGTTTTGAAATCTATTCACCAGGCAGTTTCAGAGAGACAGATCCTCTTTTATAACCACTGGGTTGGTGTTACAGGAATAATTCTTTTTACCATTGTTTGACATTTTATCAGGAAAATGTGTGATCAGCGTGTGTTGATTCCTGTAAATTTAATCTCACAGCACATTATGTCTTCATAGAAGCAGGAAAGTATGAAAGTTTGGCACTTTCTCAAGAATGCAGAAAATATGAACACAGAGCTTCAGACTCTGGCAGTAGTGATGGTAGAAGGAAAGACCGTCCAGATCCCACAAAATGTGTGTGTTCAGTGTTAGGCTGCCTCCTACCGAATCCAGGATCTGGAAATTGTGGGGGAGATTTACTAAAAGTGGTGCACTCAGAATCTGGTGCAGATGTGCATGGTAGCCAATCAGCTTCTAAATTCAGCTTGTTCAGTTAAGCTTTGGCAATAAAACCTGGAAGCTGATTGGTTTCTATGCAAAGCTGCACCAGATTTTGCACTCTTTCACCTTTAGTAAATAACCCTCATTGTCTTTGATGCCATGTCTCTAAAGTGTTCAGGAAATTGGTTATAGGAACTTTCACTTGAAATCGCTTCTGATCAGTGGTGTATTTAGGTTTTGAGCTGCCCTAGGCCTGACTAAACTCATGCACCCCCCTAATTTAAATACGACCCACCCCTTGCTGATGAGGCCACACCCCTTCCTGTTTAAGACCCACCCTATCATCTGTTAACCACACCCCTTCCTCTTTAGGCTCATTTGGCACCTTTCAGGGGGGAGGGGGGAACAGGTACCTGTTTTTGACAGGTACCCTTCCCCACTCCCTGGAGACTGCGCTGCCCCCTCTGAAGTTCGGCCCCCCTCCTCCTTACTCCACTGAGGCATTCAGAAAGTGCAACGCGCTTCGCACACGTGCAGTAGTGAACCGTCCGGTTTCCCTTACCATGAATGATGGTGGCAAAACCCGAGAGCCAATCCGAAAATCAGCTGAGGTGTTGACATCGCGGGATTCCTGGACAGGTAAGTGTCCTAATATTAAAAGTCAGCAGCTACAGTATTTGTAGCTGCTGAGTTTTAATGTTTTCACGGGGTGGGGGCGGGACTCCTCTTTAATGAGTTTGCATTGATTTCAGCATTGATGGAGCACTTTATTGCAATATCATGATCTGCATATTAATGCACTCACTAAATGTGGACTGTTTAAAAGGTTTGCATTGATTTTAGCATGCATGGAGCACTTTGCACATGCCAGTGGCGGCTGGTGCTCAAAATTTTTTTGGGGGGGAGGTGCAAACAAACTAAAAAATTCAGAAAAAAAGACATCAATTGCAGCCTCACTGTGCCCCATCAAACGCAGCCACTGTGCCCACCAAACGCAGCCACTGTGCCCACCAAACGCAGCCACTGTGCCCACCAAACGCAGCCACTGTGCCCACCAAACGCAGCCACTGTGCCCACCAAACGCAGCCACTGTGCCCACCAAACGCAGCCACTGTGCCCACCAAACGCAGCCACTGTGCCCACCAAACGCAGCCACTGTGCCCACCAAACGCAGCCACTGTGCCCACCAAACGCAGCCACTGTGCCCACCAAACGCAGCCACTGTGCCCATCAATTGCAGCCACTGTGCCCATCAATTGCAGCCACTGTGCCCATCAAATGCCAACACTGTTCCCATAACACTGATATAATTTATTAAATAACTTTACCTGCTGTCCTGGGGGGTTCCCTTGTGCTTCTCTCTCTCTCTCTCCTCCTGACGTCACTGCCAGACCCCGCCCCAGTGCCGAGGAGAAGAGTCAAGGAAAGCAGTGGGGTAGGCGGAGCATAAGGCTCCACCTCCGCCAGTCACCGGCCGCTTATGGGGGCGTGAGTCACATGCCGCCCCCACATGAGAGAAAGTCCCCCCACCCGTCTTCCCGATTCCCGGCTCCCGCGCCCGCCCACATGCATCCCATGGCGGCCGCCTTGCCGTAGCGGGCGGCGCTGCTGTGTATGGGCATGCTTGGCAGAGGGTGGAGGGGCATGAGCTCTGCTAAGCACACCCATACACATGCCCCTCCACCCTCTGCCAAGCACGCCCATACACAGCAGCGCCGCTACAGCAAGGCTGCATGTGTGCGGGGGGCGGCCGCGGGAGCCGGGAATCGGGTAGGGGGACTTTCTCTAGTGCAGGGGGCGGCTTTTTTTGCCGCCCCCCCGCAAAGTGCCTCCCTAGGCCTAGGCCTTGTCGGCCTAGGCCAAAACACAGCCCTGCTTCTGATAAGTGCATAGGGGTTGATTTACTAAAGGCATATATACTGTTCACTTTGCAAGGAACATTGTACTTTGCAAGGGAATTCTCCCCATAGCCTAAGGAGTGAGGCAAAATGTGACTTTGCAAAGAATATCCAATCGCGTGCAGGAAAAAAAGTCAAACAAAACAAAAAACTAATTTTGCACATGATTGGATAATAGAAGTCAGCAGAGCTTCACCTTATTCACTAAAGTCTGGGGAAAATTCCCTTTGGAGATGAATAAACAATGCTGCACATGTAAACAAAGCCAAAGGGTTGTGCTCAGACAAAGTTTGCTGATACTGTGTTTTCCCAATGTCATATTCAAAGATGAGGATATTCCCTGTCAACAGCAACAGAGATGATGTATACTACACCAGCGAGTGAGTTGGAAAGCAGTTCATAACTGATGGGGACACCCCTTAAAATTTTTAGAAAATTTGTACCATATAGACTGATACTTTTGGTGATGTGTTTTTGTTACACTCCACTCAATAGCTAAATCTGGCCATACAGTAGTAGATTTTCAAATGAAGGTTCGTGTAAACATTTGCACGATGATGACTTGACTAATGTCATTTGAAAGTACTTCAAATAAAGGTTGTTTTTTGTAGCATTCAATTTTGGAGTGAAAGGACTTTCCCGACCGAAAACTACATTCACTGTTAGAAATCCATTATTTTTCGAGAAAAAATTTCCATCCTGCTCCTTTTTGAATTTTATAATCACTGTAGTTGAAAACGAATATCAGTTTGGCCAAACTAGCCAGTAGAATATTAAATTGAATGTTCTTTAGGCTGGGCTCACACAATTGCGAATTGGATGCGGGTTCTTGGCATCCAATTCGCAATAGATTCTTCATCCAATTCGCAATAGCAGGAGATTGTGAACGGCTCTCTATGGAGCCAGTTCACATATCTCCGCTGCAAATTTGCACAGGAGCCCTGTGCGTCTTTTGGTCCAGTTCAGGTCCGAATTCCGCCCAAAATTCAGGACTGAAATCGGACCTGAAACGCTGAACGGGGACGCACAGGACCCCTGCTGTGAGCCGCATCGCCATGCAGTGTGAACCGAGCCTTAAGAAAAACATTTTCCAACAAATTTCTACCTGTGTATGGCCAGCTTCGGTCTAACTTGTGATTAAGCATACTTTCCACAAAGGTGACGAGAAGACGAGAATAATTTTGTATGGGTGAGTGTTTACAGAGCAGGAAGATAAAATTGCTGTAATGAATGGAAAATCAAGCGCAGTGCTGAAGAGGTTGGTGTATAATTATAGCGTGAGTTCAGGTGTGTAATTGTGTATTGTGAACAAGATGAATAATGGAAGGAAATGTTTTCTTTGCCAATCAGTCGATCTTACTGATGGTGATGAGCTTGCAGGAAAAACTGAGCCTTTAGCCTTGGTTCACACTAATGCGATGCGGGGACCAGCGCAATTATGGTTCCCGCATTGCATCTCTCCCGCAGGCAGTTCACACTGCCTTCTGCGAACCGCTGCGGGTGTCATTACATTGTTAATGACACCCCCAGTTCAGTTCACAGATTGCAGTGCGAACTGTGAACTCGCACAGGAATCGGATCGCATAGGTGAGAATACCCATGTGATGTGATTCTAGTGCGGGCAAAAACAAGTCCCTGCACATTTTTCTGTGCGAATCTAATGCGAGTTCAGCCATACAACTGTATGGCTGAACTCGCATCTCACAGACATCGCATGTAATAGTAATTGTAAACTTCTTTGTTATTAAAAAAAAACAAAAAACAGGTTTATACTTACCTGCTC
This sequence comes from Lithobates septentrionalis, assembly GCA_037952835.1. Taxonomy (NCBI): domain Eukaryota; kingdom Metazoa; phylum Chordata; class Amphibia; order Anura; family Ranidae; genus Lithobates; species Lithobates septentrionalis. The sequence continues at coordinate 1,543,748 of JBBDGP010000871.1, read as the reverse complement.
TGTGAAGTGGAATTACACAGAGCTACCCTGAGCCTCCTCTTCTGGGGTCCCCCGCCAGCGCTCGTGGCGCCTCCTCTTCTCAGTGTGTCACCATAGGAAGCCGCCTTTCTATTGTGGCACACCTGCAAGCTCGATCCCAAGCCGCGCTGCCTGCGTCCATAGACACAGACAGCGCGGCCCCCAACGGCTCATCACAGGATTTGACTGACAGCAGCAGGAGCCAATAGCCTCAGCTGCCTCAAAGCCTGTGAGACTGGGAAATGAGAGGAGAGAGCCTCTGCATACAGGCACAGTGGTGGAACGAGGACTTGGAGTAAGGGAGGGGGGGGGGGTTAGCAATGATAGGGCACTATTCTTCCCACTGACACCAACAGTGGGGCACTATTCCTCTCACTGACACCAACGACCGGATAATATTCCTCCCACTGACAGCAATGACGGGGCACTATTCCTCCAACTAACGCCAACAATGGGGCGCTATTCCTTCCACTGACATCAGCGATAGGGCACTATTCCTCATCCTACTGTCGACAGCATTATGTAAATATTACTCCCACTGATCACCAAGTCTGAGGCATTTTATACTCCCGCTGACACTTTCCAAATGCAGAACTCCTATACCATGCACAGATTCCCAAAAATCTAATTTGGATAGTGTGCATCTGCACAAGTACATTGCCAAATGAATCGCTGCAACAATCCTATTCTTCACACTTCAATTCTGTCACAATTTGTTCTCAGCTTCACAGATGCAGAAACCATATTGGGATCCATAGGCTTCTGCACTCTGTGCCCACCTACTTATAATACTTTTTGCATAATCCCATATAGTTAAGGGAGAAGTCCAGCCTGAGCTTTTTAGGCTGGGCTTCTCCTAAGGGTCACAGGAGTGCAACTCGTTTTGCACTCCTGTGACCCGTTTTCAGTGGAGAGCGATCTGAAATCTGCTGCCCGCTGACGTCACTGCCATCAGTCGAGCCAGCGCGTCATCCCGAGTCTGTATCCGCTAGCTCCCTTGATTGATGGCAGTCTCAGCGGCTCAGCCACCGAGGTAAGTATGATTAGGAAAAAAAACCCCATACCTTTAAGTAAAATTTAGGCCTTTGGTATTGGTTCCCAAGTGCAAAGCTCATGGGAGGAAAGTAGTGTGACTACAGCTCTATGACGCTGCGGGGATAAAAGGGCAGCGATGCACATGTGTAGCATTTGGGACATAGGAAGACAGCACACTAAATATGTGTGTTACATAGTAAGAAAACATTTCTTGGCGTGTAAACAAATCATCTGATCGGATCTGACATCATTTCCCATTCATGTTAATTTTTTTTAAATTGTGGATTCAGTAGGGAATGGTTAATAGAATAGGGAATGTATTTGGTTTTTCCTCCCCCCCCCCCCCCCCATCTGTGTCCCATTCAAGAGATTTAATTGCCTGTTCTGTAGACACGTCAGGGAGTAGGAGGAAATCTCTTCAAAGTGAGAGGAATGTCCATTAAGACAAGATGTCTCTGAACAAGTGTCCTTACCGTATGATTTCCCACTTAAAGTGGATGTAAACCCTTACATATACCCAGTGAAGTGAACAGCCTCAGATGATACACAGATGAAAAAAATCTCCCTACACAAGTTTTACATGTATATCTGCTGTCTTCATCTTTATATATTCTTTAGAAAGTGCAGATTGTGTTAAAGAATTCTCTTCCTGTTCAGCATTGGAAGTGAAGTCTGGGCATACAGCCAAGACAGCTGATTGGAGGAAAGGCACCCACCCCCTCCCCTCATAGGCAGAGACTTGCAGAGCTGTTTTGTGAAAAGTTCAGCTGTCTGCCAATTTATTTATAGCAACCTCCCCCACACAAAACTCAGGCTGGTTTTATCACAGTTGATGGAGAACTTGTCAGAAGTTATCAGGTTGATAACAGAAGAATGGAGCAGGAGAAAGCCACAGACTTTGAAAACACTATATCATGACCTTGCAGTAATACTTTCATGACCTGTCTGTCTCTTACCTGGTCTGTGTATCAGCCTTGAGGCTTGTACTCTCACACATGCATGCTTAAGTAATCTTCCCTCAGTGTGGCTCCACCCTAGCCTCAACAGGAACCACTATTTAACACTGTATTCCCCAAGCCTGCCTTGCAATAGTGTGTGTTTGGCTTCCTGTTTGCTCTATGTTTGTCTCTGTTACCGATCGTGGCATGTTCCCAACTATCCCTGTCTGCTTGTGACCCTGACCTTTGGCGTGTTCTTGACTATCCATGTTTGCCTGTGACCCTGACCTTTGGCGTGTTCTCTGTTATCCTTGTCTGCTAGTCGTCCCAACATTTGGCTACCTCCTTACTATCCCTTGCTGTTCTGGGTTGCTGTCTCCTCTCAATCCTCCTGTAGCCTACCGTGAGCATGAGCTGGGAGACCCTGTTGGCCGGGACCTGGAGCCAGTTGCAGCCAAGTCCCTCCTCACCACTAGAGGCTCTGGTGAACACCTGCTGGCTCTTAGACTCCGCGCCTCTGAATGGCTCCCATGTTGGGGGCCGCTGCCCAGCACAGTGCTGTAAGCAAGTGGAGATCACTGGAGCCAATGTGTCTACTACAGTGATTTCCAGCTTTAGCCTAGGTTCACACTGAGTGCGGGAATGAAATTGTACGAGTTCAGGTGACTCACACAATTTCATTCCCGCATGTCAGTCCAGATTTCAGGGACGATTTCAGAGACATATGTGTGGGTTTCTGCACAGATGTCAATGGAAATCGCACCCCGAAATCGCCAAAAGTAGTACAGAAAATACTTTTGAAATCGGTTTGGTCCAATTAGGACGGTGCCATTGCCGTCGATTTGGCAAGCGATTTGACATGTCAAATCACATGCCAAATCGCACCGATGTGAACCAGGGCTAAAAGAGATTGGCCAGGTATGGTATATGTATAGGTACATTGCTGGACCAATGTAACATAACCATACCAGGAACTCGTCTTTAAAGGCATAGTTCACCTTTACCACAAAACTGTGCAAATAAGGAAGGTCTATAGATAAAATCAAGCTATGCAGCTGTGACAAAAATGTAATAATACCCTTGCTATAGGCATAGTCCATTTAGGTACCTCTTGAAGCCTGACTGGGAAAAATCCCAAAAGGTTGCCTAGGACTTTGGTAAGAGAGGACAAGCTGTTACTGTTCACCTTCACCATCACAAGAGTGAGCGCTCTCTCTCTATTTAACCACTTAGGGACTGGGCCAATTTTTCACACTCTGTTTACAAGTTAAAATCATTTTTTTTTGCTAGAAAATTGCTCACAACCCCCAAACATTATATATATTTTTTCAGACGCCCTAGAGAATAAAATAGCGGTTGTTGCAATACTTTTTGTCACACTAATTTGCACAGCGGTCTTACAAGCGCACTTTTTTTGGAAAAAATACACTTTTTGAATTTAAAAATAAGACAACAGTAAAGTTAGCCCAATTTTTTTTTTGTGAAGGATAATGTTATGCCAAGTAAATTGATACCCAGCATGTCACGCTTCAAAATTGCACCAGCTCGTGGAATGGTTTAAAAATCTCCATAGGCAACATTTAAAAATTTCTATAGGTTTCCAGTTTTGAGTTACAGAGGTCGTCTAGGGCTAGAATTATTACTCTCGCTATAACGATCGATGCAATACCTCACATGTGTGGTTTGAACACCGTTTTCATATGCGGGCGCAACTTACGTATGCATTCACTTCTGCGTACGAGCTCGGCGGGACGGGGCCCTTTAATTTGTTTTCTTATTTATTTTACTTTTTACTTTGACACTGTCCTTTTTTAAAAAAATAAACATTTTATGTCACTTTTATTCCTATTACAAAGAATGTAAACATCCCTTGTAATAGAAAAAAAGCATGACAGGACCTCTTAAATATGAACTCTGGGATCAAAAAGACCTCAGATCTCATATTTATACTAAAATGCAATGGAAAAAAAAATTCCCCTTTAAGAGCATTGGGCGGAAGTGACGTTTGACGTCGCTTCCACCCTCCAATGCTATGGAGCTGAGTGGGGGCCATCTTCCCCCTCACTCCACATTCAGGCTAAGAGGAGAGCGGGCGCGATAGTCTCCGCTGCTACCGACGGCTCCGGAGCGCGGTGGAGACGACCGGAGTGCGGCGAGAGGGGGGACCTCTCCTGCCCCCGATTAGAAGTAGTCTTGCGGCAAATCTGCCGCTGAGACGACTTTTATCTGAAAGCGGACCGCCCGCTGAAGAAAAGAATACCGTGGTTATGGCAGCTAGCTGTTGCCATAACAAAGATATTCCTCTTCAAACTGCCAACGTATAACGAGGTCGGGCGGTCCATAAGGGCGGTCCCCCTTACATGCGCTTTTTCTCTTCTGATACAGTAGCTCTGAGCTCAGTGTTTGAGAACTCACTCCTGTGATGGTAAAGGTGAACAGTAGGGCTAGTTTACACTTGTTTCAAAACAAGGCTTCGGAAACGCTTTGTTAAAGCTCTCTGAATGCCAGTCAAACTCCCTGTCACTAATTAAAATGGTTAGGTTACATTCCTGTTTTACACCTTGTTTTGGCTTTGCTTCGACTTTGCTTTAAAAATTATACCCCATGTCGCTTTAGTGGTGCTCCAGAGCGTCCTCAAAGACTCCATAGAAGTCTATGACAAAGCTCGCTTGAAGCACTACCGAAGCACCACTGAAGCATCAAAAACACCTCAAAAAAGCATGTTGAAGTGGTAGGCGCTTTAATGTTTGTTGAAGCCGAAGCAAGTGTAAATAAGCCCTAACAGCTGGGCCCCTCTTAGCAATGTCCTGGGTGTATTCCAGTCAGGCTTTGAGGCAAGTACACCTTGCAAGGGCATTATTCAACTTTTTTTAAATTTTATTTTTTTAAGATATTTTTATTGCAGTTTTGCGACATGCAGACATAAAACAAAAGACACAGACAAAAACTACAACACCGAAAACAGAATGCTCCTACTCCAGCCTATCATGAAAATCCAGGCAGTGTGCAATAATAAACTAGATATTACATCTACCAGTGGATATAAACCTCAAACAAAGGAGTAAGCGATACTTTTTTAAACATCCTGGACATACCAGAAGGTCCTGCTTAGTACAACACACACAAAGTGAACCCCTTTCATGGTACTACAGGGGAGAGGGTCAGAGGGCTAGCCATCTGCCCCATATTTTGTGGAATGTTTTGGTCCTCTTACGGATGTCAAGGGTACGTTTATATAGAGACAGGGAGTCATTGACAAGTTTCAGCCACATATTCTGCGTTGGGTTCTCTGACCCCTTCCACGTCAGCAGAAGGGACTTCCTCGCATAGAAGTAGAGGATCCAAAGTAGTCTCTTAGCCTGAGGCTGAACAGTTAGGTCTTCAAATATGCCCAGCAGACAGTTTTTAGGGTTAACTATATTTGGCAGACCCAATACAGAAGAGATAACGGGGCCTATGTCAACCCAGAAGTGCATTATTCAACTTTAGTCAGATCTGTACAGTTTTTGTTTTTATCTATGGACGCCCTTTGTCTGCATAGGCAGTTTTCTGGTAAAGGTGAATAAGAAGGGAGGACCCCCACCATGCCAACATCCATAATTATATATCAAGGATTGAGCTGACGGGGAAACCTTTACCAGTGGAACTTCAGGTGCCTCCGCCCTATCGGGTCTTGTGTTGGCTCCATTAATGAGCCTCCAAGAGGGGGGTTCTTAATATAATAGAGACCGGGCTTGTCTAATTTAACAAAAATACATTTAAAGAGTGTGTGGAAGAGACACTTCTGTCCTGGTGGCTTTTTTTGAAGGCTGTATCTATCTATGACATCCAGTTTTGAACTGATTGGTTCAAGTCAGTCACTCTATAGTTAGTACCTTGAGCCTTATTTTATCCACACCACTATACCTTGACTAGAATCTCTTTTGGTACTGGTTACTATTGAGTAGAGTCAGCCAGATCTGGGGGCTCGATCTGGGTTTGCAAACGCTGACTGCCTGTGGATTTCTAGCCTGTCATAGGAACATGTTTTTACCCTTTAATTCGTCCTGTGTGGTGTTGCCCAATACTTGATGTTCAGGGTCAATCAGCACCTACCCAGTTATGTCCTGAGGAAGCAATTTAATGTGAAATGCATGGACTATACAAGCTTGGAGGAGTTCATGGACACCATTTCTTGATACACGTATACACATATAATGAGTTGTTCTATAACCTTTTGACAGAATCCATGCCTCCTTGTTTGATATTTGGGTATCTGTTGACCTTGTCCAGTTGAGGGTGTTGTTGTATGTCATATTCAGTGTCAATTTTTCTTCTGTGTATTTTTTGTACTAAAGACATTTATATTTTTTGTAGATATTCTCTCTGCCTCATGTTGTGCCCACAAAGCCCCTTTTGTTTTTTTTTTAGAACATTTTATTACTATCTCAATCCTTTTTATATATGATTGGTAAAGGTGAACTAACCCTTTAAGGCAGTGGGTTGTCAACTTAAAAACTAAAGAGGGCCTTAAATGCACCCCTTGACATCACCAAAGGGCCGCACATAATGTTCAGTATATGTAATGCTCGAGAGGTTTGCCAGAAACATGTTTGACTAGGGATATGCTGCAGAAGACCATATGAAACTTGGAACATTTTACACTAGGGTAGTAGAGATCAATGCTATTACCCCAATCAATGTTATTACTACAAACTGCTGAGGTCCTAGGACCGTATATTCATATACCAAAGGGCTGCATGCAGCCCTTGGGACGCAGGTTAGCCACCAGGGTCGTGTGCTTCGGGTCCCGTGGACTCAATGTCCGCCAGCGGCCCGCGATCGCGGCAAGGAGAGGCAGAATGGGGAACTGCCTATGTAAACAAGGCATTTCCCCGTTCTGCCTAGTGACATGACAGGGATCTACTGCTCCCAGTGATCGGGAACAGTGATCTCTGTCATGTTTCAGTAAGCCCATCCCCACTACAGTTAGAACACGTTGAGGGAACACACTTAACCCTTTGATCGCCCCCTAGTGTTAACCCCTTCCCTGCCAGTGTCATTTTTACATTGATCAGTGCATTTTTATAGCACTGATCAATGTAATAATGTCACTGGTCCCCAAAAAAGTGTAATTTGGGGTCAGATTTGTCCACCGCAATGTCGCAGTCCTGCTAAAAATGCAGATCGCCACAATTACCAGTAAAAATAATTAAAGAAAAAAAGTCCCTAAATCGATCCTGTAGTTTGTAGACGCGCAAACCAATCAATATATGCCTATTGCGATTTTTTTTTTTTTTTTAACCAAAAATATGTAGAAGAATATAGATCGGCCTAAACTGATTAAACTGATGCATAAATTAGTTTTTCTATAATTTTTTTGGGGATATGTATTATAGCAGAAAGTAAAAAAAAATGGTGATCAAATACCACCAAAAGAAAGCTCTATTTGTACTGTAATTGTGCTTTACATTGTAAAGCGCTGCGTAAACTGTTGGCACTATATAAATCGTGTATAATAATAATAATTTGTGGGGAAAAAAAGGACGTCAATTTTGTTTGGGTACAGCGTTGCACGACCGTGAAATTGTCAGTTAAAGTGGTAAAGGTAAAGGTTTCCCCCTCAGCTCAGTCCTTTTTATATATAATTATGGATGTTGGCATGGTGGGGGTCCTCCCTTCGTTTGAATACTAGCACATTATGAAAGGCTTGCCCTCAAATGAAACCCTCCAGTGGTGCGCTGTCACTGCCGCAGAGGCTTCCATCTTCACCCAGTCTTGCTTCCGGGCTCGCAGACTCCAGCTGTGTGACTGGCCAAGCCGCAATGGCGTCACTTAAACTGATTAACCGGTTCCCGACCGGCTCCTGTACTTATACGTCGGCAGAATGGCATGGCTGCGTACGGGTACGTTACTTTAAATTTGCCGCCGTGTACGCGTGCGTAGTCAGCCGCGATCTCCGTGAGTCGGGTCGCGGGTCCCGCGGACTCTATCGCCGTGGGCATACCCGCGATCGCCTCACGGAGAGGATGAACGGGGAGATGTCGTTGTAAACAGCATCTCCCCGTTCTGCCTAGTGACAAGTGTCACTCGATCTCTGCTCCCTGTCATCAGAGCAGAGATCAGTGACATCACGCACTAGCCCATCCCCCTGACAGTTAGAAATCACTCCCCTAGGACATACTTAACCCGCCCCCGCCCCCTAGTGGTTAACCCTTTCACTGCCAGTGTCATTTATACAGGAATCAATGCATTTTTATAGCACTGATTGCTGTATAAATGACAATGGTCCCAAAAATGTGTAAAAAATGTACGACATAACGTCGCAGTCACAATAAAAATCGCTGATCGCCGCCATTACTAGTAAAAAAAAAATTATTAATAAAAATGCCATAAAACTATCCCCTATTTTGTAAACGCTATAACTTTTGCGCAAACAAATCAATAAACGCTTATTGCGATTTTTTTTTTACCAAAAATATGTAGAAGAATATGTATCGGCCTAAACTGAGGAAAAAAAATGTTTTTTTATATATTTTTTGGGGATAATTATTATAGCAAAATGTAAAAAATAATGCGTTTTTTTCAAAATTGTCGCTCTTATTTTGTTTATGGCGCAAAAAATTAAAATCGCAGAGATGATCAAATACCACCAAAAGAAAGCTCTATTTGTTGGAAAAAAAGGACGTCAATTTTGTTTCGGAGCCACGTCGCACGACCGCGCAATTGTCAATTAAAGCGACACAGTGCCGAATCGCAAAAAACGCTCTGGTCAGGAAGGGGGTAAATCCTTCCGTGGCTGAAGTGGTTAAACTGATGCATAAATTAGTTTTTCTATAATTTTTTTGGGGGATATGTATTATAGCAGAAAGTAAAAAAAATTGGTGATCAAATACCACCAAAAGAAAGCTCTATTTGTACTGTAATTGTGCTGTCCCCCCTCTACATTGTAAAGCGCTGCGTAAACTGTTGGCACTATATAAATCGTGAATAATAATAATAATAATTTGTGGGGAAAAAAAGGACGTCAATTTTGTTTGGGTACAGCGTTGCACAACCGCGCAATTGTCAGTTAAAGTGACGTAGTGCCGTATCTCAAAAAATGCTCTGGTCGTTAAGGGGGTAAAACCGTCCGGGGCTGAAGTGGTTAAATTTGCTGTGTGAAGTTTTTTTTTTTTTTTTTTTAAACCTGTGCTTTTCTTGTTACCAATCATCAGTTTCTAACATATGTATTCAAAAGAAGGAAATGATGGCAGAAGTGAAGCAAGCCACCTGGCTAAAATAGTACAGAATCTGTGTAGCAGAACAGCAAATGGTTGCAGAAGAATGGAAAATAAAAGTGATAAAACTTGAGCCTTTTCTTGTTAGTGGCTGCCTGAATCTGTCAGCAGTAGATAACAAAACGATTTATCACCATCCCCTGATCTGTGGCCTAGCATCAGAACAGCCCCCTCCCCCCCTAGCTCGGTTTCATACGCCAACTACTAACATTCAGGGCACATGTGAACAGGCCGCAGAGAGGAAGTTGTGACAAGTGTACAGTGCTGCAGTCACTGCTTTGCTGCAGAAGAAGCTGAGTGGAGCACAGGTTACATGACAATAAGGAAGTCTGCTCGCTCCACCTAATTGTTTAAGTCTGGAGGGCCGGGTGTTCACTTCACACGGCTACACGAGGCATGTGTTTGCTGGCCTCACATGTAGTACGTTTATATGTTCGACTCTGCTGTATGGACTGCTTCACTCTGTGTCATAGCCCAGCTTCAAGATACATGGGGACTAGTGCAAGTAAATCATTTCTTTGTATTCTCTATTGCAGTGTATATATATATTGGCGTTGTGTTTTTCCGATCATGGGAATGTATAGAATGTACTGTGATGAGCCAGTGGTGTGCGTGTATGTGCGTGTGCTTCCTTTCTTCGTGAGTAATTCCATAATTCCATTTTTATATTTTAAAGCCTCCTGTGCCCCAGCAAAGTGCACATTAAAATGCTTTGATGAGAAGGATGAATAGCTGCCAAGATCGAGTAAAGAGTCTTGACTGTGTTAAGAGTTCATATATATTTTACAGTTGTAGTAGAAAAGTGATAAGTGAATTTGTCTTGTCTCTTTGTGTGTGCCTTGGTCCTGATGTGGGCCATGGACCATCAAACTGGGCATCCAAAGTAACTGGCCCACATTGTGTAGTCTTCCTAGGGCTTAAAGAGGTTGTAAACCTTCGTGGTTTTTCATCCTATGCATTAAGGTGAAAAAACACCTGTCAGTGACCGGCCCCCCAGCCCCCCCCCCCCCCCCCCCCCCGTTTTACTTACCTAAACCCTCGAACTTGACCCACGGGGACGTGCTGTTTCTGCCCGGGGTTCTTGGCTCTTGATTGGATAGATTGATAGCAGCGTAGACATTGGCTCCCGCTGCTGTCAATCAAATCCAATGAAGCGAGCGCCGGGGGGCGGGGCTGAGTCCTGCATTTGGCCTCTAGGGACACCGAATGCTGGACTCGGGAGCGCGCCCGCAAGGTAACCCCCTCGGGGAAGCGCTTCTCGGAAGGGGGTTATCAGATGTGGGGAGGAGCCGCGAGAAGAGCAGGTTCGGGACCACTCTGTGCAAAACGAGCTGCACAGTGGAGGTAAGTATGTTCTGTTTGTTATTTTGTTTTTTTTATTTTACCTTTACAATCACTTTTAAGGAGGAGGCATAATCATTTCACTGTATTAGTACTTTTTTTTAAATATTAAAGTGGACCGAGCATCTAATATACATTTGTGAAAACGGGAGCATCCAGAATCTGGAGCAGCTGTGAATGACAACCAGTCAGCTTCTATCTTCAGCTTGTTCAGTTAGGCTTTAAAAATGAAACCTGTTTGGTTGCCATGCACAACTGATCCAGATTCTGGCTGCTCCAGTTTGAATACATTCTCCTCAATATTCTTTCATGATGCAGCGGTGGTAAACTCTAGGAATAACCAAATAAAGGTTTGCGTCACATACTAGCACATTATGAAAGGCTTGCCCTCAAATGAAGCCCTCCAGTGGTGCGCTGTCACTGCCGCAGAGGCTTCCATCTTCACCCAGTCTTCTTTCCAGGCTCGCAAACTCTAGCTGTGTGACTGGCCAAGCCGCAATGACGTCACTTCCGCGCACATGCGCGTGGGAGTCTCGGCCATGGCACACAGCTCTGAAGGAACGGCGTGGGTATGCAGTTTCTTTAGATCGCATGCACCGGTGAAGTCACCAGCTGCTGCTGGCTAGAATATCTGTCTCCTAAATGGTGCACTTGTAGGAGATATTCATTTTCCCTACAGGTAAGCTTTATTATAAGCAGAGGTTTGCTACCACTTTATATGCATGCATGCTAAGTTATGTAACAAATTGACCATATGCACATAGATTCCTTGCTTTCATCCTTCACACTTAAAGTGGTTGTACACCCTGTACAACCACTTTTACCTACAGGTAAGCCTATATTAAGGCTTACCTGTAGGTGCTGGAAATATCTCCTAAACCTGCACGGTTTAAGAGATATTTACGAAAAAGCCGAGCGCTGATGACTACGGCACATTATGCCGTTTCTAATAGGGGTCATACCGTGACTGGCGGCTCCCGCGTGCGACTCCGGCCAGTCACAGAGCCAGAGTTCGCGGTCCTGGAAGGAAGAGGGGTGAAGATGGACGCTCCCTGCTAGTGGGGACAACGGTGACACTGTGGGCTTCAGTTTCAGGTAAGTGACACATAATGGGCTACTATGCGATGCATAGTAGCCCATTATGCTTTACCTTTGCAGGGAAATAAAGAGGAAGTAAAACCCACCAGGGTTTACTTCCTCTTTAACACGACTCTAATGCCCCGTACACACGGTCGGATTTTCCGATGGAAAATGTGTGATAGGACCTTGTTGTCGGAAATTCCGACCGTGTGTGGGCTCCATCGGACATTTTCCATCGGATTTTCCGACACACAAAGTTTGAGAGCAGGATATAAAATTTTCCGACAACAAAATCCATTGTCGGAAATTCCGATCGTGTGTACACAAATCCGACGGACAAAGTGCCACGCATGCTCAGAATAAATAAAGAGATGAAAGCTATTGGCCACTGCCCCGTTTATAGTCTGGACGTACGTGTTTTACGTCACCGCGTTTGGAACGATCGGATTTTCCGACAACTTTGTGTGACCGTGTGTATGCAAGACAAGTTTGAGCCAACATCCGTCGGAAAAAATCCTAGGATTTTGTTGTCGGAATGTCCGAACAAAGTCCGACCGTGTGTATGGGGCATAAATGATTCCCCCATCCATGCTAAACATGGATGGATAAATCTTCCCCTGCCGTCTGGGTATTCTGACAGCCGCAGGTCAGAATACAGTAAACAGTGACTTCAGCTGATTGGCTGCAGTCACTGTTTGTCTGCCCAGCTCCTTTGATCTTCAGATCGAGGTTTGTCAAACCGGGTGGTTCTGACAGGACCACCCACAGATCAAATTTCAGCCGGAAACAGACAAAATTCAGCTTGTGTAGGGCCAGCCTTAAATGTAACACATCAAGGTTTTTATTACATTTGGCTGAGATAACAGTACTCCCACTGACAATGACTTCATCTGATTGTCTCTCCAGATGGATTGTTCAGGCACTATCCAGGGTCACCATCTACTTTCTGGACTAAGGTGCTGGCTCAAAAATGAGCCAATCACAGAATTCTGCTGCCTGTGCAGTTCTTGGCAGTGCAGACAAATGTCTGACACGGATCAGCTCCTGCTGTAGTCTTTCACCTTGTGACTTGCTAAAGTTAAGCTGGCCATATGGGTCTATGATGGTCCATTCAAGCGAGGTGGATGGAGGGACCCCCCTTGCTGAGACATTGTATTCTGACAGTGGACTCTCTACTGTTAGAATACACTGAGCGGTTGCAGTTGATTGACAGCCGCCACTGATTGACAAACATTTTCCAACATTCCTGTTCAGCAGAAGTTGATCTAATGATCAACTTTTGTCAAACAGGGACGACCATGTGTATTCTTGCTAATATGGCTGATATTTTTGATCCATCTATGGCCAGCTTTACAATGTTGCAGTTTGATCACTGAGGGGAAGAAGACTGAGGAAATACTTCCTCTTGCATGCAGCAGACTAATGGTGTTATCACAACCTAGACAAAGTTACTAACTGGAGCTCCAGGACGGCTTTTCGATGATAAAAGATGAAGCTTGTTTGAAACCATTTATTGTTCCTGTATATTGTAACATGGCAATGTATTGACATAAACTTGTAAAGGTACTGAAAACTTCCAGGTATGGATATTTTTACATTTCTTTCCAGCTTGGACCATCATAACTATGCATATACCTGTTAGCAACCATGAATCAGACTGAGACAGAAGTACAGTTAAATCACACTTGTTTAATAATAATAAAAACAAGGTGGACAGATTTAACGTAGTCAAAACATAGCCAGAGTTCAGGAACCGGAACGGATAGTCAGACAAGCCAAAACGTCAGGGAGCCAGAGGGGAGCGTAGTAGAACAGCAACCAGGATCTGGAGCGAAAAGGAATGTCAGCCAAGCAAGTCTTTAACATGAACACAGGAGAGTGTCTCTAGAGATGTGACCATGACGAAGGCAGAAATGATCTGGACTGCACGGCTTAAATAGGCAGGACTGACGAGCAGGATATCAACAGGTGAGTCACTGTGGAGAGATAGGAGCTGGCAGTTAGCTGACAGCTGAGCGGCCAGCTTTGAGAAGGAAGGGCTGAGCCCAGCCCTGACAATACCATACCTGGGGGGATCCCTCTAGATACTGAAAACTGCTGTACTAGACACCACTACTCTGCTGATCTCCACTAGCTTCTTCATCCTGTGCCGAGCAGCTGCCCTGCTGCATTGTGAACACAGGAGGCACTGTTCGGAGATCACTTTGCATTTCCTCAATGAATGCAAACCATTCTCTGATTGGACGAGGAAGACATCATGACATCACTGCCCCACCTCTCATCCATTCAAAAAATGCTTTGCATTTATTAGGAAAATACAAAGTAATATCTGAATGGCACCCGTGATAACTGAGCAACCTCCTGTGTTCACAACACAACAGGGAGGCCACTCAGCAGGGAACCTGAAAGCTAGTGGAGATCATTAGAGTAGCGGTGCCTACTACCAGCTTCTAGATCAGGGATCCTCAAACTACGGCCCGAACAACTGGAGGGCCGTAGTTTGAAGACCCCTGTTCTAGATTAATCCCACAGCTATGGTATGTGCATAGTTGCATTGGTCCAAGGTGAACCAATGTAACTATGTAAAAGGATTTATATCTGGAATTTTTTTTTTTACTTGGACTTAAATTTTGGCCAATTCCTGCTAAATTAGCTGACATTAGCTGACGTTCGAGTCAACGTTTTGAATACCTGGAACCACAAGCAGAAAATGCTGCCTTGATAAAAACAAGTCTGCCTAGTTTGATGGGTGATGCTTTGTTTATCTTACCTCCTATGTGGTCTTGTTGGTCCCTGAAACATTATGGGGTCATTATAGGTCAATAACCACATTGGCACATAGGAGATCCCTGCCCTATTAACCTGTCTATTACCCATCATGCTTCACAATAACCTTGGAAATGCTGCTAGTAGAGGGCCTTCTGGCAAATGACGGTTTGGTGATCAGTGCTAGAAATCCTGACTCAGCCCATGAGTCAGGAAGCTGTTATAAAGCAATGTTTGGTGGAGTTCATAGAGTGCAGTAGGTGAGCGTAAATGAAAGAACATTTTTGTCAAAAATCATATGGGCGTTTTACTGTATCATTATCTAGCTTGTATACACAAGTTCTCTTCATTTATAGTAGAGTTGATATGGATATAGGGGACATATAAGAAGGATTGCCAGTAGCAACTAATTAGATTCTACCTATCATTGCAATAGTACAGATTGTAAAATAAAGCAAATCTCTGATTGGTCTTCTTTTTTTCTTTTATTAATCAACCTTTTAATGTTTGGAATGAATCTGCCCATTTTTTAAGTTAGGAATTGTATAGAAAAATGTACTTTTATTATATTCCCTATATTCGATCATTTAAAAAAAAGCTTTTTGGCACTGTTGTGATATATATAAATAAATAAATAAATATATATATATATATATATATATATATATATATATATATATATATATATATATATATATATATATATTTCATGAATCAGCTAAAAACAATAATTTCACTAATTGCACTGCCATCCTTTTACACACATTGCTTTCTGTTAAGTGTTATATTTTAATTTACTTTACTAATTCAAACATATGAATAATGTATCTTTGAATTCATAATGATTTTCAAGTGAAACTGGGTCAGGAAATTCAAATATATATACACATATTTATAGTTTGCAGCCACTGTGGAGTAATTTATCTTCAAAGTTTGTAGTGTAAGTATTTTTAGCTTTGCTTTCACTTTATCTCTGTGGCTCAGCTTCCCCCTGCCAATGACACAGAACAGGTACACAGGAAGAGGGGAGAAATCAAAGTGCTGAAACCAGAATTTAAGTTTCACTACTTGTGAATTCCAAAAACGCCCTCTGTTCAAACTAAAATTGCCCAGAATAAGCCTGTACCTGTAAAGAAGCAAGTGAATAATCACCTCTTTTGCTGCGGCTGCTGAATGCTGCTCTGATTTAACAAATTTCCTGACTGAAATCTGCCTCAGAAACTGACACTTTCGACTGTGAATTGGAGTAGCAATCAGAGGCAATGGGGGCAGGAGAGATGAGTATTCAGTTGCTTCTGTACCACTTTTTAAGGGCAATTTTAGTTTCAGAACAGGATTGTTTCAAGGATGAATTGCTCCACAGTGGCTGTAACTGCAGAGGTCACTGATGGGCACAGCTGGGGCTTTACTGTAATCAGTACCCTGATTACCTGTCCTGGTTTCCCCTGTGAGGAGAGGCCGATAAACGGCACTTCTGCATTTACATGTGACCGGCTGTGATTGGACTCAGCCAATCACATGGTTAGAGAACTGCGTCATCAGCTCTTTACCGAGATCGGGGTCGCGCTGTGTGCTAGGAACACGGCACGGCTGCGATTGCTGCGTAAGCCAGCTAGAGCAGCCGCTCTGGGGTGCCGTCATATGACGTACCAGAACGAGAGCCGCACTGCTCCTCCGTCATTAGACAGCGGGTGGGCGGCAAGTGGTTAAAGGCTCTTTCACACAAGGGGACTGATCGGGTCCACTTGTCAGTTTTTCAGGTGGACCTGATCGGACAATCTAGTCTCCTTTATGGAGCGGCAGGTGTCAACAGACGTGTCCGTTGACACCTGCCAATATCTGATTCTATCTGCTAAAAACAGATTAATGTTTCCCATCCATGAGACTGGGAAATACAGGCACTTTGATTTATATGATTTTATTTATTTTTTAACAAGAAATGTAATTTTATTTATTAGTTTAAAAAAGATTTATTGTTTAAAAAAAAAACTCCTGTGTTTTCGATGTTTGCATTGAGGTTGGCTTCACTTTAATTAACAGTTCATTCTTTGTATCCTCAGATACCCAGTGATGTGACCAAAGGTTGAATAATCCCAGGATACTCTCTGGCATCCCATTCCTACATTAAGAATAAAGTACAAGCCTGCCTCTCAGTATGTCCGGATCCGCACAGCCAGCAACCCCAAGCAGGAGGGCTGCAGAGGCCCGTTACACTCCACATGGTATTCCTTACCCAATACAGTTAACCCGTACCCACACGGTAAGAACTTTTTAAATATTATGTTTGTGACGAAAGCAGATATCAGATCCCTGACCTCCTCACCTACTTGTGACAAAGGACTGGCCAATCTCACACCGTACTGTCACTTGCATAACAATGCCACTCTCAGCTGCACCCTGCACAAAGATATTGCAGTTTGCGGAACTCAATCTAGGTGCCAGGAGCCGGAGGATGATTGTCACTGGGTTACGTTACCTAAAGTGGATGTAAGCCCCATTCATGAAATCTGACCTAGGCACATATATCTGTAGTGTTTACTTGTCTTTCTCCAAAGCTCTAAGTCCTGTGTCTTTCTGCTGCTCCATTCCTCTGTTATCAGCATGATAACTTCTGACAAGCTCTCTGACACAGGAGATAAAAGCAGCTGGAAATTTGTGTCGGGGTGGGTGCATAGAGATAAATTATCTGGGAGCTGGTCTATTCACAGTACAGCTCTACAAGTTTCTTCATTGCTCTGCCTATGTGGAGGGGGGCTGCGTGCCTTTCCTCCAATCAGCTGTCACACAGTTTATGCCAAGACTCCACACCCAGTGGTGGAACTGGAAGAACATTTTCTAACACCATGTTTACTTTCTAAACAGTGTAGAAAGCTGAAGACAGCAGATGTACAAATAAAACTTATGTAGAGAGATTGTCTTCATCTCTGTGTATCATCTGAGGCTGTTCACTTCACTGGGTATATGTGAGGGTTTACATCCACTTTAAGCAATTAACCCTTTAAGCTACCACCACCACCTTTTAACAGAGAAGTAGGGAACTCCTAATCTTAGTATTACCATCTATGATTTTAGAATAAACATCTGTAACACACAATGTCACCACAGACAGGTATGTTCAGAGGATTTATACTATACAGTAGCACTCTTCAAGAGACAGATTCTTTTTAGTTTGCATTAAAAGCTTAGGGACAAGGTTAACCCTTTTCAAAATAAGGTTTAATAATGAAAAGGTCAAATAGTGCTAATAAAATATTTACAGAAAAAGGGTGTTGCAAGCAATAAAGAGACAAAATAACAACAAAGAAATAAAGTAGGGTTCAAAAGGAAGGATACTTGTCCAGTCAATGAGCAAGGTGTTATTGGTTCTCATAACTTGACAGATGTTCCTTGGTTGATGGTACATGGGAACTGTCAAAACTGGTAGGTTAGTTCTAACTATGCTTTTACAGCTGAAGGGATAAACCCCTGTAAACACTGTAGATCCAGTGCTGTTTTTAAAACCGTGTATGACTCTTTTGCCAGCCAGAGTACATTTTGAAAGGGGCACCGAGTTATGGCATTTGCATGCAGGTCCTGTACGGAGGACTGCGCCATGATCCAGCATTCAGCCCAGCAGCTAAACTATTCTGCTCCAGGGTGTTCTGATCTTGCTTGAAGAAAAAGAAAATTGGTCGCACACGATGGAAGGAAGAACTTCTGTAGAATAGTTACTTTATTGTCAAGGTGCCAAAGGACGTAGACAGGACGTTACAGAAGCATTGGTAACTTACCAATGTTCCTGTAACGTCCTGTCTACGTCCTTTGGCACCTTGACAATAAAGTAACTATTCTACAGAAGTTCTTCCTTCCATGGTGTGCGACCAATTTTCTTTTTCTTCAATTACTATTGACGGTGGTGAGCTGGGGCCAGCACCCACGAGGAAATCTTTATCCACAGTCTGAGCGGTGTTACACTTTTTCTGTTCTGATCTTGCTGCAGCCTTTTCTGTCAAATCACATTTTAAAACAACATAACTGGAATGCTTCAAGTTGGTGACTAAAGTTCTAATGCCATATCTAAGGTCATAGGGGTTTTCTGAGAGCAGGCTAAAGACCAAAGCTTGGTGACCCAGTGATTTTTTTTTAGTAAGTGATTTGTTTGAATTTATTAGAACTTTAGGCAAAATGTTTTTTTTTTTTTCATTTTGGATAGAGTAAGGAAGGGTTATAACACCTGTAAGGTTTATTGTTATTTATTCTTTGTCCCATTGGGTATATTTACCTTCACTTCCTGTCCCATTGCCAAACAGGAAGTGAGAAAAAATCCCTGCAAATAAAGGGAATTTATTGGGGAACCCCAGGTCACCAAAACTAGTGTCTCCATTGGAAGATTGAAAGGACAGCCCAAAATGTTTTTTTTTTTTTTTTTTTTACTTTTACGTTCCCTTTCAATTATGATGGTAAATAGAGCAATTCAAGAGAGTAAATCTCCCTATCTGTGACACAAAGGCCAATAAAAACTGACGTGTTTTTTATCCAGTGGTTCTCAACCCCGTCCTCAAGTACCCCCAACAGGCCATGTTTTGGGAATTTTTCTTAGATAAAATAGCTGTCCAAAATACCAAGCTATTGACTCTGATTTAAAGCACCTGTGCAAGATAAAGGAAAACCTGCAAACGTGGCCTATTGGGGGTACTTGAGGACAGGGTTGAGAACCACTGGTCTAATCCATCTCCACTCTATCCAAAACCAAAAAATAACTTTTGCCTTTAGTTATACTTTAAACCCCTTTCACACCGAGGCGCTTTACAGGCGTTTTAGCGCCATAAATAGTGCCTATAAAGTGCCTCTCATGCCTCCCCAGTGTGAAAGCCGAGTGCTTTCACACTGGAGCGGTGCGCTTGCGGGACGGTCTGCAAAGTACCGCAAGCAGCATCTTTGGGGTGGTGCCGGAGCGCTCTGTCCATTGAAATCAATGGGCAGTGTTGATGAAGCGCCTGCAAAGTGCTTTGGCAGCGGCGCTTTGTGGGCGCCTTTAACTCCTTGTTAACCCCTTCTTTGGGGTTAAAAGCGCCCCGCTCCCACAGCGTCGGTAAAGTGACGCTCGGGGGGTCTGAGTGTGAAAGTAGCCCTAATCTAATATGCACGTTTGTCGAGACATTATTATGCCAGCCTAATACTAAGGTGAGTCTTTCTTGTTTATAATATCCATTCAGTTATGGGAGGCCCAACTCTGCATTTGATTTCTTTTTTATTTTAGTTAATATATACAAAGAATAGCTATTTTTAAATTCCATATAGATATTTTAAAAAGTGTTTAAGTTCTAATAAAATATTTTGTAAATTAAAAAAGAGATATGATCTGTATTGGGGTAGATTTTTAGGCAGTATCAACATTTGGAAAAATATAATTTTACCCATCCAAGAGGTATTTGAAATTTACAATTTTTTACAGTATTTTCCATATCATACAATGATGGCAGAAGATTATGTTTTTAATGTTTTAGGTTAAGGCTGGTCCCAGAAGAGCAGGCTTCTCCCCAAGGTTTATAGACAACTACCTGTCTTCTAACATGCTGGAACTCATTGGGAACTTCTTAAAATAGACCTAAAGCCAAAACTATTTTTATTAATTTTGGATGGAGTAAGGGAGGGTTATAATCTCTGTTAGTTTTCGTTGCCATCTGTGTCCCATTGGGGAGATTTCTCTTCACTTCCTGTGTCATAGGTAAAACAGGAAGTGAAAGGAAATCCCCCAAAGTGAGGGAATCCCAGGGTGTCACCAGAGCTAATGTCTTTTACTTTCACCTACAGGGATAACGGTAAGGCTCGGTTCACCCTGCCGTGCCTTGGGATCCCACTTGTAAGACCCCAAGTCACGTGACATGTGATACCCCATTTTGGTCATTGAGAGCTGTCTTAATTGGCACTACTGAAGTTGCTCAGACATTAGAAAAGGTTCCTGTACTGCTTCAAGGTGACTTCTATCTGACTTGTGCCCATAGACTTTAATGGAAGTTGCCTCCAAGTTGGATCCTCATCTTAATTAATGTGATTTGGATCCGACATTGCAGGAAGATTGCACATGCATTCCCTGAAGTTGCTTCAAAGTCGCACGGCAAAGTCACATTGTAAGTTGTGCGACTTTCGGGTCGTGGCAGTGTGAACCGAGCCTAAACAGGACAAATGCAAGTCTCCCTAATGGGGGCACAGACAGCAATGAAAACTGACAGATGTTCTAATCCATCTCCACTCTATCCAAAAATAAACATTTTCCCTTTTGTTATTGTTAAAAAAGAAAAAAGAAAAGAACAATTGACTAGGTGGAACAGAGATTTATTTAGATGGTTGTTACCTACAGTAGCCCTAAATGCCCTAGTCCTGTCCCAAACTTCGGGGTGTCATGGCCACCCTAAGATAGATACCAAAATATTGCGTTTTGGTATTATTATATGAATGAAACATTTTCTGTCATTCTCTATTGCACTGTCTTTAAGAATGAAGTGTGCACAGCCTTTGATTTTGATGAATTGATTTAGAAACTTAATACGCAAGTAATAAAAATGAGGTATTTAGTAATATTTGGCCTGGAGATTTCTGTTTAGGTAAAAAAAGAGGAGGAAGCTACATACGGTCTCCCTTTATATGGTAAAGCACTGCACAAACTGTTGGCGCTATATAAATCCTGTAAATTAATCATAATTTAAAACGGATAGCCAGCATTTGTATGTACATGACTATTAAAGTTTTATCTATACCCAATTGTTTTTTTTCCCATTTTTGAAGTGTGTGAAAAAAATAGGTCTCCTGTCAGGTTTTACTGTCTTTTGGAGGCTCTGTTGGAGAGATTCCTTCACTTCCTCTTCGTAAAAGGGTTTTCCCCAGGACACGGATGCAAAATCTCTGACAGCAATACAGATGGAAGTAAAAATGCTTTTATTTTAAGTTAAAGCAGAGTTCCACCCAAAAGTGGAACTTCCGCTTTAAGCACTCCTCGCCCCCTTACATGCCAAATTTGGCATGTCATTTTTTTTTGGGGGGGGGGGGGGCGAGGGGAGTGGGTACCTGGTTTTGACGGGTACTTCCTGCTTCTATCGCCTCGCCGCCTAGATGACTCCTCCTCTCCCCCTCCCTCTCTGCAATCCCAGAAGATTGCCTGGCCACTAAGAGAGCGCAGTGCAACTCGCACCCACACTTGCAATGACGGCGCTGCAGAGAGGAGGGGGAGAGGAGCGAGGCTTCAGGCGGCCGCATCGCTGGATCGTGGGGACAGATGAGTGTCTGTTTATTAAAAGTCAGCAACTACATTTTTAGCTGCTGACTTTTAATAAACTTACAAACCAGTGGAACTCCGCTTTAAGTAGGGGAATTCTAGAACCTCTGTCAGATTCTTATTGGTGTCTTTTTCCCTGTTGCAGTTTTGGCCTCACTTCCTGTCTGGTAAAACATCCCCAAAACTGCAAGTGGGGGGAAATCTTTGTAACGGAGCCCTGGATGGCAGTAAAACTTGACAGGGGTTCTAACCTTACCACATCCTGTCCAAAACGAAAGCTGGGGATAAACTCTTGCATCCCTGCATCCACACAAGGGATGTTGATGCAGGGATCATCCCCATGCTGTTGTGTATTCTGACAGCGAGGACTAACCACTAAGCTGGTTCCCTGAAACTTGTTCTCTTGTGCTACTTTCTAGGAGTGTTTACAATGTCACAAAGTATGTGTCCTTTACATAGATGATATTATAAAGAGGTTTACAGTCCTTAGAAAAACCTGCCAGGTCATAATCTCATATCTGGGGCAAGCAGGACCCCGCTGGCATATAAATTTCAGAGGAAAACATTGTTCGGGCATTTTAGGACCTTTCTGGCTCAGTACTGTTGTGCCCCAAATGCTGGGTTCACACTGGTGCGACACGACAGCCGTCCTACTTTGGATCCGACTTTGCCCTGCGACATGAAGCCGGCATATGTCCGACTTTCAATGAACGGGGATCCGACTTGGATCCCCGCCAATGCCCGGCACTGTGTTTGGTATGAATCTTTAGGGGGAACTCCGCGCCAAATTTTAAATAAAAAAACGGCATGGGTTCCCCCTCCAAGAGCATACCAGGCCCTTGGGTCTGGTATGGACCTTGAGGGGAACCCCCTACGCCGAAAAAACGGCGTGGGGGTCCCCCCAATCCATACCAGACCCTTATCCGAGCACGCAGCCTGGCCGGACAGGAATGGGGGTGGGGACGAGCAAGCGCCCCCCCCCCCCTCCTGAACCGTACCAGGCCGCATGCCCTCAACATGGGGGGGTTGGTGCCTTGGGGGAGGGGGGGCGCGCTGCGGCCCCCCCCACCCCAAAGCACCTTGTCCCCATGTTGATGAGGACAAGGGCCTCTTCCCGACAACCCTGGCCGTTGGTTGTCGGGGTCTGCGGGCGGAGGGTTTATCGGAATCCGGGAGCCCCCTTTAATAAGGGGGCCCCCAGATCCTGGCCCCCCACCCTATGTGAATGAGTATGGGGTACATGGTACCCCTACCCATTCAACTAGGGAAAAGTGTCAATAAAAAAAAAAACACAGTACACAGGTTTCAAGATTTATTTATTAGGCAGCTCCGGGATCTTCTTCCGACTTCGGGGGGTCTTCTTCCGACTTCTCCCGGTGTTCCACCTCTTCTCCCGGGCCCCGCCGCTATCTTCTTCCAGCTCTTTTGCCAGCAGGGGGCCCCGGTCTGCTGCCGCTGTCTTGTCGCCGCTGTCTCGCCGCTTCTTCTCTTCATCTCTTCTTCCGATGTTGACACGACGCTCTCTCCGGCTGGAATGCTCTCTGTGCACTCTGCTATGGCTTATATAGGCGGTGTCTCCGCCCCCTTATGCCGTCACAGTCCCTGAGCATGCTGGGACTGTGACGGCATAAGGGGGCGGGGTCACTGCCTATATAAGTCAGAGCGGAGCGCTCAGAGTGCATTCCAGCCCCAGAGAGCGTCGTGTCAACATCAGGAGAAGAGGGCAGAAGGCAGAAGATTGAAGACCTGGCTCCTCCGCTATAGCAAAAGAGCGGCAAAAGAGCAGAAAATAGCGGAGGAGCCCGGCAGAAGATCCGGAGAGCGCGGAGAAGAACCGGAGAGACCCCCGAAGAGAAGAAGGCAGCAGACCGGGCTCCTCTGCTATAGCAAAAGAGCAGAAGATAGCAGAGGAGCCCGGCAGAAGACCCGGAGAGCGCGGAGAAGAACCGGAGAGACCCCCGAAGTCGGAAGAAGACCCCCGGAGCTGTCTAATAAATTACTTTAAAAATCTGTGTAGTGTTTTTTTTTTAATTGACACTTTTTCCCTAGGTGAATGGGTAGGGGTACGATGTACCCCATACTCATTCACATAGGGTGGGGGGCCGGGATCTGGGGGCCCCCTTATTAAAGGGGGCTCCCGGATTCCGATAAGCCCCCGCCCGCAGACCCCGACAACCAACGGCCAGGGTTGTCGGGAAGAGGCCCTTGTCCTCATCAACATGGGGACAAGGTGCTTTGGGGTGGGGGGGCCGCAGCGCGCCCCCCTCCCCCCTAAGGCACCAACCCCCCCATGTTGAGGGCATGCGGCCTGGTACGGTTCAGGAGGGGGGGGCGCTCGCTCGTCCCCACCCCCATTCCTGTCCGGCCGGGCTGCGTGCTCGGATAAGGGTCTAGTATGGATTGGGGGGGACCCCTCAAGGTCCATACCAGACCTAAGGGCCTGGTATGCTCTTGGGGGGGGGACCCATGCCGGTTTTTTATTTAAAATTTGGCGCGGAGTTCCCCCTCAAGATCATCTGAGCACAAGTCGCGTGCCAAAGTCGGATCATGCAAGACGGCGATCCGACTTTGATCCGACTTCAATGATAGTCAATAGGCTGAAGTAGGATCAAAGTCGGATCAAAGTAGTACAGGGAGCATTTCTAAAGTCGGAACGACTTGTGCCGGACCAGTTAGGACGGCTCCCATAGGGAAACATTGGATTTCACACGTCATGCGACATGAGCTCCCAATGTCGGAGCGTTTGTCGGACCAGTGTGAACCCAGCCAAAATCAGTGACACCAGGCAGCATGTGCTTGCATCGTTGTCTTCCTCTCTCCCTCCTGAATTGACGTAATGGAACTAGGTTTGCAGGGCCCACCTTTAGTACATAAAGTGCTAATCCACACTGGAAAGATTTGCTGCCTTGAGGGAGGTCGGATCATGCTTGCACACCAGAGTGCCCTCTAATGTCTATAGCCCTTTTCTGCTTGCACTTGGGAATTCTCTTCTGAAATGTATTCTGAGATCAGAGGTCCTTTTAAAATTCTGTGCAGTTTATTTTGTTGGTTTCAGGGATGGTCTGTTTGATGTTTGTTTAAGATAAACCACATTTCCTATTCTAAGAGATAAAGACAAAGCTTCAACATGAGTCTCTTTTTGGTTTTGTAACTGAACTTCCCTTAAAGTGACACTATCATCATAAATAAAGTACACATAACATTTTCTTTTTATAGAGCAAATATTTTTTTATATCAGATGGAGGATCTGTATTTGCCACTTAGACCGTTCTGTTGTAAAATAAAAAAATAGATATACAAAGTGAAGTATCCCTTTTTGTATCTTTATAGTTTTTGGGGAGTGGCTTAATGGTTAGCACTTCTGCCTTGCAGCATTAGCGTCATCGGATCAAATTCCAACCATGACACTACTTTGCATGTGCTTGTATGGGTTTGCTCTAGGTCAGGGGTCTCAA
Organism: Lithobates septentrionalis; assembly: GCA_037952835.1. Classification (NCBI taxonomy): domain Eukaryota; kingdom Metazoa; phylum Chordata; class Amphibia; order Anura; family Ranidae; genus Lithobates; species Lithobates septentrionalis. Next base: position 1,518,604 of record JBBDGP010000871.1, on the reverse strand, counting down.
ACTGGCGGACCTCCAGCTGTTGTAAAACTTCAAGTCCCATCATGCCTCTGCCTATGGGAGTCATGCTTGTAACTGTCAGGCTTGCAATGCCTCATGGGAATTGTAGTTCTGCAACAGCTAGAGGGCCACCAGTTTGAGACCCCTGCTCTAGGTACTCTGGTTTACGCCCACACTCCAAAGAGATGTTGGCAGGCTAATTGTCTCCTGTCTACACTGGTCCTAGTATGTTTATGTATGTGAGATAGGGACCTTAGGCCATACATGAATCCTTTTTTTTTTTTTGTTTAACCAGCAGGTTCAAGGAAGAAAAAATGAACCAATTTCCCCATCCACACAATTGATGTGGATGGGAGAATCAGTCCTGTTGAGCTTGTGTATTCTGCTGGCGGGGAGCCTTTCCCGGCAGCTTAATCTAATGATCAGTGCTGCCGGCTAAAGCCAGGGGCACTAATCATTCAGGAAAAAAGCAGACATGCTGGTTGTATAGAAATGAGATAAACTTGTGTACAACCAGCTAGCCCATACATAAATCGAAATTTGGCAGTTATAGCCACGCTGGAATATTGTACAGATCTGGAAGAAATACACAGAGCACACCAAGATTAAAGAGATAAGAGTAAAACTACACATGATGAATGTATTTAGACAACATGTACTTATCCTGGAGTTCAGCTTTAACCTTCACTACAAAAATGAAACCTGATAACCAACTTTTTTTCTTTGTGGTTACAGGAAGCAATTGCTTTATTTTAGAAGAGGTGTATGTTTACTGTGTAACCTATGGGGTGTCCCAGGCCTCTAATGACACTTCTCGGGACCTGCATGTTTTGTGTCTTTATGGATATACAAGAAAGACTTTCTTACATGAATGCTCAAGGGGGTTAGTGCACAGGCCAGTGATCCGCTGCTTAGATAGATCCTAACTGAGGGGAAGTGGTGCTTTCTACATTCACACATTTTTTTATGGGTTTCCTGTTCAGTGCATTCCGCAACAGACGGTTTAGAGGAGACCACATCTCTGATCTATATAATAGGGTTTCTGAAACTGCTATCTTTTTTTTTTTTTTGCTGAGATGGACATTTTTGGCTGCCAGCCATTTGATTTCAGGTTAAGAGGGTTTTTGGAAAGCGTTAAAATCTTTCTGCTTACTCATGAAAGGGAATCAATGGGGGGAGGATGGGTGTGAAGCTTATGGCCTCATTTTTTTTACACAAATTCTTTTTAAACACCTACAGTATGGAAAGAGGGGGGGGGGGGGGCAGTGTGTATGTGAAATGTATAGCCTGCTCTTTTACATGAACCAAATTAAAACAGATTTACCCGTGCTGGAAAAGAGGGAACTACCGGGTCCCCCTTGCAGCAGATAATGTGACCAGTAGTGCCATCTCTTTCAAAGAGGCTTATAGATCCAATATTCCACCAGGGAAGGCCAGTCAGCAGCTTGGTGAGCTTTATACTAAATGAAACCATACTGAAATTGTTGGTTACCTTCCCTGTTCCAAGAAGCAATGAGACACATGTATATTAAAATATTTAAATTTTATTTGGTTGCCACGGCCTGCCATTTTTAGTCCTCCTCACTGCCTGAAATGACAAATTTTAGTAACAACCCAATAATTATAGCTCTCCAAGCTCATGGTATAAATATTTGATGCCATTCTCTCCTTTTACGCATCATATCTACACGTTAACCAAGGCAGTCGCCTAGGGTGCATTGCTATATAGGGTGCAGCCATGGCCGCTGGTTTCCCTTCTCTTTACCCAGGGTCAGCGCGGGTTTCCCGCAGACCCACTGCAAGTCCTGGTGCAGGGTGCAAGTAGCTGGTCTAGCCTAGGGAGCAATTTAGTCCAGCACTGGCCCAGGAGCAAAACTTCTCAACCAGGGTTACCCTAGGGTTCCCCCAGAGGTTGTTTGGGGTTCCTTTCTGCCTCTCAGATAAGGTTCCACTGACACCATTAATCTTTTTAGCTATTCATAAGAGGGTAATTCTTCCTATTGACCACAAGTGTAAGGAGCAATCTCAATGACCATCTCACTAATGTATCATGAGTTGTAGCTAGAGAACTTATTAGCAGGGGTTCTCTGAGACCGGAAAGTTATTTCAAGGGTTCCTCTGTGTTGAAAAATGCTGCTCTGGAGCATGCCCTCATCTTTTCCTGTCTTGATCTTTGTAATATCCTTTTCAGTGGTCTTCAAATGAGCAGACTGGTACCACCCTATTCAATCTTAAAATAGCTGTTTAACCCTTTCTCCTATCTTCTCACTTCTCCAATGCTGCTTTTCTTTGACCCTTTACTGACTTCCAGTTACACAGAAAACACAGCTCAAGGGCTTTTACTATAAAGCCTTCTCCAACCTGAACCGTTCTCACTTTTTCATGCTTTTTCCTGATACCAACCACATGGCAATCTCAGTTCTGCATATACCGTAACTTCATTTTCATCTCCACTCTAGTAATATTTGGGCAGAGTCACCTTCAGGACTTCCCAAAAGCCTATTCACTTCTTTAATATACATGTGTCTCATTGCTTCTTGGAACAGGGAAGGTAACCAACAATTTCATTATGGTTTCATTTAGTATAAAGCTCACCAAGTGAGCTGCTGACTGGCCTTCTCTGCTGGAATATTGGATCTACAAGCCTCTTTGAAAATGATGGCACTACTGGTCACATGATCTGCTGCAAGGGGGACCCAGTAGCCTTCTACAATCCATTTGAAACTCTCCAACCAAGCCCTTCGGCCTCATGAATGCTGGCACTCCTGCCTTTAGCTTTTCTAAACACAGGAGAAAGTATCTGGGTAGTATCAATAACTTTTAGACCCCATTCACACTATGCATTCCCACCCGCGATTTTGTTTGTGTGATTGTCACGTGGAAATTCATGTTGCGAATAGGGCAGCCCATTGAAGTGTATGGGCTGCCCTATTCGCAACATGAATTTCCACGTGACAATCACACAAACAAAATCGCGGGTGGGAATGCATGCGCGATTGTCATTTCAAAGAAGCCTAAGGACCAAATTTTGAGCGTAGCATGTCCATTTAAATTGGGGAGGAAAACTGGATTTGATTCATTAGTAATGTTGGTTTGCAATTATTTTGAGAAAATCCTGGTGCATCTGTAAACATTTCACATACAGTATGATACCTTTTGCTTACTTCCCACTACAGTAATCTATTACCACAAGGTAATGATTCAAAGTCAATTATTAACACAAAGATGTTAAATCTTTGTGTTAATAATTGACTTTGAATCACCTAACAGGGGATGTTGTGATGTGTTACTTAATCCTATTCCTCAGACTGAGGAGCATTATCCATAGTATCCCCAGAGAGACACTGTTGGTTACTAAACAGTTGCAGAAACCTTGTGACCTAGCCCCCTTCTTGCTTGACCTTTTTTATTTTTTTTTAAATAATTTTTTATTTTTCAGTTAAACAATACTATACAGACTGCATGTCAAGCAAAAAAAACACAACTACATACAGTCTGTGATATTCAAGCTTACCTGAGCATTTTTCACCTTATTTTTATCTGCCTGACTACATTCAACATGCAGAATCCCATTCTTAATAATTGTCCCTGTTCCCATTTGTAAGCTCAGTTGCTTTACGCCCTACGCTCAAAAACAACTTGAGCTTTCTTTTGAGCGCAATTCGATGGGAGTGCCTTTGCACATGTGATATGCAGGTTTTTGTGCCTGAAAGACTTCTCGCGTACTATAGAACTGCTCTCCTCCCCTTGCCCAGCCCAGGAAACAAACATCTGAAGCTTGATACATGTGCAAAAATGCTTTTAAAACACATAAACACGCATACAAAAAAAATCATCAGGAATACTCTCTACTCGGGAGTGTCTGCAGGTCTAAGAGCCCATTCACACAGGGACGACTTGTCAGGTGACCTAGTCGCCTAACAAGTCGCCTCCCGTTCTGTACAATGGAACCGTTCTAATCGGAGCGACGCAAGTCGCTCCAACTTAGAAAAAGGTTCCTGTACGACTTTGGGGGCGACTTGGGGCGACTTGCATAGACTTCTATACAGAAGTCGTTTTGCAAGTCGCCTCGCTGAGGCGACCTGCAAGTCGTGTTGCCCCTGTGTGAATGGGGTGTAAAAGATTTATTACTCTATACACCTACAACTAGGCCTCTCTACGGCCCCTGATTTATTTTATTATTTATTTATTTTAGGTACTTATATAGCGCCATCAATTTACGCAGAGCTTTACATATATATTGTACATTCACATCAGTCCCTACCCTCAAGGAGCTTACAATCTAAGGTCCCTAACTCATATTCATACATACTAGGGACAATTTAGACAGGATCCAGTTAACCTACCAGCATGTCTTTGCAGTGTGGGAGGAAACCGGAGTACCCGGAGGAAACCCACGCAGGCACAGGGAGAACATGCAAACTCCAGGCAGGTAGTGTCGTGGTTGGGATTCGAACCAGCGACCCTTCTTACTGCTAGGTCGAAAGTGCTATCCACTACACCACTGTGTGGGAGGAGGACACTAACAAATTTAATCCAAACGCCAGGTCACACGTTATTAGCAGGTACAGCAAACTTTTTTTTTTTTCTTTGGAATAAAAGGTTTTACATTTTAAAAAAAAGTTGACCATTGTAAGCACCCCTGTAAGTGCTAAATAGCTTGTCTCATCCCTTTAACTGATACAATCTGCAAGTGTGCTTAATATGTTGAAAAACAACAGATTTACTGGCTGGATCACCAAATAAAAAAAAAACTGAGCATAGATGGATTGATTTTATTTCCTGCAACCCATTGCTTGATTTGCCCATCAACACAATCAGTGTTGATGGTGGATTCCCTCCCACAGAGCTGTTGTGTTCTCCCGGCAGGGGGTGGGGGAAGCCAAGCCCGCTGGGAGAACGCACAGGAAAGAGAGCCTAAAAAAGAAAACTGATGCAGCCATCACAAGAATTAGTAAGCTGCAATAAAATAAATGTTTGCTTTTGGGTTTAATACTGCTTCAAGTGAAACATTACCCAACCACCAAGTCTGCTACAAATTTTGAAGGGAATTTAAAAAATGTTATTTCAGATTTCCAACTTCTTCTCATGTGGCAATATTATAAATCGTCTATTCTATGTACTGGTCAGACTCATTCATGCTGGATGCATTGTCATACATTTTCCACATATTTCAGCTCGGGAAAAATGTGCAGACAAGAGAAAACCTATTGTTTTCAATAGGACCTTTTCACACCAATTGTTATGTTGCAGGCATTGAAAAAAAAAAAGTCTGGCTTGGTCAGGTCAACCCCCACATACTTTATGAATGGAGCATGACAGGTTAGATAAAGATGTAAGAAAATCACTCTAATATTGCAGGTTATAATAATAATATAATGTTAGGATCCCTTTGAGTCTGTTGTAATAGAGCATATATGGTACAGCACTTCTGTACTCTTTTTCATGTTGAGGTTGCTAGATAAGGGCTCTGTTTCTTATCAGGATATCATTTTTCTTCATATATGGAGATATGATGGATACATTTTTGAAGGGTTCCTTGCATTTTGTAGATTCTAAGAAACGATCAGGTACTGATTCGGGTCCTTTCATATGAATAATCTAGGCTAGTGTGAATGTACAGTGGCTCTTGTGATGCCTAGGGGGTTGGAGATAGGTTTTTAGCAGAACACACAAGTATGTTCTACAATTGATTGGAGAATGTGTTTGTAAATTAAAGGTAGACCCCCAATGAGCCATAATCCAAATCCCTCTACTTCTGCTCTCATTTTAATGTAGACTGCACAAACCTGATTTACTGTTTACTGCTAGAATGCATAGCTCCCAACTGTGCCTCGTTTGAAGGGACTATCCCTATTTTGGAACTAAATCCATCCTGCCTCTTTCTTCCTCTGTTGGTCCTCTTTTTGTCTTTATGTAAGGGTGTCTATAAAAAAAATGTATTCACTATCAAATGTGTTTTACTGCACTAAACCTTTTATCTAGCTCTGAAATTCTTTTTGTTATGTTAAAAAAGCCAACATAAAGGAAAAGCAGTGATAGAATTGGAGTTAAATCAACCGTTTCTACACACTAATCCCAATGGTCTGTATGACTGGAGGCATGGCTTGTGCGTGTCATTTGCCTATATATTTTCTGCTATAATGTGTCCCTCCTTCCCAACTCGCAAAGTATGGAGGAATGAGAATGTATTCCTTTTGGTTATTGAGATGTAAATTCATTCTAAATGTTATGGTTTCTCAGGTATATAGTATATACATAGATGTATGCAATGAAGGAATGCATTTTCTTTATATATAGGAGGCCCTTCTCAGACACTGCTGGTCGTCGGCACTCAGATGGCAAGGTCTCGATGTCAAACCACCAACATTTTTTTGTCTGCTAGAGTGCAGACTTCCCCAGGACATTACAGCCATCGCAGATTATTTATGCACACTATGTACCTGGTTCAGATCCACCATCATGTAGTAGAACTAAAGGCAAAACTTTTTTTTTTTCATTTTTGGATAGAGAGGGTCGTAACCCCTGTCAGATTTTTTTTTTTCACCATCTGTGTCCCATTGGGGAGATTTACCTTTACTTTCTGTTCCATAGCCAAACAGGAAGTGATGGGAAAGCCCTGCAAATTAAGGGAATCCTTTGGGGACCCCCATTGTCACCAGAACCATTGGAAGATTCCCCTTCTATTTCTTTTCTGGGGACAACTCAAAATTTTGGAATTTCTTTTACTTTCACTTTCAACGATAATGGTAAATAGGGATGGGCTCAGGCGTGTTCAGATCGTAGTTCCAATCCACTTGCGCAATCCCGCCGGGAAGCCCTCACTGCACCGCACCAATCATGGGCAGTGAGGCATTTCCCAGCCCACAGCTGCACATACACAGGCTGCCTATGATTTACAGTGTGCAGAGACAGCTTCCTGGTGGGATTGCTCAGGTGGGTTGGGACGAGGATCAGAATACGCCTGAGCCAATCCCTAATGGTAAACAGGAAAAATAAAGAGGGTGAATTTCCTTAACGGGAACACAGATTTCAATAAAAAACTGACCGTGGTTCTAATCCCTCTCCACTCTATCCAAAACGAAAAAAAAAGTTTTACCTTTAGTTATACTTTAAATGTACACATCAATGCTGCAACTAAAAGAAGGACAATTGTTAAAAATTAGCCAAGAGGGAAGGCATATGGGACTGCTGACACATTGGCCTATTCCCGAATCAACTGAAGATTAAAATCTGTGTTCAGCCCTGTGGGAGACAAAGCGCCTAGTTTATAAATTCACATTGGGGCTGATTTACTAAAACTAGAGAGTGAAAAACCAGGTGCAGCTGGTAGCCAATCAGCTACTAACGTCAGCTTGTTCCAATAAGCTTTAACAAAAAAAATCCTGGAAGCTAATTGGTTTCTCTGCAGAGCTGCACCAGATTTTGCACTCTCTAGTTTTAGTAAATCAACCCCCATTGTCGCTTTTCTTTGCAACTCTACGTCAAAATCTCCTTGACAATTATTGATGCTAAATTCCTTTTCGCCAACAGACCTTTTGGAATGGAATTGTGGACATCTTTAAAGTGTTGAGCAATTGGACTTGTAGATTTGGATGTCAATATATCACAAATGTGTTCGCCTTTTTTGCAAATCTCACATTCTGTTTTTCCGCTGTAATATTTCTGACTAAGACAGTGCAAATGGCATATCGTCGTTGTTCTACAATTATTAGAGGATAAGATCTGGCTTGTTTCCATGCCATAATGCTCCTCAAAGTAGGCATCAACTCCACATATTTGTAAGAAATTGCAAGTGTTGCACCAGTGCATACCAGTATTCTTAGTTGGGGTAAATTCTGTATAGTCACCCAAATTTTTTGATCTTTGACCAACAATATGAGGGTGAGGACCAACAGTTGCTGCCATCTGGGGATTGGCTGTACGAATTGATTTTCATTTATTCCAATGTCCCCATACTGGGTAACCAGCCTAGAATGTTTGCTTATGTACTTTGTCGTGCTGTTTTATCCTCTTTTCCAATCAGCTGCAACCTATCCCTATTTGGAGCTTTCAATTTGCTTCTTAAGACCCTATAGGGATAGCCTTTTTTTGTGTTAATTTTTTTGCATCAGCTTGAAACTTGGCAGTATGAGTAAAGTTTATCTCTAATCGAACATACCACCCAGTAGGCTTTTCTCAATTTAGCGCTTGTTAGTGATGACTGGTGGCATGGAAGAGCCCATTATCCGTAGTGGGCTTAATGACTGTACTTGTGACAAGCCTTCTGTCTTCAGTCTTAAAGGTTAGGTTCAGAAAGGTAATAAACCTTTCTTCAACAGAATATGTTAGATATATGTACTCTAGTCCAGTGGTTCTCAACCTCAGTCCTCAAGTACCCCCAACGGGCCATGTTTTGGGAACTTTCCTTAGATAAAATAGCTCTTATCAATACCATGTTGTTGATATTGATTTAAAGCAGCTGTGCAATGTAAAGGTAAACCTGAAAACATGGCCCGTTGGGCATACTTAAGGACCGAGGTTGAGAACCACTGCTCTAGTCCACAGAAGAGAACTGGCCATGGCTATAAACTTACTATTTGTTATGGAGACCTTTGTTACAGGAACCAAGGTTAGGAAAAAGTTTACAGGTGTCATTGGAACAGTAGTATGGGCAGTATCTAGGGACACAAGATTTGGTGACATCTATCAAAGGTGGAATGTCCCTTCACTTTGGGGAGATTAATATTTGCTGGCTAATAGGTTTCCTAGGGAAGTAACCCACTAGAGCAGGGGTCTCCAAACTTTTCAAACAAAGGGCCACTTTCTTGTCCTTCAGACTTTAGGAGGGCCGGGTTGTGGCCTATAGGGGCAGAAAATGTCACGGGCCAGCACCAGTGAGAACAAATATGGCCTCAGGGTTGGTGGTCAATAGGATTAGGAGTATTCCCCCCTATTAGTAGGAGGAAAAGTATCCCATCATTGGTATCGATGGAAGATATAGTGCCCCATTGTTGGTGTCAGTGGGAGGAATTGTGCCCCAAGGGCCGGATCAAGGCTAGCAAAGGGCCACATCAGGCCCTCGGGCCGCAGTTTGGAGACCCCTGCACTAGAGGATCTAATGTTTCCCACTGTATCCAAAATCATTTAGCCTGAATTCTACTTTAGGTTTTACTGGTATATGACTGTCTATAAATAACATGTGTATTCATATCTATACATTTCTTCTCGGGCATTTAAGGATATAAGATGGCAGGCTTCCAGGGTGCGTCTAATAAATGTTGTTGCGTTGTGTTCTTTTAGATCCCTTGTGACATCCAAAGATGTGGGAATCTTTTCCTGATACATTCAGGCTACACGATGCATTAAGACCACAAATCATGTTCATACTGAGGGGGCAAAGCCTCCTCTAGCAGAGCCAATCCATTTGTAGTGATTAATGACAATATCCCGTAATATTAGGCTGCATGGTGCAGCTGTATTGTATCAATGATATATTTATGGCTACTAATGCGGGAACACCATGGGATTATCATTTTAGTGTCCTTATTTCTTAACACAAGCTTTTTATTCTTTCCCCTGGGGAAGGGAAGAGTGGTGAGCCTCAAAAAAAAAAATCCATGGTAAATCAGTTTTAGACCATACAGAACGAGACCACATACCCATCCTGTAGGACCGCTCTCTTTAAGTGAAAATTACTCTAAAAATACGTTCAGACAGTTTAATTTATGGCAGTTACCCAGGGATGCCTGGAGAATGACAGCATCATCTGTAAAATCTGTAGAAGAGAATTACACTGCGGACTGTGAGTAGTCCGTATTAGAGATGCTATCTTCTCATTTCTCGCTTCTATCACCTCAGCTTCCCATCTCTGTGTGTACCTGTGTGGCTATGTAAGCAGTGAGTTTATATTCTCATCTGAAAGAGATGCAGAGGTTATTTATTTGTCATAGATGGGGCAATGCTGCAGATGGAAAGTTATTTAGAAATGAAGAAATCCGTGAATATGGCCTGTGGCTTTGAATGCATCAGCAGAGAACTGTGCTATTTGATCCCGCCAGTGTGTCAGACTGTGTGATTATGCTATCTGGATGATGGTGCTGTTCTCGGGTTATTCTGGGTCATTGCGTTCAGGACGGGAGGAAAGAAGAATGGTCCTGCTTAAATAGCTCCTTACAATGGAAATATTTGAAGAATGCTATGTGCTTCTAATTAGTACCTGAGCAATTATTGTGCAAAGGCTGGTAGCTAATGACTTTCATGCCAAGCGGGAGGTAATGCATGGCTATAGACACTATTATTCATATATTAGTTTATGCTGTATCGCTAATGGTAATATCCTGATTATGTTAGACCGAGGTGTTTGCAGTGCTTTGTCATAGTGCTGATTATCTCTTCAGCTGTGGCTAGGTTTAACCTGATTGCTCAGTACTCTGTCAGGTTTATTCTGCACAGTAGTGCAGAAGCTTTGGCGTGCAAACAGGGCAGTAGCTCATAGTAACCAATTTGAGAGTATTTATAGATTGGTGGAGTAAATTGATTACTATCTTGTATACTTACAGAATTCAAAATTACACCTATATTACACCTGTACTCAAACAGGACAGAGAGAATAAAACAAGGATTAAAGTATATATGAACCTTTACCTCGTAAAACAACCCATTCAGTTTAAAACATAAATATTTGTACACATATATGTATATATAATAAAAATTATAAATACTTTTTTTATTACAAATGATTACAATGTCTCTGTTCTCACCTGCATAAGACGCTTAGAGAGCTGGGGGTGGATATTGTAGGGTGGGCATTTCAGCAGGAGGTAGAGAAACCGCACTACAGTACACTGATCTTTCCTGTGATTGCCTGTGCTGGGGTTGTGTCAGCAGAAGTTCAACCACTGGATTAGAGGCAGACTGTGCTCCCAATTAGAATGAAAAGAAGAAAACAGACCACGCTGGGATGAATGTGCTTTCATGCCCTGGTGTGGTCAGTTTGAACTAGGAAAGCAGGGAGAATGACAGGATCACCAGGTATTTTATCCAAAGGATACTTTTTTATACAAGTAAATGTTATAACAGTCACATATCAGGAAATGAAATGTTGGGGTAACATACACTTTAAGTCCATACCTATATTATCTTCCATAAATTACATGCTTTGTATGTCAGAGACAAACCATGCTGCTAAAATCCTGGCTCTAAACACCATTTCATACTATGATGCTTTCCATGTTTTAAAGGGTCTGCAGACTTGTTCCCACAGCCAATGTCTTAGCATGAATGATCTTTAAGGCCATAATTTTAACATCACTGTGTAATTTTTAGTGTATAATAATGGTATGGACTTCATGTCTACTTCATTCTCTTCACCCATTGGATCGACTAAATTGAAGGTGAACTGCACATTACACATGATATTTGCTGATTGCACTGCCTTAAGCCTAGTACACACTATTAGTTTTTTTTTTGCACAAAATAAAACCTCAGCTCAGGTCGGAGCTGCTGTATTAACAATCTGATGTTAGTTCTTATAGGGGAACTCCCCCCCCCGCCAGAACACTCCAGTCAGCGCTTTCAGCCATTGGCTTAGAGTGCTGATCGGGAGCCAGTCGGTAGACTGTTTTTGGTCATGACCCTTCGACAGAAGACGGCCTGGCTGCCATACACGTGGGCCAAATGTTGGCCCGTTTCTATTGAACCGACTGTGTGTACTAGGCTTTAAGGGAGAAGTACAGCCGGTTGTTTGGGTATACTTCTCCTGTGTATTACAGGAGTGCAGTTCGTTTTGCACTCCTGTAATCCGTTTTTAGCTGACAGAGGGCTGAAGCCCGCTGTCGACTAACATCACAGAGCTGATCCAGGCTGAGGAAAGATTATGTCCATATGGTGGGGATCCACCCAGAAGTCTGGACCGGCACCTGGCTCAGCCTCTCGGCAAGGAGCACTGAGAACTGAGTGATTACTGATGTTTGATTGCTTGGTTCTAAGTCTTAAGCTGGATACACATTATAAAATTTTTGTTGTTCAATTTTCTTTAGATTTACATTGAACTACGTAGTGCAAAGGCCTGCCTGATTGCATACAAATTTCAAAGTGTTTAGGTTTAACCTCATAATATATGGTTTTAGTAACTCTAAAGGAAAGTTGTATAAAAATTGTATAGTGTGTAGCCAGCTTTAGAGCTGGCGGGGGACAAATGAAGCATTGGACCGATGCTGCATCCACCTAGGTGAATATGATTCCAAAAAAAAAAAAAAAGAAGTATCTTTTAATAAATTAATGTTTTTTTCCTTGGGCTGCCTACAGCTGATGAAATACTTTACTTTTCATTGACTAGTATGGTATAATGAGATGTATTGTCCTTCAGTACTGGACCAAAGGTTAACCCTGTAGTGCAAACATATACTAGCTCTATTGGATGTGTTTTAGTGTGCTGTGTCAAACAAGCTCTGCGTAACCTGTGACTTTATGTAACCAGCTCCAGTATCAAAGATCATATGGTTTAAAGGAGAAGTACAGCCAAACTTCTTCTATGGATCATAGTAGTGCAGTTTGTTTTGCACTCCTGTGACCCGTTTCCAGGACACAGCGGACGGAAGTCCGCTGTCTGCCGATGTCACAGAGCCGGTCCTGTCTCGGGCAAAATCGCGACTATGGAGTTGGGATCCGCCCACATGCCTGGACCAGCACCCGGCTCGGCCTATCAGTGACCTGCTTTGAGCCTGAGCTGGGCGCTCCCACCCACTCCACAGCCCAGTGCTCCAGTGAGCGCGGGGGGGGGGGGGGGGGGGGGCTGGCAGAGCAGAGAATCAATGACAGTCAGCAGCTCTCTGCTCGGAGAGCTGTGAGAACCCAGTGATCAGCTGTATTTGATTGCTCAGGTCTCGGTGTCTCAGCCAGTGGGGGACAGATGCTGCATCCACCTAGGTAAGTATGAATCTAAAAAAAAAATAAAGTCCATACTTCTCTTTTAAGGTGAAAAACAATGCACAGTAGAACAATGCCATGAAACAAACTTTTGTCAGATGTAAGTAAGCAGTGTGTTTGTGTGTATAATAATATATAATTTGTGTCTATAATGAGACGTTTTTCAGGCGCTTAAGGGACTAAAAATAGCGCCTGAAAAACGCCTCCCCTAAAAAATGCCCGAGTGCTTTCACACTGGAGCGGTGCACTTGCAGGACGTTTAGAAAAAGTCCTGCAAGCAGTATCTTTGGAGCGGTGTATACACCGCTCCAACACCGCCCCTGCCCATTGAAATGAATAGGCAGCGCTGCCGAAGCGCCTGCAAAGCGCTTTAGCAGCGGCGCTTTTCAGGCGCATTTAACCCTTTCTTTGGCCACTAGTGGGGGTTAAAAGCACCCCGCTAGCGGCCGAAAAGCGCTGCTAAAATGGCAGTAAAACGCCGCTAAAACTAGCTTTACCACTAACACGGCCCGCTGGCAGTGTGAAAGGGGTCTTAAGGCAAATAGACTGTGCACTTTGAAAGTGCACTCACACTTATATTTCTTAGTAAATATGAAGAAGCTTCACTTTGTAAAGAATGCCCAATCAGGTGCAAAGATAATAAAAAATAAATAAAAATACATTTTTGCTTGCACATTATTGGATGATGGAAATAGGCAGGGCTTTACCACGTTTACTAAGCTGTGGTGAAAATGAGTGCAACTGCACTTGCAGAGTGCACGGTCTATTTGCCTTTAGTAAATCAACCCCACAGTTTTTTTTGTATTTGAAAAGCACACGTCAGGTTCAGGTATGCAGATTTCCATTTGCGCTAAACCAGTGGTTCTCAACTTCTGTCCTCAGGACTCTCTAACTGCCAGTTCACACAGGGGCAACACGACTTGCAGGCTGACTCACAGAGGCGACCTGCACACGACTTTAGCGGCGACTTGCAAAACGACTTCTGTATAGAAGTCAATGCAAGTCTCATGTTGAGAGCTGGGCAAATTGATGTCTCGCCAACTATTTCCTTTCTTCTTCCTTATTGTATTGCTTCTTGTAAGTTTTGTACACATTGAAACAATGTTTATTTTATGTCAAAGGTCCATGGACCTCTCCCTTTGATTAAATAAAAAATTCAATGTCAATGCAAGTCGCCTGAAGTCGCCCCAAAAATAGTACAGGAACCTTTTTCTAAGACGGAGCGACTTGCGTCGCTCCTATTAGAACGGTTACGTAGTACAGAACGGAATGCGACTTGTCAGGCGGCTAAGTCGCCTGACAAGTCGCCCCTGTGTGAACTGGGGCTCACAGGCCAGATTTTAAGTATTACCTTGGGGAGATGCAGAGTAGAATACTGCAATCACTGATCAGCAAATGATATCACTTGTGATGTATTTCAGTTATCTTGCAAACCTGGCCTGAGGACAGGAGTTGAGAACCACTGGTCTAAAGTGTTTGCAAAAGCAAACTTTTTTTTTTTTGTAGGTTTGGCTCTACAAGGGAAAGGTTAGACCCTTTGTTGGATCTTTATTGCTGTTTTTGTCCCCACTGAGATGATTCAGCCTGATTATATTTGTTTTGGTGACCATTGTAAACGAGAAAGAATGCGATGGGAAATCCAAAATATGAGAGTTAGACCCCTTTCACACTGGGGCGGTTTGCAGGCGGTATTGCGCTAAAAATACTGCCTGCAAACCGCCCCTAAACAGCCTCCGCTGTTTGTTCAGTGTGAAAGCCCGAGGGCTTTCACACTGAAGCGGTGCGCTGACAGGACGGTGAAAAAAGTCCTGCAAACCGCTTCTTTGGAGCGGGGAAGGAGCGGTGTATTCACCGCTCCTTCCCCGCTCCTGCCCATTGAAATCAATGGGACAGCGCGGCCATACCGCGGCAATACCGCGGCTATAGCCGCGCTGTACGAGGGATTTTAACCCTTTTTCGGCCGCCAGCGGGGGGTAAAACCGCACCGCTAGCGGCCGAATACAGCTGCAAGAACGATGGTACAGCAGCGCTAAAAATAGCGCTGTTGTACCGCCGACGCCCCCACCGCCTCAGTGTGAAAGGGGCCTTATGACCGCAATAAGTAGGGGAAATCTTCTAATGACGACAATTGCTCTGATGACAACTGACTAAGGTGGGTATTTATCTAAATTTGGGGAGTTTTCTCTCACTTCTCTTTGCATCCCTAAAACAGAAAGTGAAATAAAATCTTCCCAGCTGGGCACAGATCGCAAAAAAATAACCTAACAGAGGTTTGAACACTTTTCTGTTATATCTAAAACTGATAAAGGTGTTGAAGACACATACTGCTTGGTTGTGTAATGTGGACCACCTGTGGGAGATATTGTTTGACCTGTTTGTGCCCCATAACTTATTACACTGCTTTGCATTATTTTAGATGCAACAGATCTTATTGAGATCACTTATTGCATTGCTGGCAAAACAGGTCAAACGAAGCCATTGGCATTTGTGTTTGAACACATTTGTTGCATAGCTTTGTGTTAGAATGTAAAGGACAGCAATCCTCAATAATGGTGGTCTACACAAGCCTATAAAACAGATGTGCACTGAAGTTGTTAAATAATTGTATCAAACAGTGATATAGAATTACTCAAGTACTCCAGTTAGGATCTTCTGGCTTGTTCAGCCCTCTTACAATTACTTCCCTTGTAGCTGATAAGGAAGGAAGGCTATTTATGTATTTGGCCATCACCTAACATCATACACGACCCTCTAAATACAGTAAGAAATTGTTTTAGATACTTTATTAATCCCAAAGGGAAATTATTAAGATGGTTACATTCAACAAAGTCAACACAAAATCACAACTAAAAGGGGGAGGAAATTTTGGGACTGTAGATGAGGCACATGTGTGTAGGGCCATTGTGCCTCCATCCCTAAACAGTAATACCTTGGATTACGAGCATAATTCGTTCCAGAAGCATGCTTGTAATCCAAAGCACTCGTATACCAAAGTGAGTTTTCCCATAAGAAATAATGGAAACTCAGATGATCCGTTCCACAGCCACTGCTGGTGTATGCAGTACTGTATGTGGCCAGGGGTGCGGGGGTGCTGGTGATGCTCAGAGACACTCGGGAACTGTTGAAACTGTCGGGTGCTCCGACGCATGTTACGCCTGCCCCACCCAGCTGGCAGTGTTTCCGAGCGTCTCCGAGTTCTCCAGCCCCCCCCCCCCCCCCCCGGACCTCTGGCCATATACGGTAATAGATACACCAGCAGCTTGATTCCTGCTTGTCTTGCGAGACAGCGCTTGCAAATTAAGGCAGGATTTAAAAAAAAATATAGCTTGTTTTCCGAAAAGCTTGTATACCGTGTTACACGCATACCGAGGTAACACTGTATATAATAATAGCAAAAGAAGGGGAAGTGGGACTTTAAATGAGGTGTGGACCATACAGTAGATATAGTAGTGTATATATAGTAAATATATTAGACATAAACACACAGGTAGAATCGTAAAACTCAGTACAGTAAGTAGAATGGTATTGTTGAGAGCAGATTTTTATTGCTATCCTCATCAACAAACTGTGAAACAAATACATCATTATAATGCTGTTAAATAAACTTCATAATTACAGTATTCCATCCATATAATAAAACCTGTACATATAGGTTCGACCAAATCACCGCCACACTGGAACATATGGGTGTATGGTAGGGAGCTGATTTCAATGAGAAATATAGTGTGAATTCATAATTCTTACAATAACGAACAAAAACAAGACACATTAACAAAAATAAAATACCAATAACCGCAAATTGATACGAATTTTTTTCTTATATAGCACCATCAATTTTTCACAGCACTTTACATTTATTATACCTTCACATCAGTCCCTGCCCTCAAGGAGCTTACAATCTAAGGTCCCCCCTAACTTACATTCATACAAACGCATACTAGGGGAGTACCCAGAGGAAACCCATGCAGGATAAAACTAAATTAACACTATACTGTAATAAAACTTACCATCCTATGAAAATGCTTCATAGAAAAATAGCAGAAAATCAAACTACCAAAATACAATTATTACACCACATTTTCTAACCTCTTGGCTCCAATTTCTATAGCAAGATTGTGGTGATTTTGGCCACCTACAGATTGTTTCAGGACTTTAGGGACTTTCTTATAATAACAACACATCTAGTGATGCCATTGACGTATACATATTTAACGCATATACAGACTATGCTGGTATAGATATTCTTAGCTATGTTGGCTATCACTATACCTTGCATTGTTAGGACTGACTCACATATGATTGAAGGGGACATCCCACAGGGTCCTCCTACCATCTTAGTCCTTGCTGTTTGCGCAAAAATTTTCCCACGGCAGAGCCGGTGAATCGCTAGTTCTCTTACACATATTTCACCCCCTTTGAAGATAAAACCAGATATATTTCTGAATGTTATGCACAATTTTATATAGGGCAATGTGTATTATGTTTTCATTGGCCCTTTAAATAGATAATTTTCCCACTCTGTGCTTGCATGACCCCAGAAGTGACATCAGCCGTGTGACTCTCTTAGTTTCATCCTTCCCGCACGCTCACACACTTTGAAGAGGGTCCCACATCAATATCTACATGGCATAACTGTGCTTTCATGGAGCTTACATTTCCCCAGAGGACATAAAACGTAGACAGAGCATGCTGCAGTCATAAAATACTAAGAACATTCAGGCTGTTAGCTGAACATCTAGAATCTGTTATTAAGAAAAAAAAAAAAAGGGCAGCATGGAGCTGCACCAACTTCCCCCGGCAATATGTCAGTGCGTGAATTTGTCCTCAATACAAAGTCTAGGGCACAGAGACTGTACTCATGGTCACATTTGGATGTAAATTTACAGGGAAAGCTTTGTAATATGCCAAACATTCCTGGTATAGTTTAACCACTCAAGGACCAAGCCTATTTTTGAAATTTGTTGTTTACAAGTTAAAATCAGTATTTTTTTGCTAGAAAATTACTTAGAACCCCCAAACATATATATATATATATATATATATATATATATATATATATATATATATATATATATATACATATATATATATATATATATATATATATATATATATATATATATATATATATTTTTTTTTTAGCAAAGACTCTGCTCTGTAGAATAAAATGGCGATCATTGCAATATTTTATGTCACACGGTATTTGCGCAGCGGTCTTTCAAACACAATTTAAAAAAAAAACAAATACTTTTCTCTTTGGTTCATCAATGGACACAGCACAGCCCCTTCTTAATCTTGACCATTGGGTTATATCGCCTCTGCAGGAGTAGGACTAGGCAGAACAAAAAACACCTGGCTACGCCCATGGGCTGTCCTCAGTCAGTATATAACCCCCTCCCCCTCCCTGCTTTAGGTATTCAGTTTATTTCTGTCTAGTCAGGAGTAAGGACCTAGCTCCTTGCTGGGATCTTTTGGTCCTAGCAAATTTTACTTTTTGTCTCTTTTTTCCATGCATTTTCTCCTGGGAGATCTGCAATCAACTGCCGGGCTGGATAATCTAGATCTTGTCTCCCCAGTCCAGCCAGCGGGTGTGTGCAGGCCTCAGCTACGCGCTAGGTCGGCCGCGACATAGCCTCAATGGACGGAGGCTGGCCCGCGAGTTAAACGTCTCGCAGGGTTGCATACGAATGGGCTCTGGTCCGAGTCGCAGAGGTCCTTTGGCCGACAGCCCCTCACTTCGGTAGCAAGGAGTTCTGTCTGGAGGGTTACCTGCACCATGGATCAGTAAGTACAGTTCCCCCTTTACCCCTTTGTACAGTTTGGGGTGGGCGCGGGTACCCTCCAGGGATGGTCGGACCTGCCTGCAGGATCTCTCCTCCCATCCTAAAGTCCTCTGGTTGATCTGGGCTTCCCTCTCCCCCCACGGATTGGTGGGAGTCCCAGGGCAGGTAGCAGAGACCCCTGGGGTCCAGTAACTTTTTGGAAGGAGGTCCCCTTGCAGAGGGTGCAGCAATGTGGAAGGCACAGAGAGGATCCTGGCAGCATGCTTCAGCATGTCAAATGACCGGCGGCCATTTTTGGGTGGTCTGACATCACGTTCTCTTGGTCTGGTTGGTCTCCAGTTGGCGGCCATGTTTGTGCAAGCCGTTGAGGTCACGGCGGCCATTTTCCGTTGGTCTGGCTGGTCTCCAGCTGGCGGCCATGTTTGTGTAGCCAATGATGTCACGGCGGCCATTTTTCGTTTCGCCAGAGCTCCCCCTCTCCCTCCCCTATGATTCTCTTCCTGTCCCGGGATATATGAAATGGACGCCGACATTGGTGTTCCTGGGTCCAAATTGCGACGCTCCTCCGTTTGGTAGGGTGAGTCTTTGGGGGTCCTTGTGTATCTCCCTCTCTGCTGATAGGTACCCTGGTTATTGGGGTGTCCCTTAGTGGTGCCAAAGTTCCTTTGTACTACAGGGTCTTCTGCCTTATGGAGCCTCAGGGTCACATCTCACCCACTGATCTCCTCATGGAGGTGGCAGATCCCTCGGAACCCCAGCTTCCTATGGTTGCGCGGACGGCGGTCCTTGAGTGAATAGTATCCTGGGTAGAAGTAGCATGTGGGCAAAGACCCAGGAGGAAGCGTCCCCCTGCCTTGCCCTGCTCAGTCTGTCTCATCTGATTCTGAGCCCCCGGGGATGTGGCCCTTCCAGGGGGGTTTAATATCTCGCCCTCGACCCGTTCAATAGTGAGGATGAGTCCTCTGCGGTCTCAGCAGCGAGTGAAAAGGCGCTGGTGGATGCACTTGTTACTGCGGCGCGGGAGACTCTAAAGATGGGGGATGCAGCTGACAGGGCCACAGACGTGGCTGTGTCCTTTGGTATGCATAAGTCACCTCGCACACCAAGGGTGTTTCCTTATCTGCCTTATTTTGATAGGTTTACCTATAAGGAATGGGAACAACCAAAATCACCCTTTGTGGTCCCCAAACATTTCTCAGTATGCTACCCCTTTGAAGAATCACTTTTAAAAAAGTGAACTACCCCACCAGTGGTGGACCCTCCATGATCCCAGTAGAGGAATCCCCGTCCTTTAAGGACCCGGCTTACAGGAAAGTGGAGGCTGTGGTACGCAGCATGTTTACTATGGCTGGGTTGGCATTGCGTCCAGTCTTGGCCTTGGCCCTGGTGTCGCAGACCCTAACTGAATGGGCCAAGCTTTTGCGCCAGGGTCTAGGTAGTGAGCAGGGTCCCGCTGCTTATGTTGATTTAGCGGACAAGTTGGTCCATGGGCTACAGTATATTTGTGATGCAGCCTTTGATGCAGCTCCTGTGCTGTGCTGTCCAAGCTTTCTATTTCAGCGGTGGTGGTTAGACGTGTGCTGTGGCTTAAGAATTGGTCGGCAGACAAAGCCTCTAAAAAAGCTCTCATTGATCTGCCCTTTCAAGGCAACCGCCTGTTTGGGGCTACTCTGGTTGACATCATTAAGGGTGTCACGGGGGAAAGAGTACTTTCCTGCCTCGATCTAGGAAAGGGAAGGAGGCTCATCGCAGGCGGGGGCCTTCCTTCTCAGCCCGTAAGAAATTCTTCCCGGCTCCTGGGATGGCAGATAAAGGAAATAGATCTCTCAAGTCTTCCCCGGGAAGTTCCAAGCAATCTTGGTCTGGTAAGCCTAGAGCAGGCTTTTCCGAATCCACTGAAAAGACACCTTCAGCATGAAGGTCTACCCTCACCCATTGCTGGAGTGGGGGGACATCTTCGCTGGTTTCCAGATTCACTGACCTCCTTCGTGAGCGTCCAGGGGGTCCACAAATTTAACCTTTTGGGGGTACCAAAGAGGGTGGGAACAGAATTTGTCCACTTCGGGGGGCCCTGTGTCTCCTTGTGTGGGTATAATTCCTGTAAAGGTTCGGGTGATGTCCGAACTACCCAAGGTCCCCTCTAGCCCTGTCCAGGAAATTGGGCTACCTGGGTCTGACTGTGGAGTGAATGCTGACCAGGTTAGTAGTTTTTCTTCTCAAATGTCGGCTCCTTTAGCAGGTTCAACGGGAGGTAACTGAGGCTCGTGGCAACTTCACGAGAAGCCGAAGTCGTCCTAGTGTCACTGCGGGGCCAAGTCCGAGGGCAAAAGTCTTGCGGTGGCCGTAAACGTCCCTTGGAAGCTACCTCTAAAAGAGGACCAGTTGTATAGAGGGCTGAGCTTCATCCTGCTTTACAGTAACTGGTTTTAATAGCTAGCCATTGAAAGCCAGGTACTGAGAGATAGAGATCTGTTGGGATCAGTGATCCCTACTATGGTGAAGGCGAGAAGTTGACTTCTAGTAAGACATACCATCGTACGTGGAAAGTGTACTTTTCTTGGTGTCAATTGGCGTTCAGCCTCGTTCCTTTTCTATGGCTCGGATCTTAGCTTTTCTTCAACAGGGCGTTGAGCAGAAGTTGGCTTTGAGCACCATCAAGGGCCAGGTGTCTGCCTTAGCAGTCTTCTTTCAGCATCCCCTAGGCACTCACTCTTTAGTTTGTACATTCATTCAAGGAGTTTGGCATGTGGCTCCGCCTGTGCGGTCTCTTTTGCCGCCATGGGATTTAAACTAGGTGCTATCGGTTTTCCAGAAACCTCCATTCGTGAATATTCGGGAGATTCCCTTACCTACGTTGTCCCAGAAGGTGGCATTCCTGGTATTACCTCGGCTCGCAGGGTTTCGGAGTTGGCGGCATTATCCTGTCATAGTTCCTGTTTAGTACTCCATAGGGATAAAGTGGTTCTTCGTCCCTGTCTGTCATTTTTGCCCAAGGTTGTCTCTGACTTCCATTTGAATGAGGACATTGTGTCCTTGTGTCCCAAGCCGACTCATCCCAAGGAATTTGCTTTGCATACCTTGGATGTGGTTCGTGGGATTCGGGTGTATCTGGAATCCACTGAGTCCTTCCGTAGGTCAGACTCACTTTTTTTGGTTACACAAGGACCAAGGAAAGGGTTGGCCGCTTCTTCGGCTACCATCTTCAGATGGATCAGACTGTGACTCAGGCCTATTCTATTAAGGGTCGGGTTCCTCCTTTCCCTGTCACGGCGCATTCTACTCGGGTGCTTAGTACTTCTTGGGCCTTCCGTCATCAAGCGTCAATATCACAGGTTTGCAAGGCGGCCACTTGGTCGTCAGTGCATACCTTCACTAAATTATAGTAAATTATAGATATTCTGGAATCTGCGGATGCTTCTTTTAACCGCAAGGTTTTGCAGGCTGCTGTTTAAGAGGGGGGTTCCCTCATAAGGGGTGTTTTTTCTTTAAATATTTTTTATTTCAGATGGGGCTTCTGTGACCCAGTTAAGGCTTCTGTGTCCTGGTTATGGCTCTTGTGGTTAGCCTTGGGTTATTTTGCCCACCCCTCATTTTTCTTTGGACATCCCAATGATCAAGATTAAGGAGGTGCTGTGGGATTTTTGCACTCGCCGTAAAATCCATTTCTCTGAGTTCATCAACGGACACAGTGCCCACCCCTCTATGGAGTTTTTGATACTTCTATTACTAGAGGTCGACCGATATATCGGCCGATATTTGGTGTTTTTTACTTAACCGGCATCGGCCGATTGTGCTGATAAAAAAGGCCGATATAACTCAGCGCGAATTGCAAATGACTTAAAGCGGGGGTTCACCCACACCGCCAAAAAAAAAAAATATTAAAAGCCAGCAGCTACAAATACTGCAGCTGCTGACTTTTAATACATGGCCACTTACCTGTCCCAGGGTCCAGCGATGTCGGCAGGGGACGCCGAGAGCCCGCTCGGTTCTTGGCAGCTGCCGCCGCCATCCTAGGTGAGGGAATCAGGAAGTGAAGCATTGCGGCTTCACTTCCCGGTTCCCTACTGCGCATGCGCGAGTCGCGCTGCGCGTCCCAAGTGGTCCCCGCTCTCTCCTGGGAGCTGTGTGTTCCCAGCAGACAGCGCGGTGGGGATGGGAAGTGGCGTAGACTCCCATGGGAGTCTATGCTGGAAGTGGGTGCAAATAGGTATCTGCACCCCCCTCCCCCCTGAAAGGTGCCAAATGTGACACCGGAGGGGGGGAGGGATCCGAAAAGCGGAAGTTCCATTTTTGTGTGGAACTCTGCTTTAAGTCAATACAAGTTGCCTGTATTCTTCTGTGAAGCTACTTCTCCTCCTCTCTGGGCAGCCTGCCAAATCTGATAAAAAGAACCTGAATTGATACAATGTTTACACTTATGAATGGACTGAACTCTGTGTGTAGAAGCTCTCAGTTTAACCATTTAAAGACTAAATCTTTTCTGACACTTGTTGCTTACAAGTAAAAATCCTGTATTTTCTGCTAGAAAATCACTTAGAACCCCCAAACATTATATATATATATATATATATATATATATTTTTTTTTTTAGCAGAGACCCTAGGGAATAAAATAGCGGTTGTTGCAATATTTTATGTCACACGGTATTTGCCCAGCGGTCTTTCAAACGCAATTTTTTTAAAAAAAAATACACTAATAAATTTAAAAAAAAATTTATTTTTAAGATATAGTTTTTTTTTATATTTTTTTTAATCTAAATTCTACATACAAGTGAACTGATTGGAGGTTTGTTTTGTTTAATAAATGTTTAAATGTAAAAAATTTTCTGTATCACTTTAGGTTGCTTTCACACTGGAGCGGGCATGCGGTGACGGTAAAATGCTGCTAGTTTTAGCGGCGCTTTACCGTCATTTTAGCGGCGCTATTCGGCTGCTAGCGGGGAGCTTATAACCCAGCTAGCAGCCGAGGAAGGGGTTAAATTCGCCCCTGAAGCGCCGCTGCCGAAACGCTTTGCAGGCGCTTTGGCAGCGGTGCGCATTCATTTCAATGGGCAGGAGTGGTGGTTCACACCGCTCCAAAGATGCTGCTTGCAGGACTTTTTTTTAACATCCTGCAAGCGCATCGCCTCAGTGTGAAAGCACTCGGGATATCACACTGAGACTGCAGGGGAGCCATTTTACAGGCGCTATTTTTAGCCCAAAAGCGCCTGAAAAACGCCCCAGTGTGAAAGGGGTCTAACTGTTAAATTTTATGAGATGAGGGAAAAAAAAAGAAAAAAAAAATCGGCCTAATATATCGGCCCAAAAAAAATCGGCATCACATATCAGCCATCGGCCACCGCGATTTCTAAATATCGGCATCGGCCAGAGAAAAACCCATATCGGTCGACCTCTATCTATTACTGCTTACTACTAAACTGAATACCTAGAGCAGGGAGGGGGTTATATACTGACTGAGGACAGCTCATGGGCGTAGCCAGGTGTTTTTTGTTCTGCCTAGTCCTACTCCTGCAGAGGCGATATAACCCAATGGTCAAGATTAAGGAGGTGCTGTGTCCGTCGATGAACTCAGAGAAATGGATTTTACAGTGAGTACAAAAATCCAATTTTTTTCTTATTTTTTTTATTTAAAAAAGTGTACGTTAGCCCAATTTTATTATATTATGGTGAAAGATGATATTACGCTGAGTAAATGGATACCTAACATGTCATGCTTCAAAATTGCGCACGCTTGTGGAATGAAACTTTGGTACTTAAAAATCTCCATAGGCGACGTTTAAAACTTTCTACAGGTTATGGAGGAGGTCTTGGGCTAGAATTATTGCACTCGCTTTAACCATTTCAAAACCAGGCACTTACAATCTCTTCCTGCCCAGGACAATTTTCAGCTTTCAGCATTGTCTTCAGCTTTCAGCACTGTCACACTTTGAATGACAATTGTGCAGTCATGCAACACTGTACTCCAAGTAAATTTTTATCATTTTCTTCCCACAAATAGAGCTTTCTTTTGGTGGTATTTGATCACCTCTGCAGTTTTTATTTTTTGCTAAACAAACTAAAAAAGACCAACATTTAAAAAAAAATTTTTTTTTTAGTTTCTGTCATAAAATTTTGTTTTCCCCTTCACTGACGGGCACTGATAAGGCGGCACTGATGGGCACTGATGAGTTGGCACTGATAAAGTGGCACTGATGGGCACTGATGAGGAGGCACTGATATGTAGAATTGATGGGCACTGATAGGTGGCACTGATATGCAGCACCGATGGGCACCAATAGGTGGCACTGATATGCAGCACTGATGGGCACTGATAGGTGGCACTGATGGGCACTGACAGGCGGCACTGATAGGCACTGACAGGTGGCTGTGGTGGGCACTGACAGGCGGCTGTAATGGGCACTGACAGGCGGCTGTAATGGGCACTGACAGGCGGCTGTAATGGGCACTGACAGGCGGCTGTAATGGGCACTGACAGGCGGCTGTGATGGGCACTGACAGGCGGCACTGATAGGCGGTACTGATTGGCACTGACAGGTGGCACTGATGGGCAGCACGGATGATGAGGTACTGATAAGTACTGACAGGTGTTACTGCTGGGCAGTGATTGGCACTGTGGGGGGCAGTGATTGGCACTGGCAGAATTTATTGTTTTTACATTGCTGTGTACTGGTTGGCAGGTGATTTGTACATTTGAGGGGGCTGTGCTGATTATCAGCATAGACCCCCCCCCCTCTGACAGGGAGAGCCGCCGAACGGCTCTCCCTGTCAGTGTGAACCGAGGAATGCCGTCTACCGGCACTTCCTGGTTCACGCGCTGATCAGCTGTGATTGGTCACAGCTGATCACGTGGTAAGAAGCCTCTGACAGAGGCTTCTTATCACGATCGGAGATGCGGGGTGTCAGACTGATGTGCCGTACTCACGAACGGCGCGCTGCGCGCCCATGTTATCCTGCTGGACGTCATATGATGCCCAGTCAGGATAACAGAACCACTTCCCGACCGTCATTCTACATACAGTGGGCGGGAAGTGGTTAATGATCGCGGCGATACCTCACATGTGTGGTTTGAACACTGTAGATATATGGGCGTGATATATGCGTTCGCTTCTGTGTGCGAGCTTCGAGGGACGGGGCGCTTTAAATTTTTTTTGTTCTAAAACAAAAAAAAAGTTTAGATCACTTTTATTCCTATTACAAGGAATGTAAACATCCCTTGTAATAGAGAAAAAGCAGGGCAGGGCCTCTTTAATGTGAAAAAAAAATTGTCCCTTTTTGACATCGCTCAGGTCCTCCAAGGGTATAGAGCCGAGTGGGGGCCATCTTGCCCTCACTCGACTTCCTGCCCATCCATCCCATGGATCTTTTCTTTTCTACCCACAGCTCAGGTAATCGGCGGAGACCACCGAGAAACGGAGGGAGGGGGGAGCGTCTCTCCCGCTGCCTATAAAAGTGATCTTGCGGTGAATCCGCCGCTGAGACCACTTTTATGTAAAAGCGGACCGCCCGCCGTTTAAAAAAATACCAGGGTTATGGCAGCTCTCTCCTGCCATAACTCAGGTATTTAAAGGCAAAATAGCGACATATATCCAGGGTGGGCGGTCCGGAAGTGGTTAAATCAACAAATGATTGGCTGCAGCTTGTAGTATGAACAGCTCATACTGTCATACTTGACAATTACTTTTTTTTATGCAAGTTTGCTTTTAGTATTTTATGGCCCTTTTTTTCTAAGCATATCAATGGCTGTGTATTATTACTGTTATACAGCATTTATATAGTGCCACTTATAAATCATACATTTATCATACATTTATTTTTATTGAATTGTAATATAGCAAGTGAACAGTGATTTCTGTCAAACTGATTTTGCAGTGAAACTACAAGTGTCTTGAAGTGGAAACTCTCAGTTGGCTTATTTCATGTGGGATTTTTTGTGGGTTAGAATTTTTTATATTCCTTTTTTCAGTCTCCTTTATTTTAGGTTTCAAAGGAAGAAAAAAATAATGAGGCTAAATGAGGGGATTTTTCTTCCCACAAGAACAGGTTGAAATCAGTCTCTTTCATATTACATGGAAGTGTCCCAAACGAACAATGAATTTTCAGTTCCCTGAAACTGATCTAACAAAAAAGATGATGTACAAAAGTGTATCGCTTAAATGTAAAGGGTAACCATTTTTATTGTGAATACAATGAAAACCAGCTTCATTTTTTTTTTTATTCCTGCCTCTTAACTACCCTGCATGTTATCCTATGTGTCCATGCACACATATGCTTTTAGCAGCATTTAGACCCGGTTCACACTGATGCGAGTTCATAACAAATGCGATGCATCAAAAACACTTTAAATTTGCATGTCATCCCTAAAGTCATTGTTTTCAATGACGGCCGTTCACATACATGCGTTGTTATTCCTCTACGAATGCGATGCGATAAAAAAAAGGGTCTTGTGCGAGTTTACTGTGTTGCGTTGCGAATTTAGTCTCCTTAGACATCAATGTAAATCGTTCTTGAATCGCATTAATTGTTCACATATGTGCGAATTCCACCACACTACCCTCCACAAAAACCAGGAAGTACACAGGAAGTTAACACCTTTTTTTTTTTACATTATGATTCCATTGGCTTGAATATCATTCACAGCTATGTCCAACTCCTGAAATTCGCTGTAAAATTGTGGTAAATTCGCAGCTCACACAGGACAAAAAAAACGGAACAAATTCACAGCGCATCAGTGTGAACCGAGCCTAAGTAGTAGGGAAAAACTCACAGTCAGTGCATACAGGGGCAGCAGTGTTTTGGCAGAAATGAAGCTTGAGGCGTCTAAACGCGCATTAGCGATAGGCGTGTTTAGCGCTGGAGCATTTTTTCATTTCAATGGCCAGAATAAATTATTATTCTGGCCAATGATATGAATTAACGCCCAAGCTGTTGACACCTATAAACGTGGCTAAAAGCTTGTAAAAGCTTTAGACACTTTTACAAGCGTCAGGCTTTTTTTCTGCCAAAACGCTGCAGCCAGGAGAAAAGGCTTCTAGGAGCGTTTGCAAAACATCCTGTGTGAATGAGGCCATGTGGCCAAGTGGTTCTAAAGTCAGACGTTTTTATATTATAAAACATTATATACATTAAGATAAAAAATCTTCTGTGTGCAGCAGCCCCCCCCCCCCCCCCCCAATGCTTACCTGGGCCCCAATCACGATCCAGCGATGTTGCATGAGAGCACCGGCTGCCTGGGACTCTCCCTTCTTGTTGGCTGAGACAACAGCGGGGCTCCATTGGTTCCCACTGCTTTCAATCAAACCAAGTGAACGAATGAGTAGAGAAAGGGGGCAGGGCCAAGCTGTGGCTCCGTGTCTGAATTGAGGCACACACCAGAGGCTTGGCTAGGGTGCCCCCATAGCAAGCTGCTTGCTGTGGGGCACTCGGCAGTAGCACAGGTGTACTGAGAAAAGGAGGATCATTGTTCCCACCTGGGACAGTTCTTCAGCGGTCTTTGGCTCCACAATGGATGTGGGAAGCCGGCTGTGACACAGCTAGTTTTCTACTGCGAATGCCCTAGTAGCACTGAGCTTTCTCACTGGACCCGCAGCCTCCTGGGACCAGCAACGTTTCACAGGAGGTTGGGGGCCCAATATTCGCTCCAATCGCCTAGGCTATCCTGGTGGAACTGGAGTCGGTACCTGTCAGAAGTGCGTAACCTCTTCTCTCAACATATTTCCAGTGGGCCTATCGTGCAAGTATGCAGCATTTTATTATACGCGGCTTTTATTTTCTGCATATAGCTAGGATTTTTCTTGCTATTTACTCTCAGCTACAATTCGCTTAGATTTTTCATCCTTAGTAACAATTATTAGGTGTTGTGTATGTGTGTTTGTACAAAGCATTTAACACTTGTAATATCAGAGTAATGAGTTCAAGTTAGATGACTGTCAGAACAGGTTAGGGCAGTGTGCGTCAGTAATATCTTTTGATTGGAGAGATTGACAAGCATTTTATACCCTTGAGTAAGGTAATTGTGTTGCATGGACTCACTAAATGCAGTTTATCTAATAAATGATATTAAGTATTGTTCTATAATAATGTCATGCAGATCATCTCATATAGGCCTCCCATGTGTTTTCCTACATCAGGCCGGCTAGTAGGATGTTTTACCCTATTATACCGCTCTTCAGCTACAAAGGTTTTCTTTGTGTGGTTCGCACACCCTACTTTTCTATTCTTTGTTGCTTCTCTAACTACCAAACAATTGAATATGTTGTTTGATAAACAGAACATTTGATGTGTTCACTAAATCAACATTGGAAAACACAGAGAGGGAAATTTACTAACAGACGGAAATTTACTAACACTTGGACAGACCTAAAATGACGTTTTTGAATGTCGGTTAGTATCTGTCAAGCGAAATCATTCAGGAGAGGTTTTAAAACATCCCGTGTACATTAAGCCTTAAACATTTTTTTTGCTGCCAGTAAATACCTTATACAGCCCACTTCCTGTTTGTTGTCTGGTCATTAGCCTAGGCTTATGACATCATGCACAGCTCTCTCTCACACTCTCTCTCTCACTCTCATCAGAGTTTGCCAGGAAGGGAGGGGGGATGAGTCATAAGAGGGCCAATGAGAGCTGCAGAGCTGGAGGTGTGCCTCTGTGTGTCTGAGTAAATCCAGGAAGTGAACGGGCAGCAGCTTCAGCTGCCCAGAGTTAAAATGGCTGCAGCTAGACTTAGTGGAGGGAGATTTCTGCAGCATATGTGGCAAGTAAAGAATCACAGTGTATATATAAAATAATATGCAAAATAGTTGGAGGGAAGCTTCAGAATGGCAAAGATGTTTTTATTACAAATTATGTGAGCAGACTGCAGTTCCTCTTTAATTATATGTAGATACATATATGTAAAGGTTCTCACTAACAGAAGACGTGAGAAAATGCCTGCTGCAACCCTGTTTTAGTTTTACTTTGTTACTGGATCCTGAGTTCATGCATGTGATCCCCTTCAAAATACATACCAGACCGAAGGTATTGTGGTGATACCTAATTTCACTGCACTACTATCCTCAAAGTAGAACTATAGGAAAAACTTTTTTATTTTTATTTTGGATTGAGTAATGGAGGGTTATAACCCATGTAAGGTTTATTTTTGCCAACTTTGTCCCATTGGGAAGATTTCCCTTCACTTCCTGTCTTGTAGCAAACAGGAAGTGAGAGGAAATCCCTGCAAATTAAGAGATTCTCTTGGTGACCCCCAGGTTACCAGAACTAGTGTCCCCTTTGGAAGATTTCCCCTCTATTACTTTTCTGAGGACAACCCAAAATTTGGGATTTTTACTTTTACTTTCACTTTTAATGATAATGGTAAACAGGACAAATAGGGAGGGTGAATCTCCTTAACAGGGGCGCAGACCGCAAAAGCCATGGGGAGTAGAAAATTCCCCGACATGAATGGGAGTGAACAATGCCTCCACTAGTGCCATTAACATCCAACACATATGGTTCTTTGAAATGCCCCATCATTGGTATCAGTGGGAGGAATAGTGCCCCATCATTGGTATCAGTGGGAGGAATAGTGCCCCATCTTGGTGTCAGTGGGAGGAATAGTGCCCAATCATTGGTGTCAGTGGGAGGAATAGTGCCCCATCTTGGTGTCAGTGGGAGGAATAGTGCCCAATCATTGGTGTCAGTGGGAGGAATAGTGCCCCATCTTGGTGTCAGTGGGAGGAATAGTGTCCCATCATTGGTGTCAGTGGGCGGAATAGTGCCCCATCATTGGTATCAGTGGGAGGAATAGTGCCCCATCATTGGTATCAGTGGGAGGAATAGCGCCCAATCATTGGTGTCAGTGGGAGGAATAGTGCCCCATCTTGGTGTCAGTGGGAGGAATATTGTCCCATCATCGGTGTCAGTGGGAGGAATAGTGCCCCATCATTGGGATTAGCGGGAGGATTAGTGTCCCATCATTGAGGTCAGTAGAAGGAATAGTGCCCCATCATTGGTGTCAGTGGGAGGAATAGTACCCCATCATTGGTGTCAGTAGGAGGAATAGTGCCCCATCATTGGTGTCAGTGGAAGGAATAGTACCCCATCATTGGTGTCAGTAGGAGAAATAGTGCCCCATCATTTGTGTCAGTGGGAGGAATAGTACCCCATCATTTGTGTCAGTGGGAGGAATAATGCCCCATCATTTGTCTCAGTGGGAGAAACAGTGCCCCATTGCTGGTGTTAGTGGGAGGAGGAATAGGGCCCTGTCGTTGGTGTCCGTGGAAATAATAGTGTCCTTCTGTTGGTGTCAGTGGGTGGAATAGTACCCCAAGGGCCAGATAAAGGCAAGCAAAGGACCGCAGTTTGGATACCATTAAAATAGTGGTTAGTGCAATTTTTTGTCGCACGATATTTGGACAGCCACTTTTTAAAACACACATTTTCAGGAAAAAATACACTTTTATAAATTTTAGTGCAGACAAACACAATATAATGCCAATCTTTTACCATTTTGTAAAATGTAGAAGATGGTGTTACGCCGAGTAAAAAGATACCTAACATGTCATACTTGTGCACAATAGAATAGCGACATACTACGGTACATTAAATTATCTATAGACAACACTTTAAAAGTCTTTACAGGATACTAGTTTAGAGATAAACAGGAGGTCTGGCACTAAAACTATTGCTCTTGCTCGTGACATCCGTTTACACATGTGTGCAGGTACATATTTGTATTTGTTTTTTATAAATTGTACCTTATTGCTATCACAAGGGATAGATAACATCCATTGTGATAGTAAGGGCAGTGAAAGGTATTCTTTACTGAGATCTGGGGTTCTATTGGACCTCAAATCTCTCCTCTGCCCTCAATAGCATCTGATCAAACCGACATTGGTTTGATCAGATGCTTTACAAAACAACAGACTTAAACCAGTGACAAAATCCTCATTGCTTCAGGTTTGTTGCATTACAGGGTGGAGGGCGGATGTGGATGTACATTCCTCCTCTCTGTGTTTACTGGACCCAACAGATGGCAACGGTTCTGGGCTTCCTGATCACACCAGAGAGCCCAGGAATGGCAGCGGTTGGCGGCTCCCTTCCTTGCTCTGTAGCCACAATCAGGTGGCTATAGAGCCACTCAAATCACTTTTAGAGGAAAGCCCATCACTGGCTGAAAATTTTGATACCAGAATTCCCATATAAACACTTCAACCTGAGGTTGCACTAGAGCTGCACAATTAATCGTTAAAAAAATCGCGATCTTGATTCAACCCCCCTGACGATCTCTATTGTAGAGTTTGCTGATTCTTTCATATAAGAAGTGGAAAGACTTATCTGCTCACTCAGCTGTCAAAAGAAAACATCCGGGCAGTCTGCCAAGTTTTTAATATGAAACATTGTAACTAACTTCTTTCTTAGATCAAAGGGATACACTTCTGTTTGTAAAGAAAAAATCCTGTAGTTTTCCTGTAGTTCTTTTCTACTAATTGTGTCAATAGTCCTAGAACTTTAGGTTTGGACTTTCTTTAGTGGTAGATTTGTATAGCTCCCCAGTGGTTGATAAAATAGTATTACGTTAGTTCTTTTAAAGAGGAAGTAAACCCTGATGGGTTTTACTTCCTCTTTGTTTCCCTGCAAAGGTAAAGCATAATGGGCTACTATGCATCGCACAGTAGCCCATTATGTGTTACTTACATGACACAGGAGCATGAGATGTCACGCATCCATCTTCCTTCCGGGTATCGCGGCTCTGGCACTGTGATTGGGTGGAGCCGCAAAGACGTCAATCCCGTGCATGCCGGGAGCCGCTGCTAACGGTACGATCGCCGTTAGAAATGGCACGATCGCTGTTAGAACCGGCACGCTCTGTGCGCCGTTGTCTACGGCGCATGCACCATAGACATCGGTGCCTGTCTTTTTGAAATATCTCTTAAACCGTGTAGGTTTAGGAAATATTTCTTGCACCTACAGGTAAGCCTTAATCTAGGCTTACCTGCAGGTAAAAGTGGTCTGTAAGGGTTTACAACCACTTTAACTCTTAAATTATGTGCTGTGGTCTCTAAGAAGTGTTCCAGTTCCAGGTGATCCTACAGTCTCTGCATTATTATATGCCAAATCCTGTAGGTTTGAATGCCATGGTAATGTGCAGTCCTGACGTAGGGTTGCCAATCCGCTAGTAATTCAAGGGCAGTTTATGATTTTTTCATCTGTCCATGAATGTCCGTTAAAGACATGCAGTCAATGAACCTTCACGGACAGAATCACGGATTTTACAAACGATCTGTGAATTTACTGACAGTTGGCAATTCTGCATCCCATGAGTTGTCCAGTTTCTTGTAGCATGTACTTGGTTGCCATGTTTTGCAGAGTGGCAATCTCTGCAATGTCATGCATTATCACGAGGCAAGGCCAAAGATCAGGGAAGAGTTTGAAGAAAAGCAGTGCTGGCTTGGATACAAAGGGAGAACATTTGGAGCAGTGAAAGTGGCGCTTAGTGCAGGTCATATTGCAGTGACTGATTTGTGAACTATCCTGCTCTGGCTTGGTTTGTAAAACATAAAAAGCACTACAGATTTGCCTTACTGACTCACACTAAAAAGAAAAACCATTTCTCTTTACTGTAAAAATAAATAAGATCCGAGATGTCTGCGGGAAAACATGCAGGAATGACTAGCTGAAAGCGGACAATGCAGTTCCCCTTAATGATGCCTTAACATGTCATTTATTTGTAATGCACTTGTTCAGTGACACTGGCAGTGCCTCAGTTGACATGTCTGTGCAAGATAAAGATAGAGAGAAGATGGGAGAGGCTTCCTTCCAATGCATGACTCATTGGACATGACTTATAAAGCGCTGCAGGCTTGGAACACATTTACTGGCTCCTCGGGTGATAGATAATTCCTGGGAGATAGGATCCATGCCCTTGCTTGTACCTTGTCATCTCGCAGGCATATAAATCCCTGTACAAAGTAATGAAGCACAGAAATGTGGAGCAGTACTGAAGGGCTTTGCCCCATGACACCCGCACTTGCAGTGAAGATTTTACAGTAGACAGATTTCCACCAAGATTAGACAGCATGTTTCCCTCTACATTTTTTACTTTCCATTTGTCTTTTACGCTGGCAGATACTGCAAATGCGACAATTTTTCTTGGCAGCTGTGGGAGGGAAGACGAGACACATTTTCCACAAACTTACTGTACAAATATATTAGCTGAATACTGATGGTCTGGAGTTGGACACTTCTGTTTCCTGACGTTATGGGCCAAGTCTTTGAGTTTCTTTTCCTTTTGTTCGATCTGACACATTCTGCAACCAGGGAGGCCAAACACTGTGAGAATGCTTACATTTCTAATAGTCTGGAGCGAACAATGTGAGCTTGAATAGTTTATCGCAGTTAGCACCCAAATGTCAGCCAACGTGTGACATATAACTGTGAGGCTGCCTACAAAGATTTTTCTCTATTGTCTGCAGATTTCTGTCAGTGTCTCGGACCATTGTTTCATTTTGGTAATAATAATGTGTATTGCCAGACTTGAATACATGTGAACCTCTACTTAGTTTAAAGTGTATGTCTGAGCAAAATACAAAGAAGATGTGCAGTACATCTCTGCAATACATGCATGTGTTTTAGTCTCTTCAAAG
The DNA here is from genome assembly GCA_037952835.1 of Lithobates septentrionalis. Classification (NCBI taxonomy): domain Eukaryota; kingdom Metazoa; phylum Chordata; class Amphibia; order Anura; family Ranidae; genus Lithobates; species Lithobates septentrionalis. The sequence goes on along the minus strand of JBBDGP010000871.1, from coordinate 1,484,296 downwards.
TGTTGCAAGTAAGAAAATCCTACCAGAAATCCATTAAGCTCTACACTTCTATTGTGAGCTGACAACGCGGCTTCCACTGCATCAGAATCTCAAGCAGCGTTGTCAGCTCTGACTAGTTCTCCCCTGCTTGACTACACACTCTATTCCTTATCAGGATGGGGAGAGAGGGGACCATTCTGTAGTCCAGCAAAGGAGAACTGGGCAGGGCTGACAACACTACTTTGTTTCTGCAGAGGCAATGTGTTGTCTGATTAATTATAATTAAACACTGGACTACCCAAATGACCCTGATCAAAAGTTTACATACCCTGGTGATTTTGGCCTGATAACATGCACACAAGTTGCCACAAAGGGGTTTGAATGGCTATTAAAGGTAACCATCCTCACCTTTGATCTGTTTGCTTGTAATTAGTGTGTGTGTATAAAAGGTCAATGATTTTCTGGACTCCTGACAGACCCCTGCATCTTTCATCCAGTGCTGCACTGACGTTTCTGGATTCTGAGTCATGGGGAAAGCAAAAGAATTGTCAAAGCATCTGCGAGAAAAGGTAGTTGAACTGTATAAAACAGGAAAGGCATATAAAAAGATATCCAAGGAATTGAGAATGCCAATCAGCAGTGTTCAAACTCTAATCAAGAAATTGAAAATGAGGGGTTCTGTTGAAACCAAACCATGGTCAGGTGAAATTTCAGCCACAACTGCCAGGAAAATTGTTCGGGATGCAAAGAAAAACTCACAAATAACTTCAGGTGAAATACAGGACTCTCTGAAAACGTGTAGTGTGGCTGTTTCAAGATGCACAATAAGGAGGCATAAAGATGGGCTGCATGGTCGAGTCACCAGAAGAAAGCCATTACTACGCAAATGCCACAAAGTATCCCGCTTACAATACACCAAACAGCACAGAGACGAGCCTCAAACCTTTTGGCACAAAGTCATTTGGAGTGATGAGACCAAAATTGAGCTTTTTGGCTATAACCATAAACTTTACATTTGGAGAGAAGTCAACAAGGCCTATGATGAAAGGTACACCTTTCCTACTGTGAAACACGGAATTGTATCGCTGATGTTTTGGGGATGTGTGAGCTACAAAGGCAGAGGAAATTTGGTCAAAATTGATGGCAAGATGAATGCAGTATGTTATCAAAAAATGCTGGAGTAACATTTGCTTTCATCAGCCAGGAAGCTGCACATGGGACAATGATCCAAAACACAAGGCCAAATCGACTTGTCATTGGCTACAGCAGAATAAAGTGAAGGTTCTGGAGTCGCCATCTCAGTCTCCTGACCTCAATATCATTGAGCCACTCTGGGGAGATCTCAAGCGTGCAGTTCATGCAAGACAGCCCAAGAATTTACAGGAACTGGAGGCTTTTTGCCAAGAGGAATGGGCAGCTTTACCATCTGAGAAGATAAAGAGCTTTATCCATAAATACCACAAAAGACTTCAATCTGTCATTGATGTTAAAGGGGGCAATACACAGTATTAAGAACTGGGGTATGTCAATTTTTGATCACGGTCATTTGGTTTCTGTTGCCATTATGATTTAAAAACACAGTTGATCAATAAACAATCCATCTGAGCTGTAAAGCGGCCTCGAGTCACGTGACCGGCCTGAAGACAGCTCAAATTTTGTATTTAGAATGCTCGTTTTTGAAAACTACTGACATAGTGTGCTATACCAGCCTCTAATAGAGAGGCTGGCAGTGACCATTTTAGTTTTTTTTAAAAAGAATAGCGGGGGGCGGGGCCGGAGTCAGACACAGAGGGAGATGACAGGCAGGAAGTAGGGGGTTAGGGGGGAGAGAGGAGAGCTGAGAGGACAGATATGTATGATGCAGGGACGTACTCTGACCACCTGTATATGCACCGCTCCTTCCCCACTCCAAAGATGCTGCTGGCAGGACTTTTTTTTCCCGTCCTGCCAGCGCACCGTTCCAGTGTGAAAGCGCTCGGGGCTTTCACACTGGAGACAAAGCAGCGGCACTTTCGGGTCGGTTTGCAGGCGCTAATATTAGTGCAATAGCGCCTGCAAACCGCCCCAGTGGGAAAGGGCCCTTAGTGGGCCCTGAGGACAGGGTTGATGACCGTTGGTCTAGCAGGAGGGTTAACAATGTGACTGGTGCACTTCATGCTGAGGAAGATTTGTCATTCTTGCCTATAGAAGGGAAAAAGGATAAACAGATGTAAAAAATAAAATGGCTTTTTTAATAGCTTGTCTTAATGTATTTAATCTTTTTACAAATATACATTGAAACTGCAATGCTGTTTTTGTTCTACAGGATGCCAATCTGCTAGAGTATCAGCACCATCCAAGAGAGTACAACCCTCATCTAGCTCCTAGTTCTGTTCTTATGCCACAGAGGAGACGGCCATCACTACTATCCAAATTCCAACCAGGGAATGAAAGGTAGGATCACACCATTGTTCTCTTGTGTACAAGCTTTCACCTTAATGTTTAAAATCCTTTTTCTTGTATCTACAGAGAAGAGCGCAACGTAGAAGCATCTATAAGACCCCTTTCACACCGAATCGCTTTTCAGGCGCATTTGCGCTAAAAATAGCTCCTGAAAAGCACCTGAAAACTGCTTCCTATTCATTTCAATGGATGTGTTCACACTGGGGTAGTGCGCTGACAGGGCGGTGCAAAAAGTCCTGCAAGCAGTATCTTTGCAGCATGTTTAGAGCGCTTTAAAAAGTGCCTCAAAAACGCCCCTGTCCATTGAAATGAATGGGAAGCGTTTCAAAAGTGCCACAAAATGGCTTTTTTCTTTGGCTGCAAAAGTGCTGCAAAAATGGCGCTAAAACACCGCAAAAATGCACGACATTTTATGGACAGTTTTAGAGCACCTCAGTGTGAAAGAGGTCTAAATGTTCTGACTGCTGCAAACTGATTGAATCTGAAATGTACTGGTCATTAGGGCTAAAGCAGCACATACAGTGGCAGAAATATTTGTAAAATGTATAGAATTCCAGTTGTATTGACTAACTGTCAGCGGACAGTGTATACATATGCAAATTTGAGATCAGATGACAATTTTACGGATTGTTTGTAAAAGTTAGACATTTTAGACAATTCATCATCAGACTTGAACAGTTTATGGCAATATTTGATAATATCTGGTTTCCAATCCCTTTCTGAAATGTCCACATGCTGGAAAAATCCGAATATGTAAAGATAGTTGAAAAGATCATTTAACACCACATCTGTATATGACTACTGATATAAATACCCAACAGTCAAGCCGGGTACACACGGGCCAAATAACGGACAGTTCAAAAATAAAAAAAAAACAGCCGACATTAGGCCTGTGTGTATGTTGGTCTGTCTGACAGAAGCATGCTGGAAAACCAGCAGCCGACTGACTCTGGTTATTGAGATCACATTCGCTAACAATCAAAGATCTTATCTTCTGGGGTACCTTCCTTGCACGTCATTGATGTTTGCACCTATTTAATAAGGCGCTCTGTTTTCATAATCACACTTTTGTTCCATCCTATAGCAAATATCTGCTGTAAGTAATTGACATTTATAGTGTAATATTAGCAATAGGCTTGAAATGCCAACATATCTGCAACATATCTGCAGAGTTCTATTCATGGCTCTCTATTTCCCAGAATAAGCTGAATGACAGCGATCTTCTTTGGTGCTTTGCTGAATTAACAAGAAACTCAAATGATGTCTAAGGGGGATCTCAATGACTGCTGTTATATTTCCAATGCAGTACTGGTGGAGCAAGATGCTATGTCAACTGACTATATTAAAAAATATACAATAGAAAAGTACTCTTTAAAGGTAAATAAATATAAACACCTAGGTGGAAAAAGGAGTTGGTTTAAATCCTTACCTTTCGCTGTCTTCTGTAGTACAGGGGGTGACGGATCCTGTGGGTGACATCAAGGGGAATGCAGAGTAGCCCAAATCATGCAAAATGATGCTGTAATACAGTGCACTAGCTCCCAAGATTGTGGTTGTTTAGTATTTCTCAGAATATCACCTGATGGTTGCTGATGCCACTCTCACTTCTGTGCCTTGGCCATTTTATTATGGTGGACGAGGATATAACTAAATACCTTATATACTCGAGTATAAGTCACATTTTTTTGTGCTGAAAGTGCCCCCCTCAACTTATACTCGAGTCAAGCACTTTTCTGCAGCAAAAAAATTCATTTTCCAAACCAACTTTGTGGCCCTGTATCTCAGGGCCACTTTGTGCTAGGAACCCCAGATTTGGTGCGCAAACCCAGTGGAACTGGTACCACAACAAATCTGGGGTTCCTAGCACCAAGTGGC